>JARFXV010000330.1:0-665000 GCA_031761425.1 Cosmopolites sordidus
AGATATTTAAAGTGCTTTGCTTGCTCGATAAACTTCTGATCGATCTCAAAATTGCATATTGACGGGTCTTTGAAGATCATGACTTTGCAAAAATGATTAATTGTGTTTTCCTTTAGTTGTGTCTGCATCATTAATGACCTCTAAATGAAAACTTTTTAATGAATTTTTTACTCCCGCCAAATCGCATTGAAATAATTTGACACGTATTTCTGCCTCTCCTTCAAAGTAGATGCCAACAGATCTCACAGATTTAACGCTGCGCCAGCAGTTTTATTACTTTATTTACATACCTTCTTTATTGTGGTTAGTTTGATAAATATGTTGGATAGTTATAGATCTATCTAGTTTATTAGCAACAATCTTAATTGAGACATATCTTTTTCTAAATCTTAAATTATTGCTGATCTTGTTTCAGAAATCTCCGACTTTTTTGTATTAATTTCTTTAAATATTAATTTTTTTAAATATATCAAGTACACGTTTTAATTGTGGTTTATATATGATAGATTCAAAGTTATACGTGTTTTTTTTAATGGTAATTTTTGCCATTTTGTAAGAACTATCGCAATGCCGACTTTATTGTATTGTATTATTGTATATTGTATATTGTATTATTGCATATTATATTATTGTATATTGTATTATTGTATATTGTATTGTTGTATATTCTATTATTGTATATTGTATTATTGTATTGTATTGACTTAGTAGTCTTGTTTCTCTAAAATAATAGCTTTATTGTTTCTATCCGCCTTAAGTTAGAAATAATCTTTTGGATTTTGTTGGATTATATTTGATGGAAATTCATTATAAATGTTTAATACAAGCTTTAATATTTGACGCGTTTCGCTAGCACTGTAGTTTCATCAGAAAAAATAAAAATAATTCTGTTCTTTCATGAGTTTCATGCTATTCGTCTCTTTAATGGTTACTGATATTTTATTGTTATTAAAATTTGTGTTTTTATATATTATAGCGTTCCACTATGCCTGACTAATCCTTAATGTCGGGGCTGGGTGTGCGAATAAGGCTTTAGGTCTTACCATAGAAACAACTGTTGATGGAATAATTATACTATATATTAACCTAACTGCTAAATACAATTACTAGTATGAAAAAAAAATACTTAACCATAATAAATAAAGAATATATCACAAGACAAATATCTAAATGAATACTATGCCTGAAGGGTATTTAACGGAAGTTGGGCACCAGTGGCGCTAATACCAACCACGATAGATATATACCTAATATCTAAATACTTATCTACGGACAGCAGCTTGTAGGTATCGGACGCTCTGTTCGGTCCAAAGGTACGGCAGTGGTACAGTGATCGGCGTTATATCACCATTGCTGACGGTGTACAGCAGGTGGTAAGTTGCTGCGGAAGCCTTGGTGGTGTGGTTGTTACAATGGGCTTGCAGTGGTAGAAGTAGCAGAAGCAGAATCAGAAGTAGGAGCTGACACAGACGTAGAAGTAGAAATGGGCGTAGAGGTAGCAATAGAAATAGATATAGGCGGCGAGTTAGAAGTAGAATAGACCCATAGCAGTAGGTGCTGATGAAGAAGGGAACACGCCACACTGCTAGTCGCCGACATACAGGTCACAAAATCACCGATTAATTGTCAGAGGCAGCGTTAGTCGTATCGAGACAAATGACAAGGCCAAAAAAGGGATTTTGGAAGGGATAGGGATGGCGGAATCTGCACAATGGACGGCGTGTTTCCTGAAATGGATAAGAGAGGTAGCCGTCATGCGGATATAATCAGAAAATGAGTAAGGTCCGCCGGAGATTGGGAATTTGAGATTGGGGACAAATACGAAGGACATTTGTAACGGGGATTAAAAAACCCAAACGTTACAATATTATATTTATCGGCAAGCTTCTCTGATAAATCCCTTAGATGAGTCTGACAGTTGACATACTAGAACTTCATATACAGTTCTCTCAGAACCTGAGTGAGTTCACTTTCTCCTATTTCAGTTCACTAAACTCCATTTATTTGGATAATTGAATTATTGTTTCCCAAGTATTTGTGAGGAAATATTTTCTACTATATTAATGCCTTTCTTTCATGCTTTATTGAAAATTACATCATGATTCCAATTGTATATTGTTAGGCCTAAAAGCAGGTTTTTTTTATAAAAACTCTAAGCCTATATTTCAAACATACTGCGTTTACTATACAGATATTTAATTTTCAGATCTAACCATTTTTGTTTTTCAAAGTTTTATACTTCTCAGTGATACAAGAGAATTTTGATAAATTAACTTAAATAATACGATAAAGATTTAATCTTGGATCTTGATGAACGTCATGAAACTGACGGGCTTGTTTATTCTGCAGCACTCTCATGAAGGGTGTCATTACGTTGTTGTGAATAATCAGGATCAATGTAGATCGTTTGGACTTTTGGTTGGGAGTGTTTGTGGACCTTTCTTGTTTCTTACTTCACTACACCGATAATGAAAACCGAACACAATACGTAATTTATAAAATTATTTTTTACAAAATGATTATTCTTGTAATAAGGTTGTCATAGACCAAATGTCTACTCTTTTCTGTACTATATGTTACCATTTTTATAAATTGTTTAGTATTCTTTGTATTTTTATTTTATTATTTTGGTGGGAGAACTTATCTCGAAGATATTTTCCATAAAACGCCAAGTTATTTTTTTCAATATGTTATCGTTTTCAATATCGTTTCACTCCTTCATCGCTCTTTTATTATGATTAGAAATGATTCCATCAGTAATACAGTATTTTCGCCTTAATCTTTGTGTATCATCTATCCCGACCCTTCTATCTTCTATATGGAGAAATAGGCTTAAGCTACTCTACTCTTGGAGTTAGTAACAAACTAACATATACGTTTTTAATACACAGTATCTCAATTAAAGCTGGAAGAAATGTTCGCTTACTTTTATCATGAATTGAATCAATTAGAATTGTTTCATTAGAAATGTTTTGAGAGGTTTGGTTCTGAATGTTGGCACATGTTAAACTTTTTATATCGGCAAGAAGAATTATAAAGAGTTTTCGAATTAGAGTCTTAGAACTTAATAGCGGCAATACTGTTTGAAATGAAAGGTCACTCATAGAGTTTAGAACATTTAACGTTTAGAACATTGCGTCAATTCACCATGGAAAGATACACGATTCAACAATTTGGCTCTGGATCAGTTGGAAGGCGACTCCCAGTTTGGGTAAATAATCTTTTCCGATGAAGAACCCTTCTGACTTAATAAATTTGTAAAGAAATATAACTGCAAGATTTGGGCCAACGAAAATCCTCAAGTCTTTCAGGAGTTACCTCTTTTTCCTCAGAAAGTCATTGTTTAGTGGAATTTTTGGGCAGAAGATGTGATAGGACTATATATTTTTGAAGGCGATGATGGAAATCGTGTTATGGTTAATGGCGAATGCTATAGGAATATTTCTGACAGAATATCTTTGACTTGTACTGATAAAAGTGAATATATATAATTCATGCTTTCTACAAGACAGTTGGATTTGACACATTTCGCCAGACAATCGATTTGATGCAAGAAAAGTTTCTGGACGCGTTAATTCTCGAAATGGCAATATCAACTTGTCACCAAGATCATGCGATGTCACATGCCTGGATTAAACCACGAACAATTCTTGACCTTAAACATTCAGACCACCATTGAAAATATCTCAAGTGATATGTGTAAAAGGGTAATCGAAAATTGGCTCTCCAGAATTATATATCATATATATATATATATATATATATATATATATATATATATATATATATATATATATATATATATATATATATATATATATATATATATATATATATATATATATATATATATATATATATATATATATATATATATATATATATATATATATATATATATATATATATATATATATATATATATATATATATATATATATATATATATATATATATATATATACATATATATATATATATATATATATATATATATATATATATATATACATATATGTATATATATATATATATATATATATATATATATATATATATATATATATATATATATATATATAATATCAGTTATGTCACCTTGCGCAAGAATATAAAAGAAATACCCGAAAGTTTTACTTTTACAGTAAGAGACAAACCTGAATACTTTAGTGAATTCGGACTTTCTGACAGGGTGTGGTCTGTGCTAATAAAACCGTGATATTACTAACATTACTTCATTGTGCAGCTGAAACAGATCAAAGTACAAATGAAAAACGGAAGCCTAGCATTATCACATTTTATAATAAAAGAAATGGAGAAGTCGATGAAATTGACAAAAAAGCAAAAATGTGTTCGACCTCAAGGAAAAATAACACTTGACACTCTTTTTTCATTATCAAGCTATTGCAGGGATAAACGTCGTGGTAATCTTGAGGTCATATAAATTAGCTATAGAAAAAAGGCGAAAATATTTACGTGAATACGCTGATAAAATTATATGTTGAGAGAAGAACTATGATGGTCAACCTTCCGAGAAAACTTAAAAGAAAAATTATTAAATAATTAAATTGTGGATATAAACATAAGTGATGGAAACTCATGTAACGCACCAGGCACAAGTTCCAGGGCATACAGAGGAAGCTGCAATATATGTCCTGTTAAAAAGACAATCCAAGACACAATGTACAGCGAGGAATATTTGCCGAGACCACACTACATTCCTTTGCAATGAATGTTACCGTGATGAAGAGGCTGATGCTGAAGAAAACTAAACCTAAGATAACAAATTAAATAGAGGAAGATAATAAAAAATTTTGTTACTGTTGCATTAATCTCATTAAACTTGTTAATTATATAAATTTGATTTAATTTTATGTTTAAGTAAGAGTTATACTGCTAAAATGTTTCTTAATCCAAAGAGAAGGTTTATACGTATAATTAAACTTAATTAATAATAAAACTTTTTAAATTTTTTAAAACTTTAATTCCAAGTTTAATAATTAAACTTAAAATTAAGAGATAAATTCAGCTAAATAATAAAAACTACTGAGTTTTTTCATTACTTGATCTCGCCAAAGTGAAATTTTATACATTCAATTTTGCTTTATGATCTTAAATAATTAGAATTAGGTCGGTAGTCGGAAGAAATTAGAAACAAAATTAAAAAGATAAAAAGAGCCTTGGCATTAAAAGTGACCAATATAAAGATCAAAAAATTGCTGCGATCAAAGAACACGCGCCCAGTGTGTGTCGAAGAGGCCAAGAGGTATATGGGAACAACGAGATAATGCAAGTTTGGCTGGAACACTTTAAAAAGTATTTGAGGGTGAAGACGCCATAGTAAATGATGAGAAGAGATCAAAGAAAAACCAACAGGAATTCAAAGGTAACTTTATCCAGTATAATGAAGTTAATAGTGCAATTTATATACATGGAAGCTGCATTGGAAGAACATCCCAGTAGCCCTACTTCCCAGTCTCTCGATATAGAGACTGGGAAGTAGCAATCATTTTGCCAATTTTTGAAAAATGAGACCGTTCAATTTGTCATAATTACAGAGGAATTTCCCTATTGACTGCAACGAGTAAAATATATGAACACATACCAGAATGAAGATTAAGAGAAGAGCTGAAAAATGAAATTGATGATAGTCAGCATGGATTTACAGCAGGCAGGAGCAAACAAAATCTTATTTTTACGTTGCAATAACTTATGATAAAGACTTTGGAAGGAAAAAATAAGTTATATTTGTGTTTTGTGGATCTTCGACACTGTATCCAGTATACGAATATGGCAGGCCCTACATAATAAAGGAGTGAATGAACACCTTATAGGGGCAATCCAATCTCTACTCAAAATAGTAGAAATTATGTTATAACAAATAACATGAGCTTAAGCGAACTTGTAACAAATAGGAGCATCAGATAGGGCTGTGTTTTGAGCCCGTTATTATTTATCATTCTTATCGATGAATTGGCCAAGGAAGTGGATCTAAATATTCGAAGACTTTAAGTACCTGTGCATAAACTTTGCTTGGTTGAAACAAAGGAACTAATTTATGCCGACGATCTAGTGTTGCTGGAGGAAAACAGGAACTCAGTTGCAGAAGTCCTTGGCTGCGTAGAATAAGGCATTCACAAGAAATGGTCTAAGAATAAATATGGATAAGACAGAGGCGACGGTGGTTTCAGAATGCTCGGAGGATCTTGATATAAGGGTGAACAATGTAAATGTGACGCAGGTTGATAAATTTAAACATCTTGGGGTCACCGTGGAGCAGAAGGGAAATGGCGAATGCGATCAAATAAACAGAATATATAGTGCGACTAGAGCTTATTATGCAATGTACAAACTATTTTTCTGTAGAAGGGAAATCACTAAGGAAACCAAAAAAAAAAGATAAAGTTTATAGCTCGGTGATAGTGCCTATAGTGACTTACGTTAGTGAATCATGGGTGTTGTCTGAACAGCAAAAAAAAACTACAAGTATTTCAGATGAGAGTGTTGTGAAGGATTAAAGGAGTGACACGGTGGAATAGACTGAGAAATACCGAGATAAGGAAGAGATTGGGCGTTAGATGGATATTGGAGGTGATTACGAAAAACGAATTGCGATGGTTCGGGCAACTCGTGTGGATGCCAGCCGTGCGGGTGATGAAGAGAGTGTGGACCATGGATTTGTATGAAGGGAATAAGAGAGGCTGAGAAAAACTTGGAAAAAGTAGATCGCTGAAAGCCTAGCGAAGTGGGAATTGATTAGGAAGGAGCAATGGTGATGGCCAGAGACAGTGGGATATGGAGAAGATTCCACCAAAGGGGTTGATGGATAGCCCAAACCTCTACACACAGTAGGGTAGGAGAGGTGAAGACTAAGCAAGTAGTAAGTATGTAATTTTATTTTATATTTAAGCAAAATTTATGTTATAAAATTATTTCCTAATTTCCTAAAGTTAATGTGTCTAAATAAATAAAGTATGATAGATAAACAAGTTTTTTTTTTAATTTGTTTTCTAAATCTCTACGCGCGACCGCTGTCGTATCATAACTCCGGGCGCCTGCTGGAAGTTTAATACTCTTGCTGATTCTTACTTGATAATACTTGATAATTGATAATACTCTGATTAATACTCTTATTGAAAAATGCTTTATAATGCAATAAAGTTCTAAAGAAAGCTCTGCTGAAACATGACCTAGCTATGGCCAAAATCAAAATATAAAGATTTTTATGTTGAATTATTACCGTCGTCTTCTATTCTGATTTTTTTAATGAAAAATAGTTTTCCTGAATTATAAATTCTCTTTTATAAGTACCTTCATAACAGTGGTTAATTGTTCTCTGTTCAAACCTTTTTAAAGGTTTACCTCATGAGTTTACCTCAATTGTTTAGGTAATTACGTTCATTTATTCAAAATACATTTCCAGTAATAACATCAAGAATGAATAACAACCAAGAATCAATAACAGAGGTTTCACCGGCAATTTTTCATCTCATTGAGTTCTGCAGTCATGGAAACTTTAGCTTTGGAAATGTTTTTATCACGGATTACCTCATTACAATTTTAACTTGCTGGAAAAATAGGATGAATGGTCAAGGATTACAACCTTCTTTTTGAGTTAAAACCCAGTTTTAACTCAAAGTTGTGCTTTGTTTTAACCAGCCAGTTTTAACTCAAACTTAGTTGTGCCCAGCTTCTGCTAGCGCTATACAAGATGTGTAAATAAAGTAATGAGATGGGCGACATAGTCTTCAATCTGGCAACATTGTTGGTTCTTTTTGTATACAGAATTTTCCTAGTGCTTTTTAAAAATGAGTGACAACGATTTTGAGCAAAGGGTGCTTTACAAACCTACACTAGAAATAGTGTTTTACTAAGGGGTCAGGTTTTCAGGGCGTTTAGTTCAGAAGGCTGATACTCGATTGAAGATGAACCTCGCAGCGAAAGGTCTTCATCTGCAAGAATGATGAAAATGTCCACAGAATTCGGGATCTTGTATGTTCTGATCATCGGTTTGCGGTCAGAATGATCAGAGAAAAGTTTAAATTGGCTCACACATTGGTTTCAATGTTGATCAATAAAATGAATGGAGGTGAAGAAAATCTGCGCGAAAACAATTCCTAAAAACTTTCCGCATGATCAAAAGGACAACTTGAGGGTGACATGTCTTGGCTTTTGTGGCAGATTGACGAGTGATATGACAAATGAATTTTTTAATACGATCCGGAAATGAAGTACCAGAGGCGGTAATGACAGCCTCATCACGATCAAAAAAAGCTAATATGAGCAAATCAGAGCTCAGAAACATGCTGATTTGCTTTTTTTGTAGGTAGACCATTGTCCATAATGAATTTGTACCTCAAGGCCAAGCAATAAACTAGCATTTTTACTGATAAGTTCGTGAACGACTTTAAAAAGGGTTGGACTTTGACTTCTCGGCTACACAGAAATTTCAATTAATGTTCAATTAATTCAATTAAAATTCAATTAATTCCTTAGATCTGAGTCTTTATAACGTTTTGCATTTTCCAAGATTCAAAATTAATCTCACAGGACATCATTTTGAGATATTGGGGAACATTGAAAAAACCGTAATTGACCAGCTGAAAGCGATGCTAGTATCTGAGTTCCAGCACTGGTTTGAAGAATAAACAAACCATCTTTGACGGAAACAATGTAGAATTCCAATTTCGATTGAATATTAAAGTTATTAAAAATCAATTTAATTCTTTTATTTACAGACCTCGTATCAGTATTTAACAGCATACGCATAAAATCGGTACTAATATATTGTAATATACTCAAAAAATATTTGCCGCTGGCGTTTATAGTAATTTTGTTCGAATTCCTTGAAAGTTCTGCTCTTTGAAATGCAATTGCGTACTCAACTTTGCAATGACTGAGCTAGTCTTAAACTTTCATGTATACGGTATCATACTAGTATAGTTGGTTTAGTAACTTGAACGTTTCGGTAAAACTTTTCCTGGGTTTCACGTGGAACTCAATATCGGCGCGTAGTTTTATCGTGGTGGGCTTGTTTTTGGAAATATCTACGTAGTTTCCATTCCATATCTGCAAAGAAAAATATAATTAAACATATTTCGAGCCTTGATTTTTACATATATTAATATCTTAATATATCTAAGCTGAAAAGAAAATTCTAGTCTCAAATGACTGCCCTGGATATTTGGATCTGGAATGTTCCTTAACATGCTTTCAATAAGAACATCCGCGAAAATGGCCTTAGATGTCGAGTCGGCCTTACTTTTGAATTCTTCTCCTTCGGCAAAATGAATATAATTTGAATTGTTGACTTTTTTAATGGTATAGAAGATTATTTAACGTATCTATGTCATAGAACGGGGTAGGTACATCGATCTTCAGTGCCTTCTTCAGATAAACTGGTAAAATCTTTAATAAAATTTTGCAATATGTACTAGTTACCTTAAAACTAGAATAAACTCTTATAGCACATAAGTGATAATATTAAGGAATCTCTTGGTCAATGTCTAGACACGTAATATACTATGTGGGGCGGTTAATAGTTCTCAATTTTTGTAAGAGATAGCGCCTTTCAAAACGTCATTGATGTTTAAACAATTTCAAGTTAGGCTAAAAATTTTTTCGTGTGGTAAACATGTCGAGTTTTGAGCCAAATAAAAAGCATTTACGGCACGTACGACTTTTCTTGTTAAATCAAAATTATAACGCAAGTGAATGCTGTATATTTGTGTCTATGTGTTTTTGTATATTTGTGGAAACTTACGGTAACGATGTCCCAACGTAAGATGCTTGTGGGCGTTGGTTTATACCAGGGCTCTCCAAACTTTCTAGCTTTAGTGCCATACTGATTACTCTAGTAAGTTCCAAGGGCCAAAACCGTTTTAATTTTAATGCCATTAGCTATAATTTCTAAATTAGTCGGCGAGTACGCGCGCTAAATGAGCATACGCTTGCTAAATTCGCTAGTCGCGGGCCGGATTGATGATACTGGCGGGCCGTAGTTTGGTTCACTGGCGGGCCGTTTATATATATATATATATATATATATATATATATATATATATATATATATATATATATATATATATATATATATATATATTAAAAACAAAGAAAATACACCGCACTCCACGTTGGTGCTTCCCCCATCTGCCATCCAAGCGTCTTCCAGGACCGGTTTCTGGCCTTAAACCGTCATCAGCTGACCTCAAGCTGAACTCCTGGAGAGTGGATGAAGGGAACGACTAAAGCCATAACCATATAAACCGGCCATGTCGAATGGCGGCTGCAATCACATGCAACTCTGCCATCCTATGGTAAACGACCGCGACAAACAATCTGTGCGAGACCGTTTGTGGCCCGTCTAACCTCAGGTAAGTACCAGGTCTATACAGAAATAATGATGAAGTGCGCTCGTGGAGGAAGATATTAAAAACAATGAAAATAGACCCCCACTCCACGTTGGTGCTTTGTCGTTTCCCCCATCCGCCATCCAAAGCGCCAGCAAGCGTGTCCCAGAACCGGTTTCTAGGCCTTAAGCCGTCAACATCTGGGCTCAAGCTGAACGCCTGGAGAGCGGATAAAGTGAACGACTAAAGCCATGACCATATAAATCGGCCATATATATATATATATATATATATATATATATATATATATATATATATATATATATATATATATATATATATATATATATATGTATAGGGGATTCCATAGCTTATCCGCCATAGCGCAACTGTTTATACTAGAGATCAAAATAAGGGGATCTAGTCAATAAATGTGTTGAAATATTCTATGTGCTGATAACAATGTCAATGACAAAATGTCCAAGGTAATATGTATGTTTCTTTTATATACCTCAATAATAGCATGGTAAATATTTCAAGTCATTATAATTTGTAGAGATTTATATTTAATTTTAATGTAATATTTATCTTTATTTAAATTTAACTTGTATTAAACTATATTAAAAATGAAATTCCCTGCATATGCTTTTATTCATTATACGAGGTGTGTAAACAAAGTAATTAAACTGGTGGCATAATGGTCGACTGGCAACACTGCTAACTTTCACTTCAGAGGAAAAGTAGCCCATTATCTGATGCATCTTCAGTACGAGTTTGAACTCCCTATAGCCGCTTGATGGTATGTACCAATTCTTTTCATGAATCGGATTTTTCAAGTGCATTCTGAAAATGAATGACGAGACCAAGTTGTGTATAAACCATAAAGTGTATAAAGTTTTAGGATGTTTTGTTCAAAATGGAGTGATTTTAGTGTATAGTAATGTTTACATTTATTCAAAAACAAATAAAAGCTGTCTTAAAGTATAAATATGATATACGATAATAACCTAGGAACTATTGTGAAAGAAATTATGCACTCATTTTTTCTAGGGTATTTTTTTGGAGCAACAGTTTATTGGGTTGAAATATGGATCTGTTCCAGATAATCATCTCGGTAATAAGATGGTGTGTTACATATTACACTGAGGCTTAAATGCGAGGTCGAAATGTAAAAATAATTTTAAAGAGATGTAAATTGAATATGCACTATGGTTCAGTGTTTCTTAACAGTTATAACATTTTTGCCTGTTCTTGTGTTATTATATATTTTGTTGTTTTCTAATATTTCCAATGCTCCGACGTATCCAGAAGATTGTTGAGATCATTATAGGATATGTTTACAAAACCTAAGATATTTTTCATTTGCAACCTATATATTATAACGTAAAACTATTGTCTTAGTACAGGGTGGTCCAAAGAGTTGTTAATGTTTGGTTGCGCTGTAGACAATTTGATAGGACGGTGGGGTCGATCTTAAACGATAGTTTGGTTCAGGAAAATTTAGTCACCATAAACCGCTACACGGGAGAGGAGCGCTTGTTTTGTGTGCGCGAGTACTACCGCAACAACAATTCCGCCACTATTGCACGCCGTATATTTCGACAAAATTTCAATTTGCACGATGTTTAGCCTTCATGTTCAAGCCTTCCGTTGATTAAGCAATAGGTTTATATGTTTAGAAAAACTGATTCAATGTTAAATAGATGTTAGAATGTTAATAGATGATAAATTGTTGGATAAATTGATAGATGATAAATTGTTAGAATGTTAAATAGATGCGTCCTCGGCCGTCGAAGGTCAGCGAGAACCGATGATAATATTGAGAGAGTGAGAGAGCCCGTGCGCCAGCAATCAAACTTATCTACTCAAAAACGCACAGCTGCTTTCTTCTCAAAGATTTTCGCGTGCATCCGAACAAAATTCAGTCAGTACAAGAATTGAAGCCGACAAACTAAACTGCTTTTTATTCGCTAACGAAATGATGAACCGATTTCCAGCAGTCGACAACATCTTATTCTCCGATGAGGCTAATTCCCTCTTTAGGACCATGGCAATTATCAAAGTTGTCGTGGACACTATTGTCTATTGGTGTGGAGACAACCCTAAAAAGAAACATGAAAAGCCTTTGCATAGCCCGAAGGTCACAGTTTGGGCTGCAATGTCGGCATCCGGGATATTCTCCGTCTTTTTTCGAAGATCATCAAGGCAACGCAGTAACGGTGAATTGTTAGTGTTATGGCGACATTCTTCAAACTTGTTCACTCCTGTTCTTCAAGAATTTGAAGGATATACTCAGCACATGCAGTTTCAATAGGACGAAGTCACCTGCCACACTTCAAGTATCTCTTTGCCAATTGATTTCTCGAAGAGGAGAAATTCACTGGCAGACATTTTGTTTTATGGGAATATCTTAAAAGTTAAGTGTAAAGCAATCGCCCCGCCACTTTGAATCTAAAGAGAATATTCGGCAAAAAATCGAAGCCATAACTGCAGACACTTGCCGCAGCGTTATGGCAAATTTTATAGATCGGCTTCCGGAGTGCCAGGACAAATATGGAGCGCATTTAGACAATGTTATCTTCAGAGCATGAATTTCCAAGAATTTTTGTAAATTTTAAGAATAAATTTGTTAAAATTGATCAACTTTTTTTTTTAATTTCATTTCAAAAATTTAACAACTCTTTGTACTAGCCTGTACAATAAATGGTAGCAGCTATAACTAATAGTGTAATCCTTTACTAAAAATTTTACATATTTACTTACCAAAACGATAACAAGCTTCGAATTTGTTGTCGGGACATTTTTTTAAATTTTAACATATTTTGTAAACCAAATTTCGCTTTACATATATTGAAATCACGCAGCACCAATCTAACGTTGTAATTAGTTCTAAATTTAATCGAAAATAATTTATCTATTAGCTCAGGTTGCCTTATTAACTAAAATGAATCTATAAGGGTATAACAGATCGTTTGATCCCTTTTTGGAAACTGAGAAGCATTATACCTTTAGTGGAACTACTTTGAATAATCATGATCTCTCGTTCAATATAGTAGCTTACATATCAGTGCTCAAAGCACATACAAAAAAGGCACAAATGAAACTGGATCTATAAATGACACCTGCGACATCCTGTTCCATATGTTTTAGATATTAAATAATTGTAAAGGAATATAAAAAAATATTCTAGAAATGTGATATACATTAATGTTATATGTCCTTACTTTTCTAAAATTCCAATATACTAAATGAGATTAAACTCTGTTCACATAATTTTGTTTTATTTTAAAAATTCTGTCGATTTCCATGATATTTTCAAGAAGGAACTTTACTTGGATGCAAATATTACCAAATTTAAACTACCTGAAAAACCGTCCCTGTACTTTTAAACCTAGAAAGTATCTTAAGCCATTTTGAATCGTAGATGATACCAGACTGCCAGAAAATGTATCATTGTTTTTCAGCTTTAAACTTATTTATCCCATGGATTCTTTTTTCACTACACTGTTTTACAAAGTTGTCTTGTCCTAATGACCTACTAACTTGTACTTACCGGACAGTAAAATAGGTAATATTAGTCATATTAGATCGACTGACTGGTATTGTTAAACCAATACTGCCGGAAAGTCTGTGTGGAATCAGAGCAGGTTGTGGAACAGTGGATATGCTATTATATCCTGTATCCACTATATCAGGTATAAGAAAAATGCAGAGAATAAAATTAAAGCCCATTCGCAGTCTTTGTAGATATGTTACAAGCCTTTGACTTTTTGACAGAAACATAATGTGGAAGCTCTTGAATATCATAGGATGCCCACCTAGGCTGGTGCACATGATAAAACTTCTGCACAATGCCATGAATGTAAAAGTTCTGATACACATGGGGGAAACTGAGACTTTTCAGATTAAGACTGGTCTTAAGCAGAGCTGTGGATGGTTCCGATGCTTTTTTCTGCTTGCTTCCTCTGTCCTGTATCAAGTCAGAGGCAGATTCCCGCATTCGAGATATCGTATAGAATGGATGGAAACCTATTCAGCATGTCATGTCTTAAAGCCAAATCAAAAACAAAGGAGGTTAGCATCGTAAAGCGGGTGCTGCACTTATTTAGTGAAGCCTATGATGCGTCTGGACTTAAAATTGATGAACAAAAAACGAAAATACTACAACAAACGGCTCTCCAAACTATTCCCTCGAATAGGGATAGAGAGACGGCTGATATTGTTGTGAATGGTCAACCACTGGAAGAAGTAGGATGCTTCCCATATTTGGGAAGTCAAATTTACTGCTCTACCGATATGCAAGAAGAGGTTGTATATATATATATATATATATATATATATATATATATATATATATATATATATATATATATATATATATATATATATATATATATATATATATATATATATATATATATATATATATATATATATATATATATATATATATATATATATATATATATATATATATATATATATATATATATATATATATATATATATATATATATATATATATATGTTTTCTTAATGTGTGAATGTTTTCCTTAATGCGTGAGGATGGTACAATATGCAGGAAACAGACGGAAATGTTAGAGGTTGTCCGAAGATTTTATTCAAAGTTATATGAGGACCAGAATCAGACAAGAACAGCAATGCCTACTGAAGAACAAATGCCGGATATCCTGCTGGAGGAAGTGACAAAGGCTATAGACTCGATGAAAAATGGCAAGGCTCGAGGAAAGGATAATATAACGGTAGAGATGTTAAAAACCGGTGGTCGGACCTTACATAAAACAAAGTTATTCTGTCACATATGAAAGGAGCACGGGAATATTTAAAGAATTACCGCCCAATAAGCCTTCTATCAGTGATGTACAAAGTTTTCACCAAGATAATATCCAAAAGAATACTAAGACAACTGAGGCATAACTGAAATGACCAAGGGAGCAAGCAGGATTGCGAAGTGGAATCAGTATAGTGGATCACATCCAGGTTCTACAGCAGGTCATAGAAAAACACAACGATTATACTATGCCGCTGTACTTGGCTTTTATCGATTATGAAAAAGCATTTGATTCAATCTCAAAGTAGGCCATAATGGATGCATTGCTTAATCAAGGTGTAGAGAAAGCCTATGTAAACCTACTAGGATCGATATATGATGAAGCTACAGCGACAGTCCATCCTGACGATCTTGAGGTGGGGATAAATGTAGAGCAGGCGGACGCAATATCGCCTCTTCTTTTCTCAGCCTGCCTGGAAGAAGTGTTCCGTAATCTGGATTGGGAACAAGATGGAATAAGGATTAATGGTACGTACTTAAATCATCTTAGATTCTCAGATGATATCGTTCTTCTTTCACAAGACCCAGATGAGCTGCGAAGACACGTACAAGAATTGCAAAGGGCTGGGGAACCATTTAGCTTGAAAATAAACCAGAAGAAGAGTCAGGTCATGTCCAATAAATTTGCTGAGGACAAAATGATTTCTATTTTAGGAACGGATTTGGAAGTTGTGGATCACTATATATCTTGGGCATAGGGTTTCAACGGAAGGAGACACCGTGCGGGAGGTGGAACGACGCGTTAAATATGGCTGGCAGGCTCAACGCAGAGCAAACTACCACTTTGTCTGAAAAGAAAAGTGTTTGATCAGTGTGTTCTACCCGTTATGACATACCGAAGTGAGACCTAGACACTCACATCACAGTCAGTTCAAAAACTTCGAGTAACACAGAGGGGAATGGAAAGATGTATGCTTGGCATTACTAGACGGGATAGAAAGACCTGCACATGGACCAGAGAACAAACGAAAGTGAATAACATTATTGGAAGAATAGAACAATTGAAATGAAAGTCGGCAGGCCATGTAGCGAGGTGATGGGACGAAAGATGGATCAGGGTGGTCCTGGACTGGATACCGCTTGATCGCAAACGTCCACGGAGAAGACAGAACACTGATGGTATAAGTATTTTGAACCCGAATGGCAAAGGAAACCTCAGGACCGCGAGAGTTGGAAGTATGCTGAAGAGGCCTTCATCCTGCAGTGAATTGATACGGGTTGATGATATATATATATATATATATATATATATATATATATATATATATATATATATATATATATATATATATATATATATTAAGCCGAAGTAAAGCATTCAAAGATTGGAACAGTCAAAAAACAGCAATAAACTATAGCATCTTTTTGGAAGTAAGAAAAGAAATATCGAAGCTAATTAGACAAACTAAAAGTAAATATGAAAACAATCAACTTAATGAAATAGAAAAAGATTTCCAAAAAAATAACACCCGAAACTTTTACAAAACATTTAAAACTAACTTAACAGGCTATCAACCCTAAAGTATTTGCTTCCAAAAGGAAAACAGTCAATTAGCTCTAAATAACCAAGACAATTGCAAAGAACTTGCGAAATATTTTGAACAAATACTAAACTGTCCTGAGCCTTTAAACAAATTACCAACACTAAACCCTAAACAAACAAACCCAAATTCATTACCACCGAATAAAGATGAAATAATTAGACAAATCAAGCGGCTTAAAAATAACAAAGCTTCTGGTGAAGATGGAATCACTGCTGAAGTTTTGAAATCCGCTGGTCCAGGCACAATCAAGGAAATAACCAAAATTCTACAAGAAGTTTGGCGAACCGAACGGATTCCGGAAGATTGGAAAGATGCTCTAATCCATCCACTACACAAGAAAGGAGATAGAACGGATGTAAACAACTATAGAGGGATATCTCTTCTCCCAGTTTGTTACAAGATTCTATCTCAATGTCTACTAGACAGAGCACAAGGACAGTTGGAACCTAAAATTGGTGAATATCAAGCAGGTCTGCACTGAACAGATCCTGAACCTAAAGTTGATCCTAAGACATCAAAAACTGTACAATAAAAATCTCGTCTGTACATTTGTGGATTTCAAGAAAGCATATGATTCTATAGACCGCGAATCTTTATTCCGAATCTTGAAAGAACAAGGACTAGATCTGAAAACGCTGGCAATTATTAAAGCAACATTAACTAACACAAGGTCAAAAGTTAAATTCATGGGTGACATCTCAGAGCCCTTCGAAATTAAAACTGGAGTGAGACAAGGGGATGGACTCTCGCCACTCTTATTTAACTGTGTTCTAGAAAAAGCAATACAGGAGTGGCGTGAAAAAAAGTTGGCCCTGAATATTGACCAGCCCATTAAACTGGGGAGAACCAACATCAAAATTGATTGTCTGGCGTTTGCTGATGATCTAGCAATTTTGGCTAAATATGTATTAAAGGCACAGAAACAGATTGAAATTCTAAAAGAAACAGCAGAAAAGGTAGGACTTCAAATTTTCTTTGAAAAGACACAATACATGACCTGCAACAGACTAAGAACACCATTTCTAAAAACAAAATATGGTAACATCAGACGAGTCTCTCAATTCAAATATTTGGGTGAAATAATCATGGAAAATGGGTTGGGAAAAGCGGCCAATAAGGGAAGATGTCAAAAAATGGAAACGGCATTGAGACTTACACAAAATATTTACAACAAAAAATGCCTATCTAAAAACACAAAACTGAGACATTACAACACAGTTATTAAGCCAGAATGTCTATATGGGGCAGAAACGCTCATTTTGAATAGAAAGAGAGACATCGAGGACATTGAAAAGAAGGAAAGAAAAATCATAAGAAAAATCCTAGGCCCCAAACAAATAAATACAACAACATACCGACTTCGAGAAAACCAAGAAATCAAACAATACACAGATATACATAGCGATATGAGAAAAAGAAGACTTAAGTTTTACGGACACATAAAACGGATGAATCCAAATAGGCTAACTAGACAAATAGTCGAATTTTATGAAAATAGGAGTAGAGCTAAAGTAGAAATAATTAAATGGATTGCTGCAATTAAAGAGGACCTAAAATCAGCAAATATTACACAAAGTGAAATTCAGGATAGAGGCTGTTTCAGACACAAGGTTGACGTTTGGAAGGTTGGTCAGAGAGAAAAATGTAGGAAGACTGGAATAACTTGGTGTGACGAAAGGAAAAAAGCTCATAACGAAAGAATGAAATTAGTATGGGCGCAAAGGAAGGCTAACAACAACAAACGCCTTTAATTGTACTTCGCGTGGTTCACCCGGGCCCATACGTGAATAATAAATATATATATATATATATATATATATATATATATATATATATATATATATATATATATATATATATATATATATATATATATATATATATATATATATATATATATATATGGAATAAAGTGCGCTGATGCTAATTTTGGACGTCTAGTAAGAAGAGTGTTCGGTAACCATCATTTAAGAGAACTCGCTAAAATCAGTGTTTGCAATACCATAATAATTCCTACCCTTCTGAATGGAGCAGAATCATGAGTCGGAAGCAAATCAATCAATCTCGAGATATTTCATCAAGGCTGTCTCCGCAAAATATTTTGTATAAAGTGGCAAGACTATCGAACCAATGTAGAAGTACATGAACGAGCCAGCAGTTTGAGCATAGAATCCCAGTTCATGAAAGCTCAGCTGAGATGGTTAGGTCATTGTCAGAGGATGCAGTACACTAGGATGCTGAAGCAGGTCCTCTATAGCGAAGTAAAGAACAAGAAACGAAATTACGAAAACGTAATAAAATCTTCTCTAAAGAAGGTTATATCAAGCTTGTCCGAATGGCAAAAGATAGCAAAAGGCACTGTACCGCGAGTGCTAATTCTGTATCCTCTTGACCTTAAATGCTCAGCATGCGGAAGAACATGTAGATCCAAGCTGGGTTTTTTGAGCCACTATAAAACCCATAATTCCTATACTCATACCCGGTTGACAACCATCGCGATCATTATATGTAAAATAATTAACCTGAATTAAAAATTGTGGAATTTTTTCATTGTTTTCAAATTACAGAGAGGAATAAAATTACAACTACACCTAAACTGTGGAACAAATATCACGCTACCATTTTAATTATTTACAAATTTTAAAACAAAAAGGCAAAATTTTTTCTATATGTTTATTTGGTCTATAATTATTGTGTTAATTAATTTTTGAAAATTATTTCAATCAGATTTGAGCCATTAGCAGCCATGCTAAGTTTTTGCCATTTTTAACATATTCTCCATAACTTTCGCCAACATATCGGGTCATGATGCAACGATGGAAACATTTATATTGTCCCTGAGTTACTGTATGGTTTGGGGTTTATTTATGTAAATCTTTGTCTTCATAAGTCCTTATAAAAATAACCCTGAATCGTCAAATCAGCAGATCTGATGGTCCTATAGTTCTCAATCACTTATTTTTTTTTGTAGGCAACATGTCTTGAACAATTTGATTCTTACACGGAAACAATGTACAAATTTCTTCTCAAAATTCGGCGAAAGCTGCGTGGAAAAATTCCCAATTTTGCACATCGTCGAATCGACGTTTCTGGAGACAAGTAAAATATTTTCAGCTGTTTCAGGGCCTATTCCAAACAGCTCTAGATTCTAATAATTATTCCAATAAAAGTTTTATGAGGCGCCTGATAATTAGGATATTTTCGCCTAAATTTACGTTGTGTTGCAATAACTAATTTCGTTTTATGCAAAATACAACAATTTCCCTGCGTTCATTTAGCGGGTATTTATCCATAATAAAACTTGCACGGCTTCATTACACAATAACCAAAGCGAAACTGTACAAATATCACAAAAAAAATTGCGTCGAAAGAAAATGGCGTGACATTTATGCTTTAATACTAATATAGTGCCAATATTTTACTTTTACATTAAAATATCAAATGGAGCATCTACATACTGACAAGGCGATTTATATATTGTCAATCGTTTAAAATATATCGTAACAATATTTGCATTCAGTTAAGAAGACAAATTATTGGATGCGGATAAACTTTTGTAAATTTATGTTACTCTTTATAAAGTGGTGATTTCGGGAGCCTCAATTACGACCTAAAATCAAGCATTAAAAATTAATGACTAAAAGAAAATAAATCACCGGATAAGAAATCAAGAATACTCGCTGGATGGAATATTAATTCCACATTTAAATCATTTCACTATATTCACCGATGACTACCGGTAAAAAATTAATTGTATATCAATATGCGTTGATATTCCTCCGATTCTCTCAAGCCACAAGACGAGAAAGACGACGGAACGACAAACCATTTTTTTAAAGCACTGGGTGCATTGGCCCACT
The DNA here is from genome assembly GCA_031761425.1 of Cosmopolites sordidus. Taxonomy (NCBI): domain Eukaryota; kingdom Metazoa; phylum Arthropoda; class Insecta; order Coleoptera; family Curculionidae; genus Cosmopolites; species Cosmopolites sordidus. The sequence continues at coordinate 20,606 of JARFXV010000330.1, forward strand.
GTGGAATACCTAAATGGTAAATCCTTGTTATGTTTCGGTTTTATACAAATACTAGGTATATATATAAATTAATGATACTGGTAGCGTAGCGCTCGATATGATAACATGGTTGGCTTCTTCTTTGAAAGAGAGACAGACCAACATCTAATGCATCTTTAGTACGAGCTTGAACTCCCTAGAATAACTTGGTGCTTCGTAACTATTCTTTTCGTAAACCAAATGTTTCTAGTGCCTTAAATCATCCGAAAACCTGGGTCCTTGACAAAACACTGTTTCCATAGGCTTGTTGTAGTTTTGCAAAAGTTTTTGTCGCACTGTGCACAAGTCTAAAACAAAATTTGATTAATGCACCTTTGCTCCCTTGCTCGGAAGTGTTACCATTCATTTTCAAAACGAACCAGAAAAATGTCCTTTTGAAAAGAATTGCTGTGGACCACCAAGTGACTTTAGGAAGTAAAAACTTGTACTGATGATGTATCAGATGTTGGTCTGCCTCCTCTCCAAAAGGAAAGCTAATAGAGTTGCCAGATTAAACGCTACCCCGCCAATTTTATTATTTTATTTATACACCTCGTATATTCACGTTTTGTTATCTCTGTAGTAGGTTAAATCGCTCGTAGATGTTTCAATCTCCTGACTTTATTTTTGAGCTTCGGTGAAATTATCTGGAATTCGTCGACAGCAATAATTTTCTTTTGCAGCCAGTTCTTTATGCTATATCGTATATATTTCGATATTCGTATGTATTTCTTGTCGATGTTTAAAAATATATTAATCTCACTTACTAATCGATAAATGTCCTTTATCATACCGCGTCAAAGTTTGTTTCAACAGCAGATGCAGGAGCAAGAAGAACAAAGGCAACATATGGGTGTTCAAGAGTAAAGTTTACAAACCTGCTACATAAACTTCTGCTGGATTGTAGATAATCAGTTAAAAGCGAACGAAGACGTTTATAATTTTGTTGTTGTGATAAATCACATATAGAATCGTAAAAAATCATAACTCCAAGCGAAAAATATATTCACGCGATTAATCAATTTTTTTAAATTGTTTTTTTGCGTTATGAAAAATGTTAAAATGTTTTGGAATGTTAACTACAAGTGATAATCCGGTAATTTTTAATTTATATCGAAAAACAAACTATGATATTGTTTTGAAAATATTTTTCAAATGTCCTTCGTCTAGTGGAATGCATTCTGGAGATCCAATTTTCGATTACTCTATCGCACACATAGCGTGGTAGATATTCAATGTTGACCTGATTGTTTCGTTTAAGGTCAAGAATTGTTGGTGTGTTTCTGTAAGTCAGATATTTAACATAACATCATAGAAAATAATCCAAGGGCGTGAGATCGCATGATCTTGGTGGTCAGTTGATATTACCGTTTCGTGAAATAACGCATCCAGGAAACTTTTCAAATCACCCTTTCAGTCCAAAAACCCAACAGTGACTTTCTGAGGATAAATAGGTAATTTCTGAATCACTTGAGGATTTTCGTGGCTGAAATTCTGCAATTATGTTTGTTCACAAACCCATTAAGACAGAAATGCGCTTCATCGGAAAAGATTCTTCTTTAACCAAAGTGAGGATCGCTTTCCAACTGCTCTAGACCGGGACTTGCGAATATTCGACGCAGATGATTCGATCAGCTGTTATTAGACATTCCGTTTTACTGCAGCGATGTTCTCAATTGATCGGGCGGTTCGACGACGCACAGCTCATTTAAATAGACCGTTCGGTTGGTCGATTATTTTGTGACCATAAATTTCACGCAACAAAACAAAAAAATTTCCGTGGTGATATTAACGAAATGGTCAAATCATTAGGATTATTTCATTATACAAAATTTTAAGGTGGCGTATCTAAAAACACAAGCCCAAATGCTTTGACTATTAAAAGTAGTTCAAAATATAAGTATTTCATTAATTCACTATATATAATTCAAAAATATAACAACGCTGAAGGAATAATGTATTCTCTATTACATTCTAGTAAATGATAAAACATTTTCCAAGAACGTGAGGCTGAACGAAAACCGATATCAAAAATCAAATCGGCCTGGTGTGTGGACCGCAAAAAGATAACGCCTCGCACGCTTTTATTCGTTCCTTTTTTTTTGGTCTTTGTCAGAAATATTTTATATTAATATGGCCATATTTCGTATGCGGAAAGCAGCAGGTCGAGTCAGGATTCTTCACATGACGAGATCGTGCATGGAACGAGGGCGAAACTAGCAACGGAACACGCTTACGAAAACTGAGATATGTTTTCTTTGACGGTTGTCGATTAAACCGCTATAAGTGACTCTTTGGTATGTATAGCAAAAAAATAAAGTCCAATTTTTGGCAGGTTTGTATTGGATCTATGTGAAAAATAAATGGTTGCGTTTCTAACAGCCTATGCAACAATTTTTTTTTACTCGAATCAATTTGACAATTAATTTGAGCAAAAAAATATAAAAATTCTAACATTAACTTACTAAGTCACTATCTGATATAAGATAGAGTGATTTGAAATGTAAACGGTGTGCCCTTTAAGCATATATCTAGAATATATATCATAAATTCTATATGTGCTTCGGTAGTCGAAAATGTTTTATAATACTTCATAAAAAATTAATTTATAAAATTATCTCTAAAACATATAGAACGTTGTGCAAACAAAAATCATTATTCATCTTAATGCTAAAAAACAGAAACGGAAAACGGTTTAGTTATCAAGACAATATTTTATAAATGAATTTCCAGTTTCTAATAAAATCTTATTCTAAATTCGAAAATAGTTACTACTAAACACCAAATCACTTTATTTAACTTCTCGACGCACGTTTAGCTACCCATGTTAGCATCATCAGGATATGATTCAATCTTAATTAATTAGATCTCTCAATGAATCATCTCCTGATGATGCAAAAATGGTTAGCGAAACATGAGTGGAAAAGTTAAATCATTCCAATGCTTTTCCATACTTTTTATAGAATGATTTTTCTTTGTATTCAAAATATCCTTCAGTTTCGGCAATTACCTTTTCATTGGGCCTACATTTCTTTCCAGCGGGCATTTTTTGCTCATTTGGAGATTTTTTGCGATCTCGTCCTTCAAACAGACCAATAAAGGTATGTAATATTCGCTGTTGGTGGTTTCCTTCCTTTCTCGAGATAATCGATGAACAATATCCCAGCTGTTGTGGACTCAGCAGCCGGCCGACTGCCGATTTGACTCCGTCATGTAGTCATGAATTTATGTTTCATCCGTTGTCACATACCGAATGAAAAAATTCCTTTTTATTTCGGTTAAACATCTCCAAACATGGCTCAGAATTATTAATACGTTGTTTTTGGTTCGCTGTGAGTAAACACGGTTCATGTAAAATGGTGTAACCGTTCCCTTTCGTGAACTTCATGATATCAGCTATCTCTTGCAGGTTTACTTTACGGTTTGGCGAAATAATTTTGCGATTTTTTTCGATGTTGTTTAGTCTGGTCTGGAATCACTTCATTAGGACGTCCAGAGCGTTCAGTATCATCGGTGGTTGTACAACCACGTTTGAATTCAGCATACCAATCAAGTATGGTTGATTTTCCTGAGCAGAGTCCGGGTAATGTTTATCAAGCCATTGTTTGGCCCCAAGGATATTTTTCTTCACCAAAAAGCAGTGCTTAATCAACACACGATTTTTGTATTGTTTTGAAAATAATAAAAGTAGTGTCACTTAAAGCACAACTAAAAAACTAGTAGACAGATTGTCTTGAAACGTGTACACAAAATGTTTGAGGGTTGGCACAATCGACCAATGGTAAGAATTTTTCGTAATCTACATGTCAGACCGGGGACTTATTGACCGATGTGTTACTACATTACGTCCATTGGCATGGTCATTATTTTACATAATGCATTCAGAAATTCAATGAAATATATTCTTTAACAATGAAGTAAAATTTTATTTATTGATTGATTTGTCCGTTAGTTTGTGATAGTTCATTTTTTAAAAAGGATTAAAACTATTTTTTACTTTGTTATCTATCATTTTTATTTTTAAACCTTTTATTTTTGAGTCACACAAATTTTGTTTAAAAATATAAGTGATAAAGTAAAAAATTGTTTTATTCCTTTTTTGAATTATCATATACCATTGCCATATGTGCAGTAAAAAATATTTGAGCGATTAGTATACTGCTTTTACCGCCTTAACAATTGTTCATATAGTTAAGCTAAGCACGATATCGTAAAGTAATAAACGAATTTTTATGGCGCTATATCCCAGATAGATTGTACATCAAATCTCCTGAATGTGATCTCTCGTATAATGGAGATGAAGATGTGTAATCAAAATCCTGCGAGTTGACCCAATTAAACTGTATTCTTTGGCGCTATGAGTTAAACGACGTGTTTTTATTATTATCAAATTACTTTAATATGTCGGTGGTAGGGTACTTTATCAAGAGACACACATTTGACAATGTTTTACGTATATATTTTATACGAAAACCACTCAACTTTTAAAAATTATAAAAAAAATATATATAAAATATTTTTTAATTCAATCAAACAAAAAAAAATCGTTGTAAAACTGTTTATATGATTATAAAATATGGAAAGTAAAGCAGTGGAAAAATTATATTAAAACCTGAAAAAAATCGATCGGGTATGTGGAACTGAATGAGATATTGCCACACAGCTTTTTTTAATTCCGCTTTTTTGACCCTTGTCAGATATATTTTTTATTAATACGGTTATTACGTATTTTATATGCGGAAAGTCGGGGGTTGATTCAGGAATGGAAGGCCGTGTCTGGAAACAGTCGTGAGTACCGTTAACAAAAATTAGAATATTTTCTTTGCAAATATTTTGATTTAAAAACTGTGTATTTTTTTTTACATATGAAAAAGGGAAATTTTACGCGATAAATGTTTTTTGGATTTAAGCTACTTTTCTTCAAATTTAATTCCCTCCAAATTTTATAGCTTCATTAAAATTATTTTTCAAAATATTTGCTTTTCTAACTGCACTAATAGGCTATTTCAATTGGTTTTTTATTTATATATTTATTTATTTATTTTTTGATTATGATTATAGAGGCATCAGCTATGACCATTCAGTGTCTATATTTGCCAGTATTAGTAGATTTTCCATACCTGAACCAGGATTCCAACCCGGAACCGTTGGATTGCCAGATGAGTGACAATCCCGACTGATCAATTGTTTTACAAATATTTTACAAATATTCTAGAAAACCAGTTAAAGTATAATAACTTTACAGCATCGCTGATATAAAATACAAATATAATATAAGCAATATTTCATAAAGTATATGATTGAGAAATATTGAAAACAACGACAATGTATCCTCGTTTCACGCAAAAATTGCCCATTCCTGCAGCTGACACCAAAATATTTGCAAGTATCTCCCAAGACCGGTTTCTATCCCTAGCTGTCAATAGTCGGACTCGAGCTGAACGTTCGAAAGCAGCTGAACGAATTACCAAAATACGACAGAGTTACAGAGTTAAACCGTTATTAAAATAGATTGAATGAACTTTATATATAACTTCTACATAAAATAGCTTGAAATTCATTTACTCAAAAAGAAGCTACTTTTCAGTAATACAATCACTTTTAGTGTCGTACCGCCTATCTATCGATCGGAAAAAAACATCTGATATTTCACATTATCCCCGTAAAATTTCCTGACGTTCGAAAATACTTCCATATATGTGGTTCATTATTATGATATATGTTACATTCACTCTCATTTATCTCAAATATTTTAGGAAAACGATAAAAAACTAAAACTTAAAGTTTTATATTTTATATTGAATTAAAAAAAAACTGTTAAACCAATCTTCGTCTTCATGACTCTCAGGCCAGAAAGATATAATAACATTTCTAGAGCTTTAGACATTAGTTATAAAATTAAAAAAAAAAACATGTTAGTTTTTCTAACTGTATTTCGAGTTGATTTTGGCATCATTTCGGATAAGATATCATGTGGAGAAATCGGACCTTGCTTTCAAAATACTAAATATTGTCGCATACTATAAAATATATTATATTTCTGAGAAGACTCAAAAATGTTTGAATAAATAATGTGTATTTTTGGATATGAAAATTTTGGATGAGAAAATATCTTTATTGATAAATTGAGTTATTTAATATCGATGTAATCAACTATAAGTTCTCCATTGATCTGCCAAGTGGAGTTAAATTTTGTAAACAAAGTATACATAAAAATGCCCAAAAACAAGGAAAATTCATCCGTGCTCCACGCAAAATTGCCCATTCCTTCAGCCGCCGCCAAAATGCTCGCCTTAAACCGTCATCAGTCGGACTTAAGCTGAAGGAATGACCAAAAGTACGACCATATACATCTGCCAAGTGTAGACACCTCAAGCCATTCTGTGATAAACGTTTTGAACAGTCAGACTGAAACCGTCCGTGACCCGTCTAGGCCCTATCTATGTGTAAGTATTTATGAAGAAAAAAAATTCAAATCAAAGCCGACTAGACTGATGACAGCTTAAGTCCAGAAACCGTTTTCGGGACACACTTGCTAGCGCTTTGGTGGCGGCTATAAGAGTGGGTAATGGGAATAAACACGGATGAATTGTCCATGTTTTCATAAATAACTGTCACTCACATAGAAGGAACATGGGACGTTTCGAACAACATTGATTTTTAGCACGATGGGCAAAATGTTCTAAACGTTAACTTATTTATTATATATAGGATAAAGACCTTCGACGGTTTTGGAAAAAGATATTCTAATTGTTTTGTCAGACATTCGGCTATTGGCATCCACTATGTCTTCGCTGTTGAAAAAAATATTTTTTATAAATATCCCTTTTACGTTATTCTGCTAAAGCAACACGTCTCGCCTTAATTATCAAGGTCCTATGTGGTGCATAACAAAAAGAATCCCTTCATAGTTCGAAATAATTGTCATCGCGATCTTGGTGGCGGAAAAAGTGGCCCGATATTTTTTTGGTGGTAAATGCTTTTCCGCTATGCTTTGTGCTTTTGATTCTAGTTAAAATTAGTTGAATCAGTTTCACCCAAATCCAATCCTTTGAAAAGCTTTACCAGATCTGTGTTAATCATAGCCAAATTTACTGATGATTGCCAACTGAATTATTGATGTGTTACCATTTTGGACATTAAATACAATTTCAGAACTAGCTACTGAATATTCACATGTTGCTTCTGAAAAGTTTACTGGAATTCTTCGACCATTGAGTACCCAGCGCTGATACTTCATAAATATATTTTCCCGAATAATAAAGTTCCCGAAAATTTCCCGAAATAAAGTTCCCGAAAATTTCGAATTTTGATTTTGAAATAAACTTATTTTGAAGATCTACTTTATAATAGTTCTCATATCAATTATGTTTATTTTTGAATAACTGTAAAGATCAAAACAAATTATAATTGTGTTAAACAAATTTTGAAGAAAAGAACACTCATACTTAAAATACGTCTTCTTATTTCTTGTGCAAAGCTTAATACACACGTATAAGTGATAATAGTTTATGAAGCAACCTTGTACAGAGTGCGGATTAATAGACATAAATAGTGTTAAATAGACGATTTTCAATATTTCAATTTCAAATTTCCTGGGGGTCTCTTATGTAGGAATAAAGTGACCACCTTCACTGTATTTACAACATCTAAACATTTGTAATTTTGTAGCAGTAGAACATGTGTTTGTCTTTAAGGAATGTCGTCGAAATAATGATTATATTGTTACAGCTTCACGGGTATTTTGTAGCCAGTTCAATATTAACCGTAATGATTCGGTGCCGTCTGGTTATTTTATCAAACCATGGATTTGGACGCAACAGGAAACTGTGACATAACAAGTTCGGAATTGATGTTCCGAAGGACTAATTCTTAAACCTCCAAGTAGGGAAAAAGCTATACGTATACTTACAAAGACAGAGAGAACCAGAGCCGATGTTCGAGGTAATTCACGACGTTCTGCTCGCCGTCATGAATTTTCATTGAACATATCGGACAGAAGTTTATGAGGCATTTTACAAAAAAAATCATCAATCAAAATGTACCATCTATAAAACATCCAGGTAGTCATGAGTGTCAACATCAGCAACATACATTTATATCGTCAATTGTGGTTTGTTTTTGGATCAAAATGATAATTCTTTACAATTTTCACTTTCCAGATTTTGTGCGATATCAACTTTTAACATTATTGGCGCTTATCTTTTTTGAGCCGCTGAAACTGCAAATACTGTTACATCAGCCCGCCATGTTTGCATGAGACGTATTTGGCAGAACAATTAACCCGATTTTTTCTTGTAGTGATGATATATGGTTTTAGCAAGATGGAGTGACAGCTCACATTGCTACGGTATCAACAAACTCCATTAAACAGTTGTTTCCCAATTCTGTCATCTTCATTTATAGGATATTTCTTGGTCGGCAAGATCACCAGATTTAATGACATCTCCTTTTTATTTGTGGGCTTCTTTGAAGTGCACGTTAACGAAGCACGAATATCTACCTTAACCCTTCACAATATATTGTAGAGCTGAATTTTATATGAATCTGAAAATTAGCCGAAATTTTTATGCACCCGAAGTTGTATTACTATTTACACTTTCTCAAATTTTAAATATATCAATCACATGAAGTGATTAGTGTACTGTGGAACTTGCCAGAAATATTTTATACTATGCGATAATATTTAGTACGTCCAAAGCAACGGCCAATCCAGAGCTCTCGACTGAGACCTTATTCGAAATGACGCTAAGACCAACTCGAAATACGCCTAGGAAAACTAATGTTTTTTTGTTTAAGAACAGATGTTGCCTAAACTGATAGAAATATTGTCGTATCTTTCTGAAATGTATGTCACGAAGTCGAAATTTGTTTTAAAACTTTTTTATTTCAACATAAAATATAAATCTTTTAGGTTTAAGTTATTACCCGTATTTTTTTAGATGACTGAGAGTGAATGAAAAGTACATCATAGTCATGAACCACATATATGGAATTATTAGGATCGTCATGTTTTAACAGTGATAAAATGAAAATCAGATACTTTTTCAAGAGATGGATACGTGACAGGATTGTATAGGTGGTTCTATCCAAAAATTAACCACAAATCTTAAAACTTAATGTTTTACAATACAACGGCATATAAATATCTGATCAAAGGGCAAAGAGATGGAATATGGGGGCCATTCAGTGTAAATGAAAGTTAGCCTCGTCACTGAAAAAAACGTTGTCACAGTTGTTAAATCTTTCCAAAATTTCATCGGCAAATGTCAAGCGCATAATAAAATCCGTTTCTGTCATTTCTTGCACAATTTGAATTTTATAGGGATGAAAACAACATTGCTTAGGGGTACATCTCATATATATTGATCTCTACACACACATCTATTTTGTTTTGGAATATGTATTAGTATTTAGCCCCTTTTATGATTACTAATATAATAATATTTGCAGACGAGAACTACACCTTTATAATTTTAGATCAATATATAAAACCAACAAATTATGAGAATATTGAAAATCAACTGGACGGTATGCGAATGTATCATTAAAAAAGATAATTGTGTACTAGTTGCGTGAGTTCAACCAACAGTGTTTTTGTATAAAAACACTTACTTTTATCCAAAGCATAAAATGAACAAACTTTCAATTAAAAATGCGTTTGAATGTGATGCAATAATGTGTATTATTGAAGCTTTAATTATGATAATTGTTAGTAAATACGGATTATCATATGGTAATATAAGCAATTTCTAGGTTTAATGAATTAGTAATTGAAATAGTAAAAAACGATGGCGATTTTACCATTGATATATTAAGACAAAGTGCCCAATAAGTAATATATTAACTAATAATAATTAATTATTAATATTTAGTTTGTTTATTGTGAAATAAGTGAACCCTGTAATAATGGAAGAGGAAAGTGTGTATAACTTCCATTTGAGATATTTACTGTTTTATAAATTTCGAAAGTATAACAATACCACTAATACGATTAGTTTTGTCTATCCTGCTGTCTTGCTTAGCAGAACATACCAGCGTTGGTTTAGAAGAATGGGGATGTCAATCTCTTGAACGGTATAAAATCTGGAAAACTTTTTGGGTTTGACAAGGATATGTTGTTGGCTGAAATTGAAGCTGATCCCAAACAAACGATCCAAGAACTAACCAACAGCTGAACCAAGTGCAGAGAGAAGAAATATAGGTATAATATGAACTTTGTAAACAAAATTCGACGTGTAAGCACGTGCAGTGGGATTTTGCCCAGGTTAGGCAAGATTCAACAAATTGTTACACAACATTAAAAGCTGAGGAAAAATTAATGATTAACAATACTACAACCACCTTTTCACACTCCAAAACCACTTCACCTAAAAAAGGGTTACTAACATTAAGGTGGGATTTTACAAGAATTATTCACTATGGATTCTTAATCCCTCTAAAACCATAAGTGCTGAATATTATTGTGCTCAGGTTGATAGTCTATACATAGCTTCGATTCAAACACGTCTAAGGTTAATTAATCGAAAAGATGTTATTTTGCAGCATGACAATGCAAGACCTCATAATGCCAGAATCACCCTTGAAAAAATTAAAGAGTTAGGGTGGTAGGTACTGCCTCACCTACTGTATTGGCTTGATGCAACATCGTCAAATTAGTACCTTTTCTGGTCTATGTAATTTTTTTTTCATGGATAAAATGTCTTACTGTGACAGCTATCAAAACTGCACTCGAAGAGTACTGTACTTCAACATCACCCTGATTTTAACAAAGAAAACTGAAAGAGAGATGGGTAAAGATTGTCAATAACGGTTAAGATTATATTGCAGATTAAAACATAATTAAAATAACTGATTGATTTGTACGTAGCTTTGTGACAGTTCATTTTTAAATCAAATAAATCAAATGTTTTATTGTTATTTATCACTTATTTTATTTTAAATTTTGTGTGCCTATAATTTAAACTGGGAAATTTCGGAGATCTGTCTGATCGTTTATTACATGTTTAGGTGAGTCTTAATTATATTTGTACATGTCTATTGCTTCTAAAATGTTTAGTTTTTTGGGGCTGTATATAAAAATTTTTAACTGTCCGGTGTTTCTGAAATTGTTCGCAAAATTAGAATTTTGTTTCTTTAGTAGGTACCCAATGGGTACCTGCTACTGCACTCCTTGCAACTTAACAGAAACTCCTGATTTTTTATTTTGTGTGGTTTTATCATTTGCATTAAAAAGTAATTTACTGGGGGGTTTTAAATACTATTTGAAAATGATGTTTCTTTAAAGAGAGATCTATTTGTTCTCAAATTGGACCGAAATATTTAATCTTACAGTATTTTCTATCATTTGGTTGTTTTACTTTTGGGTATATTGATCGATTAATAATTGTTTCTGCTTTTATTTATCAAATAATTAATTTCTTTAATCCAATATATTTCGTCTTTGAAAAAGGCGGAGTGTCGAAACAATTGTGATATATACAATTTTAAATATAGTATAATTTTAAATATAAACCACAGTTTTACCTTTCACATATTACAGACTTTATTGATAACTAACAATATCTGAGCGTGAAGTTTCTCATGAGATGTCACTAGCAAACTGTTTTAAAGCTGAAAAATACTTTTCGATGTAGTATATTTCAGATACATAATATAAACCTAAACATTCTGGAGAACAAGAAATGCAACGCTATCATACATTTATTTTATTGCATTAATTTAAAATTTTTTGTGTGCAACATGATGGTGTATTATGTAATAATTAAAATCACGATATTCCAATTACATTTGATACAAAAAATGTATTTTTATGGTTCAATTGTTCTATTGGAATTTAACACTTGGTAGATTTGAAACACTAAATTCGAACATATTTGCTATTTAAAACCAAATCACTTTTTTAAATCTCTCAACGTGTACTCGCTACTCACTTTTCTCGCTATCGAAACGATTACAGCTAGGGTTATCGAAGCTGTGGAAGCAATCACTATTATTTTTAGGCGTGTTGATACTGACAAACCTGAAACCGGAGAGTAACAGAAAAAGCTGAAGATGTTGAAAATGTAACATCCATAACACCAGAAGAGAAAATAACCGAAGCAACAGATGAAGACAATGTCACACTTCTGCTGAAGCTGAAGCTGAGAAGACAAGCGGAACGATTGGAATTCTATAAAGGAGCACCTGAAGTTATGGAAGAATCATATGAGAATAAAGGATACACATCTACTGTAGCATTTGAAGTTCCAAATAAAGAAAAAGAAGTCGAACCTACTGAAGGATCAGCTGAACCGCCATTACAAACAGAAAAATATGAAGAAATCACTACTCAGGTATATAAAGAAGAAATTCAATCATCAATAACGGGCGCACCAGAAGAGCCAAGTGTAAAATTGATAGTAAGTCCTATTGAAGAAGAAGTTACCACATCAGAAGCAGAAACGCAAGCTGAATGAATCACGTACATTCGTTGTGAGCTCAAATTAGTCTTCCTGAATTTATCAAATCAACTAAAGACATTTTCATAGAACCTGAATTTATTTCAAGCGAAGATGTGGTAATAAAAAAAATAACTGCGGAAACTGAACGCGTTGAAGAAACAAAGCAAAGTGTTGTTAATAGTCCAGTTAACGAAGGATTTAAATCGAAATTTTGAGATAAAAGGCTGACTTTTTGACATAAGTTTCTTTGAAGCATTCTATAACTATGCATAAAGGTAAATCTGTTACCAACCCCCGGCGAGGGTTGAAAAAAAAATTACCAAAGGGTTTTCTTAAAATAATTCAAGAAATAAAAGAGTTAGGAAAAAAAGTTACAACTTTTTTTGCTACTATCAAAATTAACAGTGTTAGGGAGGCTGTAAGTTAAGGGATGAAACAAAATTTTTTTAAAATCATAACAAGCGGAAAAAATAATGAATTTAAAACATTCTTTTTTGAATCTACTCTAAAAAATATAAACTTTCTTTTCAGAGAAACAATTTTTTTTTAATTGTTAATAAAAAAGTTATAACAATTTAAATTTCCAAATTGTCAATTTTAATGACTAAATGAAAATGAAAAATAATGAAAAAATCGTAGTTTCTATACTATTCCATTCATTATTTTAAATAATGAAAATTAGCTTTTGAAATTTATTTATACCTTTAATTTTCAGGTAGAAATTTATTAATTCATTCAATCATTTGCTGAATTTTATTTACGCCGCTTACGACGAAGATAGAAAATTATATTCGGTATTGTCCCACTCATTACAATAACGTCTTTGAAAACGCGAATGCTCAAGACAAAGATAGAACATTATGTTCGCTATTGTCTTAGTCATTGCAGTAGAGTTGACAACGACACATATATATATATATATATATATATATATATATATATATATATATATATATATATATATATATATATATATATATATATGTATAGTACAATTTGGTTATAAGCAATTTCGGATGTTATACGAGGGTTGTTCTTTATGAATCCGGAATAATAAATAAAAACAAATATTTATCATTGAAAATAGTATTATTGTTTATAAAAATATTCTTCGCGGCGATCGATACACTTTTGTATATGTTTGAACCAATTTTCGTAGCGCTTTTTCCATTCCGATTGAGAGAGATTCCGTTCCGGAGATTTGTATCTCCAAAACATGCATTTTGAATGCATCAACCGCTTCTTCTGACATCGAAAATCCATGACCGCGTAGTTTATATTTCACGGACGGGAACAAAAAGAAATCACTGAGTGCCAAATCAGGACTGTCCGGCGGATGACCCATCAAGTCGATGTTTTGGCCGGTAAAATATTGAGTTGTTCGGTCTGATGTGTGAAAGCTCGCCTCCTCACTGTGAAGAATGATTCTGCGGCGCTGGTTGTTTTTTATTATTTCTTCAAAGACCTCGGGCAAACAAATGGTTGTGTATTATTCAGAATTCTTCCTGCATTTTTTAGTATTACCTTCATAACTAACTGCCCACTCAGGTGTAAAAATCATGACTCCACCGAGACAATGGAAAGTTTCTTTTCCATCCAATGTTTTTGTATTATGGTCTGTGTTGTCATACACGAACTGTACAAATGGCTTATCAGTATTTTCTTTTAAAACTGGAGGATTCATCACAGTGAATGCTTCATACAGCTGAATATTATGATATGAGGAACAAACACCCAATGTATTTAAAAGATTAATGATTAATTTTGAGCCTGTTTTTCTATGAACGTAACTTCCAACTGCTAACTGCAGTGACGATATAAAATTCTTTGGACGCAAACAACTTGAACGATGGAATGAGCAATGGAATCACGCACGACGAAATTTTCACTATATTGTTCTGCATTACTTTTGCGCAATAAATTAGTGAGAAAATAAATTAATAGTGGTGGAACTGATGAAATAATATTATCAAGGAAATTTGATGGAAGTGGGTATGATTCGTCATTGTAATCGAATTTTAAGATTTCTTTACGTAGTATGTCAGCAGCAATTTGTAAAATAGTTAGTTTTTGAAAATTTTCCATAGAATCACAATCTTCACCAGTAAACCAATCACTACAAATTTTAGCAATGTCAAATATTTTATAGTAGATGATACGCTCTTTTCCACGACGATGAGATATAAAAACATCTTGTTTATATCTATCTTTCAACATCCGAAACAAAACATAATTACTCAAAGAATTGTCTGCCATAATATCTTTCAATTCTTTCAGATGGAATTGACATTGGCCACTTTCTTCAATGTATTCACAGACATCTTTAAATTTATTTGCCGCCACTTGCTTCAACGTTGATGCTGGTGGTTCTTTTTCAATTGTATTTAAAATTAGATAACATTTGCCATGATAAGCGGCTCTACAATTAACTAAAGATACATTTAATATCCGATTAAGTACAGAGGTACTAAGTTCATCATTTTTTCTTCTGGTTACATCTATTAATTGGTCTTGGACGTACTTATTTGTAATACTATGCACACGTTTATGCTTACGATCCAATGGCATTTCACATATAAAACAAAAATTACTAAAATCAAATTCCACATTTGCCTCAATGGTTGACGATGGTGATGATGTTGATGGTGGTGGTGGTGGTGGTGATGATGGCGGCGAAGAAGATGGAGAAAAAGAACAAAATTGTGATGTCGATGGTACTAAATTCAATTTTTTTGCAGATGTTCTAATTGAAGACACGCCATACCGCTTTCTACAATTTACATGAAACGTTACCACAGATTTCCCGTACCATAACTTACACTGGTTATCATTTTTTTATACTTCTTTCGATTAATGTTTTTAATCCTTTTTTTTTTAATTAAGCTGTTAATTAATTAAGCTGTTATTTGTAATTCCCTAATTATATATTTTGGAAATTATTTTATGAAAATAAATACATTTTGTGTCCTAGTTTAAGTTTATGTTTATATTACACAGGTCGACATTATTTTTGTGATATTGATAAGAATGCTCTTTTTGCGTTGCATTTAGGTAGTTATTAAAACATCTTTTCACAGAAATGGCCCAGCACGTCCCATTTTCAAGTCTCTGCTTCTCCTTTATATCATGAGATAATTGAAATTATTTGTATCTGACTTTGGACTGGACAATGTAGAAATTACTGCAAAACCGTAGAGGGTGTATTTCAACAGAATTTTATGACAGTACGACAGTAGGGCAACAAAAGAACATTACAGTAAGAAAGATTGTCATCATAGAACTTTTTTTGAACCTGGTACTTCAAACATAAAATATGCCCCCTGGAAAGTATGAAGCCTTCAAGATTAGTCAGGCATCTGCAAACAAAACACCCGTCTTTACAAAACAAACTATTATAATTTTTCGAACGTAAATCATTCATCTTAAAAAATTAACAAATTGGTATCAACAAATCAAGCAGTAATGAGACCGCAGTACTTCAAGCATTATATTTAGGGGCATTAAAAGGGGCCAGGGTGTCTAAGCCCTACACGATTGCGGAAAAGCTCATTTTACCGGCTGCCATTAATACAGTCAATGTGATGATGTGATGTGATGAAGTCCGGAAGAAGCAAAAAAGTTGAATACTATACCACTTTCAAATGACACAGTAGGCCAATGATCTTCATGATCAAATAATTGAATCAAATTAATCGAAATTTTTGCTATTCAGTTCGACAAGTCAACAGACGTATCGAACTTAGCGCAATTTTTGTGTTTTGTCCGATATTAATGTGAGAGATCGATTAAAGAGAATATGCTATTTTGCAAATGAATCCCTGGTCGTGCAGGTGACGAAGGACTAACGTTTTTCTTGATGTAACACAAAACGAAAACTTGGACTTTAATAAATGCATTGCGGTAGGTATGGCGCGAAAACGATAACGGGGAAGAACACTGGTGTGATAGTAAAATTAAAAAACATTATACCACATATGGAATGGTCGCACTGTTTTCTTCTGAAATGCACTTGCTACAAAAAAGATCCTAGATAATTTACAAAATATTCTGTCGACAGTCGCAGACTATATTGCTTTCCACATTGTGCGAAGAAATGCACAGCATGAAAATGAACTGCTTTTCCATAGTGAAGTTAGGTGGTTGTCGCGAGGAAAAGTTCTAACGAGGCGAGTTCTAATTGCGATCTGAATTGAAAATCTTTTTTACAGATATAAATAGCTCATTTCTTACAAGATGGAGAAACTTTATTACTTTTGGCTTCCTTGAGTGATATATTCTCACATTTGAATGACATGAATACGAGTTTACAAGGCCATAACGAAAACCAAAATGCCTTCATCAAGAAGCTTGGTATTTGGATTATACGCCTTGAAAAAAGCCATTTTGATACATTCACTTTATGTTCGGATTATATTATATTAATAATATAAAATATGGATTTAGAAAGTTCCGTTATTGATCGCGTGTTGGAGAGCATGGAAAAGCATTTAAGCGAATTGAAAATTCAGTTACTGGAATATTTTCCAGATACCAACGGTGCTTTCTCGAAAAGATAGGGTCTCAATCCGTTTGATGAAAATGTTGTTGCAGCTGCTGAATTACCTATTGAGATTCACAACCAACGTATTGAAATATTTGCCGACAAAACTCTACAAATAAAATTTTTAACTCAAGATTTTGGCTTACACGACTATGTGAATACGGAAGCCTAGTAATGGAAGCTTTGAAAACATTGAGCCCCTTCGCTACTTCTTACTTATGCGAAAAAAGCTTCTCGTCTATGGTGGCCTTAAAAAGTAAATATAGAAATTGTCTTTTATCACTGGACAATAATTTGCTTATATTACTTGTGTTTGTACGTACAGAAAAACTTTTTAAGTGAAAAACAAAATCAACCGTCACACTAAATTATTATTTCAAACAGCTTTGGCTATTACTTTATTTTATTTTATTTTATTATGCTGTTATTACCTGGTAATATTTAATTTTCTAACTCTTGATTTTAAAATAACAATAGTTAAAATAAATAAAATTTATATATATATATATATATATATATATATATATATATATATATATATATATATATATATATATATATATATATATATATATATATATATATATATAAATATAAAACGATGGGATATATGTGACACACCCACGCAGTCGGAAACTCTGCTGCGATGAGTAGAACAACAGCGGATATATCATTCGATCTTTGTCGTGAGCCTACGCGTTGTCAGGGACGTTATTGTAATGAGTGGGACACTAGCGAACATAATTTTCTATCTTCGTCGTAAGCAGTGGTGTAGGATGTAAATAAAATTCAACAAATGATTGAATGAATGAATGATTGAATTTCTACCTGAAAATTAAAGGTAAAAATAAATTTCAAAAGCTATTTTTCATTATTTAAAATAAGAAATCAAACAATATAGGAAAAACAATTTTTAACACTATTAAGTCATTATAATTAACAATTTAAAAATTTAAATTGTTATAACTTTTTTAATAACAATTTAAAAAAATATATATTTCTCTGAGAAGAAAGTTTATATTTTTTTGAGTAGATTCAAAAAAAAAAGTTTTAAATTCATTCATTTTTCTGCTAGTTTTTTTCCTAACTTTATAGCTAACTTTTTTTCCTAACTCTTATAGTTCTTGAATTATTTTGAAAAAACACTTTGTTAATTTTTTTTCCAACCCTCGCCGGGGATTGGTAACAAATTAACTTGTATGCATAGTTATAGAATGTCTCAAACAAACTTATATCAAAAAGTTAGCCTTTTATCTCAAATTTCGATTTAAATGCTTCGTTAACTGGACTATAAAGAATATGAACCCAGTGAGGCAGTGTCAGAAAGTTCTTCAATATCACCGATCACTGAAGAAGGTGGTGTCAAACAAGGCGAATCACTTATGGGACAAAGTTCTGAGACGCCATCTGAAGAAACGACTGAAGAGGAGACCTCAAACCTCAAATTGAATAACCACTTCCCTGCCAGAGGAAAAAACATCTGAAATTGGTAAAGCTCCAAAAATAATGAGTACCTAGGGAAATTACTATTAAAAATAAATAAATTATTTTTATCACTAAAATACCTAGGCCAAAAACTCATCTTCCAGAATCTATAGATCGTGTGTCAGAAACAGCATTATGCACAGAAACGTCTAAATTTGAACATGATGGTACAGCTCAGCCAGAAACGAATGTTGGCATCATCAGAAGTTGATTCAGTCCCCATAGATAAATTTTTCATTGAAGCCGTAATTATATGCTATAAGTTTTAATCTTTGTAGTTCTATTTTTCGATTATTTTCGGATAATGGAATTGTGAATGCTCGGTGATTCATAGATTTATGTACTACATATTTATGTGTAAATATGGTGGATTGATTGTTTTGTAATTGTTAGATCTATGTATGTGGATTTTCTAATAATATTTAATTCTAGTTTATTACTTTTTTTCTGGATATTGAAAAGTTTTAGTTTCTCCTTCTTTTTCAAGTTTTAATTTTATTTTTACATGGATTATATTTAACTGTTTTAATGTCTCTTCTATTTTTCTATCGTTTCCGTATAATAGACCAAAATGTGGTCTAGGTATCTAAACTAAAATCGTATATTTGTTGCTTTTTACAAATAAAAAAAAAAAGTGGAATATTGATTACAAAACTATAATCACACAAAGTTAAAAATAAAATAAGTGATAGACACCAAAGTAAAAAGATTACTTTATTCGATTAATGAATTTTTTTTAAATGTAATAAAATCGATTCTTTGATCACATTGCTTATAAAATCTGGCTCTATTTAACGGAAAACAAAAAAATATATGTAACGATATTATTGATATTAACTATCCAATGTACTACTTACTTACTCTAATTACCATAGTCCATAGATGGCAAGACATATGTTTTAATAAGTTTTATCGATTCGAAGATTCTTTGGGTTAAGTGTTCGATGGAAAAATTTTTAGATCAGATTAAAAGAAAAATGATATCTAAAAACATATCGATCGAGTGCGTGGACCGGAACGAGATAACACCTCGTATGCTGTTATTCACTCGATAGGTTTTTGGATCTTGCGAGAAATATATTATATTAATACGGCTATATTTCGTATGCGTAAAGCAGCAGGTTGATCCAGGGCCTTCAATACAAAACCGTGCTCTGAATTTTACTGAGGCAGCGAACAGGGTTACGAAAACTGTAATGTTGTAGCAGGCATCGAATCAACCGCTGCAGTGTTATCGTGTCCTTTTATCGTGTACTTTGAAATTGATATGTGGTTTGATGCATTTTTATTAGAACTTTTTGGAGTAATTATGTTCAATAATTAGGAGCGTTACTATGAAATATTTTATATTGGAATATTCTCGCAATTTTTTTTTAAACTGTGAGAAACGTTTACAATTTTGTAATAGTAATTCGTAAAGACAAAAGGACCATCCAAATAAATAGCCCAGAAATAATGATTGCATAATATTTCTATGTCATATATTTTCTAATGCCTAATGTCATGTATTTTCTAATGCAATTTCCATTAATTATAACAGCACCGTATTTAAATAATTCAAACTTATTATGACAATGAAATTCTTTGAAAAATAATTCCAAAAGTTGTTATTGTTTTGATGTAAATAATTAGATCAAATGTTCTATTGGAACCTTCGATATGAAACATTAACCTCGAAGAACTTTTTTTAAACTTAACAAGCGTGTTTCGCATTATCAGGGGATGATTCAGTCACATTCTAAAAGTAAAATATGTTCTAACGTGTGGTTTTTTTAGAGTCTCTGAGTTTCCGATAGGGTCGCTATTAAACGAATTGTGAGTTTGCGCGCCTCTAGTGTCAAAATTATTCTGTATAGTCTGGCAAATCATCATGGAACGTTGGAATAAAGCATGGAACATCAAAGCAACGCTTGCCGAAATTTACTATTAAAATCAGTGTTCTGTGCATCAAACTTATAGAGCACTTCGTGAATTTTATGGTGCACATAATCGCCCAGCCGAGCGATGTATTCGTTGTATTACTGGCAAACTCAAAACGCGTTGCACGCTTATTGATACTAAAATAAAAATAAGACAAAAAACTGTGCGTTCCGAAAAAAATATCACCGCTGTTGCTGGCTGTGTTGATGAAGATCTAAATTTAACAATTCGTCGCGGTTCGCAGGAAGTTGGGGTTTGTTATCCGCCTACGTGTTTGGTGCCTTGCAAGATCCAGCTTGTCCAAGAACTCCAGAAACTGCAAGACCATCGTTGGCATCTTACGATCGGTGAGTCGACTCAAAATCAATTACTACTTGACCAGAATTTAACAGCAAAATTTTGTTCACCGACGAAGCTCATTTTGGGCTAAATGGCCACGCTAATAAACAAAACTGTCGCATTTGGAGTGACACATAATCCACAAACGAAACTACAAATATCGTTGTATCCTGAAAAATGCACCGCATGGTGTACCGCATGATTGTATGCCGGTGACATCATTGAGCCATATTTTTTTTTAATCGACCTGGAAAGTACGTTGCCATTAATGGGGATCGTTAAAGAGTGATGTTCAAGTATTATTTAATTTCAAATTTGAATGATATAGATATGGAGATGTGGTTTCAACAGGACGTCTCCACATGTCATATAGCCAACGCTACATTCGATTTATTGAGGGAACAAGTCAGTGAGAAAATTATTTCGAAGAACGGATCTGTTAATTGGCCACCAAGGCCATGTGATTTAACGCCTTTAGATTATTTTCTTTAGTGTTATGTTATTATGTGTTATGTTATATTTGATCTATGCCGACAAACCAGCAACTATTGACGCCTTGGAAGCCAACATAACTTAGACAATTGCGGACATAAGACCCCAACTGTTTAAAAAAGTGATCGGAAATTGAATTGGCATAATGCACTTTATCAGAAGTAGCCACGGCGGACATTTGTCCGAAATTGTTTTCGATCATCCAAGCCATTAACTGCTATTTCACACGGAATAAATAGTTTCAAGATATCTAATTTGGTTGTTGATTTATTTCAATTTAAAGTTCTGATGAACAAAAAAAATCACCCTATATTTATATGATAACCGGACCTGTTAAAATCGTGAACCGTGAAGTTAACCAGAACTTACATTAATATTTCAAAAAGTTGGTTGAATGAAATAGATCATTTATCCTGATTCATAATTTTCTTACATTTTGTCATCTGAATAATTTTATATGCATCTAAAGCCTAAAGTTAGTTGGCTGAATTAAATAGGTCCTTTATACCGGTTCATAGTTTTCTTTTATTGTCCTGTTTGAATGATTTTATATGCATCCAAACCCCTATTATTATTTACATTTAACAAGTAGTAAGATACTAATTTATGTTTTATTATGGTCAAAGTCGAGTGCATATTAGATAACAAAGGATTTCTCACTTTACCCATCTCTAATGTGAGAAATACGTTCTTTATATCTAATTGATATCGATCTTTTAGTTCATGTACTTGCCTTTAATGACAATCTTTACAACTAGTTTCGCAAATCCCTAATTTTTCATGTTGGTCTACTTTATCTTTTGGATTATCCAGGACTTCTTTTAACTTATTATATAGTTTGTAGACTATTTTATTATCCACTTTTTTTTAATCTTGTCTAACCCTTGTGTTAATTGGGCAACAAACGGTATTACCATGAATTAATTTTTGTTCTGTTCCTTTTAAAAAATCGAAAATTCTCTCAATGATTTCCTATACTTGCGTTTTCTAATTAATATATCTACAATGTTCTTATTGTAAACATTCGCTTCGGCTACCTCCATAAACAATTATAATTATTTGTTATAATTATCTAGGTTTAAAGGAAAATTAATTCATCTATCAACCATGTAGTTTAAACCAGCCATTTTGATACGGAAGCTATGGTTTGAATCGTTAGGAATGTATCTCGAAGTAGTAGTGTTTTTCCTAAAGCTAACAAAATCTAACCTATTATTTTTACTTACTTATTATTTTTACTCACAAAATTAGCGAAACAAGATTAGCGAAACAAGATTAGCGAAACGCGGATCGAGAACTTAAAAAAACAAATTTGGAGTTTAGTGGTAAATCTCTTCGAGTTTTATGAATAATAATGAGCTAAATCAGTCTTCGATTTAAAGATAATTATTGAATTTAGAGATAATATTCGAAGAAACTAAAATGTCCTAATGTTATCGACAAAGAAAAAAGAGGAAAAGCAAAAATTGTTCACACAAACAAAAGGATTTATACTGTCAGTAAGAGCGACTGAGAGGTGCAGGTATATCCTGTAATCCGAAGAGTCGGAGGTCGAAATGCGCTTTGCTTGTCAGGTTGGTACCGGAATGGGTGACCCTTTCGAGGAAGGTTCAGGCTTACATGGTACAGGCAAGAATGTAAAATACGACAAATAATTTCCCCTCAATCACGGCCGTTCGAGGCTGGGTAAGGCTGGATACCTTCTGCCTTTTTACGTGCATTACTAAAAGTTTTGCACCAACCCAAACCCCATTAAGTTGTAGGTGCATTTACTAAATAATCTCAGTTACTGATGCGTCTCCTAAATACGTAATCCAAATTTTTTTTTTTCATTTTACTGTGAGTAAGGGTAGGATTAATGTAAATTTTTATGACTGTAAATGAAAATCTTTCATTTTCATGTAAATGAAAGATTTTCATTTACAGTCATAAAAATTTAACACATGAATGAAAAGAGATGGACCATGTTCAATATTGTAAGTTCTCTAGTTGGATTATTGAACAACAAACAACAAATCTATTATTTTCATGCAAAATGTTGTTTAGTGATAAAGCTCATTTCTCAATGAATGGATTCGTTAATAAGCAAAATTGTAATAAAATGTTGTATTTTATGAAAAATATCTATATTCACAAAAAGTCATTGTTTGGTGAGCTCAGTTAATATGATAATTTCAGTTCTACCAATCAATACTGCGTCACTTTTGATGATCGGAATTGAGTTATACTGATATATCTGATGTTTATTTGTAGATAACCGGTGCTCTAGGTAAGATAACTCTAGAAAACATTCAGTTTGTGTGATCGAATTTTCGCCAATGTTTAATTTCGCGAAAAGCGGATTTCAATCGATCAGGCAATATAACATCGTTAGATGTATTTTATGGAATTTTGTTGAAATATCAAGTTTATATTAACAAGCCTCGCACAATCACTGCAACTTGTTGAAAAATCATTGAACGTTTCGATACTGGAATTTATGATAGCAAAAACAGTCGTGCTGGACATTTTATTGATATTCTGTTTAACCTATAATTGTAATAAATCACACTTTTCATGAACAAAAACAGTTTGAAAAAATTCCAAATAATTTGTGTTTTGTTAAAAGGGAGTAGGTAGACGTTACACTTAGGCAGAGATGGATCGTTACTTAAAATGCCCCTGAAAATGTGTTTTTTTATTAAAAATACATCTCAAAATTATTTAAGAAAAATTATGTGAGCCTTGATTAAGCGCCGACATTCGAATTTATTTTATAAAAATTTTTAAAAACCTTTATTAAAAAGTACTGCTGAAAACTAATAATATCTGCACTTTTTTACTATCAAAACTTTTCTTCAGCTCTTTAGAGAAAACCAATTAACAATATATTACAAGATTCATTCTGTTTTATAAACTTTAGTAAAGCGAAAAGAATGCTTCTAATTAACGAATTTTTTTTTTAATAATCTATTTTCTTATTATTTTAGTTGCTTTTCTAAGACACTTTAATTGTACCAGATGTTTCTGTTTCCCTAGTAACACAGGGAAAGATTACACTAGGAATAAACTTACTTTTGTGGGGTATTCGGTAGGAACCCTATGGAATACATACAAACTGATTTTGGTAAAACAATTTTTTTTTGGGAAATTATTTATACTACAGCAAGAGCCTGCTACCAAATTAATACTTAGAAACAAAATTTCAAGGATTTTCCATATTATTATTGATTTTTTTGAGTTAAACTGTTATGTTAAGATGTATCTGTGTACCCCGGTAACTTATATACTTCCCAACACATCTTAACATAGATTGAATGAGACATTCTATCTTATTTTGAGATGTTAATTACAAGCTACCTGTAGGTCAAGTCTTTAAGACTCCAATGTAGCTGGGGGTTGAGGTAAATTTCCTAACTTTCACTCATTATGCCCCAATAGTATCATAGTGACAGATGCGCATAATCTTGTTCAAAAATTGAATATTCATTTACACGTACGGCTCCACAAGTTCTCCATAGTATCCTAGTCCTCTATGTTATATATCTAAGAAACACTCGAGGTGACTAGCTTCTTTAAACAATACAAATCCCATAAATATCACCTGCTGTTGGCGACTTTCTCCATACCATCATTCGATTCTACTTCGTCTATTTGGATTTCATAACAGAAGATGACTTAATATCATTCTATGTTTCAGCATTGTTGATTCCTACCTATCATTCCCTACCTATCATTATACAGGGTTATCCATTTCGTGGTTCGGAAAATACAACCCTGTATTTTAACAACTATCAAACTTAAATGTTAGCCAAAGTATGATTTGTTTAGCTTAAGATTTGTCATTTTACTATATGGATTGTTTAATCACCGAAAAACGCTTTAGAATTGTTAAATGTTTTTACGAAAATGGTGATTCTACCATAGTCACGTTTCACGCCTTATGAGCAGAATGTTGTCGCCAAAATCATCATTCTGGGCGCACAATTTCCAACACAGTCAAGGAATTTGAAAATTCTGCGTCTTTTACGAATGTGGTAAGACATGTGCATTATCGTAATGCGCGCTCGATAGAGAATATTGCTGCTGTTAATGAATGTGTGGCTGAAAACCCAAATTTATCTTGGCTTGTCTTGCGGCACATTATGGCGTATTTTACATTTGGACTTGCGTCTTTATCCTTATAAAGTTCAACTCACGCAAGAATTGAAGCCCGCCGACTATAGAATGTGCCGATCATACACCGATTGTGTGCTTGAACATTCACTTGATTTTTTGAACAAAATGTTTTTTAGCGATGAGGTTCATTTCTTCCTCGGCATATACGTAAACGGCTCTGCAAACCCACAAGTGATTGCTGAGACTCCATTGCATCTGCAAAAGGTGACTCTTTGGCGCGCGTTATGGTCTGTACTTCTTCGAAAAGAAGGAGTGATTGTTAGCGTCAATTCTGAGCGTTATAGCCATATGATAGAGATTAAATCATCACCTGATGATGCTAACATGGTTAGCGAAACGTGCGTCGAGCAGTTCAAAAAAAGTGATTTGGTGTATAGTGGTAAATCTCTTGAAGTATAGCAATTTTTGTAACAAAAATTGCAAAAACAATATTTTTGCATTTTTTTTATTTCGGTATAAAATTTAAATCGTTTGGTTTTTTACAAATATAGCATATGTTTTAACAAAAAATCTTTCAATGGATAATTTCTATTTAGATGTTACAATTTCTACATCAGTTACTATATTAAATAGCGGAAAACTGCAATACCGTAATATGAATGAGATTAATAAATTAGTAATTATTTTCTACGTCCGTGAAACTATTGGAAACACCAATACCATTGGCTTGATATTTGGAAAAAACAAATATTGAAAGTTTGTAAATAGTTCTCAATCTTGAAAAGTAATTGTTTCACTCACTAGTAAATACTCAAGAAGGATACGCAATAATAACAGCATCGAATTAATCTATACACCGAGAGAAAATTTAAAAAATAAAATAAAAGAGAAATTCAAATTTTAATTGTTAAGCATTAGAATAGATACACTATTTATTTATTATAGTGTAAAAGTGGAGGGTGAAAACTGCCATTATAGGGCAAATCTATTTAGATAGCCGTTCATTATAAAAGGTTTTGCAATAAGAGCGTAAGAATTTTAAAATGAGTCACAATGGTAAGCATACATGAAAATCCGTTTTTTTTATTTGATCTTGAATAACAAATAATGGTATAAAGTTTGGAAAGTAAAGTCATTCAAATAGACCTTTGGCTTCTATTGGAATTTTCGATTGCTGTTTCACGCACATTGCATGGTATATTTTCGATGGTATCGTGAATGTTTCGTTTAAGGTCGAGATTAATATCGGTAAACTAGATATGTAACAAATCCCACAAAAAATTATCTAAGAGCATGAGATAGCATGATCTTGGTGGTCAGTTCACATTACCATTTCGCGAAATAACGCTACCGAAAACTTTTATAACAATAAATCGATTGTCGCATTGTCTTTTTGAAGGAAAATATTGTTTATATCCACATTTATCAGTTCAGGCCAAAGATATTATGTGAGCATATTCCTTTTGTTTACACCATTAACAGAAACCCGTTTTCCATCTTTACTTTCGAAAATGTATGGTCCTATCACTCCTTCATCCAAAAAATCTCACAAAAGAGTGATTTTCTGAGGATGACGAGGTAACTCCTGAATCACTGGAAGATTTTCATCGTCTAAATCTTACAGTTATGTTTTCCATAAAACCATTAACCCAAAAGCGCATTTTGTCGGAAAAGATTATATTTTCCCCAAAGTGGGGGCCACCTTCTATTTGCTCTAGAGCCAATTCGTGTATTGGGTATGTTTCCATGGTACTAAAGACAGCAAAGTTGTTGCTGGAAAAATTGGAAAATTCTTTATACATACAACTAGGAATTTATTCAGGAATCTAAACGAATGAAAACTGATAAATATATGGACTTGGTACAGTCCGCAATAATTCAGAGTGATTTTGACCCCTGTCGAAAATTTTTGTATTAGTTCATATTTCTTATACGGAAAGAACATGTGGATCCAGAATTCTCCATATGACAAGACCGTGCCCGGAATATTATCGGTGCCAGCACGGAACATGATTACATTCTTATGTTTTTTTTGCAATTGATATGTGTTTGCTTTTTGATGTGTCACTTATTTTTGGTGTAAATTGCACGAAGAAATTTAGCTCATTTAACTTTTATTAGAATCAATGACCCATGTTTTGAATACCTCAATTTGAATACTTCTGAGATTATGTTTGCTAATTTTGAAAAAAAAATATCGACAGTAATTATACGAGACACTTACATTTTTGGGCTAGATATGTCGATGATATTATTTCCATATGGACGGGTACCGAACGACTATTGAGTCAATTTCTTGAATATTTCAATAGTGTAAACACAAATATCCAGTTAATTACGTTCAAGACGGATAATTCAATAAATTTCTTAGATTTAAAAATAATAAAAACAGCGAATACATGAGAATTAGAAATATTTAGAAAATCCACGTATATCGATACAACTATTCATGCAAGTTCAAATCAGTTATGGAATGTAAAAATGTCCAGAAACTTCCAGCCATTCTACTTAAAAAGACAGGTATGAAAAAGGAACTTAATATAATCAAAAATATCGCAAATAATAATTAATATCAATCCAGCATTATAGAAAAAATGATAAAAAACAAGATTAAGAAAACAACATGAAACAGTTTTATGCCGCAACACCCGAAAATGATTTTAAAAATCGGCATGCTATAAACTATATTCATAAATTAAGTTCCAGAATCACAAATTAATTAAAGAAAAAAATATTAATATTATATCTGTTAATAAGGATAATCTTGCATCGATGGTGAATAACAAAGAAAGGACAAAATTTTGTGACAAATCTGGAGTATACGATATATATATATATATATATATATATATATATATATATATATATATATATATATATATATATATATATATATATTGGCCAATATATATATATATATATATATATATATATATATATATATATATATATATATATATATATATATATATAGGCCAAAAGGTCAGATCTCTCAATGATAAGCTAAAAGATCATAAATACTCAATTTTACATAATTAAAGAAAAACGGGCTTTACCGAACATTGTATAGATCAGAACAATTTTTTAATCCCAAAAATGCCAAATGAGTACATAGCTGCAATCAAAGCAGGCTGTTAAAGTACTTCGAAATTTCCGAAATTAAAAAAATAATATACATACAATGGTAAAAACCTAAGAAACACCCAGCTGGACTTCAGAAAAAGTGCACTTATTGAAAATTAGACAGAACTTTGAAACTTTAGTTTAGTTTATACATAACTCTCTTTAAGAAAGGTCACAAGGCCGAAACATGTCAGAGAATATCTTGAATATATTGTGAAACAAATAATAAGTATTTTAATTATTATCATAGTTTATGTAGGATTTCCATTTCTTAAAAGAATTAGAATTATCCTTGAATAAGCTCCCGGTGGTCGCGCCGTTGTCTGAGAGACCAGATGCTGTGAAAATCGTTAATATTTAAAAAAAACCCGCTGCTGAAACCCTTTGCCCTTACCAGTACACACTTATAGATAATTGTAGAATGTTATTATTGAATTTTACGTGGAAGGGTGTGTTTGTTGTAAAGTTATTAACAGTTATTTGCAGACAGGGTCTCTCAAACCGTGCGCAACCACTAGCGCTAGTTAAAAAAAAAATATAAGTTGATCAGAATTATATGAATGGTAAGAATAGTCATCATATAAAACGCGAATTGAGAAAAAAAACATTACTTTACTCAGATGGACTGTGAAAAAGAAATAAAATCACCTGTGCTGACTGTGACTCACCAAGTGCTGACCGAACCGGAATATGACGATGAAGACGATTTTATGACGACAAATAAGTATGGCATTAAAATATTTGCCTTATGCGACGCAAAATTGTATTATACTAGTCACATGGAGTGTTATGTATGGCAATAGCCAGATGGTTCCTTCAAGCAAGAGAACAGTGCTAAATATGTGGTGGGACGTTTATGTTGTTAGTCGAAATGTAACCACAGATAACTGGTTTACCAGCGTAGACCTTGTAAAATCGTTAAAGGCGAAGAAGTTGACAATTATTGGTACCATTAAAAAAAACAAAAGAGAGCTACCACAGTTATTTCTAGGTGGCAAAGCTTGAAAAGTCAAGTATGTTTGGCTTTGAGAAAGACGGTACTCTAGTTTCCTATATTCCGAAGAAAGGAGCTAATGTATTGTTAAGTTCGTTCATGCACAGGATTATTATATTTCTGAAGCCAGTGGAAAACCCGATATTATTGAAACTTATAATAAATCCAAGGGCAGTGTCGATACTATTGACAAGTTATGTGCACAATATGATTATTCACTTAATACCAGACGGTGGCTAATGGTGATATTTTATAGTTTACTAAAAGGTTCCTGCAATAAATAGCAATATTATTTATTTTACAAACAATAACTTTCGAGACTGGAATCGGAATCGCAGACCATTTTTGAAATATCAGTCTGTATAATTAATGTTAGGTTATCAAAAAAATGACAGCAACATGCGATAATTTGTCAAAGACATTGTAATTACAACTGCAAGAAGTATGTGGAGTAGTAGCTCAATCAAATAAAACTCATAAAATAAAACACAAAAAATATTGGAGAACAGGGAAGGTGCTGTATTTGTGATTGGAAAAAGAACAGAAAAACGAAACATTTTTGCAAAAGCAAAGCAAGTCTGTGCATGTAACATGTGAACGTAATTTGCGGTGAATGTTTTGCCAGGTTTCAAGAAAACTAACGCCTAATTTACTACAATACAGACTACGAGAAGACTGTTTTTTATATCTATTTACCGAGAATAAAGTTTGATTTTTGTTTGTTTTTTTTTATAAATATTATATTTGTTTCTTATAAATTGTTACTAATTGAAAGTGAAAAATATGTTTAAAATACTTTACCCAACATAATTTATTAATTATTACAATTAACAACTAAAATTTCAGTGAAAATTTGCTCTTATTTGCAGTAAATAAACCGTATATCAAATAATTACTATAAAACGCAGAATTGTATCAGATTTTTGATTTGTATTACTTGTTTTGGCCTCACGGACTACGAGATCGGCGCCACCACTCACCTAAAAAAAATTCGCCCAACCACTGTAAGGTTATGAGCTGAACAGAAGAACTTTCGATTTTATTTAATTTTTTGTAAAACATTGGTACTATAGCGATAACATTTTGCAAAAAGTATAACAAGGATTGTGCATTCCTGTTATCCACACACTCTCCAAAACCTTTTGATATAATAAATTAGTCTGTCCTTTTAGAACTACAGTATCAGAAGCTCTCCAAAACTTCTTGATTTAATAAAGTAGTCTATTTATTTTAGAACTACAGTATCATAAACTACATGTCTATCTTAGAGTCTCTAAAATCGGTGATAGCTGAGGTAAACTTTGAAATTTTAAATTTTTGGCTCATGACCCATGACCCAACAGGCTTTATGGACAAACAATCAGCAGATTAGGCCGAGCATGGGTTTAGATTAACATGGGCCTCTTCAAGGTACCCAAAGAGACTGATAAATGAAGCCGTGTTTAATCTTGTTAGAAAATTTGATCTACTAGCATATTAAGGAAAGAAGAACGTACTATTCCACTACCTCTTGAAGAAGAACGCTATGATGTTATGTTCGGACATAATTTTATATAGAAATAACGTCGAAGCCAACATAAGATATGCTTGGGTGCCATACCTATTTTTTAAATGGATATCCCCTAGTTCCTTAATATATCGCGCCTTGTTAGTGTGTATGGCACGAAGAGGAAATCTACCATGATATACTTATACTCGTAAAATAATATATAGTTCTTTAACTTCTAATGAGTGAAGTTATTTATCTATGGGCAATAATTTTTTAGTATGGTAATGGTAAATGTATGTTGGAGTAGTTCATTATTGACTGATCTATAAATTTAAATCTAAATCTAGAGTGTTTTTGTTGACATAATTTTTTAATGTAAATAGATAGATATTTTAATTAAAATAGAATCAAATGAATTTAAAAATCCCAGATGAAACCTCTGCAGTAATAATTAAACTTATTGTTAAAAACAACTGATATAATTGTAGAATTTGATAATATTGGATAGTGTTAACTAGTTAAAATAAGTTGACATATTTTATAATATTTATTAGGTCATAATGAAATATAATTTATATAACACACAAATAAGTTCTAATCATTATTAGCGACGATCTTCTTTTCTTTTCCTTTTACAAACATCGTTATGTACTATTCACTAAATGTGTCTCTTTAGTTTATCGATGAGGGTGCCTTTATTTTAGTCCGGTTTGAAATATTTTAAAACGGATGTATTTCATAAAAGTAAAGCAACATATCGATCCAGTGCCTTCTATATCATGAGACCTTGATCAACATGAACTGCGGGTGTTCTTAGACATAACCTTTCTTAATAAGTAGGTAAGTCATGGAGGGCCAGTTGCGCGCCCAGATTGTTCACTATATCTTAACCCTTGTTATTTATTTTTATTGGGTTACATGAAAGGCATAGTTTTTAAAATGCCAGCTAATACAAGGGAAGAACTCATTGATCGAATAGAACAAGCTGAAAAAGTGAAACTATTAGGGGAAGACTTTTATCAATATTAATTGATAAATTGATATCAATATCAATTTGCGTTCCATCTGTTCCACGCAAGTCAAACTTTGCGTGGAACAGATCGGGGACCACTTTCAATCTTTTCTATAAGTACAAGGCGCGCGACCGGAATTAATATTATTTTCAAATTTAATATGATAAGTTTTTGTCTTTCAGTTTTTTAAAAATGTTGTTAGAAAATAATGTTTATTTTATCGAGTTCGAGTTTTATATGTTTAAAAAAATCTCAACTTAGGAATCACC
The DNA here is from genome assembly GCA_031761425.1 of Cosmopolites sordidus. Lineage (NCBI taxonomy): Eukaryota > Metazoa > Arthropoda > Insecta > Coleoptera > Curculionidae > Cosmopolites > Cosmopolites sordidus. Next base: position 52,829 of record JARFXV010000330.1, read on the forward strand.
TTATATAGGATTTATAAAGCAAATAAAGCTTCATTCCAGATCCGTTTCATTCATAGCTCGGATTTAAAGTGAAGCGTGTTGTGGTGCTTTGTAAGTGGAGGTATATAATAGGTCCATGTATCCCCATCGCAAATAAATATCAATCAACACTAATATTCAACATAGTCCTAATTGTAGCTCAAAGAAAAATACCATACACTTGCAAGATATTTTCTTCTCTATTTTGTACAGCACGAATGTGGTTCGTTACTTCCTTGGCAACTTTTAGAATGGCCAGAACCTTATACTCGTGCCTAATTCTGATCCTGAAATCATCTTATCTATATACCCATAATATTTGACGAAAACTCAAACTATCTTCTTTCTAATTACATGAAACGGCATGGTGCACGAACTTGTGGCTCTTTATCATTTTCAACAGAACCACAAAAATACTGTTTGACTTAGTAGCATACGAGAAATTTAATAATCGCATAAAATATTCAAAAAATTAAAAATTAATCTATTCCGTTCTGCCCCAGCTGATGATGGCTTCATGACCTGATGATGAGCCGACTGAAGATGACTCCCGGTCTCGGGTAACACTTGCTAAGGTTTTGGAGGTAGCTGAAGGAACGGACAATATTTGCGTGGAGCATGTATACATTTTCTGTTGTTTTGAATATTTGTAATATTCTCCCCGGTCCCACTCTGCGCTTTTCCACGCAAAAACTGTATAATTTTTTGTGTTCAAGATATAATATACACTAAGTGTTACACAATTGCTATTGGAAACATTCTTATAAGGGTTTTCAATTCAAATATAAATGTATTTGCCTATTACATACATGAAAATGTGACAAGGAAATTTCCTGATGCAGAAATATATTTGTAGAAAATATAATTTAGTTGTTATATATATCCAATATCCAGAAATATATCGGTTTGGTGTGTGTACCGCAAACGGATGCTTTTATTTATTCGATATTTTTTTGGCTTCCGTCTGAAATACTTTATATTAATAGGGATATATCTCGTCTGCCGATATGGGATACTTCCACAAAAACTTCGTCAAAATGAACTATTAGAGCTGATCATATATGCTCCGAATAATTTGCAATCTATATATATATATATATATATATATATATATATATATATATATATATATATATATATATATATATATATATGTAAATATTCTTTAAAACTAACCAAGGAAAGTATTTTTTTGTATTAACCCTCAACTGGTATGGCGACTTCTTTAGTTTCTTAAGGTATGATGTTTCATGGGTAGTGGTATTTTTGTCGATTTTTTTAGATTTATATATTTATATAAAAAAAAACCATAAAAATACAAAAATTAAAATATTTTACTTTCCAGTGTCGAAATATCGAAAATGTTTAGCATTTTAACAAGTGATATTTGAATAACGTCCACAATAAATTTTATGAACGTAAAAGCATTTAAAAACATGAAATCAAGACATCCTTTTGGCCATCTGCAATAAAAGAAAACAGAATAAATAAATATAAATTAAAAGTTCTGAAGTATTTGTTCTTTTTGTTTTTATTGAACTTTTAGTCTCTGCAATTCAACCATTCGATAGTATTGATACTATGGTATTTACAAATACCTTTTGTACACTGAACATTTCTGTGGGTATTTGTTATCATTGTGACACATGTAACAACGCCTTCTTTTTTTGTCGATGTGAATCATGCCCCCTGAAGCTTCCATAGTTCCATAGTTTGATCAATGTCCTAAAATATATTGGAATTGTTGTATTGTGACCCTGTTTTATAAATAGTCTATTATGAGATCTCCTCCAACGGAGATAATAAATACTCAACGTTCTGTAAATGCATTATTTGCACTCTCATAGATAGCATTTGGCGCCCATCGCCCATTATATTGACCATCACATAAAATAAAATCAAGGGTTAACGTTTACTTCTACGGCCCTTATTACAGGCACATTTTTGGTCCAAACCTTTTGTTGAATTGTAGGAATCAGTAACTTCCAGAAGACATTTTTCATTTTGAATTATTGTATTTGTATGGTGCAATGAAGATAACATTATAATAGCTTTGCGTTTTTTAGGCACGTAAGACAATCTTTTATAAAGCCAAATATTGTTGATGAAACTTGGGCTTTTGTACTTAATAAAGATTTATTAGAATTATTAAGTACAAATTCACTTCGTATTTCTCTTTTATTTTTACGCAGCGTTTCTGTAGTTCTGCTGTCATCAAATCTCAATGCTGAACAGAAAAAACAAAAACCTTTTGAAGGCATAGTAACTCGGAATATATCACGCCCCGTTAAATTCGTAACCCACAGCGAACTTACTTCTTCGTTATTGGATTTGAATGCGCCAGAGAAAAGAAGAAGACCTATAAAAGTTTTCAGCTTAGTTTTTTTTCAATGTGATTCTAAATTGACATGATAAAGCTTGATCGCCATAAGAAGCTGCCAATTCAGTTATTCGTTCGTTTGTATGCTGAACAATGATCTTCAACATATGATCATCAAACAATAAGTTTCATGCATCTACGGGTTTGGGAGGTTTGTCCCTATATGCCTTACCAATTACATCTGGAATCTTAGACCTAATTATATTTTCAGCTCGAGTTTTGCTACTAGCGGGGGATATTTTGAACCACTTGTATTTATTCTTCTAAAAATATGGCTTATTTATATCTATATTTTCTTCACAGGTATCGGTTTCAGTATTAAATAGGATCATAAGCGATTATGGTCCTCTTCAATACTGTTTTTATCATCATCTTCCTCAGTATCCGTCTCTTCTATTTCAGAATCACTCTCATGACTGCTGAATTTATTTTCACCAGACTCATGTTCACTAATATAGGCGTTTTCAGCCTGGCGCAAAAGTTCGGCATAAGGGTTTGGTTAAGGGCTTGTTTTTGTCCACCATGAAAAAATATTTCAAACTACGTATAAAGTATTATGGGTTAGATTTGACTGGAAGCCTGCAGAGTTCACAAACGAGAAATCCTTTACGCAAAGTGCAAATAGTGACTAAATGTAACGGTCCAATTACAAGAATTCATAGAACACCAATGATGACGTTATATATCGGGCTGATTGCCGGATAAACGTTAATTGGTCTGGGTCACACTGACCCATCATACCAGTTAAGGGATAATACACAGGTGTGTCTCAAGTGAACTCAAAACATCTATCTTTGAGGAATGTCTACCAGGAGTGGTGGTTAAGGATACTAATTTTTTTCTGGCGCTCAAAACAAGGGTCGGTTTACAGTCTAATCTCTTATGTTATTTTGTTGTCGGAAATTGTCCCAGGACAACTATCAACATCGACCGTTAGACCGAATCACTTTCAAAATAAGACAATGCTCTGTATTTGGTGGAATTAGAAGGGTGTCGTGTACTATGAGCTTCTGACATTAGGTGAAACAGTTAATACCGTTCGCTACCATCAACCAATGATCAATTTGAACCATGCATTGATCTAAAAATGACCAGAATAGGCTACCAGACCCGGAAAAGTGATTTTGCAGCACGATAACACCCCATCAATTATAAAGAAAATACTCAGAGACACCATTTCAGTACTTGGCTGGGAACTCCTTCCCCACCCGCCCGCATCAAACTTGGTCCCATCCAACTACCAATTGTTTTTATCGATGTATCACGCACTTTCTGTGAAACACTTCGAAAATTACGGAGATGTCTAAAAATGGCTTGATGATTGGAGCACCTCAAAAGACAGTTTTTGTGCGAGGGCATCCACAAATTGCCAGTGGGATGGAAAAAATGTACCACTGGGGATGGCGCATACTTTAAATAAATCGTTTTTTACTTTTCTCCTAAATTAAATTTGTTTTTTAAGAAAAAAATATTAAAATCATTAACCGCTACACCTGGTATGTATGATTTTTGTCCGTATATGTCAAACCATTGGTAATTTATTTTTAAAAGCTAAGTACATCGCTATATTTTACTCACTCGAAAGCTTTGCTTTTGTTTCGCTACTTACTTCAAAATTTAAAACTACAGTATCATAAAAAATTTAAAACCAAAAGGAAGTAAAATGTTTATTTATGACTATTATATGCCTAAATATCATTATGCCATTTTCTCTTTCTATCCATTTCATTCTGGTCATCGTCAAATTCTCTGAACTCTTTATTCTCTCCCTGCAAAAACTACATACTACTATTTAAAGGTGACTTTGTTTTAAAAATTCGTCTGTTTTACGTTTCGATACAACAATTTGTTTTTTAAGTTGTTATAACCATCTTTGACATCTGACAGAAGAAGAAGAAGAAGAAGAATTTAATATCAGCCGCATCAGCGTCAATGGCTATTTAGCGGCATAACAGGATCCATGTGGTCAAATTATGAGTGTTGTATGTACAAATAATGGTAAATCACAAACATTAATATATACGTTGTACAAACGGATGGGTGGGTATGAGTAAATAATTGGGTATTACAATAATAAATAGTGTGTACACGTTAAAATGGTGTACAAGTAAGTAAGAAACATATGTGGTGAAATATAATGTAATCATGAATTTCTGTGTGGTTAATTAAATAAAATTTATTGTAATGGTTTAAATAAGATTGTACAATTTTATTTCCTTAAGAAAATCTAATAGTTGTGGTATGGATTTTATTGATAAGGTCTCTGACAAATCATTGCCAATGTTGTGCTTTAACCTGGTGCAGTTGATTGCTTGACATTCTGTCAGGATGTGGCGAATTGTCAAAGATAAACCACAGAAAATGCATGTTGGGGGATTTTCGCCGTTAAGTAGGTATTCGTGTGTTAGCCTGCTGTGGCCAATCCTCAAGCGATTCCATATGACCGAGACGGATCTGTTGGTATGTGAATTTGTTCCACCAGTAAAGAAGTATTTTTTAATGTGCCACAATTTGTTGTTATTAAGGCCTTGGAGGTCCCAGTCTTCTTGTATTTTGCTTCGAACAGTAGCATTGGCGAAATTTTGTATATCTTTAAGAGAGAGGGCAAGAGGTACATTTATGCCTTCCAAGGTTGCGCGTGAGGCTTGATGATCAGCCAATTCATTACCTGCGATTCCCACATGGCTTGGGACCCAGACAAAAGTCTGGGATTTTGGTGCCTGCAGAGAAGATATCGTGTAGCAGAACGAGGGAGTCGACAGCCAGTGGTGATCGAGGGTACGTTTGCATCAGGCTTTGCAGCGCATTTAGGGAGTCACTGCAGATCATCCACTTGTTGTGGTGACTGGAGGAGGTAAAATTTAAGGCCTCTTTGATGGCTAGTAATTCAGCAGTCAAAATGGTGCTGCTTGAGTGTAGCTTAAAAAGGGTGAATGAATTTTGATGTATAAAGGCACTGCCTACGCCATTCTGGAGCCATCTGTGTATATTATATCTGGGGGGGGGGGGGGGGGGGGTAAAGTTAGAGAGGATGCATTTTAGACTATTTTTAATAATTTGATGATTAATATGTCTTTTATCATATTTTAAGAGTGAGCTATCGATATAAGGAATTTATGATGAGTATACGATGCTACCGTAGTCCAGTTTAGGTCTAATTAATGATTTGTATAGATGAAGAAGAGAAGAGGTTGGTAAGCCCCATTTCGGGTGGGAAAGCCATTTAAGTATGCCAAGGGCTTTGTTGCACTCAGATTTTAGGTAAGTGATGTGTTCTCTCCATGACAATCTGCTATCAAATATTAGACCCAGAAACTTGACAGTCAGATTTGAGGGAATTTGTTGATTTGTTAGCGTGAGATTATGTAGACGAGGACAGTTTCGCTTTTTACAGAAATGTATGGAAGAGGATTTAGCGGCAGAAAATGTAAAACCGGAAGTTTGAGCCCAGGTAGAAAGTTGATTGAGACAAGACTGGATTTTTCTCTCGCAGACTCTAGGAGTGGGGGAGGAGTAATATAGCAATAGGTCGTCGGCGTACATTCGGTATGTTATTCCGGGGTCAAAACATTTTGTTATTCCATTTATTGCGACATTAAAAAGTGTGGGGCTGAGCACCGACCCCTGTGGAACGCCATTTTGCAGAGGGAAATTTGCGGATGTTATTCCATCTATTCTGACCGCGAAAGAGCGTTTTTGTAAAAAGTTGTATATAAAGTACATAATGTTTCCTCTTAGTCCGAAGTCGAACAGTGATTTCATGATGTTATATCTCCATGTCGTATTAAATGCGCTCTTAAGGTCTAGGGATGTTGCGAGTAGATGGAGGCTTTTAGAGAAGGAGTTCCATATGTCCCCCTCAAATCCGACGAGGTGATCTAATGTGGATCTGTGGGGCCTGAATCCAAATTGGTTGGGAATTAATAGCGAGTTGCGTTCCAGATGCCATGACATCCTATAGAGTACCATGCGCTCCATGATTTTGCTTAGGTGGCTGGTGAGCATTATAGGGCGGTATCTTAGAGGGGAGGAGCATGGTTTGTTATTTTTCGTAGAGGAATGAGGATTGAAGTTCTCCAGGATTGGGGAAAGTTATTGTTACACCAGAGGTCGTTATATATAGAGAGTAGAAATTCCATGATTGGGAGTGGTAGATGGGATATCATGGGGACTAGGATGTTATCTGGACCGGGTGCGCTAGATCGACATTATGAGAGTGCATGTAAAAGCTCTCTCATGCAAAATGACTTATTAATGGGAGATGTAAGTGGTTCCGAGAAATTTAGTGGACGTTTATGGGATTTTTGTAGTTTATAAATTGAGGATCAAGAGTTTGATCGCTAGAGATGTTCGAAAAGTGGCGGGCAAAGCAGTCAGTTATGTCGATTCTTTCTGTTAGCCATGCTCCATTCTCCAAAAGGCCGTATATGTGACGGGAAGGCTTGCCCTTGAATCTACGTACTTTGCCCAAGAACTCAGAGCAAGATGATAAATGATTCATGGAACTGATCAGCCGGTTCCATGATGAACGTTTGGAATCTGATATAATACGTTTGGCTCTGGCGCGACATCTTTTAAAGTTGATAAAATTTTCTTGTGTGGGGTGGTGTTTGAAGCGATTTAAAGATGATTTCCTTTCGATTATGGCTTTTTTACATTCATCGTTCCACCAAGGAATGGGGGGACGATGAGGAGAAATGTATGAAGAGGGAATGGACTGACTGGCTGCGTTTCTTATTGATGAAATTAAGCGGTGAAGATTGCCATCAAGGTCGCCGGGAATATATATAGGATGTTGAATTGTTTTTTGATATAGTTCCCAATCAGCTTTTGCTATGTTCGAAACCATTTTGGGAGAGGAATGTGGAGACCAATTCAGCGATGAAATAAGGATCGGAAAGTCATCGCTTCCGTGCAAGTCGTCAATGACGCTCCACTGCAGGATAGGAAGGATACAAGACGAGCACAAGGATAAATCCCGAGAGGAGAAGGAACCAGACGAGAAGGCTATGTGAGTGGGGGTTTTAGAGTTCATTAGTGAAATATCAGAAGTCTCAATAAGGTCTTGTATAATGGTACCGCGTGGATCAAGGTGTGAAGAACCCCATAAAGGGTTATGGGCGTTAAAATCCCCGCATACAATGAATGACGGAGGTAGCTGAGCGATTAGTGTTCGTAAGTCTAGAAAGGAAACTGGGGAGCCCTGTGGAAGATAGAGGCTGCAAATAGTCACTTGTCTATCCATTTGAATTGAAACGGCTACGGCCTCGAGATTTGTGTTAAGGTTGATAGGAGTTGCATCTAGGGAGGTATGGGACATAATAGCCACACCGCCCGACGCTCGCTCAGCATTCTGTCTATCCTTTCTATGGATATTGTAGTTTTTGAAGGTGGCTGTGGATCCGATTTTGAGATTGGTTTCCTGTAGGAGGATTAGAACAGGTTTGCATCTGCTGGTAATGAGTTTGAGTTCTTCAAAGTGGTGGAATAAGCCATTGATATTCCATTGTATGATGGGATTGAATGTTGTGTTAGAAGAAAAGGATGCAAAGTCTGTTCTCGAGTTTTATTTTCTGGATTTTTGTTGTGATTTGGAAGAATGAGTATTATTTGAATGATTAGGGGGAGGTTCAAAGTCCATTCTGTCGGTTGATGATGAGCGGACAGAAGAAGTAGAACTGTTGCGGGAGAGGGGGCCAGGAGATAGAGGAGGGGGTTTTGAGGGGAGGGAGCCAGGGGATAAAGGAGGGGGTTTTGTGGAAGGAGGTTTTGTGGGACGAGGTTTGTGGGCGGGGGGATTTTTGGGAAGTGGAGTGGCTGAGGGGGAGGGAGTATTGGTAAAGGAAAGATGGTTGTTGATTGATGTAGGCAGGATATTGTTGGAGGGTTTTGGGTGAGAAGGGGGAGGAGTGGGGAGGGGATGGTTTATCGAATTTCCGACTTTGTCGATCGGCGTACTTTTTGGCGGAGTAGCGTACTGAGGTTCCATGTCAAGATTGCATTGAGTGGCGGATGAGGTAGTTGCTCTAGCTTTAGCGGTGACGTTTGCATAAGTGTGTCCTAAAGGTGGCTGTACTGGTTTGAGTCGGAACTTAGCCTCGAAGTATGATATTTTTTCTATAACTTTTAGTCTCTGAATTTCCATTTCTCTCTTAAATACTGGGCATCCCCTATATCTAGGGGAATGATTTTCTTCGCAATTTGTTCATTTAGGAGGGGAGTGCAGGGATCATCGCCATGAGAAGTGGCGCCACAAGAAGGGCAAATAGCAGCAGTAGTGCAGCGTGACGAAATGTGTCCGAACTTCTGACAGTTAAAACATCTCAAAGGATTTGGTATATAAGGGCGTACGTTGAATTTAAGGTAACCAGCGGTTAATTTGGTTGGGAGAGAATGAAGTCTAAAGTTCAGAATTATGCTGTTGGAAGGGGATAATATGCCATCTTTTTTGTTTTGATTCGTTTAACTTCCGTGACTCCCATTTCTTGTAAGTTTTCTAAGATCTCTTCCTCTGTGCAGGGGGCAAGTTGCGGTGCAAAAATTACTCCTTTGCAAAAATTTAATGTTCTGTGGGGCGTGGAAGTCACTGGGATTCCGCCCAAAACCTTTAATTGGCTGCATTTCTTGGATATTTTTTCGTTATCAGCACGAGTGAGCAAGGTGCCGTCGCGGAGCTTCTTAACTTCCGCGAGAGGACCAACAGCGTCCATCAGGGCTTTATGGATGAAGAATGGGGACGTGGTGGTAAAGTCTAATTCGTTTCTGGCTATTATAAAGTATCTGTCGTATACAGGGGAAGGTAAAATTGGCGGAGATGCGATCCGGGGGCGTTTGGCCCCAGGGGTTGGAAAGTTTAAAGGGTTTAAGTTATGCATGGTATTCCCACGAGTAAGGAAGAATTACAAGTCGATCGGCGCAGTGCTCCATGCGACGACAACCCTAAGTACTCCGGAAGGGCGGGAGGTATTCCGGAGGCCCCGTTAGAGGCACCCTTGCCCCGGGTGTCATACAGTCCTCGCCACGGGTCGCACAACAGCTTGACTTGGGGAGACTCGGGGACCCCGGGGTCGTCAGACCCGAACTTGGTAAAACCAAGCCCCGTGGGGGGACATCTGACCGAAGTGCCATTCCATTTCGCTTTTTAAGATAGAAATTATAGAGTCTTTTAAAATTAAAAATTTGTCGGCGTTTTATTAAAAAATGTCTAGTGCTAATACTTTTGTGCCCATAAAATGTTAAGAAAACCTTATGCGGATGAAGTTATGTAAAAAAAATGTTTACAAATGGTACAAGGACTTTAGTGCTGATAGAGAAGTTGAACGAGAAGCTGAAGATGAACCTCGTTCAGTAATATCTTCCGCATCAACCAATGAAAAAAACATTACCAATATCAAGTATCCTCTATTGAATATCGCCGATTATTTATTAGAGATATTGTGCATTCGGTGTAAAAAGTACACGGAATTTTCAAAGCCCGCGTAACATATTCTTTAATTGTTTTTCTGCTGTAAGATGGCAGCACTGTGCCTTGATATGATGTGCATGCAGCACTGTGCCATGTGAGTGTGTGTTAACTAGTTTCTTTATATCAGTTGGTTTTGTTAGTCGATATCAAGCGTGTGTTGCGATTTAACTATGAATAAAAATATTTAGCAAAAAATTTGCCTTAAATTATGTGTGTCAAACGAAAATGTCGTGTGTTGAATCCCTGAAAAAGTTGCAGAAGACCTACGTTGAATTGTGAATATCAAAAACACAGGCATATGGATAGTATAAAACGTTTAAAGAGGATTGAGAAGTGGTAGTCGATCTGTTTCGTTCTAATCGACCTTCAGCTTCTACGAACGACGAAAACATCGACGAAATCAAGAAAATAGTACTCGAAAATCATCGTATAACTCTTATTTGTGAGTGTGTTGGCCCAAGAGATGAACATACCTTTTTAAGTCCATAATCTTATGATTGATATTTTGGGCACGAAATGCGTCGGCGCACCGCATGTTCTGAAAGAATCCAATTTTATCAAAAAAGAGCATCGAAAGCGGATCGCTGAAGGTATAATTTTCCAAGCTTCTGCGGACCCCACCTTCATAAAATGCATCGTAAGGGGCGACGAGATATGACCTTACGAGTTTAACATGCAAAGAAGTCAACACTCTTCGCAATGGCACATCGAAAACGAGCCTAAACCCTAAAAACCGCGTCAAAGTCACTCGAAAATCAAGGTCGTGTCGACATTTTTCTTCAATTACCGTGGTGTGGTGCTCTCCGAATTAGGTATCATGAGACGTTTGCGCGAAAATATCCGCCGAAACGGGCGGATTTGTGGAAGGACCCATCATGGAACTTGCACCATTGCGCCAAGCCATCGTTGTTCAAGAGCTTCTTGTTAAAAAGTCAACGAAACTCATCGAGCAAGCACCGTACTCGTCTGATATAGCTCCGCGTGACTTTTTTCTGTTTCTGAAGCTAAAATTACCACTTCGGTGAAGGCGTTTTAAGTCAAATGAGGCCATAAAAGAAAATTCGCTAAAGGAGTTGAAGATCATGCCTCAATCAGCATATGAACAACATATGGAGGATTGCGTCAAGCGATGGCATTGTTGTATTGTAATCGATACTTTGAAGACGACAAAATAAATTTTGGTAAATATTTTTTTTTTGTATTTTCTATAACCTGAATTGTTATATAAAATATGGATCTCACCTCCTATGTAGAAAGTTTTTTGTCATGTATCGTTACATTTATTACTCTGGTCGAAGAGGTATAGCATGGTATATAATATATATGGTATATAATACTGGTATATAATACTGGTATATAATACTGTTGTATTACCCCATTTTACGTAGATACCACATACAACAGAACAAGGCTATGCGTGTACTATTGAACTCTAATAATCGGTATATGTCGATAGAGGTAATGTTTCGGTCATTGGCTAGCTTTGTGTCGAACCGGCGATTGAAGAGGCTAACCTGCCATTGATATATAAAATAAAACATAATTTATTGCCATATTATTTGCATAGTTTTTTGGTGCAAAGAGCAAACATGCATACTTTCGATGTCCGTTGGAGGTCTCCCTATTCTTGATGGTATGTCGGCGCCCTGAAGAGTCCGTACATCGAGAGACGAAACATATGCCATCCAGTTGACGGGATGGGTGGGGCTCTTTTCCGATTAAGGACCCAAAAAATGTTCATTTAGGCGGAGACGCAGGTGTTGTGTGTTCCACATGAGATTGTGGAAATCAACGGTTGGGTGTATGATGACACTCAGCTACTGTTGTCTCATTAGTCGCAGTCCAAGAACTCTAACATAATATATATATATATATATATATATATATATATATATATATATATATATATATATATATATATATATAAATATATATATATATATATATATATATATATATATATATATATATATATATATATATATATAAATATATATATATATATATATATATATATATATATATATATATATATATATATATATATATCAGTTCTCTGATTCGCCAAATAACTCTTAAATTGGGAAAAGGATCCAACCTGAGTTAAACGAATCAATTCCGAATATTGATTAAATTATAAAAAAAATTCTGAGACCACTAAAAATATCACATAATATATTAAACGTTATTCTTATGGCCTAAATAAATAATCGAGCAAATATATGGATGATTATATAAATTAACACATAAATGAATGGGTAATGAACCAAATCTAAATACAAGTATAAGTATAGATACAAGTATAGGGGTAAGGGATTCAAAGAAATCAAAATTGGTTGGTAATATTAATGGTGGTAATAATAATTGAAAATATATTAATGATAATAATAATAAGTTCTGGTCTTATTTTTATACCGGTACTTAAATGATCGGGAGGCGCGTCCGATAGAGGGGTTCCCTGAGTCCATACTTTCTCGAAAGGCTTCCAAAAGGGGAACAGTTCTACCAGAAGTGGGTGGCTAGGAAGTTATCTTAGCTTTGGCCTCTAGTTTTTTGGGTGGTATCTGAAACTCTCTAAGAAAATACCAGAAATACCGGAGTATTGCCTTTCGCAGCAAGACACGTGCAAGGCACCACTATCAGTAGTGATCTGTTATTTTTTAATATGCTATAGCATTTAAAATGCTATAAGCAAGGTACATCAGAACGCACTTCTTATCATAAATTCTTACCTTTAGCATTGAGAAAAACAAAAACGAGTCGGAGAAAATCCGCACCACAAATTAACCGAACGAAATTAGCAGGCTGAAAGCAAAGTGGCAGTGAAGATATGAAGACGATGGATCAAGAAAATCTATTGATATAATAATCTGAAATTAGAAATCGATAGGAATATATGCTAACAACAATTTATATCAATGTGCAGTTCCAGTAGCCACACCATACTTTTGTCAAGGCCATATGGGCGAGGGGATTAAACATTGGTCTGGCAATGTGGGCCAATGCTAGCTAGTGTTGACTAGACAGGTGCTAAATTTAGAGTGAAATCCAGTTCCCACCGCATATCCATGATTAGTATTGAATCGACAGTAACAGAAATCACATGTTGGCGAGATTCCTTTCAATAAACAACAACGTCCGGTATGTCGCCCGACAATAAATTTAAATTTAAAGTCAAAATATATCATTTAAGGAAAAGCAACAAGATTTAATTTAAAAGCAATAACAGCCAATATTTTTTTTTTGGTTTCAGCAAATTTAAATAAAAAGTCTAATACGTATTAGTGTAATTGTTAGCCACACAAATGATAGGTGAAGGTTTTTGACTAAAGTAATGGGCTACGGATACGAAGAAAAATTCCAGTTTTAAATCGCCCTTTGAATATGAAGATAAGCCGAAAAATTTTGGAATTAAAATAAAAAATTGAATTTTGCGCAGTGAAATTACTTTTATGTTTCCCTTGTTTCCCCAATGTTTAATTCCCTGCCATATCTATACAATTGGAACAGAAAATCCAGAATTATGTTTTTTTTTAATTAAGTAAATTTGAATTTACGAAAGTCGTCTTTATTAAGAGTGAAAAATAAAGGTGCTGACTCCTTCAGATCTTTCGATACATCATTATAATTATCCGATATAAAGGATGTTAAGAAGATGCAAAGCCACGAGAAGGTAATAGAGAGATTATTGGAAATGCATTAAATCAAATATGTCAGTACAAAATTTTATCGTTTTAGAGTTATTTGCGATTTTAGATTTTTCCGAGATGAAAATATCCAAATTTTCATATTTAGACTATTTTACTATTTTACTAAACTATTTACTCTATTAACTCATAAATGAAAAGTTACACCATTATTGATATTTATTTTTCCTATTCTTGAAACATGTATCTGCTTTGCTAACGTCATTAAGAAATATCTACAATGATTTAAACGTTTTATAATGCCATTTCAGTTAGGAAAGAACATTCATCTAGCAGCAAATTGTGTTTTTTAGAATGTTTCATTTCTAAAATAAAGTAGTCTCAGATGTTCAAATAGTTTCAAAAATATCTCTGTTTCATGCCCTTTCCAATGATCTATTACTCTTGTAAACAACTAGTACATTCTTGGAACTACAATGTAAAAACTAGTAACACGTGTTTACGTAAACAATAGTTGATTTCAAAAACACTCCCAAAGAGACCATGTTCAAAAAATAATTGAGTGGGCTTGTGGAGAAAGATATTAAAAACAAAAAAAATACACTGAACTACTGAACAAATAATGAATCCTATACATGATATGGTTCTGAATAACAGACAATTGACTCTGAGTGAAATTGCTAAGACTATGGACATCTCCGAATTTGTTAAATTTTGATCAAAAACGCCTTCGAGTAAAACTTTCTAACCACCACTTGGATCTTTTTCAAAAAAATTAAATAGATTTCAAACGTCATTTTGTAACTATGGATGATACTTGTTTATCACTATGATCCTGAACTGCGACAACAAACCACAGAGTGGACTGAGCCCGGTTGTTCAGCTCCGAACCAGCCAATGTGGTCAAAATAGACTAAAAAAGTTTATGGCATCAATTTTTTTGGGATGTAAAAGGCATTTTGATAATTGATCACTTTCAAACCGATAAAACAATATCATGACAGTATTACTCGAACCTTTTGGATCAATTGGACATAAAAAATCGTGAGAGAAGACCTGGTTTAGCAAAGCAAAAATCATATTTCATCAAGACAACGTACCGGCTCACAGAGGTGTTTTGGAAATGGACAAATTGAAGGAGTTACACTACGAATTGATGGAGCATCCACCATATTTATCAGATCTGCCCCCCTCTGGCTTTTATCTGTTCCCAAAATTCTAAAAATTCCTACGTAGCAAACGTTTTTCATCAAATGAAGAAGTTATAGCAGCCGTAGATGAGTATTTTGAAGGACCAGAAAATCATTTCAGAGACGGGGATAAATGAATTGAGTTTAAGGGAGAATATGCGGAAGAATAAAGTCTTTTTTTCAACTATAAACTTGTTTTATCATGTCCGCTCCGCGAACTTTTCAATTAGCCTAGTAATTGTCCCCAGTTGATCAAAAAATGAGGAACTATTAAATGACTTCTGATTACCCCCGCCCACATGCTAATTGAAAATTTGCGTTGAAAAGATATTTGTTTCTTCCAATGACGATCGTCTGTTTTGTCTGCCCATTCATGGAGCAAGGCAAGAGTTATTTTGCCTTGGCAAAGTTATTTTTACCCAATATCAAAATTTGTTAAACATTTCTATGAAGGAGAGGGCTCTATTAATACAACATAATAAATGAAATATGTTTTTATTCATTACTTTGTAAGATTTTGACCGTCCCTTTTAAGGGACGCTGCGCATAAAGACAATTTAAACACACTCAGAATATGATTTAAAATAAAATAAGTCAAAATATAAATGAATATAAAATAAAAAATGACATCAACGTCAACCTATGCAGTATGGTAACTGTAAAAACATATTTTGGGGTGCAAACCGGTATTACATTTTCTGCAGATAAAGTTGCTTTTTTTGCAGCAAAATGCATAACGGCGATTAGTTTTATTGTAGACAATCAAATGCCCAGTATTGTCATATCTTACATCTTCCAGAGGGCGTGATATTCGTCTTTGTGGTCTTATACCAAATGATTTTAAAGACCAGAGCTATAGATCTCCGAAAAACCAATAGACTTTCTGCATTTCGGTCATTAGGTCTAACTTTTTTCATTAGCAACCAGGCATTAACCACTGAAACATCTAAGAAATAGGCAACTAGTGGCCAATAGCACTTTCTTTATCGTATTCTTGATTTATAGGCAGCTACCAAATTATCAATCTTATCTACTCCCCCATACCTTTGTTATCTTGCTTTTTCTCTAAAAGAGGATACTGTTCTAGCCTACGTTCGCGGATAGTTCTTACAGTACAATAGTTCTGAGTCAGCCAAATAGGACAAAATATGTAAACTGGTAAAAAATTTGTGACCTACTATTTTCTCTTTTGAAACAAAATAAAATATATATAGATCACAGCGACGGCAGCTGTTCGCCGGGAGCTCCGGGAAGAAGGTCCAGGACAGAATGAAGCCACAACAAAGTTGAGCGCCACCCGGTTACTTCATATATCGGAAAATACCCTGGAACCGGGAAGGGGTCTATCTTAAATAAAACGGTTTACTAGAATTTTATACATATTTATTATAAAAGCACACTCAAAAAAGAACGACACAAAGCACATAAAAAAAGGAATAACTAAAACTATCAAACAAAAGGCACGGGAAGGTTTAGGGAAGGTAGTTCTCCAAACCTTACCGTGAAAGAAATCAAAAATCAAATACACAGCTCTGAATTACACTAGCTGGTCTCTATGTCCCTATACTTACAAATTAGAGGTTATTTCCTCTATTCTGACAATAGTAAAAAGATAGATATATAACGCTAGGGTAACCAAGAATGGTCAGACGGCAAATAGATACAAAATATAAGATGATAACGTGACCATTATCAGTATAAAAAATTATGGTAATAATGTATTTGTGAAAAATAACTGGTAATTGCAATCATTAACGGTACATGAAAATATAATAAAAAAAGTGTTTGTCTGGCCTTATTTCCTGATGTTGTCTATCCTTACCTATCCGGTACTGGGTGTCCAAAAACACTGAGTACGACTACGGGCAGTCCGGCATCCCTACGCGGGGGTCCCGAAATAATCTCGATCTGACCAACCGGTTACTCTGCCACATGGCACCAAAAAGGTGTAAGGTTTCCACGATAGTCGGGCTCGGTAATAGGTGGTCGTTCAATGGCCTGATGTCTGTTGATCGGATTCTCTGCTGCCGGGTCGTAAAACCCTCTATAAGAATATCAGAAAAATCAACCCAAGCGTGACTTGGCCAGCAAACCTACGTACCTCGGTCGGAAGGGTAAGGCGCGAAAACGTCCGGTCACCTGGAGATTTGGAGTTAAACTGTCTTGCCTTGTCCAAAACGATACCGGAGCTCTTTCAGTTAAGAATTTGTTTGATAAACCTATCAGTGGTGATCAACAATTTACGAATGCTACCTGTAGCGATCAAGAATTTGTGAACGCTACATTACCTCCCTCCAAAAAGAAAATTAAAGACTGCGAGAGGAGGCTTTAATTTTGATCGGTCCATATCGGAGATTACCCTGAAGCGTATCCCTGTGGAATGGAACACTGGAACACTGGAACAGTGGTAAAGAAATATCCAATCTATCCCAAAAGAAAATACCAAAAAGGAAATATCCTCTTGTATACCAAATACGAAAAGAGAATATAGATACAACGTGTGCACTCTAAAGTACATACCAAACGATATTCAAAACACAACACCAAATAAATTTGGGAAGATAACTCATCTAACCAGAGAGTCGTCTAGGAACCCAAGGCTATGACTTAACAGACGTCATGCTGATCAAGCTGGTTAGATCATAACGGCTAGGTGGGTGCGACGGTAACTCAGTTGGCATTGCGTGCCCTTACCAAAAACTAAAAAGAAAGGCACCTCGTTAACTAACCTCAGTTGAACAACACAACACTCGCAGCCACGTCTCCAGACCTCCCTTAAAACGATCTGAGAGCAAGTGAACTTCCAAAAGGTGGAAAACACGTAACAACAACCCCTATATCCACCACAATAAGGAAGTGAAATATAGTTTTCACCAAACTAAAATTTACAAAAAAACTCAAACGAAATTAAATGATAATCTACAAGGTGAACCGTAAAACAGACACTGACATAGGCCTTCCGGAACGCACTCTGAGGGAGCTGAGATGCCACCCAGTAGTGACACCCAATTACGAGGCGAAGTCGCAACCAGATGATCACCCCCCGTAGTGTGTCCTTCCCTGAGAATTGTCCAAGGACTGTATCCCGAAATTCTAGGGCACCCGTCCTAAAACGGCCCTTAAAAATGGAAAAATACTCAGTGATCTACACTGAAGAAAAATAACTTTAAAGCCTGCATGATAGTGAACTAAGATGCGAGGTAAAATAAAGAAAACCGAACACAGTCGAGTCTAGAAATAGGACTGAGAGAATACGAGTAGCGGAATAAGCAATAACGAGCGCTTGCGAAACACAGAAGCGTGGTTGTCACTAGGTTTAGTCTTGATAACTTTCGCGTATCACACGTCCCTATGGGAGTCACAATAAGTAGGTCAAATTCGGTAGGTCATAATTGGTGCGGACTTCTAAACCAGAAAATCAAACAAGCTTATCGCTGAGACAAAATAACGCAATTCCCTGGTAACATTCAATCATACCAATTTAAAAATCTAGGCAAGGAAAAATCTACTGGCTGAAGGGTACAGTTGTTGGTTATGAGAAAGGACTAAAATCCAAGCATAAATACATTTATATTTGCCTAAATCCTTCCCACGGCTTTCGCCAAACTAGCTAACGAAAGGTAGTACCAACATATTCACCATCAAACCCGGGCCAAAGGCCAATGACACCGAATGGAAGCGCTATTAATCCTAAGGTTACGAGTCCAATTGCCATTCGGGCTTAGCGGAACCAAAGGCGGAAAGCACTACCAAAGGTCGAAAAAACTTTGCTGTGGCGGATCACGCCAACGCAAAACGTAACGCAGTCTCGCTGCGAGGAGCTCGCAGGAACAACTCTAGATTCACTTCCCAAGCGAATACAACTGAGTTGACTAAAGTCTGCGACACCAAACGGAAACGCTATCTAATCCTAAGGTTACGAGTCTCAAATGCCACTTGAGCTTGGCAGAACCAAAGGCGGACAGCTTTGTCAAGTGTCAACCAAAGAAAACGATACCGTGGCGAATCACACCAACACGGAACGTCATGCAAATCACCGCGAAAAATCGCAGATATAGTCTCACGATTTACTTCTCAAGTAAATCTACACACTCTGGCTACGGCCAGCGACACGGTATGGAAATGCTATCAGGTCCTAAAGTTATGAGTTTAATCGCCACTCGGGCACAACGGAACCAAAGAGAGACAGCACGGCCATGTGTCAACCAAAGATAACGTCTCCGTGGCAATTCACGCCAACGCGAAACTTAATGCAGAACGACCGCGAAAAATTCGCACAGCCAATTCATGACTTACTTCCCAAATAAATCCAACCTGGCTAAGTAAAACTTGCGACACCGAACTGAAACGCTAGCTGTTCCTAAGGTTACGAGCTCAATCGCCACACTGACACAACGGAACTACAGGCAGACATCAACGTCCAGTGTCGACAAACCAAAACTTTTCCGTGGCAATTTATGCCACCGCGAAACTTCTACAGAACGTAACTTGGTTAAAGCCAGCGACATACAATGGAAATGCCATCTGATTCTACTTCACTTAAACAAAACCTAGAATTACTCTCCAAGTAATTCTAGACAAACTCAAAACGGAGGAACAAAGATTTCTCCTCTCAAATAAGATGCGTCTAGCGCAAACTCGATAACGTAACACAGGCTTGTTCTTACTGAACAAGTCTGGAAAAGTACAAAAAGAAAAGTGAAAAGTGACGTTTCCAAAAAATAACTAAAAAGGCTGAGCGAGGCTGTAACTAAAAACTGCCAGCTCAGAACAAAAAATAAATCAAAAACGTCTCTGAGTCTAACTATGGTCAACTCCGGGAACATCGGAAGACTCTACACAGAGTAATAAATCTTTAACGTGCCATTTCCCTGCACGTGACCCATCCATATTTTTTAGTTCGTAAACTGAAGGAGACAACTTCTTAAAAACAAAGGAAAGAATGTATTTGGGGCTAAGTTTCGATGCGAACATATCGGGAGCACTCAACAACTTCTTGTTAGGACGCCAAACTCTATCACCCACTTTAAAACTTACATCCCGTTTCCGGAGGTTATAGAATTTTGAATTCCTCTCATATGCGGAGTGAAGTTTCCGACGCACCTCTACAAACAAATCACGAAACTCTTTCAAGTTCTCGGCATAAGTGCCCCTGTCACCAGGTACGACTTCAATAGATTGGTCCTGGAAAGGGGAGTTATAATATACTCCAGATAAGGGAACATGCCTTCCGAACATCAGGTATGACGGGGGGAAACCGGTTACTTCATGGATCGCGGTATTGATGGCCTGTCTGATTTCCGGAATATGCAAATCCCAGTCCTCGTGTCTATCTATGTAACACCTGATAGCTATCGTAATGGTTTTATTATTACGTTCCACGAAGTTACACTGAGGAGAATAAAACGGGGTGAACCATTGCTTAAGTTTATACCTGTCACATAATTCTTTCATAGCCTTGCTCTTGAAATTCGGAGCGTTATTACAAATCATGATATGGGGAACTCCAACCGAAAGGAATATGTGATTCTCTATATGGTTCATGACCGCTGGGCATTTGGCATTTTTCAACGGAAAAATGAACGTGTACTTAGAAAACCAATCTGCGGCTACCAATAACCATTTGTTACCCTTTCTGGAACGAGGAAAAGGACCTATAAAATCCACCGAAAAGATTTGACCAGGTCGGTCAACTACCTTCTCCTTACACATAAAACCAATCTTACTTAAGTTTGAGTGTTTCTGAGCGCCACACACCAAACACTTTCTTACGAATCTCAAAATATCTGACCTCATATTAGGCCAATAATATATCTCCTGTACTCGGAACAAGGTTTTCCGAAAACCAAAATGGCCACTAGTGGGAGGAATATGACACGACTCGATAATTTTCGCTCTCTGAGGTTTAGGGACCAAGGTTTTCCACTCTTGAATATTAAAAGTATGATTCTGCTTACAAGGAATGAACTTTTGAATGTAGTGGTTCTCAACTCGCCATTGAGGAAATTTGTCCGGGTTGTTTACAATCTTTTCACGGAGCGCAATATACCAGGGGTCAAGAGAATTTACTTCGATCGAGATGGATGAAACTTGCAAACACGTATTCTCGGAATCTGCTGAAAGGCTACTTTCTGCCTCAGGATGCGGTATTCTACTCAAAGCATCAGGAACCAAGTGCATCGAACCTTTTGTATGCTGTAGGTCAAAAGTATGCTGTCTTAACCTCAGTAACCAACGACTAAGTTTACCTGACGGAGTGTTTAAATTAAAAAGCCACAGGAGACTAAAATGATCAGTGATGACCGTAAAACGAGAACCTTCTATCCAAGTTCTATCCGAGAACCTTCTATCCATTTTTCAATACAGAATATAACGGCTAAACATTCACGCTTCCTTAAGTAGGTTCTTAGCGGTCTTTAAAAGTTCCACATGATGTTCCCAGGTAGGAGAGCATAGTAATATGTCATCCAGATACGAGAAAATATGTGGTTCGTATTTAGGTCCAAATATCGAATCAACCAACCTCTGTTGTGTTTGTGCCGCATTGCACAAGCCAAAGGGAACGACTGTAAACTGAAATTGTCCACGACCGATAACCGAAAAAGCGGTTTTTTCTTTAGAAGCGTCTTCAAGTGGTATTTGCCAAAATACCTTTCTCAAGTCAATGGAGGAAATGGCATTTCGTAAGTTACTCAATATTCTGTCTACGTGGGGTAATGGAAAACTATCGTGTTTCGTCAGAGCGTTCAAAAATCTTCCATCAAAACAAAATCTATATTCACCCGTGGGCTTCCTTACCAAAAGTGTTGGAGAGCACCATGGACTATGAGATTCCTCGACTACGCCCAACTGGATCATATAATCTAACTCTTTATTCAGAATTTCTTGCATATAGGGGGATAGTAAATAAGGTTTCTTTTTGAAAGGTTTGTTATCGCCCGTATCTATAGAGAGTTTAATCTTATCGGTCCGTCCTAACCTATCCTTTCTGTCAAGTTCTCTAAATGAATCTAACAGTTCTAGAGCCTCCGCCCTTTGGATAACGGAAAGATCGTCAATGGAAAAAAGTTTGGATACTTGAGGGTTATCAGAATCTTTTCGTACTGCACCTAGCACGAAGTCATCATTGTGAATCGACCAATGATTATTCTTAAAATTCATTACTAGATTAAAACTCCTAGCAAAATCGATACCACAAATAAAAGCATGTGTTACGGAGGGTACTATATGGTAGGTCTGCAAGACCAGCAACCTTCTGTCGAGTTCCATCGGCAGTAAACACACTAGAGTTATTGCTTTGACGAATTTTAATCTTGAGTCTCTTTAAGATCTTAACTCCGCTAGCACCAACTATAGAGGTGTTAGCTCCAGAATCTAATAAAACAATGATGTTCTGATCATAAAGTTTGACGGAAATATATGGACGATTGTCATTAACCCTTTTTAGAAACAATGGTAAAACTTCCGAATCACGGGTATAAGTCTTATAAAAATTAGATACGTGTTCTAACCATTTGTTCCGACCTGACCTGTTAACGTGCGACCTTGCGGTTTGCCTTCTATCAGGATACCGACCGCATGCGACACCTGATGGCCTAACTAGTTTTTTGAGCACTTAGGACAAGAACCAAGTTTAACTTTAGGTTCACCACAACGGAAGCAGAAAACTGTTCTCTTCTCGGTACACGAACGAAAGGTGTGATTGGCTCCCTTACAGTTGAAACGCACAACCTTAGGTTTAGGGCTATTTCTCCTATCTCCCTTGCACACAACCGTAGGAGGTCTCCCAGAATCTTTACCAAAACTACGAACATCTTTACCACTAGAACAACTTGACTCACGGTGAAGTGAATCTTTCTTAGAACCACCAGCACACTCTCTCTTATCTCGACGTGACCATCCACTCTTATGAGGGTCATCGAAAGCAAGCAACTGAGAGGGTTTTCTAGAAGTAGAGGGTAGAACATCCTCCAACTTCCTACACAAAGCAGATAGTTCGGAGACAGTAACAGTATCGTGTAACGCCAACTGCGCCACATATTCAGACAACAAGTTCCTCCGGATGTACTTGACTCTGGTAACTTCAGCAGGGGTCACGGACAACCGAGAGAACCAATTCTCCATCTGAGCCACATAAATAATAACTGCTTCAGCGCGTCTCTGTTTCCTCTGCCGGATTTGTTCCCAGACATCATCGTCTGCATGGGAAGACAAAAAATCTCTCTTCAACCTTGAAACAAGACCTGACCAATCTGATACAACACCCCTAACACTTCGGAACCACACAAAGGCGTCGCCAACGAAAAATTCGACAGCTGAATTAAAAAGTTCTATCTCTGAAAAATTACGAGACTGGGATAAGTCGGAAACTCGCTCCAAGAAACTAAAAACATTTTTTTCGAAATCTAAATCGAAAACCCAAAACTATAAAAACTGAGCGAATGTTTTCTAAGTAATAGTCCAGTTTATAGTTTAATAAATTATTAACTTTAAATCTTTCGTCAGCCATTATGATATAATAAAATTTTAAAACCAGATCAAAAACAACATGTAATAATAAAAATAAAGTTTACCAAAAAATTTTTACATTCCCAAATCTTTTTGGATACACCCGGTATTAAATTCAGAAAAACTAAACTAACTCTTCCGGTGTCCCAGATACAATACCGTAATAGAAAATAGATTAACTCTATATTAACTCATAAGTTGCAAATTTGCAAGGTCATTGTACAATATTCGAAAATAAGAATATAAAATAAAACTGTAAAATAAAATAGAAAGAAGGCTATCGAAGGCGAATTTTGTTTTCTCAAAAAATTGTTGACGAACTGATAAGAAAATTCCTTCGTTCTCTCAAATATATTTATTTCGGATATTTAGTTATTTTAATTTGACCTTGACATTTAAAATTTCCAAACTAATGTATCATTATTCGGTACACCTAAGGAATGTTCTTCGCTATCTCGATGGTTTTTTTTTCTTTAAAAAAGATTTGGAAATGCGTTTCCGTCTTAACTAGCGATTTTATTGACTTCTAATGTTTCTATTCATTAACAATTTTATAATTCTTCCGTACTTGTGCTTTCTCTTCTGAGATTGTGCTTAAAACGCTAGCAGTTTGATGCTCCTTGAAATCAAGCCCCACGTTGTTGGGCGTCAAATTTATGTGACCTACTATATTCTCTTTTGAAACAAAATAAAAAATATATAGATCACAGCGACGGCAGCTGTTCGCCGGGAGCTCCGGGAAGAAGGTCCAGGACAGAATGAGGCCACAACAAAAGTTGAGCGCCACCCGGTTACTTCATATATCGGAAAATACCCTGGAACCGGGAAGGGGTCTATCTTAAAAAAAAACGGTTTACTAGCATTTTATACATATATATTATAAAAGCACACTCAAAAAAGAACGACACAAAGCTCATAAAAAAGGAATAACTAAAACTATCAAACAAAAGGCACGGGAAGGTTTAGGGAAGGTGGTTCTCCAAACCTTACCGTGAAAGAAATCAAAAATCAAATACACAGCTCTGAATTACACCAGCTGGTCTCTATGCCCCTATAGTTACAAATTAGAGGTTATTTCCTCTATTCCGACAACAGTAAAAGATAGATATATAACGCTAGGGTAACCTGGTCAGACGACAAATAGATACAAAATATAAGATGATAACGTGACCATTATCAGTATAAGAAATTATGGTTATAATGTATTTGTGAAAAATAACTGGTAATTGCAATCCTTAACGGTACATGAAAATATAATAAAAAAAATGTTTGTCTGGCCTTATTTCCTGATGTTGTCTATCCTTGCCTATCCCGTGACTTGGCCAGCAAACCTACGTACCTCGGTCGGAAGGGTAAGGCGCGAAAACGTCCGCTCACCTGGAGATTTGGAGTTAGACTGTCTTGCCTTGTCCAAAACGATACCGGAGCTCTTTTAGTTAAGAATTTGTCCGATAAACCTACCAGTGGTATCAACAATTTACGAATGCTACCTGTAGCGATCAAGAATTTGTGAACGCTACAAATTGTCAAAATAAAGTTTAAACCCTTGATTTTTGGAAAAGAACGCAATAAGGAAAGAAAAAATGTTTTGGGTGGTAATGTTTATAGTCCTACTAGATCAAGTCGAGGATCTAGTAGGAATATAAACATTACCACCTAAAACATTTTTTTCTTTCCGCATTGCCTACTTTTCCAGTGTATAAATCAAAACCATACATGTAACCATTATTTGAATATAGAGCCCAGTTTTTATAGCCAAACCTTATTGGCTTTTCTGGTATAAACTGTTTGGCATAATGCTTGTCATAATAGGGCACTATGCTTTCGTCTATTAATAGATGTTCATCAAGTCCTCCATGTGATCTAAATTTTTTGCCAAGAAGTTCAAGAAGCGCTCTCAGTTTGTACAATCTATCGCCTGTCAGAAGTTAGAATTAACATTGAAATTAATAAATATCAGTATAATCTCAAAACATTTCAATCGCATGCTATTCTGAACAATTTTCGGAACGTCGTCTTCACTGAACTAGTATATATGTCTGTTGGTGTACTTTGCATAACCAGATAGTAACAATATGCCCAAAAATACATGAATATCTGGCATTGTTAAATTGAAATCAGTATTTCGTTGGCCAGCATATCTGTTACTTTTTTGATTTATCAAATTCATTATGTTGTCATCAAAAAAACCGAAAAGTTACTGGGAGTAATCGAACTTAAGGCTTTATTAGAGGGTCGTAATTGTTTGTATTGTGTTTATTTTTGTGTTTGTATTACACAGTTTGTGTTTATATTATTGTTTGACAATTCTTCAGTTCGGTCCATTTTGTCCACTTGTAGCAGGAAGTAACGTCGATTTCCTTTCTACCTTCGATGATGAGTTGCTTTTGGAGTTCGGATAACGGGACCAAATTTCAGGATCATAATTACGATGACCTGCTGAAGCAATTTCACATGGTTGACTTAGAATTCTTTCAGGTAAATGATTTATGCCACTATGCTCCTCATCTGAATCATCACTGCTAACGTCAGTGTCGTTTCCAACTTCTACCGGAGGAAGTATGTATATATTTGAATTACGTATGTTAAACTCGGCTTCTAAATAGTCTATAAGCTCAGCTAGTGTCAACCTAAAAATTATTTGTCATTACTATTTCGGGACCTAGACGGGCAGCGTCGCTTTAAGGGGGCCCGACAAATTTTGGCATGCTGTTGCCGATATATAATAATTTACGCATTTTCGTCGCACGGCAATCGTACTGTGAATAATGGTGCCCATTATATAAAGACGGGCTCCTTGGAAGGCTCTTTTGTTTGGAATCAACTATTATTTTCATAAACACGTGTTGGTAGTTTTTACGTTGTAGTTCCAAGAATGTACTTGTTTACAAGTTTGGCACATCATTCGAAAAGACCTAAAACATAAATGGTTCTAAAATTATTTGAATATCTGGGACTAGGATATTTTAAAAATGAAAGATTCTAAAAACAACAATTTGGTGCTAGACGAATATTTTTTCCTAACCAAATCGAACTGAAAACTTGTTTCAATAACAAGGAAGAAAAAGAACAATCATGTAACTTTCCATTTGTTAGTTAATAGAGTCTAAATATGACAATTTCGATATTTTTAAGAAAAATCGAAAATTGCAAATAACTCGAAAACAATCAAGCCCTCACGGCCTTGCGTCGAGCTTAACATCCAATATATAATAAAGGTGTTAAACCTTTGAAATGTAAAAGTACTTAATGAACACAAACTTCAAAATCCATCTTCTATAAAGGTTTAAGAAACTGTTATTAAACTACTATCAGAATCAAACTAATTTAACAGTTTGACGCTCAAAAGATATAAACTTGGTAGTGCACCACAAAATCTGACCTTAAAAGTGCTATTTATTTATCATCTTCTGAACCCTAGAGCCCATCCGTGTATCATTCACTTTGAAAGTCCCTCTGAGAAAACCAATATATCGTAAACAATATCAATAGGTCTCTACTCTAAGCGTTACCAACACGAAACGTTTGTCCATGCCAAACGATCGGTAAATTATTTTTTAAAATCCTAATTACCGTTTCTAAATTGCTTTGACCGCGGTACATTACGGCCGTTCGAGCTTTATGTTTCCCTAATGACCCCAGGAAGGCGACGTGGGGAACAAAGCTCCTTTTATAGGGTATCCCGCAAGAAGCCGCTGGAATAAATCAAAAAGCTTAAAACTGCATTGTCGTAAAATAAAAAGGATGAATGAAAATGATATTGGAGATATGTATAAATGCTGAGTTATTTTGGATCTTCTCGAGGGTAATGGAATGGCGAAATGTTATATTGATATTAGCACAACTATTATACAACATGTAACAGTTTGGAGTAAAATCAGAAGTAATATTAGTAAATAATAATCGATACATTGACAACTCGTTAATATTGGGTTGTCCGGAAAGTTCGTAGGGAGTTTTTTAAGATAAACTGAAACTGATGTAGTTTATGTAAATATTTATTTAGTTTAATATGTTATTACCATTAATATTCACAATTTTTTCCCAACATAGCATCATGATCATCATCCTATTTAATCATCCAGGTATCTCCGAATGTAGGTCTCTTCTAGTTCTCTCCATTTTTGTATGTCCTGAGCTGTTTTTTTTTTCATATCAATCCTCCGTGATTTTTATGACATCCACCCATCTTATTTGTGGTTGTCCTCTGTTTCTTTGACTTTCATATTGGCGTCAGTTTTGGATGACATGGTTTCACTTATGTCTGAGAGCCTTTGATTGTATCCTGTGTGTCTTCGTCAGTTTATTAAGGTTGGACTTAGTGAAGACACAGGGAGTATGCATGAGATGAATATTTTTGTTTTGTGTTCGACTGAAACCTTCTTGTCGTTCAGGATTAAAGAAAGTTTGATGAATGACGCTCAACCCATGCGAATTCTTCTTTTTATTTCGGTTGTTTGGTTGTCTTTATGCAGTTTAATTGATCTATATATATATATATATATATATATATATATATATATATATATATATATATATATATATATATATATATATATATATATATATATATATATTATGTGATCAACAAATTGCTAACTGGGCCCGTGGAGAAAAGTATTAAAAAGCTAAGGAAGTTTCCCCGTGCTCTACGTCGTGCTTTACCATTCCTTCATCCACCATCCAAAGCGCCAGCAAGCGTCTCCCAAGACCGGTTTTTGGCCTTAAGCCGCCATCAGTTGGGCTCAAGCTGGACATCTGAAGAGCGGATGGACGCCTGAGAGCAATTTTTCGATCATACCTGGTACTTACCCGAGGTTAGACGGGTCACGAACTGTTTCGCACAGTCTGACTGCTGCGATCGATTACCGCAGGATCGCGTGGCTGCATGTAATTGCAGCTACCCTCCATTCGACTTTTTATATGGTCATGGCTTTAGTCGTTCCTTTATCGGCTCTTCAGGTGTCCAGCTTGAGCCCAACTGATGAGGGCTTAAGGCCAGAAACCGGTCTTGGCAGACGCTTACTGGCGCTTTGGATGGCGGATGAAGGAATGGCAAAACACAACGTGGAGCACGGATGAACTTTCTTAGCTTCTGAAAAAAAAAAAAAAAATATATATATATATATATATATATATATATATATATATATATAAATATTATATTATATACTCATTAACAAAAAGTTAAAGGATAGTGTCGTAAAATTTGAAAGTATATCTGACCGACTAGCCCAATGCGTCATTCAGCTGAGTAAAAAGTTTAAGCTTGAAATCATCCAAGCTTATACACCAACTATAAGCTATAGTGATGAGGATATTTTATGATGATGTAGCCCCGCTTTAAGACAACGAGAAATGCTGGTACAAAATCTTGATGGGTGACTTTAATGCTAGAATTGGAAAAGTAAGAACTGGTGAAACTGTAACTGGCCCATATGGAAGTGATGAGTGGGATAATAGAGGTGACAGACTGGTTGATTTTGCTGAAGGACAAGAACTGTATACTATGAACTCGTTTTATAAGAAAAATTTCAGCAGAAAATGGACATGGAAAAGTCTATCTGGTCTCATAAGCGAAATTGACTACATCATATCAAACGATAAAACAATATTTTGTAACTGTACTCCCCTTAACAGTTTTAATGTTGGCACTGACCATAGAATGGTATGAGCAAAGGTTAGGATAAACTGTTGAAGAGAGCGTTAGAAGAATGGTAAGATCGAAGAAGGGCAAAGTGAATTCTGGAAAACTGATGCAGAGGGGCAGCGATTTTGAGATTGCTTTGTTGAACTGCTTTGCTGTATTGGAATACCCAGAAGCGATAGAAATAACAGACCAGTATGAAAAAATGATCGACAATGTGCTTGAAATGGCTGATGAAATAGCACTAGCAGTTGAGTACGTTGAACTTTGCAAATCTATAAGAAAACGGATCCGAGTGGAAACGCGTCGGTTCAGCATGCAGCTAGTGCAAAAAACACTGGAAGAAAACAAGGGAATAAATAAAGCAAAACTCTAGCTGATAAATAAAAGGACACAAATGTTTGCCTTACTGCTTGAGGATGGCACAGTGCGTACGGAGCGTACGGAAATATTAGGGATTATTAGAAGATTTTATTCAAAGTTATATGAAAATCTGAACCAGTCAAAGACATCAATGCCCATGGGAGAGCAAATGTCACATATCCTGTTGGATGAAATGACAAATGCCATAGAAGTGATGAAGAATGGAAAGGCTCCAGGGAAGGATAATGTAACGGTTGAAATGTTAAAAGCAGATGGTTGAACTTTACATAAAATACTGGCAAAATTGTTCTCAAAGTGCCTCAAAGATCAAAAATTATACAGTCTATGAAAAAATGCTGAAGTGATTCTTCTTCATAAGAAAGGAGCACAGGAAGATTTAAAAAACTACCGCCCAATAAGACTCCTATCAGTAATGTACAATGTTTTCACCGAGATAATATCTAAAAAGAATATTAACAATACTGAATGACGCACAACCAAGAAAACAGGCAGGATTCAGAAATCGATTCAGTAGAATGAATTATATTCAGGTTATCCAACAGGTTATAGAAAGGCACAATGAATACACCATGCCACTGTGCTTGGTTTGGTTTTGTTTTGGGTTGGTTTTGGGTTGGGTTGGTTTTGGCTTGATTATATTGACTATGAAAAGGCATTTGATTCGATATCAATGCAAGCATAATGGATGCATTGCTTAACCAGGGGATAGATAGAGCCTACGTGAATCTAGTGGAATCCATGTATGAGGAAGCTACAGTGCACATGGATGACCTTGAAGTTAAAATTAACGTAGAACGGGATGTATGGCAGGGTGACTCAATATAACCTGCCTTGAAGAAGTATTTCGTAACCTGGATTGGCAATAGGAGGGAATAAAAATCAATGGGGCATACCTAAAGCGTATTAAATTCGCAGATGATATCGTTCTCCTCATACAAGACCCAGATGAGCTACAAAAACACATACAAGAACTGCAAATGGCAGGAGAACAGTTTGGTTTGAAAATAAACCTAAAGAAGAGTCAGGTTATATTCAACAAATTTGCTGTTAATAGAAGAATTTCTATTTTAGAAGGAGATTTGGAGGTGGTGGACCACTACATATATCTTGGGCAAAAACAAACTCCCACTTTCTTTGAAGATAAAAGTTTTTAATCAGTGCGTGCTGCCTGTTTTAACGTACGTAAGTGAAACATGGACTCTCACATTACAATCAGTTCAAAAGCTTCAGGTAGCACAGAGGAGAAAGTAAAGGTGTATGCTTGGCATTACAAAGCGGGACAAAAAGACCTGCATACGGATCAGATGACAGACGAAGATGTGTAACATCGGTGGAAGGGTAAAACAATTGAAAAGGAAGTGGGCAGGCCATATAGCGAGGGGATGCGATGATAGATGGACCAAAACAATCCTGGAATCGATACCGCTTCATCATAAAGCTCACGAAGAAGACCACGAAGATATATATGTATATATGTATATATATTCGTTCACCAGTTTCAGTTGGGTGCCATCTACACGCCAATGGTTGTCTGCGTTGTTCAGGATTTTTAATTTCGTTCATTCTGAGACCTTTGCTGGTGGACATGGTGGAGCTCATCAAGCATTTTTTGAACATATAAATTATTGTTTGATATTATTATATCGTCCACAAATCTAAAATGGTTTAATCGTTTGCCATTTATATTCATTCCCATTCTCCCAGTTTAGTTCTTTTAAAAATGTCTTCTAAGATCAACGTGAATAGTTTAGGGGACAGTGTATCACCTTGTTTTATCCCCTATTAATCTTAATGGGTTTGGTATGAGTGTGAGTAACTGTTAATATTCTGTATCAGGGTTCTGTAGCGCTGATCTATTCTGCATTTGAAAAGGCTATTGCCCAGAACTCAATTATGTCAAGAGCTTTCTCGTAGTCCATAAATGCACAGAGGGGGAGATTATATTCATTGGTCCTCTCTATCAATATTTTAAGGGTTAGTAGGTGATTCGTTGTGCTGCGCCCTCGTTGGAATTTGGCTTGCTCCACTGTCTGGTAATCATTAAACTTGTTGGTGAATCTGTTTGTAATTATTTTGGTGAAAAGTTTGTAGAACTGGTACTATAGAGAAATTAGTCTATAGCTTTCTATATTATAAGGGCCGCCTTTTTTCAAAATAAGTATTGTTAGAGATGCATTCCAGTTAATTGGTACATCTCCGGCAGTTAAGCATTTATTAAGACGGATTTTAAGATTTTTATAATTTCTTGCCCTCCTTCTTTAATCAGTTCAGGTATTATGTTATTCTTTTCTATGGCTTTGTTTCTCTTCATTTGTCTTACTGCTTCGGATATTTCGCCTTCTCTTATGTGTGGCATTTCTTCTGAGTTTACATTTGTTATGTTTTGGTTTAGTACCTCCTGGGATTGTTCCTTTGGCACATTCTTCATTTCATAGAGCTTACCATAAAACTGTTCTACTACTTCGATTATGGTTTTTTTGTCTCTGACTATTGTTGGATATATTATATTGGTATTGGAATATTGGTGGATGATGAAATGTGTCGTTGTGCATTGCCATGATGAAATACAATGTATTTCCTGTTTGCTAATTCTGGCCGCGTTTTATAACTAGCCAGTCTATATTACTGTGAAAAGTAGAGGTCAGTATTGATTATATGGTTAGGTGAATGAAGCTTAAAGTGCATGAGACCCTTCCGGTTCTACCACATGCAAATCATAATTTTTTTATTAGGTAGGCTGTCTTTTGCCATACTTAAAACCGTTGACCCTGACAAACCCCCATGTTTTTCATTGAACGTTGTACATAATGCACTTTTTATCAGCAGATACTATCCATTTCAAAAATGAGGTTCCATATTTTTTTTTTTCAGGAAAAGATCGCACGAAGAGATTTGGTCCCGCTGGTTACGCACACTAACTTTGTGGGGGAACTCACACATTTTATCGACAGACGTACCCATTTTTTTAAAATAGTGAACAACGATAGATTTGCCAATATTAAAGAATTCCATTATTTCACGGGCCGTTGTATGTGGGTCTTGGGCTATATTATTTCCTCGACATCAGTGATTGAATGAAGGGCGGTCATAGTTAAGCCGGTCTAGGTCCAATTTCAGCCTTTGAACCAGCTAAACCACTTTAGTACATGGTGTCCTCTACAGAATCCTCTCCAAATTGTTTTTTGTTTGGACAGGGTTCTTGTTCTTTTTGAAATAAAAAAGTATAATGTGACTTAACAAATCCGAACGTAAATACTGTAAATACAACAGGAATTAATAATACGTAAATAAATATTGCGAATCCAACATATATTTTTATTTACAAGCTTTAAAAGAGTGACTAATGGAAAATCTCGTCAAGCTTTCCGGGTAACACAATATTTCAGGAATAAATATTACAATATTAATTAATGAGGTATAGGTTTATTTTAAGTTAGAAACGCGTTAACCATCAGGGGTAGTTAGCTACAGGACCTACACTTTAATGCGAGCCCCCGAACATGGTCATCAGTCGTCACCGATTAACCATAGTCAGCAGTCTCGACGAGCGCTGCGTGCGCTCGTGTTGTGCTTTTGTTATATCGAACAGTTTGGTTATATCGAAAACCTACCGACTAATGAAAAACCAATGCCGAAGATTGTTCAGAAGGCATCTGGCCTTATCCAGCCTGGTTACTGGCGTGGCTGAAGGGTGATTTGTTATCAAATTTTACAAATTTATAAGTTCTAAAAGGCAGTATATAAACCTGACCCTTTCTCGGATTGCTACTCATCTAAGAACTAACTACAACGAGTGATGCTGCATCTTCCACTCAGTGGATTTTGAGGGTTAGGCTATAACTTTGTATATAAATGGATAATTTGTTTTTTATTTTGACAGTACATTGCAATCCATGTCAAAGAACATTCAATAATTGGTATAACAAAATGTTATTTTGACTAAATTTGACTAATGAGTTTGACTGAGAGTAATATTTCTTTAGTTAGTTAATAATTTGATTTATACAATATTCCATCGTCAACCGCGATTTCTTCAATCGCGCTTTTGATTATCGGCGATTTTGTCTTTCAAAATTGCCTAAACTAAATTTTCAATTAAATTA
Organism: Cosmopolites sordidus; assembly: GCA_031761425.1. NCBI lineage: Eukaryota > Metazoa > Arthropoda > Insecta > Coleoptera > Curculionidae > Cosmopolites > Cosmopolites sordidus. Next base: position 86,171 of record JARFXV010000330.1, read on the forward strand.
TGTAGCAAAGCGGTACATTTTCGTCGCAATGTCGTATGAACGGTTACTTTAATTTTGCAGGAATTGTTTTATTGCCTTTTTCGCATGACGCACAGCCGTTGGTTAGGCATTTACATAGTTTGTATTATTCAAACGAAGTTGGTGATTATCGAGAATCTTGTCATTTTCATGAGTTTAATTATGTAGTTACATGTACATGTCTTAATTTTAAAAACTAATAGCATGTACAGGCCAAGATTTTGTTAAAAGGAAGCGAAATATAATGAATAAAATTCAAAAATTCAATTTTTAGGCTGTCTTGCTGCAGGTGAAACGTTAATGAATCTACAGTAATAAAGCTAAAAAAGAGTGGGCAATCCATGCTGGCCAGTATTTCGTGCGCTATTAGTACCAGCAATAAAGTTAGGTATTCGTCGCGACCTCTAAAGATGGAAAAGATGGAAAGAGTGCTCGGAATTTGGATCGAAGATCAAACAAAAAGAAGAGTGCCTCTTAGCAGCCAAATTATTTAAGAAAAAACTAGGTGTCTTTTCGAGAATATAAAGTCAGATAGGGAAACTCTAAGCTTCCAAGCCAGTAAGGGTTGATTTGAAAATTTTGAAAAGCGCTTTCTACTACATAACGTAAAATTCACTGGGGAGTTGGCTTCTGTAGATCACGAGGCGGCTCATCGGTATCCGACACTTGATTGAAAGCAAGGGTTATCAAGCAGATCAGGTATTTAATGCCGATGAGACAGGTTTATTTTGGAAGAGGATGCCTGCTTGAACATTTGTGTCTCAAACCGAAAGATCTGTACTACGATTTAAAGCTGTATAGGGTTGCTCTTCTCTTTTGCTCTAATGCTTCAGACAACCACATGATAAAGCCACTACTCGTATACCAATCTCTTAACCCACGTGCTCTAAAAAATAAAAACAAAAATGATCTGCCGGTTTTTCGGAGAGCAAATCAAAAGTGTTGAGTGACTGCAATGTTATTTACAGACTGATTTCTAAAATGCTTTATACCTACTGTTAGACAATATTTGGCCTCCAAATCGTTGCCATTCAAAACTTTACTTCTTATTGATAATGTTCCCGGCCATTCTGAATCCCTAAAATTTATTGATCTATACATAGAAGTTTACTTCCTACCTCCTAACACTGCATTTTGCACTCTCCTCTTTGCTACCTCCTAACACTGCACTTTGGTAATACTTCATCACTGGGACAACCATAAGATTAGGGAATGTTAGCAGCGTTTAAAAAATATTATGTCAAGCGAATTTTCAATAATGTATTGAATAGCATGGAACAAAATCCTGTTCTTACTGTTAGTTAGAGTTGGAAAGCTTTTAATATCGCCCATTGCATAACATTTCTCAAATAAGCATTGGATGAGTTGGGTTCATTAACATTGAATTTCTGTTGGAGAAACTTATGGACAGAGGTTGTGACTGATATGTCAGCAGTTCTTTCACCAAATCTTACACCAAATTCATAGCAGTGGTTTGGACGAATTGCAACCAAGAAACGTTGAAGAAGTTATAGCTTCTTACGACAATGATCTATCAGAATCAGAACTGCTTGAAATTCTGGAAAATACATCGGATGTCGAAGGCAATACAGACGATGAGAACCCCAATGAGGAAACGATTATTAAGATGACTACTACATCTCTAGTTTACAAAAAAAAATTATTAACCGCACAACAGTTGCAAGATTTGGTCTCTGATGAAGACCTTTCACTAAAAAAAGTCTAAAGTTTTCAAGTGGTTTGAATGGGCTATTGCAACCTTAAAGGAAGGTCCACAAGAAGCCCATAAAAATAATGAAACGGCCAACAATTTTGCATTATTTTCAAAAATAAGTTTTACCTTTGTAACAGTATTAATAGGTAGCTACATATTTATAATATAGAATTCATACATACATATAGTATACATATATTCATACATACATATAGTAGCTTCTTAATTATTCACACACTATTACATACATATGTACATATTTTACATTTTTCTGTTTTCAAGTGTAACCCCAGAAAATCCCTCGCCAACCGCGGTTTTGTCAATCGCGGCTCTCTCTCCGGAACGGAACCCCCGTGGTTTACGAGAAATATTCCTATAAGACACTTATTAAAATTAGTTGTCTCTAGATTAACATTTCTTAAGTCCCTATTTAACTGTGTTTTTCGAAAAACTGGAATTCATAAATTGTTGGGATGAATATTCCATATTTGGAAACAGTTTAAGCTATAGTTTTTAATTTATTCTCATACATTCGTCTTCTCATAGTTTCTTCTCATACATGTTGAGAAATAAACGTAATATCAAATAGAATCCATCCTATTATAAGATTTAAATGTTAAGTGTGATTTGATCGGTTGGTTGGCATCTCCTTTAATCCGGCGGCTCGGAGGTCGAAGTAAAGCGTCGCCTATTGCGGTTAGTACTTGGATAGGTGACCATCCGTGGACAGACCAGGCTTGGGTACTACATTTCAACAGGCAAGAGTATAAAATCCGACTACGAATTTCCCCCTTAGTCACACCAGTTCGAGGTTGGATAAGACAGGATGTCTTCTGAGATGCACTCTACTTTGGTCACTCTACTTTGCATGCACTCTACTTTGGTCACTCGCCAGGTTAACCTATAGACTAAGGTTAAGTACAAACCAAGGGTTGATAGCCTTAGGGGACTGTCGACATGAATTATAGGTAGCTAATAACCTTGGTTTGGAACCCACGTTGAGCTGTCCACGTTGAGCTGTGGGTTCAGTATATAAATAGCCTTAGTTGCTGATGCGCCTCTAATCATAATTTTTTTTAACTGTGATTTATATTATTAGAACTTATAATTTCTTTATTTATGAATTTCTTTTTTTATATATTTTATATTTGATATAATTTTTATAGAAACTGGTAAAAATTAGCTTTAAATTCGTGTCATACATTTCAAAAAGTCACGATAACATTCGAGCGGTTTAGTCGCCATCAACTGCAAGAAGAGAAAATATCTCAATTTTCGCAAGCGTGTATCGTGTTTGTCTGGGCGCCATTCCGAGCACGGTCTCGTCATGTAGAAAGGCCTGAATCGACCTGCTGCTTTCCGCATACGAAATATGGTGGGGTTAATATAAAATATTTCCGAGAGGAGTTAAAAAATATGATATGAATTAAAACATATGTGGCGCTATCTCGTTACCACTAACACACCAGGTGGATATATTTTTCGGATATCGTTTTCAGTTTAGTGTACTAGTCTTTAAACTGCAATTATCGCATTATTAAAATTGATAACCAAATTGATGCTAACCAAAATACAAAAAACATTTGTATTATAGTTAACATCAGCACCAGTCTTTATTCGACAAACTAAGTCCATAGAAGTAAATTAGTGGACGGATAAATAGAGAGTCTAAACTCATTTCAGAAGTGTAATGTTTAACATTTATTAAAATGGAGTCGTACACAATACAAAAAAAAATTGTTGAATTATTTTATGAAAATGGGCGTTCAGTAAAAAATGTATTTAGAAAATGACGTGATATTTACGGTTTGTACAATCGTCTATCTGAAAGGGCTATCAATCGAATTGTTAAAAAAATTCAAGGAATTGGTTCGGTGGAAGATAAAAGAAGAGCAATATATAGTCGTAGTGGTTGTTTATAAGAGCATATTTATTTGGTACGTGAAAGCGTTGCTGAAGACCCAGAAATTTCTATTAGTCAACGTTCACAATAATTTGGACACAGTGAATCCGCAAAATGGCATATTTTACGAAAGGATGTAGCTCTGAAAGCATATAATATTCAAATAATATAACACAGGAACAAAAGCCTCTGGATCATTCAAAACGTCGTGCATTTGTCAATTGGATCAAAGAACAAACAGATTATTTTTCTCAAAAAATAATCTTTTCAGATGAAGCACATTTTGAAATTGGTGGCTAACTTATTAAACAAAATTGCCACATTTGGGCTAAGGAAAATCCACGATTGATTCATGAAAGACCTTTAAAGTGTTCTTGGGCCGTATTTCTCTCAGAACGCTGCTGGTGAAGCTATAACTGTGAATGGTGTTTAATATCGTGAGATGATAACTGTATTTTTATGTTCCAAATGCATAATATTGACCTGGACGATACGAGTTTCCAATAAGATAGCGCTACACTTCACCCTGTTAACAAGTTATTGCAATTCATTGACGAGTTATTGCAAAAAGCGGTGATGTTAATTGGCCACCAAGATCATGTGATTTGACACCATTGGGCTATTTTATTTGGGGTTACGTGAAAAGCTAAATTCGATTGCTGAACTAGAGGATCAAATTATTCGAATCAATTCTGAGATAGAGCACCGGTTATGCCAAAATGTCATCCAAAATTTTAACGAAAGAGTGGACGTCTGTGGAGCAGCAAGAGGTAGTTATTTGGCAGATATTCTCTTTCGTGTTTAAATGTCATTCAATATACCTTCAATTATCAAAAAAAAAAAATTTTGAAATCAACGTAAATTCTGTGTTTTATTCAAGAATTAAAAAAAAAACGCTCAATTTGAAAGACCGTTTATGTCAAAGGACATTGGTATAATAAAATGTTATTTTGACATAGGAAGTTTACCAACAGCAATATTTCTTTGGTTAGTTAAATCTGTTTGTAGTTGAAGTCCATCCTTCTAAATTTCTGAGTAGCAAAGTGGTCGATGACTTGATCATTAAAATTTGAAATTGACTTCATAAGTATTTTTTCAATAGATAGCATTGTTAACGCGCACAGCCCTCCCTGCCCTATAGTGTTCTTTAGAAATGTTTTGATTTGTTTGATTCATTAAATGTTGAGTAAATTTACTTGTCAGTAAATTTTCGTTTCTTTCTGCGATTCTCTATGATTGTTCATATATATCTCCATATCCAATAATTTAGGTAAGTAATATTTAACATACAAATTTTACAATAGTTCTGAAGTTTCTGCCCATGATTGATCATATTCAATAAGAACCGTTGCAATTTCTTACAATGTCCATATAGATAAGTCACAATTAGATCGCTTTAAAATGTGAAGATTTCCTTGGATATGATAATAGTAATTGTGGTTCCCTTTGAAAACTACTACATTACTGTCATTGTAATAAATAACTAGTGTTATCTTTCAATTTTTCTGAAAACTTATCATTTCTGTATATATATATATATATATATATATATATATATATATATATATATATATATATATATATATATATATATATATATATATACATATATATACATATATATATATATATATAAATATATATATATATATATATACATATATATATATATATATATATATATATATATATATATATATATATATATATATATATATATATATATATATATATATATATATATATATATATATATATATATATATATATATATATATATATATATATATATATATATATATATATATATATATATATATATATAATATATATATATATATAATATATATATATATATATATATATATATATATATATATATATACATATATGGACATATTAAACCATATATAAATATATACAATTTCGCCGGAGATTAAACACAAATTTCCTTTTAATACTAAAAACAAATATCTTGGGACCATTTTTTCTAACATTGTTGACAACATGCTAACTACGGACCAGTGAATGTTTTAGAGTTTCCGATCTAGTCGCCTAAAAATTGCGCAATCAATTTTATACGTCCATGCCATCTTATAAATATTTAATATTACCTCACAAGAATTAGCCCTTTTATTCGCTCAGTTGAATCGACAGGAAATCTACAAATTTTTTTGTTCACTGTAATGTTTACAGTCTGGCACAAAGCACATCACCATTTTCAACTAAAAGAGAAACACCAATATTGTTAATACAATTTATATAACAGATTTTGTAAAAAATCAACTTACCAATAATAAATTCAACAAAATATACCTGAAAATCCTCCCAACAAACTAAAATTGACACTCATAAAGGGCAAAGTAACTTAACCTTAAATTTACTTCCACACAAGAAAAGGCCGAATCAAAATGTTTTATGAGACATTCAAATATGTTAAATGTAAAATGTACTTTGAGGATTACGAAAGTGTAAGAGAAATTGCTTATTAAACTTGTAAAGAGAAGAAAATAACTAACAATAATTCTCTTATGAGAATTTCAATTGACATTTTCTTTGTTTGGAAAGGTTCAATAAGCTCCGCCCATCACTGACGTCAGCGCTTAGGATGTCTGAGAATGGGGCAGCGCCCAAGTTATGAAGTTATGCGTTTAATGTCCGTGTTACTAGCGAAAAGATGCATTGCTGTCTTTGTTTTTTCGCACGCGATAGTAAAGAAAACAGTAGCGGCACAAACTTGTCTGCCCAAAGAACGTGTTCTTTAATCGGTGCGCTTCGGCAACCCACGACCTATTTCGTTACCGTGAATGACGTTATGGATGCTAGACTATAGAAGTCGCAAAAAGCGTGATCATCGACAGAACAGAGAATAAATTAATATAAAATCTGAAAATATTTTTTCCACTTGATTTTTTAATTTTTTAGGTAGGGCACGTGCCCTTATGGATTACGGTCCTCCTTGTCAGTAAATTTCCGTTTCTTTCTGCGATTCTCTATGGACTAACCGCCACTGGATTTTATATTTGAAACAATTTTTATAGAAACTGGTTAAAATTGATTTTTAATTCATGCCATTTATGCCAAAAAGTCACGATAACATTCGAGCGGTTTAGTCGCCATCAACTACAAGAAGAGAAAATATCTCAATTTTCGCAACCGTGTTCGTCTGTGCGCCATTCCGAGTACGGTCTCGTCATGTAGAAAACCCTGGATCGACCTGCAGCTTTCCGCATACGAAATATGGCGGTGTTAATATAAAATATTTCCGACAGGAGCTAAAAAAAATATGATATGAATTAAAGCATGCGTGGCTCTATCTCGTTTCGACCCACACACCATGGCGATATGTTTTCAGATAACGTTTTCCGATTAGTGTACTATTTTTTAAAATACATTATATAATACCCAAATATTATTTAAAATTTAATTATTTTAATGTTATAATAGTGTTTGAGTTATATATTGCTATGGATAATACAAGGTGTGTAAACCTAACATGAAACATTTGTATTTTGGTTAAAATCAGCACAAATGTTTATTCGACAGATACAGTTCGTAGAAGTAAAACTAGTAGAAATATATCGGTAGAGTGAAAAAGACTCATTAATATATAGTGGATTAGATTAGTTAAAAAAAAAATATTGCTGAAAGGCCGTGATATTTATAAAGGGTTGCCCAATCCGAGTGGCAGAATTTTAAAATCAGGCACAATGATAACTAGAAGTAATAATCCGGTATTTTTTAGCTTGAGGAACTAATAACATCAAAATATTCTATGCAAAACATGGTATGCATTCTGGAGACCTTCTGGATGGTATAGTTTCAATGGTAGCCTGAATATTTTGTTTGAGATCAAACATTGTTCCGTGTTTATTTTTGTAAACTAGAGATTTAACATAACATCACAAAAATAAATCTAACCGCATGAGATCGCACTATCTTGGTGGCCAGTTGACATTACCGTTTCACGAAATAACGCGTCCTGGAATCCACCTTTATCAGTTGAGGCCAAATATATTATGTTAACATTAGTATACTCCTATAACATTCACCATTAACAGTAATACGATTTTCATCATCATCTTCAAAAAAATCACTCCTTCAGCCAATTAATGACATTCTGAGGATGAAAACGTATCTCCTGAATTACTTGAGGATTTTCATTGGCCGAAATGTTTCAGTTATGTTTGTTCACAAACCCATTAAGCCAGAAATGGGCTTCGTCCGAAAAGATTAGTTTTAATTTTGATGGTAGATATGAATAATTTTTACGTGAAGTTGAATCCTGTATCTTTCCATGGTGAATTGATACTATGTCCTAAATACAACAGTCTATGAATGATACTTCTGACAGTCTTATAGCAAAACTCTTTATATCAGCAAAATTTTTCACGAGCGGAAATCGTAACTAATAATAGTTTTGTATTTTAACCCTGTAGATATTTAATCGATCAGAAATTTAATTATGGTAATAGTCAAGAAATATTGTAAATATAATTATGAAGTTAAATCTAAAATTAATTTTCAAGTTCCATTTCTATAAAAGTAAATTTCCCGTTAGAGCAACTAAGAAGGCTATTTAGCGACTGGACCTACAGCTTAACGTGGGTTCCGAACCACGGTCATCGGCTACGGAAAACTCCGGTCAGCATCCCCCTCGGGCCATTTAACCGTAAGTCTCTCTCAAGTAGAGTACCGACTGGCGAGTGACGAACGAATGGGTACATCTCTCGGAATGTACCCATTCTCGAACTGGCATTACTGAGGGGTGATTCCTTATCAGATCTTACACCCTTGTCTAGAAACATTCATAAAAATTTAGAAAATGTCCATCTCAAGTATGGGAATCGAACCCACTATCATGCCTACCTACTTATCGTCAGATCTTAGATATCAAGGCTAACGTGGCTCCTGTGCTTCTGTATATGACGCTCATTAAAACATTAAGTTATCACTCATATATTGCTTTCATTTCAAAATTAGCCGCCGTCAATATTTTTTTAGCAATGAAAAATAGCTCTAGACAAAAAACTCGTCAATTGATATATCGAGGGGGAAATTCAAAACTAATGTCCTTTATATTTTATGTTTAACCTCCTTATCTCCAGTCACCTCTATCTAAAAATTTTAAATGGCAATCCCTATCTTCAGTGGCGGTTGGTCCATAAGGGCATGTGGGACATGTGCCCCACCTAAAAATTTAGAATTAAATGAACATTTGATATCTGACAGTTACACTCATATTTCTACATAAGAAAGTGTGTGTATGATACTAAGAAATGTAAAATTTTTGGTTGCGACGCATTTCCCTATCCCCATTCCAAAATTTAGGTGTACGTGCCCCACCTGTTTTTTCCCTCACGAACCGCCGCTGCCTATCTTGTAACATATAATTTTAACGGTCTTGCAAGTTCTAATTAAACTGCGTTTACAAAAGTGAAATCGGTTGATTCGTTCTCGTAATAGAGGGAAAAATAATAGAACATTACTGTCGATGGCTGTATATAGTACTTTATGTCTAAGTGAAAATGTTTCAACTAAAACACAAAAATAAATTATTGAAATAAATGTACTTTTAAAAACACTGTTTAAAACTTTACTTTATTAAGTAGTCAAAATGTCCAGCACTGTTAGCTAAACAATTGTATAATCTGTTCTCGAATTATTTTCAAATATTTTGAAAGAAGTCCTTATTAATTATCCTGCATGTATTGTATGAGTATTGTATACAACTGTCCAGTGGTATTGTATCTGGAAATCTCGTCGGCCATTTCATAGCGCCTCTTCTGCCTATCCATTTGTCAGGAAACCTTTAATCCAGCCATTGTCGAACATATAATGCGTAGTGTGGTGTGGCGCCGTCATGTTGAAAGTATAAATTTTCTTCTTCATCGATTTGGTTTTCTAAGAACTGTCTTATAAGTGCATCGATTTCGTTTTCCAATAAGTTTAAGTACCGATTTAATTTTCTTCTCTCGGGGTATGACCCTCTCGAAACACGTGTGGATTATTATTATCCCAGTATCTACAGTTATGTTTCTTTACAAAGCCATTAAAGAAACATGTTGCTTCATCACTGAAACATATATTCTTTATTAAATTCGGATCATTCTGAATTCTCCCAGTCTTTATTTCAGAAAACTGAATCCTTCTGTCATAATCATCTTCGCTGAGCTGCTGAAGAATAATAAATTTATAAGAAAATACTTGTTTTGTTTTAAAATTTTGTCTATAGAAATATTTGTTAACTTAGCATTGTTCGAAATTGAAGAGGTTGGATCAACAGCGACAAAGGTGCATTAAGAACCTCAGCTTCTTATTCATTTTGTTACACACGGACCCAGTCTCGTCAAGTTTTTGAGGAAGTTTTATTACGTATTGATGTCCTATATTTTGCCCGGGTGCCTTTCATTAAAAAGTCGGGCTGTTCTGCGAGCACACCTATCTTCACGACCATAAATAAAAATAATTTCAATGTTCTCATGTAAAGTATACATCGTTAAATTAGGTCACTGTTACTGCAACTGATACCATTTGTAAAATATTTGAAAATCGGCACTTCTGATGTTTTTACTTTTAGCTGCAATGAGGAATGAAGTGTGCATTAAAACACAAATGAGGTACGAGTTAAAATATAAAGTACCTTATCTTACTTTTTATATTAGGAAAAAAAATGGTGTGCGAAAGAAAAAAAATTAAAACCAACATTGTAAACACAATGTTGCGATTCCGTTAAATACTTTTTAAAATTAACTTTTCCTATTACTTGAACGGATCAACCAATTTCAGTTTTGTAAACGCAGTTCAATTATGATTTTTAAAACCTTTAAAATGATATGTTATAAGACAGGGGTTGCCATTTAAAATTTTTAAGTAGTGATGACTGGAGGTAAGGATGTGAAACATAAATTATAACGGACATTGCTTTTGAGCTTCCCTCTCGATACCTAAATTGACATATTTTTTGTCTGAAGCTAATTTTTATTGTTAAAATATATAATGAGGGTAGCTATTTTTGAAATGAAAGCCCTGTATAACTAACTCAATATACAATTGTTAACTGAATATTGTTGATTAGGCATTACATTTAGATCTGTCCCATCGACTCGAGTTGAATTACTCACTACAGTTGAACGAAAAAATATTCGTATCACTCTTTTTTATATTCTGGACATACTGGCATATAATTTCGCGTAAACTGCTTTGCATTATTAGCATTAACTTAAAGGGTTCAAGTTAAGTGGTTTGTGCTGCTATATTGGGTTGTCGAGTAGTAAAATGGCCTCATGGTTGGAATATGATGAAGTTTTTCCTCCTGCATATTTTGTCAGTATATTCCTATAGCATTTACCATTATCACTAACATGATTGCCATGAACGTGTTCAAAACAATAAGATCCAATCACTCCTTCAGACCAAAAACCACACCAAAAAGTGACTTTCTGAGGTGAATATGTCCTATCCCAAATCCTATAGTTATGTTTGTTCACAAACCCATTAAGCAAGGAGTACACTTCGGCATAACATATTCTTTTTTCTGCAAAGTGGGGTGCCTTTCAACTTCTCTAAAGCCCAATTCGTGTATCGTGTATTTTTCCACGGTGAATTGATACAATATACTGATCAGACCAATATATGAGTAACATTTACATTTTAAACAGTGTTGCTCATATTACCTTTTAAAGTTCTAACACTTCTATGGGAAAACTTCTAAATTTTCTCTTTTTTTTTCGCATATGACAAGTAATTAAACGTTCAAAAACCAACAAGTATTCCCACTTGGAAACTAATACGGCGACAGCTGTCAGAAAAAACGCTTTGTTTCAATAGCACGCGGAGAGCTAACACGAATTCCAATAAGAATCATTGAAAAGTTTCCCTTTGTTTTCCGAATGGCATTTTGCGAAGTTTTGCAGCGAATAGTTTCGCAAAGCGGATGCTTTTTGAATGGGCAGCCGGTATGAAATGCGCCAGGGATATGGTAATTTGTTTTAAACTAGTTGGTCGTTGTTCTCGGTTGAGACGTAAGATGAAAATAAAGACAAGCATGGGGAGAAAATTTTATATCCAACTTTCAACTATACAAAACAATCAAAAATGGAATAAGAAGGTTTTACATTATTTTTATTTATTTTAATAGTTAATACGAAAACACCGACTATGGGTTAAAAACTAAATTTACTAAATTAATATATTTTAGAACAAAATACATTTTGAATAAATTAATTAAGACATCTGAATTTAAACTATATTCGAAAATTGTATGAGAAATGTTTCGACACACAGTGCTTTCTTCTGAAACGAAAATAATCTGTTCTATGTATTCAATTGGTTTTTGAATAAAAAATAATTCTCGATTTTTTTACTTTGAAAAATATTGTTGGTTAAGTGCAAAATAAAATATTTTTGATTACTAATTCAGTTCAATAATGTGTGACAAAGTGTTCATAAAGGCTAATTCTGATAATATACCTGCTGTGGATATTTTTATGGTCACAAATTTTCTGAAAAATGACATTCTGTTCCATTCAGCTGGAGTTCGAGGTGTTAAAGCATCGATGTAAGTTTTTTAAATAATAATAATAATAATGTAAATGTAACTAAGAAACAAAATATTTCTACTAAATATAATTAAACTATTTGTAGTGTGTCACGAGAAACGAAAAGCTGGTATTTGCACGGTAAAAGGACGTGTTTGTCTAGAACATAATGTTCGGAGTAAATCTTATGCAGTTACCTTGATTATTAATGAGAAATTAAGAAAAATCCAATTCACTCAATGTCACGATTGTGCAGCTTCAGCAGGTAATAAATACTCAAACAAAAAAATATATAATGTTATAAAAAGTAATCTTTTGTATATATTTGATGACAGGTGATTGTAAACATGCATTACTCATTTGGACACATTGGAGAAGCGAAAATCCAACACCCACTGAAGAAAAATGTTAAATATAGAGTACATATAGACAATACTATAACACATTTTCTAGTTGTATTATATAATTTATATAGTTATTACACAGTATATTATAGTATATTATTTCTAGTAATTATTTTTTGAACAAAAAGACGATATAAATCAGAATTAAAAAACAAAACACATACATACTGTTTAAATCACTAATTGTATTTCAATAAAAAATACACTGTTAAATATATATATAAAACTTCCCCCAACTAGGATAATATATTGCAGTAGATTATAATATGTAAACTACATTAATACTCAATTCAGAATAAAATAATCACTACCCAAAATTATATACATATTTGTTTGATTGCATTCATTGAAGTTTACAATTCTTTTAAAATCACACCAATTCGTCAAACCATCACACTAAACTCTATTAACAATATTAAAAAAAATCAACCCTTACTACGTTATTGCTTTAATTAAGGTTTTTAGTATTTTTAAAACGATGGCGATTTTTCGCCTTAAATGTTTTACAAACCACCACATAAGGCTCTTGAATAAATAATATTTACAAATATAAATAAATCTGGCTCCTAACTAACTCTAATGCATGACCAGCCAGAGATTTCTCAAATAAGGGAAGGTACCTAAACCATTTTTTTTTGAGTGGAAAACTTATAGTCGAAGTGTGAGACTCTCCTGTTACAGTCTACCCAGTAGAAAATCACTGTCAGCCTACCACCAGTCTTCAATGCCTATAATAAATTTCTAACCTATGTTTAAACATACCCAATCAAATTAATATGTTTAATCAATAAATGAAATGTAACAAAAATTTTGAAAAACACTAAATATTTTAATTGTTTTGTTTTTATTTAGAATATAAATATACTTTTTTTACTTTTTGTTTGGATAGTAGGTTTGCCTTTCCATTTTCTTGTTGTTTGTTTTGATTCCATGGAAAACTGCTTTGTCAGTGCTTAACTTAACTAGTTGGTGTTAATCCAACTGATCCCACAAATTTCTGTACTCTTCGACCATCTACAGATTAGATTATCCTGTAAAACTTTCATAGGTATAAGGCTTTTCATATACAATTACCTTCCAAATCGGTAGTTGAATTTTGTTCTTACCTGTTCTTGCCTAATTCTTGAATATTATTATTCGTATCCTACAAAATTGACGATCCTGTAGGGCTTTCTCATTGTTACTACCCTCGGTTATGTTACCACATGTAGATTATTTGCGGGCACACAGGAATATTCCTTCCTATAAATTTGCCACGGTAATTTGTTATCCCTACATGAATTAAATAATATAAATAAAATATATAAAAATGAATGTAAAAAACAAAAGGGACCCTAATCTGATTTCATTCTGAACTTACCTTTGAGCCTCTATATTTTATGTAAAGATATATGAGTATAGCATCGGAAACAACATCGAAAGCCTAAATAACAATTAAAAACAAGTATGTTTTCAAATCGATTGCAAACCAACAAATGCAGTCAAAGATATAGGTTAAACCTATAGAACAATGACTAAGATCGATAAGGTTGTTTTATTTATCCAAAACTCCGATTCTTTCCGAACATTCGTTCAAAAAGAGCGCAAAAGAAAATTTCGGTATAACTAACCGAATTGTCGGCGTGCCATCGGAACTAGGTTTTAAAATTTATTTTCAATTTGATTTTTTAATTATAAGAAAAAAAATAAAAACATAAATAGTTTTGTTATAAAACTTATATATGATATTTCCATCTACCACAAAAAAAAACCATAACCATAACCTGTTTATTTTCAAGATTTTTTTTTATAATTAAAACTAAATTAAGTAATAGTAGTGCACTTTTAAATTAATGGTGGAAAATAATGTCAGTCAAGTGTCATCCTTCTTCACGGTCACACATCCGCAATTTTTCTTAAAATTTGTGCATCATTTTCAAAATCATTTCTTCTGGTACTCTTCTTTGGTACTCTAGTACTCTTTAAATCGTCATGCGGAATGCGTTGTAGTGATCGACAGGACATACAAAGAGGTGAAACTTGGCGTCTAGTGGAATACTGAGAACTAGCAAGAACCACCCTTCTCACTGTTTTAACATCCGAAAGGCACGGGCAAGGTCAGGTGGTGTCCTCTTCATGATAAATTCGGCAGTTCGAGATGGTTTAACCCATGTGTTTCGATCTGGAATTGGCCCTCGACCTTCAACATTGAACTGTCGACGGACAATACGTTACACTGTAACTATAGATTCACTATTTCTAAACAACTGGTCGACGACAAACACAGGATGCTGCAAGGTCCACGGTGCCATGCCTAAAACTTTATTATCTGAGCTGCCCGTCAGCGGCGCGGCGAGGTTGTCAACCCCCCCCCCCCTGTTTAAAAAACATGCGTTTCCTCTTCGCCACCGTGCATATATAGTGTAGCTTGATATCATATAAAAATGTTAACCGTAATTACTCAAACATGCGGTATAAATAGGGTTTTGTGCTCCTGTGCGCAAATATGTTCCGGGTACTACTTGGGTGTAAGAAGCATATTTGCATTTTTTCCTTTGGTTTTAAACAAAACATTATATTTCACCTCTCAGAGGTTTAAATTTTTGCTCCAACATATAAACATTCTTTTTTCATTATTAAAGTGGTTCGAATACGAAAAATTCAGTCTATGGTTTTTAACAAAAACGTTAAACTCATTATTTAAAGATGGTTTCAAACAACTGTGGCCGCTTGTAAGATTTACAGAATCTATATTAGAAGGTGCCGCATGGGAAGGGGAAAGTGCCGCATTAATCCACGCCGGTCAGCTATGGTTCAAAAAATTCCTGCAGGGAGATATGGAAGCACTAGGGAACTTTCAAGGAAATTAGGAGTATCCAAAGAACTGTTGCCGCATCAAAGCACGCTGTTGTTAAAGAGCATGAAATTCCAAATTACTAATTTTCGATTTATAAAATTGATTGTTATTTTCGATGAAAAGTGGGTTTATTTCAACAA
Source organism: Cosmopolites sordidus (assembly GCA_031761425.1). Classification (NCBI taxonomy): domain Eukaryota; kingdom Metazoa; phylum Arthropoda; class Insecta; order Coleoptera; family Curculionidae; genus Cosmopolites; species Cosmopolites sordidus. Next base: position 101,726 of record JARFXV010000330.1, read on the forward strand.
TTTTAATGGCAAGAAGCAGTGTGTTGTGCCCGGGGAACCAGCTCTTCCTGTACCAAGGCGAAAAAGATTTGTCAAAAAGGTCATGATGTGTGCTTGGTAAAATTTTTAAGGAATAATTAACTTTGAGTTGGTTCCTGGCGGTAAGACGAAACGTTCAGAATCCCAACCTGAGAAGTTCGAAAGAAAGAAAGAAATAAAGTACAAATTGGACTTTAAACTTTTCCCTCGCTCACCATACAGCCCCGATCTCGCTCCCTTAGATTTCCGCTTGTTTCGGTTCATGGCTCAGTTTTCGCGAGGAAAAAAAAAGTAGGCAGTCATGAGGACTGCTGACAGAAGTGAAAACTTGAAATTTTGGAGTAACTGTGTTTTTTTTCTAATTTTTAAATTAATTATTCTTTAAATGTATAATTTAAAAATGTATTTTTTTCACATAGGATCGAGGATCTAAACAAATATAGAAAATAGACATTTAGAAAAATTAATTATATCACAACAATACTTTTTTGTAAAGTTTTAATGGTAAAATTGAATGATGTGTTTATAAATAGTCATTTTGCAAAATATAACAAAAAACATATTTTATTTCTGACAAATTAAACCAATAAACAATAATTTTGAGAAATTAAATTTATTATACAATTTCATAGAATTTTTAATTTTAAAATCCGCGACAAAAATACTATCGAACAACTAGAAATCTGTTTTACCACTCTAGTAAGATAACTCCTAAGCCACAATAAAATATTCATTGCATTATGTAGTGCAATATGTGTTGCAGAGATATTAGAGAGAAATATTAGAAAAATAAATAATATTAAATTTCCCACGCAAATATTGATACCAATATTAGAAATATTCTAAAATAAATGCTTTGTTTATGTCATTTATTTTTCTACATAAAAATATTAGCATATTAAGTACTCACTCTTGTATTTATTTTATCATTTTACAATTAAACACTTAAAACACAATTAGCGTCGCCAGTCTGGCGCAACAAGTCATTAGCATGTCGGTGACGCGAACCCATAAGTTTTGCTCCTACCGAAAAACGCTCAACGCGCTGTGAATCTTATATGCCTTCAGAATTAAATTCTTTCGTAAAATATGCCTTGTTGTGAATTAACTGAATCTACATTGTGGTGAACGTTGACTAATGGAAATTTCTGAGTCTTCAACAACACTTTCACGTAGTAAATCAATATGCTCTTATGAACGGTGACTATGACTGCTCTTCATATTGCTCTATATTGCTCTTTTTTATCTTTCACCGAACCAGTTTCTTGAAATGTTTGTACAATTCGATTGGTAGTGCTTTCAGATGGATGATTCTGTAAACCGTGAATATCACTTAATTTTCTAAAAACATTTTTGACTGAACGCCTATTTTCATAAAATAATTCAACAATGTTAACGCTTTGTTTTAATGTGTTCGACTCCATTTTTATAAACGTCATACATTACGCTTCTGAAATGAGACTAGACTTAGGTGTGTTTAGACTTAGCTTAGGTGTGTAGACCATCAGTGTTTTATACAAGAATTAAAAAACCGCTCAATTTGAAGGACATTTTATAATTAAGGATAATCGGTGCACCTACCTACCTATCGGTGTTTCACAAAATATTCTTTATTCTATTCTGTTCAAGAATTATTCATTTGATTATCATATCATAGCACTGCGAAAAGACTGGATAGCTACTGGATATTTTTATCAAAAAAACCATTTCATTCGCTGATTTTGTCCTTTGATTTCACAACTCTTCTTCGTATTTTCAATTCGAGTCTAGTTATACTTTGGTTTGGTTTGGCGGTTTTGGTCTTGATATACAGGTTTTTGTGGTTAAAGAAGTTGATAATTTTATTTATCTTATGGTACTCAACGATTGCAGTTTTAAACATCTGGGTCCATCATTATGATGACTTTAAAGTCAAAAGTGTGGAATTGTGTCATCACGAATCATCGCCTTCACGAACAATATTAGTCACTTTTATCATGGCAAATACTTGATATGATTTTGAAGAGGTTCTTCTTTATTGATAATTAACCCCGTACCATTACCCCGTAACCCCCTTTTGTACCATTAAAAACCAAAATTATGCGGATGTTATAACGAAGATTTGTGTTGTAATAAAAGAAACATGATTGATACAACGATGTCGGGCCGTTTTGTTTCATCACGATAACATCCCAGCTACAAAAATTCAATTTAAACGGCTGATATCCACAACGCTGGTATTGAAATATTGAACAGCCTACATATTCTTCATATTTGATCTGTAGCTGTTATTTCTTTTACTCTAAGTTGAATAAATATTTAGCAAAAACTTCTATTCTAAGTTAATTGGGAGAAGGGTATTACTTTTGGAAATTTTTGTTAAAAACGGAGGGGTAGCGGTAAATGATACTCTCCTGTCGAATATTCGATGCTAACTATATTCGTATGGTAACATGACTAGTTTGACATTTGTATAATTGAGTAAGTGTCCGCTAGATGTCTCTCATGAATTTTTGATATAAATTCCAACACTTATCAAAAGTTAAACAAATACTTTTACAAGTATGTTTTACTCCTAATTTTGACACAAACTTCACTTCACTTTACTGTTACACTAGGTAAACTTTTGGTCAGAATATCAGCAATCATATCATTGGTAGGCAAATACTTTATACTTATAATGTTTGCTGATACACCATCCCTTACAAAGTGATGTCTAATATCAATGTGCTTTGAGCGTTCATGAAAAATTTGATTAACAGACTATTTTTGAACAACTAGGTTATCAGTAAATATTCTTATACAATTCAACTTTCCTGTCAACTCAGAAAGCAAATTTATCAAATACATGGCTTCTTTAGCAGCCTCGCTTAGAGCCATATGTTCAGCTTCGTTGCTAGAGAGAGCCACAGTATTTTGCTTACAGCTTTTCCATGATATGCTGCTACTACAAAATACAAAAACATAACCTGTATAAGATCTACGATCATTTTTATCAGATCCCAATCTGCATCTATATACCCTTGCAAATCTAAATCATCCCTTGTAAATGTCATACAATGACTTTTAATACCTTGCAAGTATCGTGGCACTTTCTTAGCACATTTCCAAGTATATGTATTGCTACAGTTATTGTATTGACTCAAGAAACTTACACAATAAGAAATGTCGGGTCGTGTTAATACAGCTAAATACATTAAGCTGCCAATTAACCTTTGATATAATGAATTTTCCTCTTTCTGACTTTTCATTCATCATAATTACATTCATCATAATCAAATTTCTCCATGGGAGTATTTACCGGCTTAGATTCACTCATATTAAATCTTTTAAGAACTTGATTTATATAATTTTCTTGATTCAATGATATACACTTATCTGTTTTACATATTCTCATTCCCAGGAAATGTTTAACTTCCCCTAAATCTTTGATTTAAAACACAGGCCTTAATTTATCCTTACCAATTTTAATATTTTCTACATTGTCAGAAAAAATTAAAAAATCATCTACATATAAAGCTACAATCGTCAAGGACTTGTCATCCTTCTTCGTATATAGTCATGGTCCAAAGTTTGATCTTTTAAATCCTAGTTCAAACAAAATATTGTTAACTTTATGATTCCACACCCTCGATGACTGCTTTAAGCCATAAATTTCGTTATTCAATTTACAAACTTTGTTATTTTCAATCACAAAATCTTCAGGTTGTGTCATGTAAACTTTTCCTTGCAAATGTCCATTTAAGAATGCAGTCTTAACATCAATGTGAGTTATTTGCAAGTTCAGTTTCAATGACAAAGCCAGAAACAACCTTAAACTACTAAATCTAATCACTGGCGCAAAAGTCTCATCATAATCAATACTTGCTTTTTGTGAAAAACCTTTTGCCACTAACCTAGCACGATAAATGATTTTATTCTGACTGTCACGCTTTTTTTTGAAAAGCCACTTGTACTGAACCACTGTTCCACTGTCTGGATGATCTACCAGATCCCATGCATGATTTTCTTCTAATGAACTCATTTCCTCCTCCATTGCTTGCTAATGTCTTTTGTGTTTGGATCATAGAGTCGGTAACCCTTTATATTTTCATCAAATCCAACAAGTATCATCTCTCTGGATTTTTGTCAAATTTTCTACGCTTTTCTTTTGGAATATGAACCATCACTTTACTTCCAAATATGCGTATATGGCTTACATTTGGTTTCTTACCATTCCATATAGAAAAAGCTGTACTCTGGTTTAAACCCGCTGCCACACTGCGATTACGCAAGTAGACTGCAGTATAAATGGCCTCTGTCCAAAAACTTTTTGACAAATCTGCATCGAAAATCATACATCTTACCTTTTTCACAATTGTCCTGTTCATTCTTTCAAACAGCCCATTTTGTTGTAGAGTATAAGGGTTAGTCTTTTGATGCAATATGCCAGATCTTCGAAGAAATCTTTCAAATTGTTCTCTACAAAATTCTCCGCCATTATCACTTCGTAGTATTTTTATTTTCTTGTTACATTGATTTTCAACCATATCTTTAACCATTTCTTCAACTTCTTTAAAGAAATCTATGACTTGATCTTTCCTTTCAAGAAAATAAACAAAAGCCATTCTACTATAATCGTCTTCAAATAATAGAAAATACCTTGATCCTCCAATAGAAAGTTAATCCATTGGTCCACATATATCAGCATGTACAAGTTCCAACAAGGATTCTGCTCTGTTGCCTTTGTTTGTAAATGGAAGTCTTGACTGTTTCCTTTGACAGCAAACCTCACATACTTTACTTCTATTTAAGTTGTCATTACACGTAAGCCCTTCAACTGCTCCCTGCTGCATTAGTTTTAAATCTGTGCAATTCAAATGAGCAAACCTCCTGTGTAAAATATCAGCTGTTACTGATAAGTTAACTACAGATTTTTGATATTGTTTTCCATATTTCAGTTTATACACATTATTTTTAATGTCAGCTACAGCAATAAGACCTTTGTCATTAAAAATTTTATAACCATTCTTTTCAAAAATGATTCTGTTTCCATTTTTAATCAACTCTCCAATAGACAACAAATTTGTGGTTAAATCAGGACATATAAAACATTTTTTATAACAACATCATGCTTCTCATTCTTGACAACTGTTTGAATTTTTATGTCTCCAGAACACACCACTGGCACAATTATTTTGTTCGGAATCATAATTTCTTTCGGCTTTACATGGTAATTTATGTTTTCAAGCCAATCCTTTCTTGAAGTTAAATGTACACTTGCTCCTGAGTCAATATACCACTCGTTTTCTGTATATTGTCCACTTAAGAACACTGCACTGAAAGCACTAGATGTTTTCTTTTTGCCTGAGTTCTCGTTTCGTTTATTTTCGGGGCATTTATTCATAAAGTGACCCAACTGTTTACAACGAAAACACTTTACGTGCGTCATATTCAACAGTTTAGTCTTAATGGAATCTGTAGATATGGTAAGACCGGAATTTTCAATCGCCATAATCATAGGACTGAATCGTTCCGAGAGCCCTGCCAATAGCAACGATCCGATCCAATATTCGTCTATATTGAAACCTGTTCGTTTTAACTTCTGCGAAGTTTTAATCATCTGATTCACATAGTTTTCCATTGAATCACAGTTCTCCAGCCGTAAGGAAATTACAGATCGCAGCAAACTGATCTTTCTTGTAAAACCGCTGTCTGCATACAAACATCTTAATTTTTCCCACACATCCTGAATGGGATTCCACTAATTTGGCCTTCGCTTTCGCAATTTACACTGAATCTGTCTCTTTGCCACTGAGAGTATTTTCTAAACCCTCTCACGAGAAAATTCTCAACTGCAAAAGCCCAATCATCGTAATTTTCTCTACCGAGAAGCTTTGGCACACTGGATAAGTAACTTCCTGCCATTTTCGAGTTCTGCACTATTCGACGACGTTAAAAAATCACTTACCGATACTACGCGAGAACAAAATCACGTGGGTCTGGGTCCATAACCTGTTAAAAACGGAGGGGTAGCAGTAAATGATACGCTCCTGTCGGATGTTCGATGCTAACTATATTCGTATGGTAACATGACTAGTTTGACATTTGTATAATTGAGTAAGTGTCCGCTATATGTCTCTCATAAATTTTTGATATAAATTCCAACAATTTTGCTGCCTTATTATATTTTTAAGGAATGTATTATGGAGTTATTATGGAATGTAGTATGGAATTATATTATGGATATTAAACTTAAGCTTTTGATATGTAGTCAGTTTTGGAAAGGTAAAAAAACGCTTCGAACCAGGAAGAGATGTAGGGACTTATATAAGAAATTATTTTTTATGACTGGGAATAGTTATTAACATGAGATTATAAAATTTTAAAAATGATTTGCTGGGGCATAATCAAAACCATTGTAATTTAAGTTAAGATAAATAATTGATCGATGTAATTTGAAGACAGTGGGGAAATCCTGTCCAATAAAAGCTTACAAATATCAGGTTCGTTTAAAAAGTTCTCGGCCTGATATAGAATGAACAAGATTTTTGAGAATGTTTATATTTATTCAAGGCAGTTTTGTTGTGAATCAATATATTTAGATGAACAATATTTCAAACTTTTAATATCTTCAGTATAATGTGATTTGTCTAACTCTGCAAAGTAAGCATTGGTTTGAACTTTGATCTCATTACTGAAAGTGAATATTCGTCCAGCTAGTCATTTCTTCAGATTCAAAAAAAATAAGTATTCGCTAAGAGGGAAATTCAGAACAGCAGAAATTCAGTGGAGTTGGACTTTGGAGTGGAGTTGGACAGTTCAGTGGAGTGGACCTTGGAAAACCGTAGCCATAACTTTTTTGCAGATGGAACAGTTTTCGCTTTCGTTAGCATACTTGTTCCAGGTCTCACCGATTATTTGGATCGCTGCATCGACACTGGTATATATGAATGTTGGATCCATGTTTTATCTACTGTTCTAAAATGCCAAAAAACTCATCGGAACTACATTTAAATAAGTGATAAAAATAACTAATAGAGCGGAAAGCCTCTTCATAACCAAAATATCGAGTATCGTATGTATTGGACATGGTCTTTCAAGATGTTTACAATAACCCTTACAAAGTAGGGGTCACATCCATTCAGTTGGCGATTATTTAATATGACATGATGATTTTGTCGATCCTAGCACTTTTTGGGCATCCCGGGCATTTATTACATTCTAGGACACAGGACGACGTTTAAATTCAGCAGTTCATTTTTCTTTACCGTCGAAAATAAAGCCGATTTAAGACATAATCTAACTCTTTTTGTTTGCCCGTGGACGACAAGCCTTTTAAAACAAAGTGTATCATACTTACGTGAAACTTCTATTTGAAGTAATATCTGTGGCTTTCAAGGCAAATTTCATTATTAGTAAAATACAGTGAACTTTTTAATATCCATAACTCAAATATATAAGTCTTTTAAGCTACTTTGTTGAAAAATATTTCGTTTTAAAAGTGCAGCCTTTTACGTTAGGAAAAATATTTCGTGAGCTTTCCTTATATATTTAAAAGTTTTTAACTATTGTTATCTATTTCATCCTCATTTTCTTTTATTTCCATATAACAACTCGATTCCCGTTTTGCCCTTGTTTTACAGAATTTATATCCATAATATCCATTAAAGTTTTTCCTTGATAAGCTTCATGCTTCGAATGATCGATATCTTTATTAGTATTAATTCTAAATTTGATCTCTCGCGTAATTCAGAAAACAACTATATGTGAAATTGTATTCAATTTGAGTTATCTCACTAGAGTTTAGCAGTAGACCAGCTATTAGACAATAGTTAAAATATCGACATTTTTAGTGCCTACGATACATTGAAAACAATTTTTCAAAATTCAGTATTCAAAAAAAAAAATCCGTTTGTTTAATCATATCTTTTTTTTACTCATCTTTGATGAGTTTTTTTGGGATTTTATCCCACGAGTAGAAAAAATAAAGAAAACGACAATTTTATTAGCAAATATTTATTTTCTTACCCCCTTATTATCATTATTGTTGGTAATTTTTTTTTACTTCCTTTAAAAAAAAACGCTGGTGCGAAAATAAACCACTGGGAAGAAACATAAAATATAATTTTTGAACATCTGACAAATAACGAATTATTTTACAAAAACATGTTATGATATGTATTTTTCACTATAAAAGTCAATGAAAACTAAAAACCATAAAATATTTTATAGTGCTTAAACGAATCACTGGTAAAATCGATAAACGATTTTATGATTTAGAATTTCATGATTCAGAATTTTAACAAATGATTTAGAATTTTCAAGCGGACACTTATTTGTTCAATTCTCTATGGTAGTGCCTGTGGTGAAAAAAACATTTTAAACTTTTTTAAGTTTAAACAGGATAAATTAATAAAACAGGTTAAAAAAAATTAAGGATAACAGAAATTATCAAAAAAAAAATTATGGTTTACTGGTTTTTCTCTAACAGACAGGAGACTGATGACATCACCGCCAAGACCTAGGGCAGAGTGTTTTTGATTTTGAGCACCACCATATGGAAATGAGTAAAAAAGATATCCATCAGAAGAACAAAGGCACCAACGCTTGAATCCGAAGCGAACTGGCATATCCTTGATAAACAGTTTATACGAGTGGCGGCCAAAGTGAGGTACCACTTGTTCTTCAATAGATAGATTGAACCCAAATAAACCAAATTGAAGATGGACTTTGGAAAATTTGTAATTTTTATTAAAATATTATTGTTAGATAAATGTACGCTCTGTTTTATATATTCAAATTTATTCCTACTTATGCATTTTTTTATAATATCAATTCCCTTGTCTTCATCGGTTGACCAATAATGTTGAATATGTGGTAACGAGTGATAGCCCGAAAATATGAGAATACCTATAAAATTTAAAAGCTCGTTTTTCGATAATAAGAATTCATGACAGTTGTTACCGTGAGCATATTTTACTAAAAAAATTAAAATCTAGTCAACAATTTCATCATCAAAAAATATAAAAGATATTTCAAGGGGATTTTTTCCCGAAAGCTTATTTTTAGTTTTTCGTATAATCGAAATTCATTGGATGTAGCTGTATGAGTTTATTCAATTTGATATTGTTTCCAATTGACGGCAGACAAAACTAGAATTTCCACAAGCCTTACATTTCCTTTTACATTCCAAGGTTTCATCATTCGATGAATCCCATTCAGGCTGAAAATTGCTAGATTCAAGATTGACTTCTTCCGGAGCAATTCAAATGTTCCAGCTATATCATTTGGATCCTGAATTCCCGCATATATATATATATATATATATATATATATATATATATATATATATATATATATATATATATATATATATATATATATACCAGGTGTCCCATTAAGGATGGATCGCGGCCGTATCTTGAAAACTATTTATCCCACAGCTTTGGAGAAAAAAATATTATACTAAAACTGACCATGAGAAATTCACCAAAAATATGTTTAAGCTTCTAAAACGACCGCAAGAGGGCGTGACGAGCTAAACATTTTTAAAAATCATTTTTTTTGAGTATTTTCAAGTGTTAACCGAGTAAGAAAAATTCTCAGTTATAATTAGCAAACTATCTCCTACAACTTTGTTTTATGATATTTTGTCGTAACTTCGCGAATAAAGAAGTGGGGGGGAGTTTTACCTATTTAGATAAAAAGTCGTCTAATGTTCGTTTGCCTAAACTGATTTTCCTCAATTTGGATTCATTTAAAAGGCAATTGCTGGGACAATCAAATAGTCTGGGAGCTAAATTATTTAGTTGATAAATGAAACCGCGAGGTGGCGTTATATTCAACAATAGCTTTTTTGAAGTTTTGTTCAGTGTTTTCAAATAGAATGGTACAGCATTTATTACATGGTTAGAAAGGTAATTTAAAGAGGAATCATCCAGTGAAAACCCGAAATCGATATCTCTGACATGTCAAGAGATATCTCAATTTTTCTGAAAAAATCAGTTAGTTTTAATTTTTACCGTAATATTAAGTTAAAAATTGGTTTTAATATGGTACAGCTTTTATTACATGGTTAGAAAGATAATTTAAAGAGGAATCATCCAGTGAAAACCCGAAATCGATATCTCTGACATGTCAAGAGATATTTCGATTTTTCGTAAAGTGTGAAGGAAGGCAAACATTAGGTTAATATTTTTTTAACTTAATGCAGGTAGTAGTGAAATAATAACTGATTTTTTTCAGAAAAATCGAAACATCTCTTGACATATCAGAGATATCGATTTCGGGTTTTCACTGGATGATTCCTTTGTCTTAATTCCCTCTGTCTTAAAACTACATCGATGGATTATTTACCTTAACTTAAACTACAAAAATGTTTATTATGACTAAGTATATCATTTCTATATTTTAAAAATATATTTTAAAATCCTTTTCTTGATCGGAAAAGTGTTTTACCTATTCAAACCCAATTATATAGCAGAAGCTTAAGTTTAATGCCCATTCCATCATTTTCCTTTCTTTAAACACCACTTTTCTTTCCTTAAACATTATGCTGCAAAATTTCCTTTCCGCGTTGAACTAATATCCTTCTCTTAATTAATTTAGAATAGACGTTTCTGTTAAAATTACTTTTTCCCCTAACTAAACTTGAATGTATCATATTATGTGCCAGAAACACCAGTTCATACAAATTTACCTTTATTGATGGATTCAAATCTCCCAGAGGATTTTCCACTATTTATTCAATCGAATCAATAGCAATTTTTAGAGGTTTAAATATACATTCATATAGTATAAATATTCACGAGAGAGCTAGATTGTGTATTTCTATTCATTACAGATTATACATTACCGATTCCCTTATTACTTTCGACACTATATACTCTGCGTAAACCACCCTTTAGAAAATCGAACAGTGACTTGAAAATGATTTGTCTCATTTCTTTGTTTTCTAAATAAAGTGCGAATTCAAATATATAAGAGTAGGTTCATATACATAATATCATGCTTATATTTTCTGCAATATTAATAAGAAATTGATACAACTTAATTCCTTCTCTACCAACTCTCCTCAGATATGATTTTAAATATCCATGAAAATTCTATTTTGATAAAAAAAACTTACTCAACTACATACGACACGAGGGTAGTCCCAGAAGTACCCGACCTAACAAAGAAAACACAATAAATTTGGGAAAAAATATCTCTATTTCTCTATATAGTCTCCTTTTAGTTCGATGTACTTTTCCCATCGATGTTCAATAGCTTCGATTCCCTATTTATAGTGAGAATCGTCGAAATTCCCAAAATGTCCATCAACTGCAGACTCCACCTCTTCATTGTTGGCAAATCTTTTACCACCGAGCTATTTTTTTTAAGTTTGGAAACAGAAAATAATCCGTAGGGGCATTAACGTAGTTGCGTAGCCGTAGGGGCATAGGGGTAAATCTGGCGAATAGGGTGCGTGAGAAAGTAATTTGAACTTTAACTAATTGATTTTGGCCATCGCGATAACGGATGTGATGTGATTTTGATGAAACAAAACTTTCTTTTTCGCCAAATGCATCCATTTTTTCTTAATTTAATCACTCAAACGCTCCATTAAAGTCGCATAATACTCGCCGTTGATTGTATTTCCTTTCTGAAGATAATCAATGAAAATTATCCCATACGCATCCCAAAAGACTGACGCCATGACCTTGCCTGCAGACGGAACTGTCTTCACCTTCTTTGGAGTTGATTCTCCCCTTTCAGTCCATTACTTTGAATGTTCCTTCATCTCAAGTGTGAAGTAATGGACCCAAAACTTCGTCAAATACTCGAAATATAATCACGACGCTGTTTTTGTTCCATTGTGATTAATCGCGACACACATCTTGCGCACAGCTTTTTCGTGTACAAATTTTTAGTCAATATGTGATGTACAACACTTTTTGAAATGTCTGCCATGTCTGCTAGCTCGTGCACTTTCAGTCGACCGTCATCCAATACCATTTTGTGTTTTTTTCCACCATTTCTAGCGTGGTCACCTAATTTGCTCGACCACTGCGATGTTTATCTTGGCAGCTTATACGGTCTCGTTTAGACACTGCCACCCAATATTTTACTGCTGTAAACGAAGGAGAAACTTCCACAGAGAAGAATTTAGCTCTACTTTGATATCGGTTGGACTGAGATCTATTAAATGAAAGTATTGTATCACATAACGATAACCAATTTGTTCCATGTTTACAAATTCACTGAGAGCGTTCATTTTTAATGGCTGCCAAACAAATACTAAATAACGTAGCGTAGCCAAACTTCAAACTTAAGCTTTATAAGGTTGGCACTTTCCACCATAGTCATTATTTTTAAATAACAACAGCCATCTATACGTCAGGTCGGGTACTTCTGGGACTACCCCCATATATCTCTTTTAACCCGAAAAACCCACTCCCAATTGTTCTATGGAAGCACTAAAATGTAATTTGTCAATTAATTTCAGACATAGCTTACAATCAAACTCTTATTTCTCTTTAAATATGGCTAAATTAAAAGCTGGTTAGCTTTTTATTATCCAGATTGAGATCCAGATATTAGCACTATATAATATTTAAAGGGTGTTACAATAACAGCGCAAGAAGTGAATTTTAAATAAAACATGGATTTCTGTAGCAAAGTATTGAAATATATATTTTGATTTATAATAAAGACATTTGGAAATTATGTATGGAACAATACATCCAGTAATTGGTCAGCACGGCTTTGGTGGCACACGCGTACTCTTCTTGCGAAATTTTCAATAATGATATTTTGTAGGTTCAGCTTTTAGTGCATAGGTGGCGTGGGTTTAGTGCCGTGGGCATGTTGGCGTAAACCTGAGACTTCAGAAAAACCCTCAACAAACTTCATAGGTGTTAAATCGCAAGATCGTGGCGGCCAAATGTGATCACCAAAATGGGAGATGACAGGATCAGGTAAAGACTCGCCCAAAACTGTCAATGTTTTACGGGCGGTATGGCAAGTGGCACTGTCCTGCTGAAACCATATGCGTTCAAGAACAATATCTTCCAATTGAGGGAAAAAGAACTGGGTTATAATGCCACGATAACGTTTGACATTTACTATTAGTGCATTACTTGCGTCGTTTTCATAGAAAAAATGGTCTAATTATTCATCCAGACCACAATGCACACCAAATAGTGACACGTTGCGGAAGCCTTTGTTTTTCATGAATCATTTGTGGATTTTCTGAGTCCCAATGCGGCAATTGTGCTTATTAACGAAACCATTCAGGTGAAAATGTGCCTTGTCGCTAAATATGATTTTGTCCACATAATCAGCATTCACTTCTTGTATGCGAGCTCGTCTGGTGTGCTTCACATCAATAATTGAACCAGTATTTTCGAATTTTTCGATTATTCTTTTCACAATTGATAAATTTGGAACATTATTTCTACCGAAAATCGGACGCACTTTACAAATCGTACCAACCAAACTTCCGTCATTTTGATAGTAATATTTAACAATAAGGATCAGTTGTTGTATCATGTAGCGCTCCATGTTTATATCGAATCATGACAGCGAAAATGGCGCGCAATTCAAATCATGCCCTCTTATTGTAACACCCTTTATTTACGTGATATGTGTTTTCAAATGACAGAAAACTTAGTCAAGAAGAAAGTAATAAAGGGTTATCCAATAAGAGTAACATAACTTTAAAATGCGGCACAATGATAACTACAAGTGATAATTAGGTAATTTGTATTTTATTTTGGAAGAACAAGTAATGGTATTATGTTCTGAAAATAAACTCGTTGAAATGTCCCCCTCGGCTTCGTCTAGTGGAATGCATTCTGAATGGATTCCTTCTTTGGGGCAAAAAGCATATTTTCTAACTCAGTGCACTTGTAGCTTAATGGGTTTGTGAACAAATATAACTGCAGAATTTGGGCCGATGAAAATCCTCAAGTGTTTCAGAAGTTACCTCTTCATCCTCAGAAATTAACTGTGCAATGCGGTACGTTGCAGTTTCTTGAGGCTGAAGGAGTGATAGTACCTTATTGTTAATGATTAACGCTATAGGAAACAGATAACAGAATATTTTTGGCCTGACCTAATAAATGTGGACAGATTTGTCACTCATCTCGCCAGACTATCGAGGTATTTAAAGAAGAGTTTCCTGAGCACGTCATTTCTCGATGTAGTAATGACAATCAATTAGTCACCAAGATCGGAGACATTTCTGGTTTAGAGAAATAAACCTCGAACTATTCTTAATTTTAAACGAAACATTCAGGCCATCATTGAAAATGTATTAGGCGATATGTGTGAAAGAGTAATTGAAAATCGGGTCTCCAGAATGCATTCCACCAGATGAAGCCGAAGACATTAGAAAAACATTGTTTATTCTTCAAAAGATAATGGAAGTATTTGTTCATCAAGATAAAGTAAGTAATACCGGATTTTATAGTTTAAAATTCTAGTACTCTTATTAGATAACCATTTAAAATTTTAACCCTGTTTAAATATACAAACAAAGCATTTATAGTATTTAATATTAATTTTAAACGTTTAATTAATATTTCGGAAATAGTTGTTGCAAATAGACTGCAAAAAACCCATCGCAAAATTTTTGATTTTTCAGAGGTAAATAATTAGCCAAAACTTTTAACTCTTTGATTGTGTTGTGCCTTCTATTCTTTGGAAATTCATTTTAAATGTTTAATAGATGAGTTTGCTTTTTCGTTAAAAGTTTCACTTTATTATTACTGTTTGACCCGTTTTGCACACACTGTATCTTCTTCATAAATAAATATTACCGATAAAATGTGCATGCTAATTTTATTTTCTTTTTGTACATTATATTTTAATATCACTGTTAAAACGATTGTTTTCATTTAACAGATCTGAGACGTAATTAGAATTATGTTTCTGATTGAGAAAGCATCTTTTATGTTCTTTAATAGAGTTGCACATTTAAAAATTTCATGTTCTTCAAGAAAAGAATTCAAGAATATAAAAGAAGCTTACTCAATCAGTAACATAATTCCAATTTCGCCTCATATCTGTCAAATGAAAATAATTGTTTTAACAGTCATTTTAAAATACTGCATATACAAAACAAAAGTAGAAACTAAACCACCTGGAGAATTTAGAAATATGCCTTCTCAATGACGTGAAACCCCTTGTGTTTGAATATATTTTAATATATTTTAGTATATTTTAATATATATATTATTATTAGGCGCGTGTAGACTCGGTTGGATCACGCAAAGCATTCTGACTCATTTTCGAGTGTTCTTTCTGATCTTCCACACCTCTCTCATCCTTTCTCCGTGGATTCTCTTTCTCTCCTCCGTCCACTTTGTTCCCGATCTCCTCGAAACTTCGCTCTCTGATGCAACGTTCCACATATGTATTTTGTTTCTGTACGTTCTTCTATCCTCAATCTCTGTCGGACCCATTTTTGTGCCTATCCCAGATCAGCTCTGACTTGTGTGATCCATGGTACTGTTGACTTGACTCCTTGTATGTACGTAAGAATTCTGTTGGTTGGTGAGTCTTGTCGGTGGGAGTCTACTGATATGTCCATAGAATTTCAACCTACTTTTTCTTATGTCCGCCGCTACGTTGGACATTCTCTCTGTGGTCTTTCGAGAATGCAGTTTGTATCCTTCCTCTGTCTGTTTTGGGTCGAGAATTTTCCTCATAATTTTGCATTCTTCTTTTAGTATGTTTTCTATGCCGCTTTTTGTATGAAATGTAGGTTTCTCTCTTGCGTATAGTACTTCTGGTTTGATTACTATGTTGTAGTGTCTTATTTTTGCATGTGTGGATAGGCATTTCTTATTGTAGATATTGTGTGTCTTGCCGATGGCCTCTTCATCTTCTTTAATCGAGTCTTCTGTGCTATCTTCTCTTCTCCTGTGGGTTCGAGGATCTTGCCCAGGTATTTGAAGTGAGTGACCCTATTTATTTTGCCGTATTTGGTGTTCAAATTTTGGACATCTAATTTTGAGCTGAAGAATTCGGTATTTTGAAAGGAGATTTGTAGGCCAACCTTCTCTACACATTCCTTAAGGACTTCGATCTGTTTGGTTGCGTTGATCTGTTTTTCACAGTCTGCGAGTATGGCTAGGTCGTCTGCGAAGGCCAGGCATGATATTTCTATGTTGTTTGTATCGTCCGAGTCGTATTGGTTTCCAGTGTCCTTGATTTTTCAGTTCTTTTTCCCATTCCCTTATGACTGTCCAGGACCAGGTTGAAGAGGAGTGGGGATAACCCATCTCCTTGGCGTACTCCAGTTTTAATCAGGGACGATTCGGAATTTTTTCCCATAAATTTTACTTTAGGGGTTGTGTCAGTCAGTGTCTGCTTGATCAATCGTAGGATGTTGAACAAAGATTTTCGGTCGATGCAGTGGTATGCTTTCTTGAAGTCCACGAACGTGCAGATGATTGGGACGTTTCTGATAGCTTTGTATTTTAGTATAGCTTTTAGGTTAAATATTTGTTCAGTGCATGAGCGACCAGGGCGAAAGCCTGCATGGTACTCGTCAATTTTGTGTTCTAATTGTTCTTATGTTGTTTGGAGAAGGCATGCTGAAAAGATTTTGTAAGTGACTTGTAATAAGGAGATTCCTCTGTAGTTGTTCACATCTGTTTTGTCTCCCTTCTGGTGCAGCGAGTGGATAAGAGCACATTTCCATTCATCTGGTAATTTTTCTGTTTGCCAAATGTTCGAGATAATTTGCGTAAGTTCCTGCAGTGAATTCGGTCCGAGGTTTTTCAATAGTTCCGCGATGATACCATCTTCATCGGATAACCTGTTAGTCTTTAGTTTGCGTGCCTGTGGATTTCTTCCTCTGTTGGTGGTGGTGATTCTGAGTGGGTATGGATACAATTTTTCCTTGGGGAATCTTGTGTCGCGTTCAGGGCAATTGAGGAGATCAGATAAATGGTGTGCCAGCTCCTGACAATTCTCCTGATTGGTTAGCGCTAATCTCCCATTCCGCTTTCTGAAGCAAAGATTTTGTGGTGTGTATCCACGGATTTCTCTTGCAAAAGTCCTATAATAATCTCTCGTGTTATAATTGCGAAAATTCTGCTCTATAAAGTCTAGTTGTTCCTTCATGTATTTCCTCTTAGTTTGCCTGATAACCTTTGCGGTCTGTTTTCTAGTCACTTCAAAAAGCCCTTGTACTCCTGAAATGCTCGTTTGCGTCGCTGCAATGCACTTTCGCATTCCGAGTCCCACCAAGGGTGTTTGTGTTCTTTTTCAATGGGATCAGTTTCTGTGCTTTTTGTGTAATTTTTTTGTGATTTTTTTTCCATGTATCTGCCTGTTCATTTTCCCATTCTTCTGTTATGTTTGATTCCTTGATCTTTTTTAAGTCGAATTTCTGTAGATGACTTGACTTTCATTCGTGTTAGGTAGTGGTCTGAGTCAATGTTCGCGCCCCTGCGGGCTTGGACATCTTGGATATCTCATTGTTGTGGGTATGAGATCGCAACGTGGTCTATCTGAAATACTCCAATCTGTTGAATAGGCGATCTCTATGTCTTCTGTTTTCGTGGAGATTTTCTTAGGGATGTTGACATGATCTTAAAGTTATTCAGTTGGCATAGTTCGATGAGTCTTGTGCCGTTCTTATTGGTAAATTTGTGACCGGGGAATTTGCCTACTGTTTTCTGATGGATTTTTTCTGTACCGATTTGTGCGTTAAAGTCGCCCAGTAAAATTTTGATATCATCCTTTGGGACTTTCGCCATTACCTTCTCTAATGTTGCCCAGAATTTCTCTGTAGACTTGGGGTTTTTTTTGTTGTCTCCGTTTGTGGGGGCATGTGCATTGATCATGGTGTATTTTTTATTGGCGCACTGTATGGGTATTGTCATTAGTCTATTGTTTATGGGCGTGATTTCCTTAATAGAGTTAACTATCCCTTTATGTACCACAAAGGCCATGCCCAGAAGCGGAGCACGCCTGGCGACTCGTTTTGTCTGTCCTGCTTTTGAATATGCGGTAGTTCCCATAGTCTACCGTGTTCTCATTCGTGATGCGTGTTTCTTGTAGTGCAAGTATCTTTTGCCTATCAAGTTCTGAAGTTAGGTTGTGAAGTTTTCCTGGTTGGATCAGCGTATTGATGTAGAAGATGCCAATATATGTAGGTGTTTTATGTGGAAATTTGTCGGAAAGCTCCGACTTATTTTGAGATCGTGAAAGTACAAGTTCCCCAGAATCCGAACACCCGGTTGCCGTCTGTCGACGGGTGGATTGGTTACTACCTGGGGTATCATTGTTATTACTTGCACGAATCATGGTTGCTTATAAGCTTATAGGTCCAGCGTTTCCACTGGGAGTTTAGAACCAGGGATTGTTAGTTTCTGGAGCGTGGTGTACAGCCGCACCCTCTGGGTGAATAGACGCCGACCAGGTTGCCGGTGGTTGCCACTGCAGACGCGACCTGGATTTTCTTTTTTGCCAGAGCCGTGTTAGCCGTCTGTTCCCGAAATAAATGTTCAGGTTCAGTCGTTGTCCGCTTCCTGCGACGTGGACGAAGGGTTGGAGCTTTAGGAAGCTTAATATATATATATATATATATATATATATATATATATATATATATATATATATATATATACATACATATATATATATATATATATATATATATATATATATATATATATATATATATGCAATGTTAGATTTCTTTGGACAGCGTCCAATGAGACAACAGAGTAGCTGAGTGTCCCATACAACATACAACAACCTGCGTCTCCGCCTAAATGGGCATTTTGTTAGGTGTTTGAATGAGGATGAGTCCCACCCATCCCTTCTATTGGAGGGAATATGTTTCGCCTCTTGATGTTCAGGCTCGTCAGGGTCACCGACATATGCTCTCTCGTCAAGAATAGGGAAATAGGGAGACCCTATCCACAGTCAACAACCCATACTTTCGACTTTCCGTCGGATGGCGTATATATGCAATTATTTTATTAAACCTTGATGCTAAATCATCAGATTCTTTCGATCAGGGGGCTGTTAGCTAATTAAACATTGATAAGGAATAAAATATCTAAAAATGCTGACATTTTCCTTTTTTTCATTATAATAATGAAATATATTAGCTATAACTATATTTAATGCCATATATTTGCTATTATATATGTACGTATTCATTTTGCCGTGTGTGTCGGGTTTTAATTCTGAAATTTATACAACTGGCAAACTCCAGAACTGTGTTTTTAAAATTCCAGCTAAAATATTTTTCAAGGTATTTCGGCTTGGAAAAGGGCCGAATGATTAATGCTGAGGAAGAGAATAAAAATTCCACAGGAACTTTGCTACTGTGCACGTGCATTGGTGATAGTAGGACGTACTATACACTATAAAAACTTTGAACATTTTCCATTTATTTCCAAATGAAATTCACTTAAGTTTTGGAGGGTTTACTTTATGCAGCTGTTAGTTTTGTATCTGAAATGCAGGCATATAATTAATTTTAAACTACTTATTTACAAAAATTATATATAATATACACGTATGTTTTTAGAAGATATATACTGAAAATGTTGTATCTGATATTGTTGATACTTTTTAGTTATTTTGATTTCAAATTTATAAATAGAAGGAAACTTATTTCTGAAATAATTCCAAAATGAAAATATATAATGTTCAAATGCTTCTAAGCATGTTCGTAAATTAGCCATTTGGAAGTCGCTATTCGGCCATCTAAAGCATCAGTTCCAAAAACTTATTGATTTGTGAACTTAAAATCCAACATGCTACATGTGACAGTTGAGATACCCGTTGTTAAATGATATTATTTGAATTAACGATAACATTTAATTCAATAAATGTACAATATCAAGATAAAATATATTTTAGTTTTTACTCATTTCCTTTTATAATGGATGAAAGCTTCATCCTATTCAATACCTTATTTCCTGTAAAAACAGTTGGCGACTTTTCTATGCCAACGTATTTTATCAGTTTAAGCAAAAATATTTTCGTACACTAAATGAATAGTCTATGTCAAGATTATGATGTTTCTCTCTCATATGGTCTATATTTTATCTGCATGTATATTATATCTATTAAAACTTGTTACATACTTTAATTTCCAAATACACTGGAAAACAACAAGAAAATACAACTTTATGGAAAATAAATTTTATTGCTAGTTTGGTAATTCTTGTGTACACGATGGCCGTATTATGTAATGAAGAAAACTACGGAATCCTACTTACATTTAATACAAAAGGAAATAAATCCATTAAGATTATTTTAAAACTCTCTAATTCTATGTAGTTCAAGATTTCGACCATTGCATACATATTCTGTTGGACATAAATCTGAGCAAAACTCATTTAAAAACTGTACTGCTTTGAGAGTTACATTAGATTTGAATGAGCTTGCAGATACGACTTAACAATGAGCTGCAATATTTCGGTAATATGACTGAATTTAATCTTCTTTTGATTATTACTGCATACGATCTGATTAATGACTCCTAAGATGGTGAATTCCGTAGTCACGTTAGGGCAACCAGAATCTCTTATTTATGCATTACTCTTATACTCAAATCAACTTATCCATGTCGTCCATAAAGCCGCAATATCTCACTATTTCTCAAAAACGTATACTTATTTTTTCATACCAATAGCTCGTTCAATCCGAAAATTCCCCAAAACGATGTGGTGTGCGAACTCATAACATTTTACCCATTTTAACAGAAATACATAGATACTGTTTAGCTTAGTAGCATACGAAAAATACCTCATAACATTTAACTCGAAGAGATTTACCACTAAACCCAAAACCACCTTTTTAATGGACTCAACGTTTTGCTAATCATGTTAGCATCATCAGAAAATGCTTCAATCTGATGTATTGAATCATCTTCTGATGATGCTATATGGTTAATTAGTTAACTCGCGTCGAGAAGTTAAAAAATTATTTGGTGTTTAGTAGTAAATCTCTTCAAATTTAATGTTTCACGCCTAAAGTTCCAATAGAAGAATTAACCTCGTAATATGATTAACCCCTAACTTCTTCAGATTGCTTATAGTTACAGACATAAACATAAAAGTGAACATAAAGGTAAACCAGCAAGAAATGTATCAGTTTTTGTGAACAATGGGTATTACAGTTTATACTTTTTTTGTTGTACTCTATAAATACAAGTGAATTCTAGAACTGTTTGCTTGTTTAAATTCGAACTGGAAGGCCGAATTTTTGTAGGTAAAGTCGCTTGGAATGGAATGGATTATGATGATTAATGTTTCGGAAAAGAGAGTAAGAAATCCCACAGGGACGTCCGCTATTATACTCGTGCCCTAGTAAAAGCATAGTGAGAAGGGCATTGTTTCAATTGTGTGTCGGAAATTTACGTTACGCGCAATTGTTTCACAGTGGATAATTTTGTGAAGCGGATGCCGTTTCAATTGTGGAATTGAATTAAAATTAAATTCAAAATATTGTAATTCCTTTCAGTTACTTATTTGTTGTTTTTGGCTTGTGAAAGAAAACGAAAATAGAGAGAAAATTAAATATTGTATTCTCTATATGCTTTATCATTCCGGGTATTAATCCGTTCGTTCTGTGAAGGGTCATACCTCTGTGACAAAAGAAACGTCACAACTTTGCATGGGTTGGTGTGTTTTTCAAGTCGGTTGAAAATTCTTTGATTGTTTAATCTACTGTAGGATTATCCAAGTCACTTTATTTATGATAAAGTAGGGAGCATTAATAATTGTTCCAACTGTTTTTGTCTGAAATCTCTAGAGAATCGCTAAATTAAATTTGGCTGCTACACCCATCTACGAATCCCGTAAGTCTAGATAGGTTGAAACTTATGTTTCTATTTGAGAATTTCCATTTTCTTCCGAGCTAATAGTGCTTTAAAATTTACGTTTGTTGTACAAAGTTGTTGACGTCTTTTGGAAGATTGAAGGTGAATTTTCGTTACATTTTGTTAATTCTTGGTAATATGTAATATATATATATATATATATATATATATATATATATATATATATATATATATATATATATATAATATATAATTTGTAAATACTTTGTTAATATATGGTTTCATTTTTCTTCGTTTGTTTTAATACGCTATGGTTTGGCCCATTATTCTATTTAATCTAAGTTTTCTTACAAAATTGTTACTGCTACATTAGGATAACGGTTTTCTAACAGGATTTCAGCATTATTTCAGCAAAGGTAAAGGTAGTTACTCCTTCATTGTTTGGCAGATGTTGTTGTTTAGTAGATGTGAAGATTAGATACACTATTGGCCCAAGCACGCTACTCTGCCGAACTCCAGATCTTATGAGAAGTAATTCTGTAATATCTGATCCATACGTGACTCTAAAAAACCTTTTTTTCTAAGTATGATCTAAAAAAAATACAGATGTCATATATTAGGTTCTTTGAGCTTATAGTGTGCCAATATTTTTCAAAGCCTTTGGCTCACATCGAGAAAGATAGCTGCGCAGTAGCTTTTTTAAAAGTTTTATTTATTCGATTAACAACCCTGAGTCTATTCAATGATAGAGTCGAGTCTCTAAACCCGAACTGATGATCAGGAATCAATTTTTGATCTGCAACAATTTCCATTAATCTTTTTGCCCAGAGTTTTTCCATAATTTTAGACGTTACTAACAATAAACTGATTTGTTGGTATGATGAAGAATTTGAGGGTTCTCCTTGCTTGTGGATTAGTATTATTTCCGTTACTTTCCAGTTTGCTAGAAAATAATTAAGCAAAAGAACGGCATTAAACAGATAGGTTAACATAAGTATACCTTTTTGTTGAAACTCCTTCATTACGCTTCACTAACTAGATTATACCAGCATGTTTTTTGTTACAATCAAGGAAAAATATTACATTAATTTGATACTCTGATATGTTTACCAAAAAGTATTTTACTTCTCTTACGCGATATCGTTAAAAATTCCAACTCCAAGTTGACCGATATTTTGTTCACATTCTTGATTGCAATATATATATATATATATATATATATAGTGCAATATAAAAATGCTGATATAAAATGATAATAAATACTGCGGATAGAATTAATGCGTCCGCTATTGTATTGCATTGCATTGTTTCAATTCTGTGCCGAAAATTTCCTCCACGCTCTATAAAAACGGTTGAAAATTTCCCTTTTGTATCTAAATGATATTCACCACAATCAAATGAGTTCCACAATGGATAATTTTATGAAACAGATGACATTTTATTTGCAAGAAATAAAAGTTGAATTCGGCAAAAGAAAGTTTTTTCTAGTTACGTATTTGTTGCTTCTTGCTGACGAAATAATTCGAAAATACATGAACTGAATTGGATTTTGTCATATATGAATTTTTTTGATAATTTCTGCTCTTTTTCATTAAAATTCCATTTGAAACATTCTTTTTATTAGTCCGAATCCAGAGCCGAGCTTATTTGAGAATTATATTACATTTTATGTAAATATTCCAAATCTCATATCTACACAAAATATTTTTTCATTAAAAATGTTGGGAATATTTAATCATCTGGCGTAATTTTACATGAATATTCATTGTATCTTATTAAGCAAATTGCTGTATCTTTCGTCTGTTCCCAATGACACCTTTTATCTGTTTTGATTCTATTTATGTAATATGGATGTTTTGTATAATGTATGTTTTTTAATGTATACATATGATAATTTGTGTTTATTACAATTTGTATCCAAATGTGATAAAAAATCATTAATTGGGGAATATTGGTCGGTATAGACTAATATATAATCTAATAACTAATAGAATGTACTTTTGACTAGTAGAAAATCATCTATTAGTTCTTTGATCCAATTGACAAATGCACGACGTTTTGAATGATCTAGTGGCTCTAGATCCTCTGTTATTTGAACTTTATATGCCTTCAGAGATAAATCCCTTCATAAAATATGCCATGTTGTGAAATATTTTTCTCTGAACGCCCACTTTCATAAAATAATTCAACAATTTTAACACATTGTTGTATTGTGTGAGAATCCAGTGTTATAAATGTCCTACATTATACTTCTGAATTGAGACTAAACCTAAGCAAATTCACAACGCTATCTGTGTTTTATTCAAGAATTAAAATAACCACTTAATTTGAAAGACCTGTTTTGATATGCATATGGATATATTCATAACTAATATCGTTTTTAATTAGAGTGAATATCTGCTTTTGGAGTGGAAAAGGGTGGTTGTTCTGGTATTAACCATTATTTCTCCTTATGTGAATTGCTGTATAGAATGAGTACTCAAAGCGCTGATAGTTTTCTCAAGCCCAACTGCATAATATGCCATATGCCTTCATTCGCGGTATTTATCATCTTAACGATCCCTCTAATCTTCGCTTTGTAATCAGCTAATACGATATCATGGATTCAGTTGATTAGATCCCCCCTGGTAACAGGAATGGAACTCAACACCAAAGATATAAATTTAATAACTCCAGAGCTTGACGACAGATAATATAAACTAATATAACACAGAATATAATTTAGCTTATTGGATGACAATGAAAAATATCTGTTTCACAAAAGATTAAGTTAAATAGGTAGATGAATTTTACTAATGTATCAAAGAATTAATACATATAACTGCTAAAGAAGCCTTAAGTGAATGACATTTTATGAAAATGGACATAACTTTTAGGTCGAATGAGGAATTATAAAAGATAAAATCGGTATAACAAAGATATCGTCTTAAATAGCGAGAAACTAAAAATATAGAAAATCTAATGGTATACAAACGAGAGAGAACCAGGTTTGAAATAAATAAATTGTCAAGAAATATAAAGAATAAGAGAAAAAATGTTAAGAATAGACAGGTACATTGTTAGTAGGATCATTATTGTCTCACCAAACTCAGAGTTGAAAAGTTATAAAAACAATATGAGAACGTGAAAAGAATAGAATTAAATTAAATAAATCACAATACAAATGGAACGACTAATTCAAAGATTTAATAATTGAACATGAAACCATAAGTATATTATTTAAACACTTTATTATGCTTCTATTTTTTCAACTTCCTGTCGTCTATTGTTGGACATAGATCTAGTATCTTTTCTTTCACTTGTCTCTCTTTTGGGCTTCACATTCTCGTCTTCCCTGTCACTTTTATTTTTTCTTGTTTGTTTTTTCTGTCATCCTTCCATCTAGTGGTTCCACTTAGTAGGCTACACATCTTCCTCTCTCTCTCTAGGTCCTCACCTCAAAAGTACCCTTTTCACCCATCTATCGTTCTGTTGTTCTTTGTTTGTTTGCTTATTTGTTCAATTATGACTTTCATCTCGCTCTATTCCCTGATTGTTCTCAATTTGCACTAGCTTTATTCCCAACATTATTCTCTCCATGGCTATTTATATTCGTCCTATTCCTGTTATTACTGGCTGTTTCTATATCATAACTGATCACTGGGTACGTACACGTTATATATTTTTGCTGTTTGATGTTTTGTCAATTTATTTGAGCATAATATCTGAGACAAGTTTCAAAAAGCTATTCACCTCACTTTCAGTTTCTCTTGATTTTCGTAATTTAGATTTATATTATGCGTTAGGTAAATGAATGAATGTGTTGTGTCTAAAATTGCATCGTTTATTATTATAGGATCAATACTTTGTGTGGTGAGTATATTTGTCTTAATTGTGAGGTAATTTTTAGATCTATTCTTTGGAACTTTGCTTTCAGCTGGGCATTGCCCTTGATGTGTATGTATTTATTAATTTTTCTGTTCCTAACTCTCTCCGTTTCATTTCGCTAAAGAGTATGTTATGTAGTTTCATGATATTCGCTTTTTTATATTTTTTCCATTTTTCCTCTTCTGTTCTTGTTTCCATTACAAATACCGTATGATATTATTTTTGATAAAATTCTAAGTCTATCTGCTAGAATTTTCACCAACCCTTCTTTCTTATGATAGTATCATTTTTAGAAAATAATAAGCTTCTTGATCATTTTCTTCACAGGCAGAGTTTCTGAATAATACTTTAGAGAAAGTTCTGTAAGCATTGGAAATTGTAAGAATGAATCCAAAAGGGACATACATCTTTCCTTACGATAGTCAAATTGCCATTTAAAAATCTTCCTCTTTTTCTGCCTATTTCAATTAAATTCACTGTTGCAAGATTAAATTAAAGGAATACGAATTAATTACATTTAACTCTATCTAATGCAATATATTTCAAAGTATATTTCATTTCTCCGCATGTTTCGAATTTTAATTTTGAAATGTATATGTGTAATTTGTGAATTCCAGAAATGTTTTATTTTAAAAATTGAAGTCGAGAAGGTCCAGCTTTTACGTCGAACTATTCGTATTCGGTCGAACTATTCGTATCTCGACACGGGTGTGAGAAATCTAGTGTGGGAAAAAACAATAAAATGTTTCTCAGGAACGTTGGCTGTTCTACCAGCGCCCTGGTGACCGTAAGTCATGAACGCATAGTATTTTAATATTGTGTTGGGAATTTTGCCCCTATAAAAATTGTCGAAAAATACCCACATAATATTCACCCAAGTTTCGTCGTGGACAGGTTGTGAGGCGAACGTATTTGGATGGAAAATATTTTCGTCTGATTTTGAAATGTACAATGAAATATAATTTATTTGATATAGAAAATATATTATCATCCTATATAAATTAACACTTTTTTACCATTACTTGTTATTGTTTTACCAACTTCATAATGGATTATTTGTAAAAAAAATTAAAGCTAAAATTGCGGCCACGATTGAATTCACTAAACCAGTGATATATAGTGGTTTTAGATGCTGCTTTATCGCCAAAAGTCGAAGTAAGTTGATTGATGTACTGTTGTTGAGATAATCTACGTCGAAAGTAGTAGTGAATCATCGCACGAAAATTCTGACGTTAGTTAGTTAGTGAGTTAATTCCATGAGTTAATTCCATTTTTTGACTGAAATGAAAGTTTCAAGTCACTAATCAACGCAAATAGCAACCTTTACAGTGTATATGTCAAATCGGGCCTAACAACACCATTGTTACCAATTCCGGATACATAAATAGCAATCCTCGTAGCATTTACAGCTATTATAATCTTTACAAACAAGATGTAACTTTACATCAAGGTGATTCAAAAGTTCATGCTTCTTCGCTTTCCCGTTCTCCTCCTGAATTGGAATCATAACACTGTATTCCTACTGCATCATTTTCATTAACAAATACTAACGATGATGCATGAATGTTCTACAATCCTAAAAAATCTAAAATAAACTAATCTCTACTAACTTTGGTTCATCACCCCCGTATTTCTGGTTCAATTCTGACTCAACTACCGAGTCAGACTGATTGAAAACTTTGACAAGAAGAGAGAAGAGAAGATTGAGAAAACTTTGATAAGGAACATTTTTTAAATAATTTTAAGTGTTTTATATATTTGCCAACATTTTTCCAATTCATTAATATTGTCGAATGCCTTTCATTTATAATATAACTGTATTTGAATATACATAGTGACGCTGAGGAAATGCATGTTTTTCACCTAAGTATATCATTGTTTATTTTCAAGATCATTTCTTTGCAATCATAGCTAAATGAAGTAATAATAGTGCACTTTCAAATTAATGGTGGAAATAATGTTGGTTAAGTGTCGCGCTTCTTCGGACCCACAATCCCTAATTTGGAAATTCCGCACCACGCTCTCACTTTTTCACTATGGAGAGGTCTTTGGTGCAGCCCTTGTGGCTTCTCTGCCACCCAGTACATACAGTTCTGCTTATTTAGATAGCTATTTAAATGAAAATGTGTCACTCATTTTTATCACATCAGAGGGTGATCAGCAAAAATGGCTAGCATTCTCGCACAAAACTATCTGCGCTGTGCAAAATTCCTTTCCGTACGGAATCGGCGGAGACTCCAGTCACGACCACGGATGACTCTTCAAACCTAACCCAGGGATTAGATTCAACTCCGACGCCAGAGAAGGACCAGGTGACTAAGGGTGGCAACACCACCAAGTCCTTCCACCACAAGCTCACTAACCAAGAGAATAATCAGCTTAACATCTGAAAAAACAACACCAAAATAAGAACCGAGAAGACCATCATCTCATTTCACCAACTAAATCTACAGCCACGACTTCACGTAATGCATTTTACATCAACAAGAATACACTTCCACTGAATCTGATTCTCGCAGGTCAGGATCGGAGCAGTAAATAAACATCATACAAGACATCGATTAATCTCGATCTAAACACCGTGCAAGTTACGGTCAACCTCGCCTAGAGGACGGTGCCTAAAACTTTACCCCAACGCGATTCACGCGATCGGCAACAATGGAGCAAAAGTCAGAGCCTTCGGGTCAACTTAAAACTAAGAAAAAGTAGTACTAGTAGTATTGTCTGGTGTCCGAACGGTTCGGTGAAGGCCAGGTGGTTTCCTCTTCATGACAGATCCGATAGTTCGGAATGTTTTAACCCATCGAAGTATCGTGTTTCAATCTGAAATTAGTCCTCAACATTCAACGTTGAACTGTCGACGAAAAAAACATTGCACGGTAACTACAGAATCACTGTTTTTAACAAACTACTCGAAAACAAACACGCGATGCTCCAAGGTCCACGGTGCCATACCTAAAACTGCATTACCTATCCGTTGGCGCCATCGTCATCTCTCTCTTTTCAAAATAATGGCTTTAAAAAACATGCGTTTCCTCTGCGCCACTCTGTATTTCTGTTAAAAGAATTTGAGGTTTATTTTGTTTTCAATTTCGCAATTGGGTTTTAGCAAATCTCACTGCTGTATTTCATTTTTGGTAAAAAATTGTATTTAGCTCTTATAATAGGCAAACTTGCCATCCTTGGGACTTAGGATTCGTAGTTTTTTGATAATAATGGTGTAGGATATGATAAGACATTTTTGTGGCTTAGCCGAAAATTATGGACATGACCAATATCAATGTACAGCAAGATGGCACTACGAGTTATTTGAATGATGAAATAATCGGTCTTCTGTTTCTGAATTCTGACTAGTGCGGTACGGCAAAGCTCTGCCAAAAATAAGTTATCCATTTGAATAATATATTTTGCGGAAAATATGTCTTATACCGACAGCCTATATATTCAAATGATTTTACTGTATACCGAGGGTTCTGTCAACTGGGTAAAAAGTTTTTCATAATGCATAACATTTATTTAGCAGTTCGTCGGCAGTTTAAATTCAGCAATTTTTATACAATCTTTTCTGCGTTTGTCTTATGCATTCAATTTGTTCGAAATTTCAACACACTCTTGCATATAAAATTAGTTTCTTTTCCATTTTTACTTTTAAGTCTTACTATGATATGGTGTAGTGCAATGTAGAAATGTATACAATGCTTAACTTTAAATATACAAATTTCAAATAATTTTTTAAATTTAAATCAGTAATTTCAGGCTTTGGAGGATATTCTCGCTTGGAAATGAATGCGATGAGAAATGATGAGGAAGAGAGTAAAAACAGCCTACAGGAATTTCAGCTATTATGTCGGTGCCCGCGTGACAGCAGGATGAAAAGTTATGTTGTTTCGAAAGAGTTTCGGAAATTTAAACTGAGCATACTAAAAACTGCGAAAAACTTCCAGTTGTATCCAAATGCCTTTGAATGAAATATTATAGGGGATTATTGAATAAATTTAAATTAATGTTCGAATTCATTCAATTTAATGTTCTTAACTCTAATGTTCTTCTCTCTAACTTAATGCTCTTAACTCTTCTAAGATATCAAACAATATCGAACTTTGGTTCAATTTTTTTATAAGACCTGAAACAACGACAAAGTGATTATTATGTTTACTGCTGCAGAATACTCATATCTTATTGGGGACACTGTTATGGTTTTGAATAAAAATATTTGAATTAGGAGTCTTATTAATATTATATATGTGAAAGTATGTTTATTTAGATGTTTGTTCTTCAATCACGCTCGAACGGATGAAATGATTCTAATGAAATTTGTCATACAAGTCGATTACGGCGTGAATAGGACATAGGATACTTTTTATAACGCTTTGAAATACCACTCACTTTTCGTGAATTCTTCAAAACTATAAGACCTACAAACTTAAAATTTGGCAAGAATGTCCTCATGTGTCGTAGATGTTCACTAAGGAGGAGAGTGCATAAAAACCAACTTCTATGGGGGTTGCGGGGGCGTAAAAGATAAGTATATGTCAATTTTTTAAATTTAAGTCCTACAGACTTGAAATTTGGCAGGAATGTTCTTCATGCATGAAGGAGGAGTGTTTAAAAAAATCAACTCCTAAGGGTGGTTGCGGGGCGTAAAAGATAAATGTACTCCGAAATTTGAAATTTGGGATTGTATCGTTGTGAATCCCTTGCAATTTTGTCTACGTGAAATTTGTAGAAAAAAATTGTCACATAGCAGGTAAAAGCTATGAAAGTTTAAAAGTAATTTAAATCATAAAAAATCAATTATTCTTAAAGTTTAATACTTGCCCAGCAAAGCAGGCGGGTAACGCTAGTATAAAATATATTGTTCAGGCATTCTTTTAAAAATTAATTATAATAATTAGTTAACCTACTTAATTTATTCTAATCATTGTCCTTCACGAAATTATTATCATTCATTATGAAGCTTGAGCGAATTTCTGATTTATTTGCCGTTGTATGCAATGATGCACTCACTCCTTCTATTTAACGTAAATTTCATTTGCATGAAGCAAGAGACAAATACACGAAGTATTGTGCTTCTTGGATCCCTGTGCCCTTGAAAACAAAAATCAACATTGTATTGTTTTTGGCAATTAACAGTGATCATGACTATTTTCATGAAATGAAAGTGATCATGAAAAGGCCTTTTGGGAAGGAAATATTACCGTTTTAAATAATAATAAATAACTTCTGGGCAATGAAAATGTTGAAGCAGTTTTCTTACCATAAAAAATTACATTCCAATTCAAAAAACTTCTTTCCATTCTACAATTATACCACATTAAAACCACACTATCACTTGTATATTTTTTATGATATTTACGCATCACTCACAATCTTCTTTCTTTTTAATCATGCGCTCGATCTAGTCTCCCTCTCTTTATCCTCCGTAGTCCACAGCATTTTATCATAGCGCTGTCAATTTCTATCGTGACTTACTATAAACTTAATTCAATTTTCAGCTATTATATTGTTATAATATAACATTATAATGCCATAATTATATACATTAAATATCATTATAATATAATCATATGTTATAATAATCTATCTTCCCTATCATATTTGCCAGTTAGTCGCGCTATTTCGGGTATTTAAAAAGATTATATTCCATGTCTTTATATTCGAATGAGTTTTTGATTCCAAAAGACGATAGTTAATAAAGGTTTGCATCACATAGAATCCACTTACTCTTCCATATTAGGTGTAAGAGCATGTCTCCAGCAGGCTGTGGTTTCCCCGACCACACTTTTCTTGCTATCTCTCCATCAGCCTATTCCTTGTTTTTCTTGTCATTTTAATTATCCTTATTTCAACTTAATCCCAATGTTTTTTTGGTTGATTTTTTTGCGTTTTGCCGTACTTTCCTTCTGTTATAAGCAGCTTTATTAGTGATTACCAGCAATCTGCACACTACTGTAAGCCCAAACTAATCGCAGGGCATTATTTCTTTCGGCAGAGAGAAGAATCTTCTTTGTAACCATTCTTTGCACAATTATCGTTCTTTAAGGGTATATTACCCTACTCTTTTGCATCTTTCGCTTTATGCCTCTTTTAGATACTATATATATCTTCTTGATTTTGCCTTATGAATTCCGTTACATGATACCTAAATTAAAAATTATTTTTGCTAACTTTGCTTTAGGCCCATCTGACCCCTATCTTGCCTGCTTTTAATAAAGCATTATTATTTTACTGCAGTCCCAACCAGTGCCACTAACATTTCATTAAATCTCTTCTCGACATTATAGGCCCTTGAATCTGGTTGCCGCTTTCGCGTTTTGTCTTCTGTCGCCTTTTTTGTTTTGTCTGTTGTAAATGTTTCTTTCAGGTTCGTGATTTCCAAGGCGAATAATTTAAATAGTGTTGCCGATAAATTGATTGCAGACCGTTATACACCGGAAATCTTGAAGCCCACCTATTATAAAATCTTAGAATAGTCCAAAATGACATTTTTTACCAAGATAGAAAGCACATTCATATTTCAAATATAAGGTTAGGTTTTCTTAGAGGTCTTCGGAATCGACCTTTTACTTCGTTATTATTATATTCCACCAATTCCACCATTTGTGCCATCGATAGCAGGTGACTTCAGAAATTATCCAGTCACCACATCAAATTGTCTACTATTTTGATAATTTACTAATTCTAGAATCTAGAATCGTTTATCCCGAGAATAAATCACATGTTATGACTAAATTTATGCTAAATTAACGAACTAAGATTAGTATTTAAATTTACACTATATTTAAAAATTGTAGGTATTACAATTGTTTCGACTAACAGTCTCTTTTTCAAATATGAACTATACTAAACTAAAAGTAAGAAATGTATTAGCTACAACATAAACTGCCCATGATAGTGGGGAAATCCATTTTTCCCATTGCCTAGATGCGCATTATAAATTTAACAAAGGTGGACCATTTAAGCCTACCTGATCATTCAGCAAAATATCTACATTTTTTCTTTTATTATTATAATTTCTAGGTTCCCTAAGGGACTTAGTTTTTTAGATTTATGTAACATTTTAAAATTTACGTTGAAAATGTGACTTTCTAACATTAAGTGGTTAGCATAAAAATTGATTATTTTGCTAAATGACAAGGTAGACTTGAATGGTTTCCCCTTGTTAAGTTTATATTGCTCATCTCCATCAAAAATGCATTTCCCCACTATCATCTATCGTATTATTATGTCGGTGGAGTGGTTAGCTTGTAATTAGTTTTCTTACTGTTAGTTTAAGTTCTGTTAGTTGGTTAGTATTTGAAAAAGGTTTTGGGTATCGAAACAGCTGTAACACATACAAGTATAAAATGTAGTAGAAATATAAATACAAATCTTAGTTTGTTTATTTAAAATGAATTTTCGTCAAGTATCGGCGACCTCATGCTGCTGAAGTTTCCATGCTTGTCTGTTTATTTTTTAAGGTAGATTTAAAGTATTTTGCA
Source organism: Cosmopolites sordidus (assembly GCA_031761425.1). Taxonomy (NCBI): domain Eukaryota; kingdom Metazoa; phylum Arthropoda; class Insecta; order Coleoptera; family Curculionidae; genus Cosmopolites; species Cosmopolites sordidus. The sequence continues at coordinate 134,858 of JARFXV010000330.1, forward strand.
TCCTTTTAAAATTTTGTTTTAGTTTTGTTTTTTGGGACCGATAAAGGACAGTCATTAAACGTTATGAAGGAGAGTATATGGTCCCCTTTATTCGTCATCAATTATACCGGTGTCTAAATAACAGATGGATGAAAAGGTATATCGTAAGAATGGTGAGGTGGATGTTTAAACTGAGCACAATAGAAATCGTCCAAAAGTTTCCTTTTGTATTTCCTTTCACGTTTCAGGCTGCAAGTTTTGCAACGGACAGTTTTGTACGATAATTGCCAGTTTTATCCAATCCTTACAGAAATGTGCGAAGCACAGGAGAACTGTCTGCTTGTTATTGGTGATTTACAATGTAGAATAAAAATTCATACGAGCATAAGAACCATAATTAATATATATATATATATATATATATATATATATATATATATATATATATATATATATATATATATATATATATATACATATATATATATATATATATATATATATATATATATATATATATATATATATATATACATATATATATATATATATATATATATATATATATATATATATATATATATACATATATATATATATATATATATATATATATATATATATATATATATATATATATATATATATATATATATATATTGTAATAATAAATAACAATGCCATTTATTAACATTGTTATGCGAGGGTACGAGGTAATGATTGTCCTATACGTACATAAGGACATGAAAACATTCAACAGTTTCTGATGTTTTCGTTGCAGCTACAGGTGGATCCTTTCGAAGATGACTGTTAATCGACATTTATTTGTGATGGAGATGCGTGTTTATCGCCTTTATTAAATGTTGTCTCCTACAGTTTACCATAAGACGCTCCACTTAAAATAGCGCCAAACTAAAATTGAATAGAACCAAGAATGGAACTCTATTTGCTTTAGCGATTAAGCTAGATTTTGCTTAGGTGATCATAATAGACTTAGGAGGGTCAGATATATTCGGGGTGAACGATGAAATGTAACTTTTCAGGACTTTGAATGATATTGAGGACTATATACTTGCGGTGCAACTTATAAGCTTAGAAGCAAACTATTAAGCTTAGAAGAACACTAACAGCAGCCCGTTATGGAAACGAAATATTGTAGCCCGTCTTTAAGTTGTAGCTGATCTCATGTCATCCAAAAGTCATATTTTAGAAAAATAACGGCAGACCGCACACACCAGGTCAAACATGATAGTTTTTGAACAGGCTGTGAGAACGATCCTTGATTAGCCGCCATTATTTCCAGATTTATTGCTGATAGAATATGTATGGAATATTATTAATCGAACTCTTAAGAGATTACTCTGACCGACATCTAATTAAAACGAAGCTGAGACATATATATATATATATATATATATATATATATATATATATATATATATATATATATATATATATATATATATATATATATTTATTGGTTGAACTATGTTCACAGCTTAATCTAAAAATAATGTCAACACATTTTAAGAAGAAAATAACAAAACAAAAGACCTGGGGGTGCCCAAACACGTACATAGGTGAATTTCAAATTCACCATGTTGCCATTTCGTACCCCAATTATAAAGAGATTTTGAATATTCAAGTCAGGAAAGGACCTAACATAGACATGGATTACTACTTGACTAGAATCAAACTTAGCTTAAAACCTCGAAAACGTATTCAAAAGAGACTGCTAATACCAAAGTTCGATCCAACGAAAATAAAACCAGCCCTAACAAGAGAAGAGCTTGATAAACAACCAGCACAGAACTGTCAAGAATTGAAACAAAAAATTATTAAAACAGCCTTAATGTTGGCCCCTTTACAAAAACGTAGAAAACGTAGAAAAAAATTGCGAGCAAGCAATATTAAGCCGAAGTAAAGCATTCAAAAATTGGAACAGTCAAAAAACAGCAATAAACTATAACATCTTTTTGGAAGTAAGAAAAGAAACATCGAAGCTAATTAGACACACTAAAAGAAATTATGAAAACAATCAACATAATGAAATAGAAAAACATTTCCAAAAAAATAACACCTGAAACTTTTACAAAACATTTAAAACTAAATTAATAGGCCATCAACCCCAAAGTCTTTGCTTCCAAAAGAAAAACGGACAGTTAGCTTTAAATAACCAAGACAATTGCAAAGAACTTGCGAAATATTTTGAACAAATAGTAAACTGTTCTGATTCATTACCACCGAATGAAGATGAAATAATTAGGCAAATCAAGCGGCTAAAAAATAACAAAGCTTCTGGAGAAGATGGAATCACTGCTGAACTTTTAAAATCCGCTGGTCCAGGTACAATCAAGGAAATAACCAAAATTCTACAAGAAGTTTGGCGAACCGAACGGATCCCGAAAGATTGGAAAGATGCTCTAATCCACCCACTACACAAGAAAGGAGATAGAACGGATGTAAAGAACTATAGAGGGATATCTCTTCTCCCAGTTTGTTGCAAGATTCTATCTCAATGTCTACTAGACATAGCACAGGGACAGTTAGAACCTAAAATTGGTGAATATCAAGCAGGTTTTCGAACGGGCAGATCCTGAATCTAAAGTTGATATCCTAAGACATCAAAAACTATACAATAAAAATATCGTTTGTACAGTTGTAGATTTCAAAAAAGCATATGATTCTATTGACCGCGAATCTTTATTCCGAAATCATGAGAGAACAAGGACTAGATCTGAAAACACTGGCGATTATTAAAGCAACATTGACTAACACAAGGTCAAAAGTTAAATTCATGGGTGATATCTCAGAGGCCATCGAAATTAAAACTGAAGTGAGACAAGGGGATGGACTCTCGCCACTCTTATTTAACTGTGTGTTAGAAAAAGTAATACAAGAGTGGCGTGAAAAAAAGTCGTCCCTGAATATTGACCAGCCCATTAAACTGACGTCTGGCGTTTGCTGGTGATCTAGCAATTTTGGCTCAAGATGTATTAACGGCACAGAAACAGATTGAAATCCTAAAAGAAACAGCAGAAAAGGTCGGACTCCAAATTTCCTTTAAAAAAATGCAATACATGACCTGCAACAGACTAAGAACACTATTTCTAAAAACAAAATATGGTAACATCAGACGAGTCTCTCAATTCAAATATTTGGATGAAATAATCATGGAAAATGGGTTGCAAAAAGCGACCAATTAGGGTAGATGTCAAAAAATGGAAACGGCATTGAGACTTACACAATTTTTTTACAACAAAAAATGTCTATCTAAAAACACAAAACTGAGACATTACAACACAGTTATTAAACCAGAATGTCTATATGGGGCAGAAATGCTCATTTTGATTAGAAAAAGAGACATCGGGGACATTGAAACGAAAGAAAGAAAAATCCTAGGCCCCAAACAAATAAATACAACAACATACCGACTTCGAGAAAACCAAGAAATCAAACAATACACATATATACATAGCGATATGAGGAAAAGAAGACACGTTTTACGGACACATAAAACGGATGAATCCGAGTAGGTTAACTAGATAAATAGTCGAATTTTATGAAAATAGGAGTAAAGCTAAAGTAGAAATAATTAAATGGATTGCTGCAATTAAAGAGGACCTAAGATCAGCAAATATTACACAAAGTGAAATTCAGGATAGAGGCTGTTTCAGACACAAGGTTAACGTTTGGAAGGTTGGCCAGAGAGAAAAATGTAGGAAGACTGGAACAACTTGGTCTGACGAAAGGAAACAAGCTCATAGCGAAAGAATGAAATCAGTATGGGCACAAAGGAAGGCTAACAACAACAAACGCCTCTAATTGTACTTCGCGTGGTCCACCAGGGCCCATACGTGAATAATAATAATAATAATAATATATATATATATATATATATATTATTACATATATTCTCTTGACCGTTTATTATTATTATTATTTTTTGATTTATTGGAACTTTCGGTCAATAATTAATTTTTAATTTTTAATTTTTTTATTAACGTTTCGGTTCAACAATGAACCATCCTCAGAATAATTCTACAATACATATAACTTTTATAAAAAACACAAACTTACATTTAAAAACCTACCAATATTAAATTAAACAATTAATATTTAAAATTTTTTAACTAATATGTGATAATTTTGTATAAAATTTTTAAACGACATATTTGACTTTGACATATTTAACAATTCTTTCACCTTTAAATTTTTATTTTTTATTATCACCTAATTGTTTTGAATTTGTTATGTGGAATGATATTAGATGCAACAATTAAAAATTATGAAAATTTATTATTTAATAATGTTACTATATATACAACTTAAATTATCTGTATCATTTCTGAAATTAATGGTATTTTTTTTATATAAATCATTTCTTTTATATTTCTTTTTTTATATTGCTTTTCAAAATCTAGGATTTTTATGTCGTTAAAATTAAAGTTGTGTTCATTATCTATAGCATGCCTTGAAAGGGCAGTTACGTTTGGTTCTAAGTTTCTAATGCTTTTTTTATGTTCATTAATTCTGTTTTTAAATATTGTTTAGTCTGGCCTTTCAAGGCATGCTATAGAAAATGAACACAACTTTAATTTTAACGACATAAAAATCCTAGATTTTGAAAAGCAATATAAAAAAAGAAATATAAAAGAAATGATACAGATAATTTAAGTTGTATATATAATAACATTATAAAATAATAAATTTTCATAATTTTTTATTTTTGCATCTAATATCATTCCACATAACAAATTCAAAACAATTAGATTATAATAAAAAAACAAAAATTTAAAGGTGAAAGAAATGTTAAATATGTCAAAGTCAAATATGTCATTTAAAAATTTTATACAAAATTATCACATATTAGTTAAAAAAATTTAAAAATTAATTGTTTCATTTAATATTGCTAGGTTTTTAAATCTAAGTTTGTGTTTTTTATAAAAGTTATATGTATTGTCGAATTATTCTGAGGATAGTTCATTGTTGAACCGAAACGTTAATAAAAAAATTAAAAATTAAAACTTAATTACTGGCCGAAAGTCCCAATAAATAGAAAAATAATATTTTATATATATATATATATATATATATATATATATATATATATATATATATATATATATATATATATATATATATATATATATATATATATATATATATATATATATGTATATATAAAACGCCTGGGATACCTTATTATAAGAAGAGATATATTAACTTTTTTGGTTCATACTTTTTTAGCAGATTTACTACTGATTTTATTTAGGGTGTTCTATAACAGTGATGGATCCAATCAAAAAAAAGTTTTGGTATTAAAGATAACTAAAATATCTTGATATATCGACACAAAAATTACAAAATTAATATTCAGGATGCAAGGGAAAGTAATATCGTAAATTCAACCAATGATTCGTCACGTCCTTTTAAAGAAAAGAGTTCCTGACAACAAGGGTCAAAAACCTAAGGGTTCCCGAGAAAAGGTATTTGTTATTAAAATAGTCATTAAATTAACAATCGAAAACATATGATGAGAATTAACAATTTAAGCAAATATGTGTAAAATATATATGGCAAATATTAATTGGTTTTTATTTAACGAATAAACTATAAATAAAGTAATGTCTGAATGATTGTCGCGTGTTGATATATTTTTTTCTTTATTTGGGTTTTTCGCCACGATCTAAAACTCAAAAAATATCAAAAATATCTGTTCTTATGTTATTATGTTTTCATTTATTCAAATCAATTTACAGAAACTATTTTTAGATTCGTTTTGAAAACGGGAGGAGAATACTTCCCGAAACGTTAACGTTAAAGGTTTGTAGATTTTTTTAGAACATTTTGATATTTTTAAAATTTTGTTCGTTAGGCAAATTTATTACAAACAAGAATTTGAGAAAAGAACACTGAGAAATTTGTCTCCGTTTGGTTTTTTGTTTTTACCCGGTGATTCTTTATTTACATAAGAACAGATATTTTTGATATTTTTTGAGTTTTAGATCGTGGCGAAAAACCCAAATAAAGAAAAAAATATATAAATAAACTAATGAACATTGTTAAAACATTTTTTAAAAATTAATGATCTCGTCATACCTCTGCCAATATAGATATACAATACTAGGGGTAACGTTATTTGAACATTGAGACAAAAATTATTTCAATGTAGGTCAATGTGCGCATTTCATTTTGAATATTTTTTTTTTAATTTAAAATTTTTTAAAGTTTTTAAATTTTTATAATCAAAAATATATTCTGTACGCGAATATCAAGATATGCTTCGTATTTACGCAGAAGCTCCCCAAAATTCCGGAGGAACTAGACGTATTTATGAGAAATGATACTTAAAACGACCGTTTCCAGCTCGACAAACATTTCTCCAATTTTGTCAAATACTTTTAAATATGTTTATTAAAATTTCAAGAATATAGGCGGCAGTAAGAAATCAATTCTGAACTCGAAGAATAAGTTTTACATCTTGTTGAAGAGGCTTCTACTTGTATATTGTATATTAATCACTAAAATTTTTTTTGTATATTTTGTTATTCGACGAAGCTTCTTTCATTAAAAATGGGATGGTGAACACTTTGAACAGTTAATTTCATTAAACAATTAATAATGTATTTCTTAATGTGACGTGAATCATTTAAAACGTGTTACAATGTGAAAATTTTCTGCTGGTAATTTCAAGTTTGACATTAAACGACAATAATATGCAAGTTTTTTTTTGTAACAAAATACACAACATATTTGAATACATACTGAAACGTATGGAATAAATGACTATAAAAAACTGAATTAATTTTATCCAAATAAACACAACGTTGCCATTGTGAAGAAAATTCAAACGAAGTTGAAATTAAAATGAAGTGCAGAATGACCTTGTTTCCGTTCCGATCCGAAATGGATGCCTTTTGGAAGCTTTTTGTTCAAAAAAATGTAAAGAATCGTTGTTTTTTTGTATTTCTAATGTAACAGTAATTCCTCATTCATTTTTGAATTTGAATGCTTTCATACGCATTCATTCATTTACAAACTATTTACAACCTTTTTTTTGAAAGGAGCAGACTGGTTAATACTTTAACCACCCATATTTTGGCAGACTTCGCGTCAGATGGCGTATATATGTAATGTAAGATTTCTTTGGATAGCGTTCAAGAAGTCAACAGTAGCTGAGTGTCACATACACCCAACTGCTTGGATTCACAATCTCATGTAGAACACACAACAACCTGCGTCTCCATCCAAATGAACATTTTGTTAGGTACCTGGCCGGGAACGAGTCCCACCCATCCCTCCAGTTGGAGGGCATATGTTTGTTTGAGATGCAGGTTGTTGTGTGTTCCACATGAAATTGTGGAACCCAGCAGTTGGGTGTATGTGACACTCAGCTACTCTTGTTTCCTACTCTTGACTCTATGTCCAAAAGTTTGGAATATTCAAACATTTTTTTTATTGATATTTCGTTCTTTTACTCGTTTACGTAATTATTATTTTATTACAGCTCTTACTGGTACTAAATAAAACTCGATACCAAATGACCAATGTGCCTAAAATTGATTTAATATTCTGAATTCAAAAAATTACAATATTGTAACGTTTCTGCTATTCGTTTGGGTGTGAAATTAAACTATCGTTCAGTCTATTACAAAAGAGTTTATTCACTAACTTAAAATGACAACACTGTATTTATTTTAACACACTATCAAACTACTCTTATTTATTTTTGACAATGTTATCGCGACCAACTCTAAACCGATACTAAACTAAAACTATTTGTAATGAATTTCCTTTCTTTTTTTGCCGACTATGCCGCCGTCGGATCGTCGGCGGGTGGCTTTGAACAATCCGAAAGGACTTCAGCAGCTATACGGGGGCACTCGGTAAAGAATCGTTACACTGCTCCCTCCTTAGAGACGTTTCGTCCCGAAATGTTTCTGGTCCATGGCGATATCGACAGGATGGCCCAAACTTGCAGTGGGAAGTTTGATAAAAGTAGCAGTCGACAGTTCTACTGGTGCGGATTACATAAGAGTGATAGCAGCACACCAAGATCTTGACCTGTGTCGGCTGGAACAGTACTTCGAGCATGCTTCGTACTAACTTCCAATTTAATGCATCACGTCCACAAGCTATCTTCGGCATGGCGATCTTCTGGATGTTTCGGAGAGCTAGAGCATCACGAAATTCTGACAGCACCCTCCACACGTCGTAGTAGGATGGTTTGTGGTGAGACAACCTCTTTTTACCAGGTAAAAAACGTCTCTGGTCATTCCGTCTTGGTCACTCTCAACATGAAGCACATCTCCAACTTTTGGATTCTTCCTCTTTAGGACCTCGACTTGAGCAAACTTCTTTCTGAAAATAGTCACTATTCCTCTGGACATTCGTAAGTCGCTTGCCACACAGTGAGCCAGACCATAGTCGTGCGGTGTGGTAAACAGATCCCGGGATACCTCGGAGGTTACTTCATAACTCATTCTCCGTCCATTACTATACATGTCCATGAACTCATCGAAAGAACTTCTCAAAGCAGGAGAATCCATTTGTCGAACAGCTGTGTCTTCGTAGGGTGCCAGTCGGTTGCTATGCACCACTTTAGGTCTACCTCCTCTGCACTTCTGGATTCGGTAAATTACGTCATTAATTCTGGTTATTATCCTGTATGGTCCTTCCCAAGATGCTTGAAGTTTGGGAGAATAACCTCGACGTCTCTGGGGGTTATGTAGCCATACAATATCATCGGGGTTATATCCGCCTTCTTCACTCTTTACGTCATAGGTCTTCTTCATCCGATCGCTAGCAGTTTGAATGTTAGTCCGGACTCGCTGATGAATATCATCCATCTTCCGACGTAATCTTCCCCGGCATTGTCACATCCTGGAGGCCAGCCAAATTTCAAGTCACAGGGTAGTCGGAGTTCCCTACCCATAATCACGCTGGCTGGAGATTGGCCTGTTGTTTCGTGTACGGAGGTTCGGTACGCTAAGAAGACTAGTGGAAGGAACTCATCCCAGTCTCTTTGGTGATCGGAGACTACCTTTGCCAATGAGCGGTTGATGGTTCGATTTATTCGCTCTACCATGCCATCTGATTGAGGATGCAAGGGGGTCGTTCGAGTCTTGCTGATCTTCAGGAGTTTGCATACTTCTTGAAATAAGATCGATTCAAAGTTTCTACCTTGATCTGAATGAAGCTCCAAAGGTACACCTAATCTGCAAACCCAATCTTTGACAAAAATATCGGCGATCGTTATGGCCTCTTGGTTTGGCAGAGCATAAGCTTCGACCCATTTGCTGAAGTAGTCCATGACTACAACAATATACTTGTTCCCTACTTGGGTTTCTGGATATGGTCCTGCTACGTCGATGGCAATTCTCTCGAATGGACTTCCGACATTATATTGTTGCATCGGTGTTTTCCGCTTCTTCACTGGTCCATTAACGGAAGTACAAGTCTCGCATTTGCGGCACCAATCCGTAACGTCCTCCTTATTACCCAACCAGTAAAATCTCTCTCGAACTTTCTGCAAGGTCTTCGTTATTCCAAGGTGCCCGCCAGTCGTTCCATTATGGATTTCAGTCATAACTTCGGGGATCCTTTTCTTCGGAATCAGAACTTGCTTCCGTTTTTCTTGTCCGTTCGCATCTTCTACAACTCTTCTCAGAACTCTATCATCTATAACGATAGACTTGACGGTTGGTGAGTACGGTGCTACTTCTTGCCAGGTAGGTCGACGTCCGTCTTTCTTCCAGGCCATGATGTGACTCAGCTCCGGATCCTGTTCTTGATCTTTTCCGATTTCTGCAGGCCTCCAATAATCATCCACCATGGTCATTCTGAGTACTGTCGCCTATTTGTCCTCCATCCGCTGACAATGTTTGCAGTCATCTGTGCAGGGCCTTTTTCACTACGGCCAGCAACTCGCGTCTAGTCACGCAGTAATTTTTCTCCGGCTTGGATAGGGTCTTGCTGAAATACCCGATGACCTTCTCTTGGCCGTCCTGGGGCCGTCCTTGGCCATCCGGGGTCTGCGACAAGACGGCTCCTAATCCAACATTACTGGCATCGGTATCCAGAATGAACGGTCCATCGGATTCGGGGTAGCTCAGAACTGGTGCATGCGTCAGAGCGTCTTTGAGATGATCAAATGCTTCCTGGCAGTCGCTAGTCCATTGGAATTTTCGGTCTGTTTCGGTCAAACGGGTCAGCGGTTTTGCAATGTTGGCAAATTCTCGTACGTACCTTCGGTAATAGGTACACAAACCCAAAAAACTCCGTAGTTGATGTTTGTCTGCGGGTACTGGCCATTTTTTCACGTCTTCGATCTTCTGCGAATCCACAGCAACTCCCTGCCCGGAAACAATATGGCCCAAGTATCGAGCCTCCTCTTGAAGGAGATGACATTTCTTCGCGCTCAATTTTAGATTAGAACCTCGTAATCGCTGGAAAACCTCTTGCAGGTTTTGAATGTGATCGTCAAATGACTTACCGATCACGATGATATCGTCAAGGTATACCAGGCAGGTCTTCCAAGAGAGTTCATTCAGTACTGTTTCCATTAACCTCACGAACGTTGCTGGTGCATTATAGAGGCCAAATGGCATTACTGTAAACTGCCATAAACCAGAGCCAATTGTAAATGCGGTTTTCTCCCGGTCTTCTTTCTTGACCTCCACTTGCCAGTACCCACTTCGTAGATCCAGGGTTGAGAAAATCTTCGATCCAACCAGAGTATCCAAGGTGTCATCTATCCGGGGGAGTGGATAACTGTCCTTCTTCGTCACGTTGTTTAATTGACGATAATCTACACAGAAACGGGTAGATCCATCCTTCTTCTTTACCAGTACAACAGGTGACGCCCAGGGACTGGTTGACGGCTCAATAACTCCATCCATCTGCATGGACTGTATGATCTGGTTGGTTTCTTCTCGTTTAGCGAGCGGTAATCTTCTGGCTGGTTGTCGGATGGGACGGGCTTCACCGGTTCTGATGGTGTGCTGTACTTTGTTGGTTCGACCCTTATTACCTTTTCCTATATCAAACGTGTCCTGGAACTTGATCAAAAGTCTTCTCAGCCTGTTTTTTTGGTTTTTGTCCAATTGTCCCGATGATGTGTCCAATAGTTCCGTTAGCTCTTTTGGTAGTTTTCGCTGTGGCCTAACTTCGGTATTAATGTTTCTTGCAATGGAAAGGATCGGAGAACACTATCCTAGAATCGTACCTTTCTTCAGAGACACACTGTAGTAGTTAACGTTCATTACTCTCACCGGTACCTGTCCCTCAGCACATACCACCGTCTTTGCTACTGCCAGTCCGCGTCCAAGTTTACTATCATCATTGAGAGGTTCAAACATGACAATGTTTCCATTCACCGAATCCTCGTCCAATTCGCCTGACAGTATAACTTCACTGCGCTCGGGTATTGACGCATCTTTTGCGAGCGTAACTCGGACTGTTCCTTCCTCTCTTCGGTGTAGAACAATTTCTTCTCCATTAACCGTCAATGTTCCTCGCTTAAAGTTTAATCCAAAGCCTTCTCTGCTCATGATGTCCATTCCGAGGATGATTTTATCTTCTATGTTAGCGACCAATGCCCGGTGGTGAATTAGGGTATTTCCAATGTAGAAGTTAATGTATACTTCTCCCTGTACGGTGGCGGCTTCTCCGGTAGCAGTCCTCAATCGCCATTTGGTTGGTTGTAGTGACGTGGACTTTTTCATAATGTCGGGTCGGATGATGGTTTTAGTGGCATCGGTGTCCAATAGTATAGGGTGTTCTTTGCCATTTATCAATCCATAGACAAATACACTATCGACTTGGTGTTTAATGGTTGCCACTTTAGCCATTCGGAACGGGGCGTATTGATGACTGGCGAACGATTGCCCCCTATCGCCGACCACTTTTAGTTTCCCGACGCCTTCGGTGAGGATGCCTCCTGCTTCCTGTCTTACTTGCACTGGCTCCTCGTATGACCCCTTCTTCCACATGTCCAACATCGAATATCGTTTCTATCAAACTTGTTTATTGCCCGGAACGTGGCTGCGTCTTGGTGACTCGCGTCTCCAGCGTCTTCGTCGCCTGAAATGTATCGTATCCGTGTACAGCTTCTAGAAAGGACTTGTAATATATCAGTTGCATCGCCTCTCAAAGCTAAAGTTAAGGCAACGGCTTTCTCTTCTGGCGACCATCCATTTATCTTTGAAGCAGCCTCAAACTGCTTCAAATAATTAGCCCAAGACGTTTTTCCATCAAACTGAGGTGGCTTCATCCTAATCTTTGCAGTTTTTGAGTTACTACTACAGGCTAGATTTGTTATTGTACCCTGCTTCTGTGTTTCCAGGAAGGCAATCCTTCTTTCAAGTTTTTGTTGGTTTGCTTGTACTATACTTTCCATATCTTTTTCAAGTTTTTGTTGGACAGCTTGTACCTTACTTTCCATATCTATTATTTGGATTTTAATTTCTCCTATTTTACTCTCCACTTCTGTTGTTATGTCGGTTTTCATTTCTCCCATTCTATTGTCCAATTTTCCCCTTAGTTCCTCCGAATCCTGTCTGATTTTAAACATCATTTCCTCAAGACTGTTATTACTCTGCTTCATTTCCTGTTTAAGACTATCATTACTCTGTAACATCTCTTCTTTAAGACTGTTTAAAAGTACATTAATATCTGTTGGTACTTCAAAAAAATAATTAACTGGATTCTCACCTTCTTGTACGAGGGCGTCCCTCAATCTGGCCTTTAACACGGCTTTTGCTCCTGCCGTGCTTTCATCCCGTTCTTCCAACTCTCTTTTTAGGTCAACCACCTTCAGTTCTTCTAGTGTCACCTTTTTCGTGGTCATTTTATTTTAATTCTGTTACTCTTTTCACTGTAATTGTCCTTAACAATTTCACACCCCATACCTGACACCAATTGTAACGTTTCTGCTGTTCGTTTGGGTGTGAAATTAACCTATCGTTCAGTCTATTACAAAAGAGTTTATTCACTAACTTAAAATGACAACACTGTATTTATTTTAACACACTATCAAACTACTCTTATTTATATTTGACAATGTTATCGCGACCAACTCTAAACCGATACTAAACTAAAACTATTTATAATGAATTTCCTTTCTTCTTTTTGTCGACTATGCCGCCGTCGGATCGTCGGCGGGTGGCTTTGAACAATCCGAAAGGACTTCAGCAGCTATACGGGGGCGCTCGGTAAAGATTCGTTACAATATATTAATTACCTTCAAATGTAATTTGAAAGAAAAAAGAACAACTTTCAATTAAAATAATAAGCAGTATTTCCTCCTGTGTACATGCCTGTAGGTGATTTGGCATGCTGTGTGATTAAATGAACAATTTGGGCTTGTGGAATTCTCTCCAATTCTTCACGAGCAACATATTTTATTTCTCACCGGATTGTCTCGTTTCTTGATTCATTTTTTCAGAATTTCCCAAGCATGTTCAATGACATTCATCTCAAAGAAGTTTACCGGCCTCCATAACTTGGTTATTCCCTCCTCTTCAAAAAAAATGTTATACTGTTGCTGATCGATGAAGAGCTGCGTTGTCAGCCATGAAAACATATCCGTCGCCCACTGTGCCTCGGAACAGCCGCACAACAGGATTTAGAACTTCCTCGATGTGTCCTTCCACCAGTGTCTCTTCTCTTCGGGACCAGTAGAGGTGTCATTTTACTCCTCATAATACCATCTCAAAATATCACACTCTCACCTTCAAATGGGAAGCTTTTCGACCTGAAGCTCTTCAAACTGATGTTCTTCGTGAATCAGAAATCAAGCCAATTCTCGTCTCATCGGAGAACATCTCGTTATTCCAGTTAGAATTATGATTGCGTGTTATAATTTGTCGTGAAACAATTACTCCTTCAAGTCTAACAAGCTCTCTTGATATAAACCTTGTTGATTCCAAACGATTTATTCGAGTTCTGGGGCGATCATTTACGTCATTTTCTCATGAATTTTCGATACAGCATTTTGGGAAACACCTACAATTTCCACGATATCACTTTGATTAAAGCGCTATTGTAACAAAGCAATTACTGATGATGTTAAAATGAGATACCATGTTTCTAGATATCTTTAAAATTATTTATTGAAAATTGAAAAATAACCGAAATAATGTGTAAATACCAGTATCAACGGAATGTGCAAAAATCGAATGTCGAAAAATCTGTATTATGAGCAAAACAATGCTTTTGATATTTTCATTTAAAAAAAGGTCTAAAATAAATATCCATGACAATTCTTAGAGTACCATGAACGTAGATATCCTATTTGAAAAATATTCTAAACTTTTCGGCGTATGTGTATGTATATATATATATATATATATATATATATATATATATATATATATATATATATATATATATATATATATATATATATATATATATATATATATATAAGGAAAAGCTTCCTCGGACGTTAATGTTGGAATTACTAGGTTTTCAGTTAGAACCCCCGTTTTACATTTGTAAAATCTCGAAGTTTCGGCTTCCACTTTGAAGCCATTATCAAGAGAATCAAGTTGGTTTAGTTAGATTGAGACCTCTGAGCAAATCAACTATCGGATAAGATAGGCGAACATTAAAGAGTAACAATACCGCCTTATCCGATTTTCAGAATTAAAGACGACTGGATCTGGTTCGATTACTTCGAGAAAGGCCATCTGAACTTAACTGATGAGTTTTTAAAGAACGAAACCGGTCTTAAGATGTGATGAATTTTTTCCTCCTACTAATCGTACGAGACACACTTTGATTAGTCGTACTACCTGTAATAATAGAATTATACTTTGAAAATGATGGATGATGCAATGATGGAATGAATGCATTCTGAAGACCCAATTTTCGATTACACTTTCATCCAAATAACCTGGTATATTTTCAATGGTGGCCTGAATATTTCGTTTAAGGTCAAACACTATTTGGGGTTTATTTCTATAAACCAAAGATTTAACATTACTAGACCAAAACAATTTAAGAACGTGAAATAGCACAATCTTGGTGACCAAACATTACCATTTCGCGAAATAACGCATCCAGGAAACTTTTCTTGCAATAAATCGATTGTCTGGCGAGATGTTTGACAAGTCACACCGTTTTGCTGAAAGGAATTATTGTTTATATCCACATTTATCCTATAGCGTTCATGGTTAACAGTAACACGATTTCCATCATTGTCTTCAGAAATATAGATCATATCAATCCTTTAGCTCAAAAACGGTACGAAACAGTGTATTTCTGAGGATGAAGTGATAACTCATAACTCACTTGAACATTGAGCATTTTTATCGGCGCAAATCTTACAGATATGTTTCTTTACAGACCTATTAAGACAGAAGTGCACTTTGCCGAAATAGATTATTTTTACTAATAGATTTTTACTAATTTTATAATAGATTACTATAGATAGATTTACTAATAGATTATAGATTTACTAATAGATTTTATTAATAGATTTTCGCTTTACACCTGTTCTAGGGCCCAACTCGTGTGTCTTTCCATGGCGAATTAACACAATATATTAAACACAGTAGTCATGTACATTTGAAACAGTGTTGCCGTTATTACGTTTCAAGGTTCTGATACTCTTATTGGAAAACTTCACTATAAAAAGTTAAGTGAAGTTCGTCTTCATTCTCTTCCAACATTAAATATATTAAACATCTGAACGACAAGAGAATAGTTTATAATGAATTATCTAACCCGGAACACAATTGCAACTAAAAAAGCATATGCTCCAGAAAGCTATCGGTAACAAAACTTGTGACTGTCATCTAGATACATAAAGAAAACGTTTTTATAGCGCTTGGCATAAATTTCCGGCGCATTATAGAAACAATGCGCATTCTCGTCCTGTTATCAACGAGACACGGGGACAATAGTCGACAGTCGTGCGAGAATTTTTACCCTCTTCCGCAACATTAATCATCGTACTTGTTTCCAAGTGAGAATACTTACAAAAGCGTGAACTTTTTGACTGGAATTAAAAAAAGATCATTTTAAAACTCATTAATTGTAGTAATTTCGAAATTCAAAATATCGAAATAAATACAATATCAGGTGTATTATGTTAGATATTACTATGGTTTAAATTCAAATAATTTAGGAATTAAATTATGATGCACAGTACTTATTTTTTACTTTAAATATTTGGTATGAGAGAAACAAATTTTTGAAATTATTGCAGAATATTATTCATGCTAACATAATACAGTGATTACTCTTTAAGTTACATTGTAATGACTATTTATAATAATTTAAACTTTTTCATGCTCTATATATATATATATATATATATATATATATATATATATATATATATATATATATATATATATAGCATGATTCAAACTCGCGAGGACTTGAGCTTCCTTCTTCGAGGCCAATAACCAAATGACACCAACACGAAACTTGAATATGTTATCGTGACTTCTTTGTAGATGTTTATAAACAAGCAGTATCCATTCCAGGATAGTTTTGGTGCATCTTCTTGTTTATTCTCTACTGTGCTCGGTTTGCTTGCAGATCCGTAAATGCTCCGTAAATCCGTTAATCATTCAGTTTCCATGCAATTTGTTCCGAATATGGAGTTGTTTAATATTGTGTGGCCAAAATTTATTCTGCTCATTCAAGTGTCCATATATGATACTATTAAACACCCGATTTTCTTTTCAAATCAGATTAATCCAGTCAATATATATGTAGCTTTTAAAAATATTTCATACTTTACAATACTGGTGGCCTAATATAACGCAATTATAAAGGGTTGTCTAATAATAGCGTTGTGTTTTATAAGGGTTGTCCAACAAATGAGACACCATGATAATTAGAAGTGGTAATCCGGAAATTTTTATTTTATCTTAAAGAACAAATAGTGGCACTATGTTTTGAAGATATTGTTATTCAAATATCCCCCTCGGCCTTGTCTGGTGAAATGTTTTCTGGGGTCTCAATTTTTGATAACCCTTTCACACATATCACGTGGTATATCTTTAATGGTCGCCAGAATGTTTCGCTTATTTCTGTAAACCAGATAATTAACATAAATATAAAAAATAATCCAAGGGGATAATCGTATGATCTTGCATACCATTTACCATTTCACCATTAATGCATTCAGAAAATTTGTCTGCAACAAATCCGTTGTTTGACGACATATCTGACAAGTCACACAATCTTCTTAAACAAAAAACATATTCTGTTCGCGTATTCCTATAGCGTTTATCATTAATAGTTCAAAATAATAACATCCTATCGCTCCTTCAGCCTAAAAATCACACCAAACAATGATTTTATGAGGATGAAGAGGTAACTATGGAATCACTTGAGAATTTTCAAAAGAGAGTATTGTTTCCACAAAGTGGAGGTCGCCTTCCAACTTCTAACTCAATGTACTGAACATAGAAGTCTATTAATGATATTTATATTTCAGTGTTACCGCAATTACATTTTAAACTTCTGACACTCTTATTGGAAAACTCTTTACAATACCAATGCAACCCAGGTGGAAAACAAACACAATTGCACTATACGCACAAGTTTTTCATTTGTATGTTTCATTAAGTCATATTCAAAATAAAATAGACTTGGAAAAGGGAGTACATTTTTGTGAAGCATTTTTGGTTCATGTTTTTGAGAATCCGCCTACAGCCGCGATAAGGCTGACTGAATGTCCAGTTCAAAAACATTTGGTCGCCAATTTTAGTTTTGAAAATATCCACAAATCGAATGGAGCCATATTAAGTAAATATGGTGTTATGATTTTGTTTAGTCACGCAATTTTTTTTTATTATCGTAGATTTAAGTATGCTATTAATATCCTCGATATACCATTAAATAATAAGCATGAGGAAAAATAATATCATGAGGTAATATTATATAATGAGGTTAAATTATTTGGCATATCTTTCATTTTTAATTTTATGCCAAAAGAACTGGAATATGTAATCAACATTTACAGCGGCAGATTAAATTTTCCACCAGAAAGGGTCAGCTCGAAGGGATTAATACGATAATACTCAACTCAATATATTTAGAATTATTATGGAAAATAAACACGACTGAAAAAAATATTAGTTTTACAAAAATAACATGATTAATTTTGATTTTTAATATTCTGTCGAACTTTGTCATTAAATGTTTACCCGATGCCGTACAATAATTAATCAAAGCCATTTTTGCCTTCCATTTGGACAAAATTCTTCATATTTACACAGTCTATCCTATGGTGCAAGTAACTGATTGAATCTTCATGTAACAAGTACCCTAAGCATAACTTTAGTTTTCGGGTCTGTAAAATTTTCATATAAACTTGATTCCAACTGTTTATGATGATAATGCAGCAATGAATCGTAAGAGGGGGAGCATTAAGCATAATGTATGCCATAAATGAAAGAAAACGTCCAAAAAGGGGGTGAAATTATTCAAAATTATTGTTGTGTGTTGGTCAGGCCTATCGAGAAGATTCATAGCAATTAATAGCATTTTAAACATGAAAATGCCGGAACCATTCTCAACCTAATTGTGGACGACTGTTATGAAAGATACACGAGGCAGAACAAATGAACTATATATAGACACAGATATATAAATTCAGTGTTATCGCACATACATGTGCATTTGCTGATGATTTTGTAATCTTTGGGAAAATTGAAAAGATCCTTCAAGAAAACCTACAAATAAGAAACAACGCACTATAGTTCCTAAAAATTAATGTAAAAAAAAACTAATTGTAACCGGAAGAGTAAATAATCAGACAAATGTTCGACTGTAAGGAAAATATATTGACATATATATATATATATATATATATATATATATATATATATATATATATATATATATATATATATATATATATATATATCTGAGTGAATATATGAGGGTGAATCAAGATTAATAACAATGTATATCAATTCTTCTATTGGAACCTTTGGTGTGAAACACTAAACTTGAAGAGATTCGCTAGAATCTCTTCAAGTTTAACAATGTATATCATGATACTGAAATAAATGCTAGGATGGTGAATGCAACAAAAGTATGCCACAGGCTGGGAAATTCATTCATCAACAAGAAAACATTTTGATAAAAATCTAACTGTTTTTAAAACTAGCTTTGTTCCGATTTTCACATCTGACTGCAAAAGCTGGGTACTGATAAAAAGTACCAGGTCAAAATGTCAGGGTATTAAAATGAAGAACCTGGGCAAAGTGCTAGGCTTCACAAGAAAATATAAGATAACACGTCAATCCGTAAGCAACAAGAAGTTTAGGCTGAAGTGTTTCGGACATCTTACAAGAAAGAAAACAGATAGACTAATCAAAAGAGTGTGGGAAGCAAGAAGACATGATAAAAGAACATGGGGAAGACCTTGGGACAAGAGCATCAGAGAGATACTGGCAGAGGTCTTACAAGAGCTGAAACAACAAATTTAGCTAAGGATGTAAGAAAGCGTGGTGAAAATTTATTTATGGCCATAAGAAATCGATATATTGGTATACCTTACACCCTTAGGGTATAATAAGGATAGATTATATATGATTTGTTAGAGGGAGAGCTGTGGCTTGCTTGATTGTAGCTATCGAGTAAAGCAAACAAACAAGCTGGAGTTGTGATACATTTCTCCTTATTAAAGGGTTTAACATTGACGGTCATACAAAACCAGTTAGAGATCATTTCAAAGGACACTGCCCCTTCATTTTCGATAGACGACCAGAGTGTTCTATTAAATACTTCCCAACACAGTTTAGATTTATTCAGATGCAATTTTGTTAGGTCCGCAAATGTCCTAGTTTATATTGGCTTCCAAGACATCAGTAATTGCTGGCTTATCGACATAGATGAAAGATTTACCATAACCTCAATTAAAATAATCTAAAAGCGTTAAATCATATGGCTTTGATGGTCAATTAGTAGATCCGTTCCCCGAAATAATTATCTCACCGAATTATTCTCCCAATAAATCGATTGTTGCGTTGGCTGTATGTATATGTGGAGCCTTCCTTTTGTTAGCGATCTGTGCTACCATTCAATTTCGGAATTTAATAGTCCATGTAGTCGCATATCAAAGCCCAAAGTCCTGCGAACGGCAACGAATTCATAAATTAAAATTTTTATCAATACAGTCAACAATAGCGGTGATAATTTCTTCGGAACGAATAGTTTTTGTCTTGTTTTTGTTTTAATATGGAGCGGAAAGCAGGAATGAACAGCAGCAGCAGGAATGATGAGCAGGAATTTCACAAAGTGCTCTATAAGTTTGGCGCAGAGAACACTAATTTTGGTAATAAATTTCGAGAATTTACAAGCATTGCTCTGATGTTAAACGTACCATGATGATTTGCCAGACTAATGAGACACAGATTTAAAGACTCATCGCACAAATTCACAGTTTGCTTGACAGACTCCTATCGAAAGTTCGGACACCCTGAAAAAAATTACCCTTCATGCCAAAGAAAGAGAGAACTCTTCCATCTGCAGAAAAAGACATGATTTTGATTTTTTGGGATTTTCATGGTCAGGTACTTATTAATGACGAGAAGTAGGACATTCACCTGATGAAAGGCAGGGCAATCACGGGGAGTACTATGCTTCACAAGTGAAACAATTGAAACCGGATATCCAAACTAAACGTCCAAAGTTGGCCAAGAGACAAATTGTTTTTTCACCACGATAATACGTCTGCACACAGGTCTTGGGTTGGAACTGCAAAACTCCATGACCAACGCTTCGAAAAGCCTCCACGTGCACCATATTTCCCGGATTTGGCTCCCGGCTCTTCCCAAACCTGAGCAAATGTCCCGCTGGATGAAGATTCAGTTTAAATGGTTAGGAAAAAGCTGGAATAATCGCTTATTTTGTAGAGATCGACAAATTGCATTATACTGAAGCTATTAAAATGTTGGAACATTGTTAATCTAAATGTATACAATTAAAAATATGTCTTCGGGAAATCTAATATTTTCTTTATCAGAACTTTTCGAACGACCCATATACTCTTCAACATGCTGACTGTTTTTGTGTTTCTGAGTTACAAGTACAGCATATAAATTAGACGATGTACAAATTTTCGAATTTTACATAAAAATTGTTATAAAATTTTGTTGAAAAGTGGCATTTATCCTAACCAAAAATAAATATAATAAATGAACAAAATATATATTTTCTATATCTGAGAATAAACCTACAAACTTTAAGGTTTATTCAATTAAATATACCTAATATTTTCTTGTCTATCCCGTTCTGTTTATCGTTTCTCTTGCAAAGCCATTAGCGCTCATTAGCGTAATCCAGTCATACAAATAATTCAGCTTTGATATTATTGGCTCAATATATATAGTCAATTAAATTAATTCCAAATTTATTCTGCATGACCGAATTGTATTACCCTACTGTTCTAATTGAACTTTTATTTAAGATATGTCCTTTATAATTTGTGAATAGTAATAGTAAATAACAATAATAATTCTTCAATAATACAAGATATGCCTACAGATATAATGAAAGTAGTCCAAAATTCTGTAATTTTTGTATACAAATTTAGTATTGAAATACTTAACTTTTTTTAAACAGGTTGCCTGGTCTAAAAGGAAACCGGGGTTGTGATTCCCGAAAAAAATATCATTTTAATAAACAAAAGTCAAAATATTTTTATAAATGGTTTTAATATTTTTATAATAAGCTTTCTCTTGTTAATGTTTTGGAGGAGAAAAATATTCAAAAGGCAAACACAAGGCAAAAGGCACTACTTCTTTTTCGTACTACGGATTCAGAACTACCAGTTTTGAGATTTTTTTTTAACAAATAGAAAAAATTTCATAGAAGATTTAAAATTTCGCCACAAAAAATGGTTACAGAAAACAAAATTAGAGAACAATTACAATTTTATGCTACAGTTCATTATTTCCAAATTCATCAGTATATTTGAAATAGTTTTATTCATTTGGGGTAATGTTTAATAACTAACGACGATTTTGACCAACTGACTTTTGGATCGTTTTGACCTAACCTTTGTGATAGGTAAATCCATTTTACTGCACTTATAAATTTAACTGAGGTAGCCGAAACTTGATGGAAATTCATTTAATATAAATAAACAAAGATTAAAAAGGTAAAAGGTAAAGTGTTAGGGTTAGAAGCGCATCAGCAACTAGGCTATTTAGCCTAACAAAGACTAATATCTAAAAATTTCCACTATATTTAAAATTGTATGTATGACAATTGTTTCGACACACATTACCTTTTTCAGATATAAACTATATTAAACTAACTTTAGTTTAAGTGCAAATATATTGCACTTATTTTAACAACCTAACAGCAAAAGTTTAATTAATTTTTAAGTTAAACTTAAGTTGGTGTTTTTTTAGTTTTTCTGTAAAAGTCACGAAACCTCCGTGTATAAGTTACTAGTATATATCTAAGAGGTTCCTGTGCTGCCACAAACAGTAAATATTTTACACTTATGTCTTAATGTATTACAGTGATTTTTAATTAAGTAAGAACTTCTAGTGATTCTGTGCATATCTGATTTTGTCAACAAAATGTTTCGTTTTTAAAGAACATATCTTGTTTAAAACCAGCGGAAATGGTTCAGCTTGGTTTTAATAATATTACTTAATTTACTTTAAGAAAGAGGTATTCCAATGGCACAAAATACACTTCGTAAATCAAGTACAGCTAATATGAAAACAACAAATGGGCTATGGTAATGTGACAGTTTGTCATGTATATTGTTCAACATAGCACTCGAAAAAGTAATTAGACTATCAGGCATCACTATAACAGGGACCACATTTAATAAATCCATTGAGCTGCTGGCTTATGCTGACTATATATACTTAATCAGCAGAAAAAAAGATGGAGCTATGGAAGCTTTTATAGCAATAAAAAACGCAATTCAAGGAATGGGTCTAAAAATCGAAATAGATAAAACCAAATACATGCTGGCTAAAGTAGGACAAACACAGCGGATTCAAGAATCACTAAGAATAAGAAACGAAGAAATAGAAGCCGTCAATTAATTCATATAACTAAGCTCCCTTATCAATAGTTACAGAATTACTAAGGAGATAAAACGAAGAATTACTTAGGATATAAAACGAAGAATCCTACTATCCTAGTAGCGGATAAATGTTATTACGCACTCATTCCACACCTAATACCCCGAAACAGATCTAGAAAACGAAAACGAAGCTATATAAAACGCTAGTAAGATCGGTGTTGACATATGGCCGCAAAATGTGGACATTAACAAAAATTATTTGCACGGTTAGTTCATGGTGAAATATATTAACAATGATAATGCTTAAAACACTTGGTATTTGTTTCACAATATATTCAAGATATTATCTGACATATTTCGACTTCGCGACCATCTCTCTTTTTCAGAATGGTCGCGAGGCCGAAATATGCCAGACAATATCTTGAATATATTGTGAACCAGATACCAAGTCTTTCACTCATTATCATTGTTTACAAAAAAGGTTAAGGTAACTCTACGGTGCTTCGAGAGGAACATGCCAAGAAGAATATATGGGGCCATGAATGACGATGGGCTATGGAGAAGTAGATTCAATTTTGAATTGTATAAGATCTACCAAGAACAAGATATCAACAAAACGATCAAAATAAGGTGATAAACTTAGAGGCTAATCATCCCGCTAGAAAAAGCCTACTAGAAAAGCCAGTTGGAAGATGAAGGCCCAAAATAGAATATCTAGACAATTTAGAAGCCGATCTAAATAACTTAGGAATAAGAGGATGGCGAAGAAGAGCCCTCGACTAAGGTAGCTGAAGGAAAATCCTTGAGGACAAGGTCCACCCGAAGCTGTAGCGTCAGCCCGATGCATGGCATAAAATATCGATTTAAAGCAAAATATTATAAAGATAAAAACTGAGTTGTATTTATGACAAGAAAATTTTGTTGCATTTATTACGGGATTTTGAATTAAGAAAACTCTAAATTTTAACGAAACTGTTTCCAAGTTATCTACTCACCTTAATATGGTAACGCCCCACAATATTACAACATTTGAATTTACTACTTCTTGGACAACTTATTCGATTAATAGATTAATACGGTAAAGTAATCATAAATCGATTACCAAAGCAGGTTTACCCATTAGAATGTAGAATATAATTAGAATGTATGTAGTAAGAAAGTACCATTTTACTGACAAGTTCGTACGTCGTCGTATCATTCGATTTATTTTTATTATATCATTATTATTTTGCCTAGCATATTATCTATTATTCAACAAATCTATTATATATTTTATTATCTTAGAAATTTAATGGATATATAAAAATATTTTGGCTCATTTGGGAAACAATAATTCAAAGTAAAAATGCTGAAATGGTGAGTAGAATTTTTAAAATACAAGATAAAGGGGTCACGAAAATGATCATATTTAAGACTATCTCTATTCTAGTCGGTCCATTACAAAAACCTGTTCGTAATGCTTTTGAAATTAACCTAGTTGGGTAGCAACTAGCATTAACAGAAAATTTGTTGAATCCAACATTTCTCATTAATCTGGGGGACGATAAATAGTAGTCTGTTATATAACATTTACGAAGACGTTGCCATGTATTTGAAAGAATATTGACATAACTCTATCGAACATATATTGAACTATACTGAAAGTATCTGACTTTGGCCAACATACCATACGGTCAAAAACACACAAAAAAAATTGTGGTCAAAAGCATACAGAAAAATTTCTAATAACTGGGCGCAAATGAACTTCAAAATTTATTCGCATCGAAAATGAAGTGCACAGTTGAAATCAAAAAATATTTTTTGATTTCAACTTTTGATTTCAAGCAATGGTTAGTTGCTTGACCGGGAGGAAGCCCCACTCATCCTTTACATTGGAGGGCATATGTTTCGTCTGTTGGTAGTTAGACTCATCAGGGTACCAACACATGCTCTCTCGCCAAGAATAGGGAGTCCTTCTCCACACTCAAACCACCCATATTTTCGCCGACTTCTCGTCGGATAGCTTATAAATGGAGTTTTTTGACTTTTTTGGAACAATATTGTGGAACTGCTTGTGGAACCCAACGGTCGGGGGTGTATAACTTCTGACTACTGTTGTCTCGTTGGACGCAGTCCAAAGAAGTCAAAAAACCCCATGTGTATATATATATATATATATATATATATATATATATATATATATATATATATATATATATATATATATATATATATATATATTCTTAAAAGAATTCTTAAAATGATTAGTTAACCCAAATATGCCTATCGCCCTACATGTAGGTCGATGGTTTAAACTACCCGCCAAAAATTTCCTACTATTCGTAGGTGGCACATAAAACTACAACATAAAAATCAGCTGTCAGTAATAAACGCAGCTTTACGACGGGGTACCGTTTTATTGTTAATATTTAAGTGTTTACATTACGAAAAATGGACCACTGTGACGTGAACTTTGTGAGGTAAGTAATTAGTTAGATTAGATATTACCGACGAGGACTCAGGCGATGAGAATAATTTAGCAAATTGTGGTGATTTGCTTATTTCGTTGCTAAACAAAAATATTCAGGTAGCTGGAACAATTCGTTGTAATAGACTTAACAACAATTCATTTGCCTCCATAGATCTCAAGAAAAGAAAATAAGGTGATACGAGAATCGAATGGCATAAGAAAATAATATTGTTGCTGTTCAATGGAACGACAACAACATTGTCACAATGTGCTTTAATTCTTTAGGTGCCAAACCCATTAATATCGTGAAAAGATACTCACAACGTGATAAAAAGATTGCTCAAATTGAACAACCATTTGTCGTGAAAAAATATAATGCGAATATGGGCGGCGTAGATCGCTGTGATGAGAACATAAGCCTTTATCGTACTTCCATTAAAGGGAAAAAATTGTATTTTTCTCCAATTGCTCAGTGTATTAGTATGGCCGTGCAAGACAAGTGGCAAATACATAAAAGCAATAAAAGTGCCATGGGACAATTTATATTTTAGGAATGTAACTATAGCACTTGCCTGGGGAAATCACACAACGCTGGAGATGATTTGTCTACTCTTCAGCAGTGCTAGCTCTTTTGAGGTCAATTTTCAATCTTGGCAAAAGAAAAACGTCACCCCCAGTCAAGTATACTGAATAATGAAGCCACGGTGGGCTGAAGAGTCACAGATATGTTTTGACTTGCTGTAAACTAGTTAATTGAAATCGCTCTGCGGCAAAACGTATTGCCATAATTCAGCATCCAGATTCTTGATGTTCGGTTTCAAACGAATGACCCCTTTTCAAAGCTTTTCAAAAATACTTTGGTAAATATGCTGGGTTTTTCCTTTGGCCTAGAAGCATACTTTTCTTAAGGACGATCCCGTTATCAGAAAAATGATTTTTTGAAAAACGTTGATCAAAATATATTGAAGTTGTGACAGAGCACATTAACATATAAAAGTAACTTTATAAATTGAAATTTATTGTATTGATAATTTTAAATTTATATTACAGTAAAATTAAATGACAATTCTAAAAATATTTTGCTTTCAAAATCTTCGCTAAAAATTTTGTTTTTCGCAGGTATTTCTGCTCGTAACAAGAAGGATGATTAATGTCAGGAAGAGGGCATAATATCACTTGGGAATGGCAGCCATTATATGGTTACTCCGGTGACTGAAGGAGTGTGCTCTTTCAATAATATAGCTGAAATATACTCTGCGCTCTATAAAATCCTTCAAGAGAGTTGTTTATGCATGTAATGATATTCAGCAGTTTCATGTTGAACAGTTTTATATAGGGAATGTCCTGTAAAGCAAAAGTCT
Organism: Cosmopolites sordidus; assembly: GCA_031761425.1. Classification (NCBI taxonomy): domain Eukaryota; kingdom Metazoa; phylum Arthropoda; class Insecta; order Coleoptera; family Curculionidae; genus Cosmopolites; species Cosmopolites sordidus. The sequence goes on from JARFXV010000330.1 coordinate 161,679, forward strand.
CATTTAGTTTTATATTCTGATAAATTACGATTCTTTAAAGTGCATGTGACAAACGTTAACAGAAAATATGTCATTTTGAAACTGTAACTAAAGAAAATAAATTTTGTTTACTGAAAACTGGAACAAAAATCGGGTACTAATGTTACCCGATCATGAAGTTTTTTCAAGATTTTCCAATGATTATCTAGTAAATAAAGTTATTATAAAGCTTTATAACATATGAAAGTGGAAATAAAAAAAAATAATTATTTGGTTTATATTATAAACTATTACTTATTTGATTAGTTAATCTATATAATTTTCGGACTATAAATCTGATCTTCTTTCAGACCAAGCTTGTAAAGTAAATCTATATAACAGAGTTATATTATCATATCCATTTTGTGGATAAACTCCATTCATATAGCCTTTTAACTAACATTAAAAAAAAATTAATTTGTTAACGTTGTAAACATAAATAATCAGCTAACAGTAACCGATCAGCTAAAGCTATTTTAAACTGAGTTTTAGCACTGCTGAAGAGTAGACAAATCGTCTCCAGCGTTGTGTGATTTCCCAAGGCAACTATTTTGAATTGAATAAAAAATTATAAAAAAATGTGTGCAGTTTTGTACTGTGCAGATTTCTGAACTGGAATTTTTATAGTGCATCGTTACTTGAACTTGTTGTCACTCATTTTCACATCATAGTTAAAAAATCTGATTCATGAACTGAATTACAGGCGGACTACGGACTACAAAGTGACTCTAAGGAGTTCAAACTAGTATACTACTTGTATTAAACTAATATTATACCATCGGCTGTAGGCCTGCCTCAGCTCCAATGGAAAACCTATTTTATTTAAACATATTTGACTGCCCGGTATATAAGGTGCATTTCACGGAAAACAGGACTTAAAAAAACAAATATATATTTTTTCGGCAAAAATCGTTATTTTCATTTAAAATATTCTCCTTGCGCGTCAATAAAAATTTTTGCATGGTTAATTAGGTTGACGAATGAATTTTTAAACTCGGCCAAAGATGGCGGTCGGCACCTTTTGAATGACTTCAATGTCGGCATAACGCTGCCCTTTCATCGCAAAATAAAGTTTTTCGAAGAGGTAGAAGTCGCAGGGTTTTAACAAGTCATTGCAATGTTGAATTCGGAGCAATTTTTAGTCGTCTAAAGTTTAGAATCTGAAATATATAACACCAAGTAAGCTGTTTTAGGCTTTTTTCGTATTGATTCCACCGATACCAAAACCTAAAGTGACCTAGAGTGATTAAAATTGGCCTACCAAAACCTAGGAGACGAGTACACCGTAGCATATTACGATCCAAAATTTATTTGAGGTTGCGGCAGTATGGCCGAATATTTTAATAGTTGTTTTGGAGATTTCTAGCTCTTCTCTCCCCTTGAAAAGATATACAAGGGCGAAAGAGGCATAATGACGCTCTCTGCTCTTCTTTTCTCTTCAGTTAGTCTCTTCAGTCATTTCAATGTCAGTTGTCCGCTCCCCAGCCAGCTTCAGTAGTTAGTGGTCCCCCGAACAGTTGCTGCACCTGGAGTTGTGGAATCGCGTGTGGGTGCACCAGTCCCAGTAGTACGATTCGGGCTCTGATAAAGCCGTTGAGCCTTTTGTTGTTCTTGGTAGTAAGTAGATTAGTATATATCTATATTACAGATCGAATTGCAACCCCGAAGGTTTGCACCACATCGGCCCAATTGGGGAACGCGTCTTGGTTTTTAGAGACGCAGAGTAGAGTACACCACTCATTCACCGCCAACCATCCATTAACCATCATCATCCATTATCCATCATCGGCCAACCGTCAGCCGCCAAACCCCAGGTCTAGATTAATTACTAATTTTAACCCTCAAGAGAAGTACTGGATAAGGGATACCCGGGGGTGAATTAAAAGTGTTCTTTCCTTATAAATCGCCACGTTGAGGGGATGGCTTTGAATGGGGGGAAATATTTACTGTCCCTACTACAGATTCCCCACCATAGTCATCTTAAGATGTGAATACTAACAAAAATATTAGCGACCCTAGTCAGTCTATGGGTATACGCCAGAACAGTGCCAGTGCTGTTGTTTTATCAGTGTTTTTTCAATAAATAAAAACCATTAAATAACCTTTTTACATAAATAGTGTGTTTTTTTTCGATATTGACACAGTTTATGGCACAGTTTATGATAAGTAAATAATACATATTATATTTTCTATAGTATTTTTATTGAAAATTTGGATTTTTTATTTTTTTATCATTTATTTATCGGTTTCTTTCATTTTCTACTTAACTCAAAATGAACACGCTTTCTCGTACTTGCTGTGCATCTTAAGTAGAACCGTTATATGAGGTAAGCTAATATTTTCGACGACATAGAGAGTGAAAGCCAGACCGAATCGGTCCGAAGCGAAATTATAAAATAAATAAGTATCTGAGGGGTACATTAAGTCCCCTTTTAAATGCCGTCGGAAGAAAGTTTTTATCTATTAATTTCGCCTAGATATGATAGTTTCAATAGAACAGCTCATTTTAACACTTTTCTAATCTTTCCTGATTTTTTCGCTGGCATTCAAAATACTATTCTTTTTTGGAATATTCTATAGATATAGTCTTTTTCTATACTGATTGAGATTTAAATAAAAAAAATATTAAATTGGACAATTTAATCAAAAGATAATAATCAAATACAAACACGACAAAGAGAGATTAATAATCAATAGACATGTACTCCTAAAACGGAAAGCACAGAAGTGCTTCTCTTGAGGGTTAATTATGTTCTGCTAAGTACTCATCTGGCCATATATATCACTCCTTTAATGTTTTGTATATCTTGTGTGGAAAGTATATATTTAATTATATATTTCCTATAACCAATCTATATCTTTATTATTTTATGTTAATATAGATTGTAGTATACACTTATCTTCATATCAATTTCATACTTGTTCAGTTTGGGTATGGGTAAATCGACTACGACCATGGTCCGTGGTTCCGTATAGAGAGTTAGTGGCACTCAAAAGGGCTCAAAGTAGAAGATCAGGGGCAAAAATTACATTAGGAACCCACAACCCGTGCCGTATATAAATAGCCGTATGCTGGCGCACACGAATATTAAATTGATAATGTTGAGATCATCTTTTATATTACATCTTGGAAAATATTATTTTATATTATATACCATTAGCGCCCAACATTTTTGTATCAAGGACCTATCGGTATTGGCTATATTAATAGTAAACTGAACGTTATGTAAATATAATTCTGGAATCTTACATGTTGTCATACCTTAGAAAGTTCCAGAACCTCAATTTCAGCAAGACAATGCTCTTTCCAATATAGTAAAAGTAAGGTAAGGAGTCCACCTGTTACTTTGGTAAAAAGAATTACCCAGTCCTTTCAACAATTAAGCGCTTTACAAATGAACAAGTTCCTATAGACATGCGTTTCAAGTAGTCTATGATGAGATATCGTAAAATTCAATCGCATTTGATCAATACCTAGACCAGACAATGATTGCGTAAGGAAGTGAAATCGACCAAAGCATTGTTTATCATTATTAGCTTATATACTGATTGAATTGCTGGAAATGGTTTCTTTTACAGCAAGAATAAACATTTCGAAGCTAATTGACTCAGTTAATATTAGTATTATATTCAGAAATAACACTTTTTTTCCAAAAGAACAATATTCCCATATTCGGCCCTTTTAATATTCTCGATTCTGTTATATTATGTATTTTCAGCAAACCAATTTTTACTAATTAATATGATCCAGTCATGGAAAATCGTTCAGCTTTATAGTTATTAGTATGTTTACAACAGCAATAAAATTGGCCAATTCAAAGTATATTACGTCGAACCACATTTCATTATATCTGGTACATATAGGTTTATTTACAATATTTGTGTCATAATTTCCAAATATGCTGTTCTGTTTAAAAATAGTTCAATAATTTTTCTGGATTACATAAGGGGAATTCAAATGTTATGGAAATGTTTCTTTTTTAATTTTTGGTAATTTCAAGGCTATAATAATTTGGGCTCTTTGTTTTATTGATTGTGAAATGAGGAATAACGAGGATAATATAGTACCATAACAAACTAATGAAAAATTCATTTTTATATTAATGACATTATGTGTCACATATAGTTTTAAACAAATATCTACCCGTAGATGCCCTGCAATAATGAGCTCTTTGTAAAGTTTTTTTATAGACCGATAACATATTGGACAATAAGTCCCCGATCCCGCATATTGATGGCGTCACTTACGAAAAATCCTTATCAGTGGTCGATTGTGCCAACCTTCAAACGTCATGTGTCAAAATTTCTTGACAATCGTTCACTAGTTTCTGAGTTGGCTTGATAAACATTACCCAGACTATGCCTCAGGAAAATCCACTATAATTGATTGGTATGCTGAATGTAAATGTGCCCATACAAACGCTCTGATGATTCTCCTCATTATAAACGAGATGGTTACACCAGAAAAAATCAGAAAAATTCGAAAAGTGTTTACACCATTTTGCATGAACATTTGGAAATGCGTAAATTGCTATCGAAATGGGTACCGCGTTTGCTCGCAGCGGCTGAAAAATAACAACGTATTGATGATTCTGAGTAATGTTTGGAGCTCTTTAAGCGAAATAAAAAGAATCATGCGGTATGTGACAATGGACGAAATATGAATCCATCACAACACTCTGGAGTCAAATCGGCAGTTAACAGAGTGGACAGCAACCGGTGAAAGCCGTCTATAGCGACCAACACACAACCATCGGCAGACAAGGTTATGGCCTCTGTATTTTGGGATGCGCATGCGATTATCTTGAGAAAGATAAAACGATAAATAGCGAATATTACATAGTGCTATTGATGCGTTTAAAGGGCAAGATCACAAAAAAGGTCCCAAATGAACAAAAAAAGTGCTGTTTCACCAAGACAATGCACCGTTTCACAAATCATCGGCAACGATGGCTAAATTGCATGAATTGCATTTCTAATTGCTTCCTTATCCACTGTATTCGCGAGATCTGGCCCCCAGCGACTATTTTGTGTTATCAGACCTAAAAAAACATGCTCGCTGGAAAGAAATTTCGCTTTAACGAAGAGGTAATTGTCGAAATTGAAGGATATTTTGGAGGCAAAGAGAAATCGTTCTATAAAAAAAGATGTAGAAATGTTAGAAAAACATTAGAAAGATTGTATTGCTTTTGAATATATTTATGAATAAAGTCAAAATTGACAAAAAACTGTGTTTTATTTGTCAGACCGAAGACTTATTCACCGATGTGCTAATTATATTTAATTAAGGTAGCACTTGATAGAAATTCAATCAAACTAAGAGTTATGTTGAATTGTACACGATATTCTAAAATTGAATTAAAATTGTCCAATACTATTTTTGTAACTGTATTTTAGTATCTGACACTGTATCTTCGCATTTGAAACAATTGTCATATAATCGAATATCGAATATCGTGGAAATTTAGACATACGGTTTGGTTCTTTTATAGCGATAATTGATATATATATATATATATATATATATATATATATATATATATATATATATATATATATATATATATATATATATATATATATATATATATATATATATATATATATATATATATATATATATATATATACGTTGATTGGTTTCTCGAATGTTAAGTGCTCAATTGTTCTCGGTTTCTTAGCACATCAATTCAATTTAAAATACGGCCTTTTAACAAGAAATTCTTAATATTTTTACCTAAACGTAATATATACTTCTATATATTTTTCTTAAATTTAGTTTAAAAATGAGTTGCAGATAATAATTATTGACAAATATGAAGTTAATGCAAAAGTCTGTTTTATTTTTTTTAATTCTGGAAACATTTTATTTGTTAAAATATCATTCTTTTTCAAATTGAGCAGTTTATTTAATTCTTTAATAAAACAAAATTTGCATTGATTTAAAAAAGGTTTTGTTGATGAATTGAAGCCTAGTCTATGACAATTAAACATATATCCACCAAATGATCACCTCTTGCTGCTTCACAGACGGCCACCCTTTTGCCGACATTTTGGATGATATTTTGGCATAACCGTAGCTTTATACCAGCAATGATTAGAATAATTTCATCCTTTAGTTCAGGAATCTATTGTGAATTGTTCTTATAGACCTGGCTTTTTATGTGACCCCAAAAGACAAAGGTCAATGGTGTCAAATCACATGGTTTTGGTGGCCAATTAACCTCTCCGTTTCTTGCAATAACTCGTCCAGTTTCTTCAAATTTTTGAACAGTTCGATTGATAGTGCTTTCAACTGGACGATTGTGCAAACTACGATTGTGATTGTGTGGACGATTGTATAAATTTCAAATAATTTTCTATTTCCTGAAAAAAACATTTTTCAGTTTCAGAAAAACAACAAAATTAACAACGCCATCTGTGTTTTGTTCAAGAATTAAAAGTACCGCTCAATTAGAAAGACCTGTTATGTACTGTATTCTGTTCGATGACCTTTCTCCATTTTTCCGGTAGCTGCATAATCCCGCCTTCATAGACGTTCTGGTGTTTCTGGCTAAATAATTAATCCAGGCGATATTTCAAGTCTTCGCAGAAAATAAAGTATTTTCAGTTAACCTGTCAAGTATTTTTACCCCCTTATTCATCAGTATAACAAACATTAAGAGCCAAACACAATCAGGTATAAAAATATCTATATACCAGTTTCAGAAACAAGTGAAATAATTTTCTTCTATCTGCTCGAAAAATTCAGCGAACGATGTAAAAAGGAACATGTATCTCTTGGGAATATGGACCATTACACTAACATAGAAGAAAGGATAAACAGGTGCATTTTTAAAATAAATAATTTCAAAGCGAGTTTATTTTCCAAATCAAATTAAACGAAATCTTAAAATACATTATAAATTTTAATGAATTGGTCTAGATAGGTGGTGTTTCTTTCAATTTTCTGTATGTATACTTTGGCTTCCCATAACATTCTTCATAAGAAACAATTTGTATATTTTTGTATAAAACGTACATCCGAAAGATTTTATTTCCACCTTTCCATGTAGCACTCAGCTAAACCTCCCTTAAATCGTGTAAGACGTTTGTTACCTTTACCAAGACCGTGATAATGTACTATTCATTACTGCGGATTATTGGAATCAGCAGATTATCTGCGAATTTTGATTGAAAGTTGGCTCCAATATCTCCGCTCAGGATTTCAACAAATCAATCGGAATATGACTTATCTCTGAAGTCAGTTTCATTGAAATTGATGAAGCACTTACGATACCATTATATATTTTGTGTTCACCATTTCAGAACTGTTTATATTTCTCTAATAGTTCATGGGCAATCGAATATAATATGAATATATAAAAATGTTTCATTATTTACAGTTATTTAACAATTAACAATAAATACTAGGAAAAAAGACAGTCAATAAATATATTCGGTAGATGGTTTTATTAACTGCTCATCAGATGACGTTATTAACTTAAAATATTTCTTTAAAAAACAATGAAATAATTTGAAAAAAATTGATCTTATTTTAATATTAATTAAATTAATCTATTTTTTATTTTAATTATTATTTAATTATATAACAATATACTATATAACAAATAAAAAACTGTGCAGAAATATCTGCTATTATCATAGTAATAGCAGCATGACAATATTCAATATATTATTCAACAACAGACGCCCTTTTTTTCAATAATGTAGTTAAAATTTAGGCCCCAACAAAATCCACCTAAAAGTTTTGTATCCCCACTGACATTGGGTACAGTGTACAGTGGGTAGTTTTGTAGAGCGGTTGATTTTTCATGCATGTGTCGACAGGAATTGTAATAGAGATGCAAATTTATTTTTTGCTGTGTGTTATTTCTGGCCTGCAATGAAAGTCATACTAATTTTAAACACTTTTTTTCATGTTGACAAAAAATAAATCTGCCAATAATTTGCTTCTATCGTCTGTTTGTTCCTTGTAGTAGTAAAAAGTTTTTTTATTAAAATTTTTAACCTGTATTACTATTAACCAGTATACTATTTGAATTAAACTGAAAATATACGCATACACATTATAGCATATCTTAATATAAACAGTAAAACGCGCACAATTTTGCTTATTTGTCTAATATTTCTGTATGCAATTGTAAACGTCTAGAATTTAATAGTATATGTAACAAGTTTAGATTTTGTTTAGGTAGTCGTGATGGAACATAAGAAGAGTCATAGATTTTCGAAATGAATGGCTAACTGTCCCATTAGAACGAAGTATATTTCAGGAATTATGATACCACGGGTCAGGACTACCTTGTCACAAGAAGACATATTCGGCCAAGCCTTATAAAATTGAAAAATGTTATAACAATGGTGGTAAACTTACTCATAAATTTATTGAAGTGAAGCTTGTTGATTTATCAGTGTATCAATTATATCAGTGAAGCTTGTTGATTTTTTATTATTATATAATACCTTCATGGTCTACACTAGAATTACAACATTTTTAGTTAAATAATAAATATTTTGTCACAGTGTAGTAGTTTTTGTTCTCTGGCAATTAATACCAGGAAGAGTATACAGATAGAGGCTACAAATCCAAAGCTCTCCAGAGCAAACATCTTTGAAAAAATAAATCGCTCTAAAATTGGCATTATTGTTAAAAATTGGTTAAAATTGTCTTTGTAAACAGATTGTTTTTGTTCTGTATACAGACCAAGTACATGTATTATTTGTGGGATTTTCCTGTTTGAAGTTTTAGTTGAGGAATAAATTCGGTGCAATTATTTGTAGATATAATATATATAAATATATATTAAACATTCCTTTAGATCTTTATTTGATTAAATGATTTTATTTATTAGATAAAAATCGCACTAATTACACTGGCCTATGTGGCTAAACACGTTTCAAACTCCGCTTATAACAGTCTCCGCTTATAAAAATCTCGATTCATTTGGCTGGTATTTCAAGAAATCCATTTTTGATAAAATATCATTACAAAAAACATACTTTTCTGAGCCAAAACACGGAAGAAGTTCATGCATGTAATTTGTAATGTGATTTGTAATGCAACATGTAATTTTAGTACCTGTAGAAAGTAAATTCCTCTCGTTAAGTCTAGATGTCAACAGTTCTAATCTTTCTTTTGGAAGGTCGAAGTCTCTGATAAGGTCACTTAAAGCATCGCGAGTAAAATGCAGCGGTTTTGATGACGTAGCTTCAAAATTATCACTTTTTTCGCTAGTATAAGCTTGCCTATCTTCGGATGTACTTCATTGTGTATCTGAAAGATCAGACAGGCTACGAACAGTTGGAACAGGGACGTCTTGTGAACGAGAAACAGGTCTTTTAGCAGATACCAAATCTGGATAGGTCATTTTTTTTCGGTTAATGCCATGTACCTTCACTAAGCAAATATAACAGTCATTGCAGTGACTTTTTGGTTCCCTCCAAATCATAGGCACACCAAACTTCATTTGACTTATTTTATCATTCGCCCATTGCTTTATATGTTTACTACACATTTTCCAAACATTCTTTGGAATCCATACATTTTGCATTTTGAACAAATGCATGCATTTTGCACAAATTCAGATATAGGTTTCCGAAACTTTTTCACCGTATACTCGACACAAACGTAACAAAAAGTGTTCGGATCATTTAAACACGATCATTTTGATGATGACATGTTAACACAACAAACAAACAATAAAAATAAAAAGGTTCAACGGCTACTAAGAAGAAAGTATTATCAACGTGGATAAATTAAATACTGTACGTAATTTTGGCAATTTAATGATACTGAGAGCGTTGCTAGACACTATTCTTTAAAATTACGTTATAGTCTCTGTGACACGAATTTTTGTTTATTATTTTGTATACCTGTGTTATATATTATTCAATAGTTAACATGTTACATACAAAAACGTAATGCAATTTTCTTCTTGCTTCTATTTTATACAAGCTGGACTGTTTGAAACTGTAGAATATAGAATTGTGAGATCTGCTGACGGTGAAATAGAATTTTAGGCTTGTATATTGCATTTTTTGAATCAGTCGGGAAATCATCATCAGTGGGTTTTAAATTAATATAGGTTATTATTGGTTCAATACGTAGGGAAACTTATATGGCGGCTAAACAACAAACCAAAAATCCTAGATGTTTCTATATAACTTTATACCATATCAATAATATTTATCGTTCGGAACTTTAAATTCAAATAAAACAACCACCACAGTAAATACATTAAAACTATTTTTTTGGTGAAATTATTTGTTATATTCAATTATTGTATATTATTTAATGGCCTTAATATTTGAATACAATTTTGAATTGAATGTCCGCCGCAACTACTTCTAATAAAGCGCATTCTGTGAATCCAATTGCCGACCGCTTTTTCAAGCAATTGAGGCCTTATGTCCACAATTGTCCGAATTATGTTGGCTTGTTCTAAGGCATCAACGGTTGTTGGTTTATCAGCATAGGCCAAAAAATTAATATAACCCCAAAGAAAATAATCTACAGGCGATAAATTACATGACCTTGGTGGACAATTGGCAGGTCCGTACCTCAAAATAATTTTTTCATTGGAATCTCATTCTTTCTCAGTCGAATTGTTCCTTCAATACATCGATGGTTGCTTTGGCTGTAGTACTCGATCTTATTCTCAATCCAATTGTTCCGTCAATAAATCGATTGTTGCTTTGGACATGTGGAGACGTCGTGTTGGAACCACATCTGCCCTAGATTAATACCATTCAAGCAACACAGGTGTTTGTTTGACAACGACCCCTATCGGTTCGAACACGCAAAAAATCACGTTGAATACAATTCAAATGGAAGTTGAAGGAATTCATCATAAGACAATAAACAGATTTAACCTGTATGCATTCCGGAAGCCTAATTTTATGTATGCTAAAATAATAGAGACCGGGATTGAAACTTTAACTCTAACTTTAGGGTAACCTGATAGCGCACTGTTACCCTTTCATTCATTCATTCATTTTCAGAGCTTACTAGCAAAATCTAGGGAATTCAAACTCGTACTAAAGACGCAACAAATGTTGACCTGCGTCCTCTCTAAAAAACATCCAATTGTGTTGCCAGATAAAACACAACACGACCAGTCTCATCTACCTTATTTCCATACCTCGTATATCCTGATAAATATTAATATGGATAGTGATTAATATAGGGTAAGATGATAATGATTTCGCAGCAATATATGCTATTACAGTAACGATACTGTGAGAGCATAACAAGCACACGTTGCTTCAATAATATGCCAGACATATACACCGTAGCAATAACGGTGAGAAGTCTCCTTTTGCATTTAAATTACATTCATTCAAATTTTGCTGCATATATTTCGGTAGAGCAGATGGTTTTTGAAATAAACATTGACAGAAATTATAATCAGTATGGGATACATTTATTTTTTACAGTTAACTTAAACGTTAAAACTTTATATCGAGAAAGCATATATAGAAGATTGCCTATCTCGCACATAATTTAACGACTGGTTGTCGAATTAAGGTACTAACGGAAAGGATTGATATAGTTCAAGTAACCAAAATGTTATCGGATAATATTACTTGTGGATTTTATAATTTTTCATTTAATATATATTTTTTATGCCGATGAAATATCGTGACTAGAGCTGAACATTCCAATACCAAAATTCACCTACCACAACAAATGAAAATGATATGTTTTTTCATTTTCGTCATTCGTTCCACTCTAGACACCTATCCACTTTTTCAACTCTCTAATATATTCCTTGTTCAGCTCTAACCATTTATTACTTAGAATTTTTTTACTACTTTTTGGGCCATTTGAAAACATTCAAAAGGCCGTAATCGACCAGCTGAGGGCGATTCCAGTATTTGAGTTCCGGTAAAGCTGTGAAAAGTAGACAAATGGTTTCCATGGCAACTGCTTTGGAGGGACAACGTAAGATTATACTTTCAACTGAATAAAATACATATTAAAAATTGTTCTCATTACTCTATTTATACACCTCGTATCAGATTTAGTAGTAACAATTGTTGTCCGGGGTGGGCCTGCTAAACCCTCGCCTGAACCTTTTTCTTTTATTGTATCCAAAAATTAAAGTCTTACCACTCCTTCAGTCCAAACAATCGCACAAAATAGGGACTTTCTTAATATGAAGAGGAATTAGGATTGACTATAGAGTAATAACAAACTCGGACTGAATTCCATTAAGTCAGAAGTGGGCTTCGTCGGAAAAGATAATGTTCCTAAAGTGGGAGTCGCCTTCTGACGTCCATTTTCAAACTCCCCACTTCTTTTTATTTCTCTTTATTTTATATATTTTTATTATTCTCTTTATTTTCTAAGTTGTAGCTGAGTGAATTTGATTCAGAAATTTCTGATATTTTAGCACTCATTATTTTAATTTAAAGATCACGTAACAAGGGAAAATTTTTAATGGCTGGAATGTCTACTAGTTAACGTACTACAAAGTTCATTTGCTAAACCACTAGAACCCTTAAAACGTTAATTAAATATCTCATAGCTTTAAGGTTTAATCATCGCGTCAGGTTATTAATGCAGACTTAAACGCTATTTCTCACTATCACACTCGGCATTATCCTCGATTTTGTAGTTAAACAGCCCTTGATAACTGCCTTAAAGATTTTATATAACTATTTTTATTCTTACGGAATATTTAACTTTTGCTTGAATCCAGGTTTTACTAGAAATATATACAGGGTGTAAGGGCATACCTTTCGAAAATTTAACCAATAATTCTTTACATTCAATATGGGTTAAGAATCGCAAAAAAATGCAGAATTCACCAATCGAAAAGCTATGATAAATTTAACATTTTAAGCAAATATGACACAACTTGACAAATACACTACTGTGAATAGAAAGTACAACACCAAGAAAACAGATTGATAATGAAATGAAGATCCAAGAAAAAGATCATTATTAAACACGTATAAAATGATTGCAATTACAGCCTAATACGGTTTAAGATTTGAGTAATAGAAGGGCGTAGCTACTCCCACCTATTTACCGGGATGGTAGCGAACCGCTTAGTTGAGAGGTATGGTGTGGGTAGTATTGCGTTAGTTGCCGTAAAAGATGTCACGTCGCAGGCAATGAGTGCCGTAATAACAAGTGTCCAATTTTGAGCCAGGTCGTATTGTGGGTCTGCGAGAGAGTAATATGTCACATAGGGACATTGCTGCCCTGTTACATCGCCAGGCCAGTACCATTCTCTGTATATGGCGTTAGTGGCAAGAGGAAGGTACCACAAATCGTCGTCCGGGCTCAACCGCGGACCCTACAGCCACGTCACGTATTCTTGTGCAACAGTAGTGAGTTGTACCCGATCATCTTCTCACTAAAAGTGCTGTTCGCATACGTTTACTGCGGGAGGGCTTTCGGACCCGACGCCCGTTATTGAGGTTTCCACTGACCACGACCCACCGCCGACGTCGTCTGGAATGGTGTCAGATGAGACAAAATTGAGACTAGAAATGGAATAGTGTTACCTTCTCTGATGAGTCTAGGTTCACATTCCTGATGTCGTCAGGGTGAACGGGAATAGGAGAGGTGTATTGTTTGTTCGTCACACGACACCACTACGTGGAGTAATGGTATGGAGTGGTATAAGTTATGAATCCACGAAACATCCTCATACGCATTCGAGGTACACTTACCGCTCAACGTTACCTGATAGAGGTTGTAGACGCCAAAGTGCTATCATTTCTTCGGAGGTTGCCAGGAAGGAGATTACAACAGAATAACGCCCGGCTACACATAGCACGAACTGTGCTTGACTCCTTTGCTACAAACAATATCCCTGCTCGTTCACCTGAGTTGTCACCAATCGAACATGTATGGGACATGATTGGTCGACGACTCACCTGTCATCCACATCCACCGGCGACGGAGGATAAGGTACTGATTTTCTTTACTATTTATAGGTTACCCCCCACAATTGTAATCATTGTCCACCTTTTTATGTACGACTTATTAAATAAATTTTGTTACCCTAATTTTTTTTTGTTGCTGTTGCAATTTCTATTTATAGCAGTATATTAATTGATTATTATCTGACATTTACAAACAGTTAATACACCCAAAAAGAACCTTTTTTTTAAATATTTAAAAAAAGTCACAATAATCCGTGCTCTACCGAAAGATTGGCCATTCCTTTAGCCTCTCCCACGATGGAATTTTCCTTTTTTTAAATATTTTTAATATTCTCCACGAGCCTAGTATGCAACTATTTATGCATACCTAGTACCGAGTATTCTGAATGTTGTGTACTTTCATCACATAATGGTGTGAGCTATATTGAATTATATCTTCAGGCTTGGCCGATATACAGGGTGTCTCATAACTTATCCGCTATAGAGCAACTGGTGATTGTAGAGATCAAAATAAGAGTATTTAGTCAATAAATCGGGTGTTGAAAATGAAGCTAAATTTTCGAAAAATTGAGATAATTTAAAAACGATTTATTGATATTGGTATCAATAAAAAATCGGGGTAACTGGGTTTTCAGAGGCGACAAATCCGAATTTGGTACAAGCTTGAGCCTAGTTCCTGGAGGGCCCTTGCTACCTACTATGTGAGGAATTAACTCGCTCATATTTCTTTGCCCTATAAAGCTGGGAATATTTTGACTTCAAAATAGAGAATAGTCATAATACCAACGTAAAAAAGGCATCCTTGGTCAATATCGATATATCACACCGTTTGCGAGATATTCGTGTTCGAATATTCCGTTGCATATCTTGTAGGTGGCTGCAAAATATGCAGTTCACAAACTGTGCCTTATAATGTACAAATTATTACGTCTCGATGATATCTGTCATTGTTTTCTATCTCTGCTATTAGATATAGATGAAAACAAGTTTCTCCAATCTTGAGTTGGTATTAAATAATTTGTAAAAAATGCCCAGACTTAATCAGTTCCTAACCGTGATTTAACGGATATGCTCTGCGTTTATGAACAAGTAAATTACACTAGCCGCGCTGCAGTTAGAATGTATGAAGAGCTCTAGCTAATCAGAATCATTCCAGACCGACAAATCTTTCAAAGAATTTTCAGTCAGTTAGGCGAAATAGGTTAGTTTTATTACATCAATCCTGGTGGACAACCGAAACGTGTAACGATAGAACAAGAAGAGGACATTTTGGTTAGTATCGAGAAAAATCCTAAGCTAAGTACTAGGCCTTTGGAGACATTCAAGAGTTCCTCATAAAGAAAAACCTTTCCCTACCATTTTTCGCCTGTTCAAAATTATTGCTACAGGATTTGCGGGTAGATCAGAATTTTGTCAAAATATACTACATAAAAAATAAGAAGACCCCATGTTCCTGAAAAAGATATTGTTTACAGACGAGGGAAAACTTTTACCAGACGCGGTAAAACGTTACCGCGAAAACTGGCCGAAACTTTCACTGGCGAAATAATCATTATTACGCCCTGGAAAATCCACACTTACCAAAAGAGTGACATTTCCAGCACGAATTTTCAATTAACATTTGGTGCGGCATTATCGACAATTTTTTAATCGGCCCATTTGAGTGTCCGCAAACACTGAATGGAGATCAATATGTGCAGTTTTTTTAAAATAATTTATTAGACCTTTTGGACGGTATACCTCTAAATGGATGGTATACCTCTAAACTTAAGACAAGGCATGTGGTTTATACAAGATGGGTGCCACCGCATTTTACTCTTGCAGTGCGAAATCATTTGAATCATCGTTTTCCACATCGATGGATTGGGTGCGGTGGTAAGTTTCCTTGGCCACCTCGTAGCCTAGACATTAATCCGTTAGACTTTTATTTGTGGGGTCATATGAAGTATATAGTTTACCATGATGAAATACACGAGACGAACTTTTACAAAAAAGCGACCAATGAATTAGAAATGAAAAAAATATTTACTCAAATGTGAGGCATCACTTAACAAAGAGCCTACGAAAGTGTATTGAGGTAAACGGTGAACACTTTCAACACCTATTAAACTAAATTTCAAAAAATTGTTATTCCAAATAAAGTCCGTTGTAATTTTTGATAACTTAATGTTTTTTTCCCTCGTATTCAAGGCACACTTTGTGAATTAAAGATTTTTCAGACATCGACAAGATGTGCAATGGAATATTTGAACACGAATATCTCGCAAACGGCGTGAGATATCGATATTGACCAAGGGGAATTTTTCTTCGTGGGAATTATGACTCTTCTCTATTTTGAAGTCAAAATATTTCCAGCTTTATAGGGTCAAAAATATGAGCAAGTTACTTCCTCACAAAGTAGGTAGCAAGCGCCCCCTAGGAACTGGGCTCAAACTTAGGATTTGACTTAGGATTAGGACTCAAAATTAGGATTTGTCATCTTTGAAAACCGAACTACCCCGATTTTGAACCTGATATCTTCAACCATTTTATAAATTATCTCACTTTTTCGAAATTCTCAGTTGCTCTATGACGGATAAGTTATGGGACACCCGGTATTGGATCCCGGTATTGGATATATATATATATATATATATATATATATATATATATATATATATATATATATATATATATATATATATATATATATATTCGGTTTCAAATATTCAGCTCGAGCCCGACTGATGACGGCTTAAGGCCAGAAATCGATCTCAGAAGACACTTGCTAACGTTTTGGGGTCTGCTGAAGGAATATGCAATCTTTGCGTTGAGTAAGGATGAATTTTACTCAGAAAAAATAAACTATTGGCCGAAAATACTGTATACCATATGATAAAAATATTGTTCTCTTAATTATAATGTAGTTTTTGATATTATTTATATTAGAGGTACAAATTAATTGTGTACATTTATATTTCATATATTTTAAGTCTCTTTCAAATTTAAATTGTTTCTCACCCATTGACTTGTAAGTGTTAAGTAACGCCAAGTTATGTAAAAACTTAACAAAACAATAGTAAACAACTCAATTTTCAGTTAATATTCTACTGCTGATCCAAAACATTCCAAAAATCATGAAATTTTTATTTTGAATATTAATTTTAATGTTGAATATACGTACATATACAGAACCTGTAATATGTCTTTTGACTTTACCTAAAACCCCAACAAACACCCATTATATGAAAAAACAAAACATTATATAAGCTATGGACGACCTATGTATTTATGATACCTACTAAATGAAATATTTATATTTAAATGCAAACAAAATGTATTCAATATGAAAAGTAAAACATTTTCCTTTTGTTATAGAGGGTCGGACTTTGGAGCTGCACTCACCCGACGCTGTTCACAGTTGCGTTCTGCGAGCTGCCGATCCTGCCGAAGCTGCCGCATGGTTTAATACCCTTCATTCAGCTTTAGCGATATTGACGACGTCAGCATTACACGACGCCTCTAGGGCAATTCCCGACCTACGACACATTGGCTGGCTACTGAGAAAGCCCAGGAGTGAGGTAAGTTGGTATCTGATCAAAATAATACTTGAAACGTTTGTTTATTCATGGAAATCATTATTTTACGAGGGTGTCCATTATAACTTATATTTCTTCTATATTTAATTCATATTTAAAAAAAAATTCTTTTTTAAAAACATTTTTGTAAATTATTTAAGTGATTAGATTTAACTATTTAAGATAAATGGTACACGAAGTAACGCACACATGTTAGACACAATGTAGATCAAAATCCAAGAGATTTTATCGAAAAACTTTTAATATCATACCTTTATATAACCGATAATGGTTTGGTTAACCATCATATAATCATTATTTAGCTATCATATAACATCATACATATAACATCATATAACCTTCAGATAAACAATATATAAACATTATAACATCAAGGAACGAGGTTTCGCTTTTAGTCTGGTGGAATCAGTGGTCTGTACTTTATTAACGATAAGATTGGCAAGGCTATTGCCGCAAAAGCATTTTAGAAAAAGTGAGACCACTAGTAAAAAAACAAAAACCGAACATAATAATATATTGCGTAAAATATATATGGCAATTTAACCTTCTGTTGGACGCAATAGATTAACTTGGACATTAGGGCGTTGTGTATCTGACAGATCTGACGTTCTGAGTCTTGTGTTAGATCGAAATATTGTTCTTAAACTGTAAGTACATGGAATATCCGTTTATAAATACATATTTACGCAAGAATCATGTATTTACAAACGAAAGAAAAGAAAACTACTAGCGTCATCTATTAAAACAATATTAATCTAAAAGCTATATATCTCCTCTATAAAACGAGAGTTCCGTTGAGAATGCATGACTGCATTAGAATCGATCAATGGATTGTCAAGTTATAGCGCTTAAAGTGACAGTACCTTTTGTCACCTTATCACATAGGGACGATGAAACAAACAGCTAATACTAAATGGTCGTGATGCTTTTGAAGATGGGCCAAAGCCAGGCCGACCAATAAACAAAAATGGTGTTGAGTTGAATGGGTGGAAAAAGTGCACAGGGTCAAAATGTCAATGATGAATATTATCTGGGTATTATGGAGTGTTTGTGGAAGAGAATTATTCGAGTGAGGACCGAATATCGAGAGCCGGAAAGTTTGTTTTTATTGTATGATAATGCACCAGGTCACAGGATCACAAGATCACCAGACAAGACTTTTGGCAAAAAACAAATCTGTGTGCTTCAACATCCTCCTTATTCGTCTGATTTATTTCCGCGTAGCTATTTCCTTTTTCTGAAACTCAAACTGGCCATGAAAGAAATGTTTTATGATAATGTAACACAAGTCCAAGAAGCCACGATGAGAGTCATTGAAGCGATTCCGAAAAACGACAAAAAATTCTATGCTAGCATTGGTTGAACGTGCCCAACGATATATTGATGCGGAGCGGATATATTTTGAATGAAAATAAATAATTTTGGCAAAATAACTATTTTTTTTATTTAAAAAGTTCCTTAATTTTTCTAACATACTGTGATGTATATATATATATATATATATATATATATATATATATATATATATATATATATATATATATATATATATATATATATATATGTGTGTGTGTGAAAAAGGTGTATAGAAGAATAATATTATTCGACAACCTCAACTGTTTGTGGCCCATTTTCAAACAAGTATTGCACACAAAATTTATATATTTTGCAGTGTATAGAAAGTCATCTGCGACTAGTCCTTGAAGTGCATAATATGTATCTGCGCTTTTTCTATACTGTCCATTCATTTTCTACTTTTTGCTGTTCCCTTTCTTCATGTTTTTTTCTCATTTAAAACCTTTTAGTCATTATTGCAATTCAAAAGGAGTTTTAACAATTGACAATTGTTTGATTTTTGCAGTGACAATTGTTTCATTGCCACTCATATAGAACATATAAACATATAAATATTTGGGATTCCAACAAAACAGTAGAGTCAATCATAATGAAATTTAAAATTGGCTAGCAATACGAAAATCGATTAAAGCAATTATTGACTTCCAAACTTAACAGCAAAAACATATAGAAAGCTATTAATATACATGCAGTACCCACCCTAACTTACTTCTTCGGAATTATATGCTGGATCGATACAGATCTAGATAAAGTAATTTGAAACACAAGAACAACATTAACATACTATAGGAACCACCGCCCAAAAGCGTGAATAGAAAGATTATTTATTTTTACTAAATTATATTTACCCAAAGAGCTAGGTGGAAACTTCATCAGAAACAAATTGGGAATTTCAGGCAATATTTCTACTCAAAGACCAAGAGTTTCATTTACAGAGCGATCATCAGCTGTGACAAAAACTACACACCACTCAATATAAGTGCCAACATATTGGAAGAGGAGGAACATTACCATCAATCAGAACTCTTTCTAAGAGGGCCGTTAAAAGCACTTCACGGAAAACATATAAGCATTATAAGAGAAGAACACATTAATAATCAAATGATGTATAAATGACTAAAAGAAGATTTGATCTACCTTGAGATGGAAGGTTTTGCAATTGCTCTACAATATTAGGTCACAAATATCAGAAATTATCGAAAATATATATGTGATAACACATTAATAAATGACAAATGTAGAAAATAGACTACATAACATGTGGATGTAAATTATTTACCGCAACCGAATATACTGATAGACACAATAACGTTGGAAAAATAACATACAAAGCACTAATACAACTATACGAAATTGCAACAATTACAGTACTATAAATATACACCACCATTTATCGAAAATACCATACACAAAATACACTTGGACAATTCTATACTAACAAATAAATCACTAGCAGCTCATAGACCTGATATCACGATCATTGATAAAATCAACAATATAACATATATTGTTGATGTGACAACCAGTGATCAGAACACCAAAAGAAAGTTTGTCGAAAAACTGAAGAAATATACCCCGCTCAGGAAATTAAACGTATGTGGAAGCAAGAACGAGTTGTGATAGTACCCTTTGTAATATCAGTCACAGGAATAACACCACACTGTTTTATGCAACGCTTATAAATGTTAAAATCATTAATCTTGAATACCACTACAATAGTAAGGAAATTTTTACAATAAAATTCTGATGTGGACTTGGTCTCATCCGTTCATAACAGGCATTCCAAAATATATATCTATATATATATATATATATATATATATATATATATATATATATATATATATATATATATATATATATATATATCTAAAGAGAAAGTTACATAATAATAATAATAAAATCTGACCTTATTTTTGTGCTGGTACTTAAATATCAGGGAGGCGCATGCGTTAGAGGAGCTCCATGAGTTAGAGCTCGCTCAAAACGCTTCCAGAAGGGGAACAGTTCTATTGGAGGGGGATGTCCAGAAAGTCACCTTAGATCTAACCTGTAGTTTTTACGCTGGTAACTGAAACCGTCTAAGAAAATACTAGAAAATAAACTTTTGCAGGGCTGGGTCAATTAATCTACGTAGCTTGTATAGAGAGCCTTCCTAATTTTGGCCGGCTCTGGTATTAGGCGAGCTGACCGCTGTCTGTATCTTCGTTAAGCACAACTAAACCAGCCAAGCTACCATTACCAGTACAAGTCCGTTAATTTTGAAAACGCTACAAGTTAACGAAATCGGCTTTTTTGTAGATAAACAGATACTCCAATATCATAATTATTTCAGATCAATTACCATTTATAATACGCTTTCAGATATCTCCTGGGCTGTGTGTGTCTCCTATCTCCTGTGTGTCTTCGCAGATACGCAAATTCCTTCACAACTTCAATATTATCATCACCGATTATCTTGCCCTGTTCTCTTCTTGGATTCATTCTTTTTTCCATCACCTTTGTTTTATCTATATTTATGTCTAGAAAGGCCTTTTTGGCTTTCACCTTTATTTCATCATAGGTCTCTCATAATAATTTTTTTGATCATGTTAACATGTTTAACATTCCCATGCAGCAGATTAGTCATCTGCATATCCTATGATCTATTTTTCTTTATTTATCATTATTCCATTTACCTCCATGTCTCTTTCAGTGATGACATAGTTCGGTGCTATATTAAACAGAACTGATGACAATCCACTCCCTCGCAAACTTTCTCCAATTTTAAATTTTACTGTGGGGTGTTGTTGGATCTGTACTGCTGGTTTGGAATTCAGCATTCTTATATAATAAGCTTTGTTGGTAGTCCCATTTCCTCCATTGTCTAATATACTGCTACTTTTTGAACGTGGTTGTAAGCATGTCTGAAATATATAAACATCTGAATTAAGGAGTATCAAATTGGGTTGTTTTCTCCATTATTTGACGAAGTACGAATGAATGATCTAGTGTTGAACGTCCGATTGTTGTATTCCTTTTTAGATATATGGTGCTATCCTTTGCCTTTCTATGTTTGTTAGAACTTTATAAGTTGTGCAGCTCTTATAAAGGATATGTTACTACCTGCTGCCATTCTGCAGGCATCTGATCATTGTTCTATAAGTTGTCTATTAATTGATGATTTGCTTGAGTTAATTGTTTTCCTCCAAGCTTCAGGAGTTTTGAAAGTATACTTCCTGCAACGATGGCACTTTTACCAATGGCTGGGCTGCATTCATAAATTAGCAATTGTTCTATTCAAACTTTTCGAACATCGTTAAGAGTAGATTCAATGTAGAGATTGAATCATCTCCTGGTCCATGGTTAGCGAAACTTAAGTCAAGGAATTAAATAAAGGTGATTTGGTGTTTAGTGATTAATCTCTTTGAGTTTTACCACTACTGTTACGTAAATTTAAAATTGCTATAGTCCAACCGAAATATATTATCGTTTGAAATTGTGTGATACTCTTATTATGCCAAAACTATTGTATTGGCATTTATTTTCTCTGTCCCTTAATCACATCCCAACGTTTATAAAAAAATTAAAATATCTGGTATCGTTTCATCCTGAATTTACGCAATTACGATACGATTATATTTATGTGGCATTTGTGCAACTGATTTAAAAATATCAGTTTTTTGCATATGTTTTAATATCGCATATTAAACGTATAGTAAATAAATATTTGCTTTCATGTTTAACAAACACATATGATATATATAATTATACTATAATATATAATTATAATATAATTTATATTATAAATCTAAGGAGCTATACTTCTTTCAATATGCACTCACAGGATACCCATGTTTAGAAGATGATAGATCATTCACCTATAAGGCTGTTAATTATTTGACACCTTGAATTGAGTTTTAAAACAAATTTCCTTTATAAAACAAATTTTTTAATAGTCACTTTAGAATATATGGATTCACGTGGCTACTTGGTTGATTTTCTATTGTGGATGTATATCATAGTTATGTTGTTATTAGCAAGTTATTCTAATAATTATTACTTAATGGAAGAAAGTCACACTTTACATTTATTTCAGTAATAAAGATTTAGTATTACATTCGATAACAGAAAGAAATTAGAAGGTGATAAATTAGAACTATACGGAAATTAGATATCAATTCGCTATTTTTAATTTTCTTTAAAATGTCTATTGTTGAGCGACCCTGTAAAAGCTGGCATTGTTATAATAAAGGATAATGCACTTACTTCCATTTTCCCTCGAAGGTAAAAATGTTTCTATAGTAACGTGATTTTATCTGCTTATCTGCTAATTATAAATACCCCACAGTATGAGTGCCATTCGAAAAATAACCAGCCCGGCTAAGATCTACACAGGGTTTTTTAGGAATTTGTTTTCGATAGTATAGGGTTATTCATTTCGTGATTCGGAAAATACAGCCCTGTATTTTGGCAACTCCCATACTTAAATGTCATCCAAAGTGTGATTTGTTTAGTTTAAGGTTTGGCATTCTACAATATAGATTGTATATAGATTAACAACGCGTTAGAATTGTTAAAAGTTTTTACAAAAATGGTGATTCTGCCATAGCCACGTTTCGCGCCTTACGAGCAGAATGTGGTCGTCCTTCTGAGCGCACATTTTCCAACACAGTACTGTGGTAAGACATGTGCATTATCGAAAGTTGGCTAAAGACCCAAAATTTATCGATTCCTCGGCGTTCACAGTCTTGGGCTTGTTTTACGGCACATCATGGAGTATTTTGCATTTGGACTTGCATCTTCATCCTTACAAAGTTCAACTCACACAATAATTGAAACCCGCCGATCATGGAATGCGCCTAGCATACGCCGATTGGGTGCTTGAACATTCGTCTTATTGTTCGAACAAAATCTTCTTCAGCGATTAGGCTCATTTCTCGCTTGGCGGTTACGTAAATAAGCAAAATTGCCGTATAGGGGGTTCTGAAAACCCATTGCGTTGAAAGTCCATTGCATCCGCAAAAGATGACTGTTTGGTGTGCGTTATAGTAAGGTTGTATCATTGACCCGTTCTTCTTCGAAAAAGGAGAAGGAGTGACTGTTAACGTCAATTCTGAGCACTATAGCTATATGATAATAACGCTTTCAATCTAAGCGATATGTGGTTTCAACAAGACGGCGCCACAGGCCACACAACACGACCAATTTTACCTTTATTGCGCGAGAAGTTCCCAGGCCGCGCAATTTCGAGATTTGGTGATGTCAATTGGCTGCTGAGATGATGCGATTTGACGGCGTTGGACTTATTGCTTCTTCTATGGAGAATTCATGTTTTATCTGCCATAAATCGAACGTCGAAGAAATTTAAGAGAAGCCGGTTTAAATAAGTCTAAACGTGCTTGAGAAATGTTAATTCGAATGCGTCTTTGAGAGACTATTAATAAACGTGGCATCTATCAAACTGAAAACGTTTACGTACCTAGACTAGCAAGTAAATGCTTTCATGCTTGCATGTGAATGTCAATAAGCTCTGGTACCTTCAGTTGACGATTATTTAATTTTGATATTCTGGATTCTTCTCGAGATTTTTTCGGTATCATTAATAACCGACTAAATCATATCCTGATGATGAAAAGTGCTTCGGTATTTAATGATGTGTGATTTAATGTGTTTCACACCGATGTTTCCAATAGAAAGATTGTTTTTATATTTTACAGTAGTACGCTTTGCTGAAACAATGTTCTTTATTTTTTTGGAGCGATTACACTCAATGCATGGACAGGAAGCTTTTTCTGTTTTTTATTTGGCAGTGATTGTGGAAACATGGTGCTTCTTTTAGGTTCCCAACCAAGCTATAAATTGTACTCATCCTATAATCATATAGATTTATTTTTTGTTTCCACTAGATTTATTATAACGGTAATGCATGTTTATAAGCATTTGGAGAACAAAGTGAATAACGAAATTTTTTATCATCTTTGAGTTTTTTCTCGCATGAATAATACGAGAGCATCTGGTCTTGAAAGTCGATGCCTCTCATGTATTTATTATAAAGAATCACAGCCTTTGGTTTTCGGACTACACTTTGTCACTTTGTTATCATATCCTCCAAATCCATTGACGTTTGAGTAGAAATCATATACACATCCCGTTTATCTTTCCAGACGCCAACACAAACACTTGTGTTAGAATGAAATTGTCTTACCTCTCCATTTTTTAATTTGTGCAGATTTTTTTGTAGGTTTTTTTATAGGTGCTGGGTTTGCTGAAATAGTACGGTTTTCTATACAAATGGTTTTTCTGCTAATAAGATGTGCACACAATTATAGTAATTGTTGTAGTAATTGTCCATTTACAAACTGTGCCTGCTATTCAAATATGTTTGCAGTAGGTGTTTTACTACTTTTCCAAAGTGACCATTGTAAAATAGAGATTTCAAAATAAAACCATTTGGTTTGGTTTTTGGTTTTTATGTAAACTCTAAAATACAGTCACCTGCGCCACTGTAACACACGTTCACTAATACACAAGTTTTGCCTAGGGTAATATAGAATGCTTCGTTGGTCGTTAAAATGGGCTATAACTGGCCTTATTTTATGTTATTTTATCTTTTGGATTTTATCTTTTGGATTTATCTATTTGAAGTCTTTTGAGACTTTGAATAGATCATAGATTTTTAGCAAAATGCAAGCACCGTTAAATAAGCAATAATCTATTTCAGCTCATGTATTCTCCAAACCCTAGATTGAATAATGGAGCAGTTTTCTAGTAGTCATAGAGCCTTGACGCTTTTATATTTCCCATGTGTAACAGAAACCCCATAAAAAGTTTCAGTTCCTGAAGAGTTAGTGAAGCCCACTTATTTATTTTTGAGTTCTCTTTTGTAGAGGAACCAAAAAAGATCTCTTCGGTCTACTTATTTGACTTTTTACATATGAGTTCACAAAATGTATCAGTAAAATACAACTTGAAAAAAATGTCCATTACTTTCAAATAAACTTAGTCCCAGAAATTGTGACTGTCCTGTAAAAGCAAAGACCTCTGAACTTTGCAAATCCAACTGTTCCGCATCTGAGTGGAGGGGTATATTATTAACAGCATATATAATGCCCTCTAACTCTTCAGGCTCATCTTCACTATCATTCAGCTGAATATTTACATTTTCATCATCACATTCAATATCTACCAACTCTTCAGATTGGTGGTGTTTCATAAAATCGTCCGATGCGTTCATTACCGAGAGTTATTTTTTTAATTTCAAGTAATTTACATTTACAAACAGATTAAACACAGCTTTAATGTGTTTAACTGTGTTTCATAAAATCATCCCATGCGTACATTACCGAGAGTTATTTTTTAATTTTAAGTAATTTACGTTTGCAAACAGGTTACACACAGTTTTAATGTCTTCATTTGGAAAGACGATATTCACGATATTCACGATATTCACAAAATTTTTCAGTTTCAAATAAATTTGCAACAGTTAGGTATACATTGAAACTAAAACGTCATGAACCTGTATGGTTGAGGTATCACAGATTTCCTTGCATATCCTGACATTCGGATTGGGGTCTTCTTTGTCAGTAAACTTTCGTTTCATTCTGCGATTCTCTATGATCGTTGTAGTTTCTTCACCAGTTAAGTGCATCTAGTTGCCTGCTTTGCAGTTGACTAAAGAGAATGTCGAAGAGAGGCTTTATTTTATTGAACAAAAACAACCAAAATTTAAAATTATCACCCACCAAATAATTTATTAACCTATAAGCTTGATTAATAGAATTATTATTCGACTCAAGGCATGTTTGCAATTCTTCTTTGTAAATGTAAACAGAATTCACACATTTAGACGTAAAGTGCCATATGATAGACAGAAATGTAGACAGATTTCCAAAAAACACCTTTACACCTTTTTCAATTGTACATCTTTCAATTATTAGATTTAATTGCTAATTTTTGATGACAATTCGGTCCTCAAATGTTAATGTGACATTTCTATTCATATATTGCACTGAATTCATCTTTACTATTATAATCGTTCAAAACATTTCCTTTGCAACCACTCGAAAAGTCAAAAAGCGCGATGGCGAAAAACCCCTAACTATTGAGAATAGTCATCGCCCTAGATATGACGTTATAAATGCGTTTAATCTCCGGGTTACTAGCAAAGCGATGCATTGTTGGCTTTGTTTTTCGCACGCGATAGTAAAGAAAACAGTAGTGGCACAAACTTGTCTGTACCCAAAACACGTGTTCTTTAATCGGTGCGCTTCGGCAACCCACGACCTATTTCGTTACCGCGAATGACATTATGGATGTTAGACTGTAAAAATCGCTAGAAGCGTGATCATAGACAGAACAAAAAATAAATTAATACAAAGTCTGAAATTATTTTTTCACTTAGTTTTTTAAGTAGCGCACGTGCCCACGTGCCCACGTGCTCTTATAGCCCAACCGCCACTGAGTGGAACCTCATACTATGGGATATCCAGAAACGCCAAAGTAAATAATAAAAATATACCACGAGTGCCAGGGAAACAGTGGGCTGGCTAAAAAGTTCAATAGGACACCGATTCGCATCCTGTGGCAGTGAACGTGTTAAGTCCTGTACTGGCTGAAATATTTCTGGATAACTTAGAAAATGAAATGTGGACGTTTTATCAGTTTACTGATACAGATATGTTGATGACATTCTAATTTGCTTTATAGGTACTGGTGGATAACCAAAGCAATTCTTATATAAATTCTTTGCAAAACTACATTTAATTCACAGTTGAATTAGTACAAAATAATTGTATTAACTTTTTAGATTTAATAGTTACAAGAAAATACACCAGACATGATTTTACAATTTTTCATAAACCATCTTAAACAAATTTCGTTATACATAACAAATATTGTCATCCTTATTCACAAAATATGGCAGAATTTAATTAATTTATGCATAGATTATTAAATATCCCAATGCTAATAGATAATTGTAACAAAGAACTGAATATCATCAAACAGATCTCCGTGAATAACGAATATAGTCCAAATATTATAAATTATATAATTAATGAAAAATGACGTAATAACAGGTGTTTCGGTTAATAATGTCGAATTTTTAGAATATTTGAGCGTTTATTTCCATAACAAAATAAATTTCCTTAATAATCAAAGTATTGGCCATCATTAGCTATTACTTTTTCCCATCTTTCCGTCAAAGAGTGGATTCCACGTAAAATAATGTTTAGTTTTTTGAGGCCATCCATTCATCTGCATCGATCGAAATAAGTGGTTTGAAAGGACTCAGTCAACACTTTAAGTATAAAAATGTAAATGTCTTTTTGTATTATTTGTTCTGTCCTAATATTCTATGTTCAATATATTTTTATTTTATTATCCTTGCCTATCCACTTAGAATTTTAACCCGTATATAATAATTTTTATCAATTTCCTTCTATTATATTATTCTATGTCCAATATAACTTAATTGTACCATCCTGTGTTACCCATTTTCACCTCATCAAACATTTCAAAGAGATTCATAGTGACATCGGAGACTGTCTTGTCGGATCTGTTACCTTTGGGCAGGATCTTACTTTCTCCCATCTTTCCGTCAGAGTGGATTCCACGTAAAATAATTTTTTAGTTTTTTGAGGCCAACCATCCATCTGCATCGATCGAAATAAGTGGTTTCAAAGGACAGAGTCTGACTAATATGGCGGGTGGAGTAGAACGTCCCATTTAACGTTTTCCAAATAATATTTTACACATTTTGTAACATGGGACCGAGCATTGTCATGTTGAAAAATGACTTTATCGTGTCTTTGGGCATATTCTGGTCGTTTTTCCTGCAATGTTGGGTTCAATTTTATCAATAGTTGTCGGTATCCTAATTACTACCACGATTTTTTGCGTTTTGCGCTGTCAAAGTAGTCCACTTTTAATCAGCTGTCACAACTCGATGGAAACAAACATTTTCTGCTTGGCAAGCAAAATGTCACAAATGGTTTTTCGCCTGTCAATGTATATGTTCTTTAGTTCATATGGAGCCCATTTTGCTTTTATCTCGACCTTTCCCAATGCGTATGGTGGATTGGGAGTCGGTACTGGTGGATTGGACAACATTTAATTCTTCTGTCAATTGTTTTAACATATGTGTTAAGTCTTTATCCAATAATTCTGGCAAATCTGCATGTTCAAACTTTTTAGAGCATGTTCACCATAATCTTCAACCAACAAACGATAACTATCAGCAGCAGTTTTCTTAAAATGAAAGAAGGCTATTAAACTTCTCGGAAAAACGTCTTTTTCTGGTACATAATTCAACATATTCAAAGCTATGAAAAATTATGTTTTTTTGTACACTAACAATTAATAACGAATAGGCTTCTAATGGTGTATGTATGTTTACCCTCCAAAAATCCATAGACATCATTAGTCTATACCAACAAATGTCTTAGTAACGCCATCTCTTAGCAAAATCAACATTATTAACTGAAACAGCTATTAAAACTATTAATTTAATATATCCTGTCAATAACATCAAAAATACCGCGTACAAACCAATTACACATACAGAAACATTTACCAAATTAGTTTCTAAACATTTATCAAAAAGAAATAATGTAAATACTACTTTTAAAAGCAATTCACATCAGGACAGTTTATTAAAACTATAAAAGTCAAGCAAATAAACTTTATAAATCAGGAGCTTATTTAATTGAGTGCGGTTCGTGTCCAAAAATCTATGTTGGACAAACAGAAAGGTTTTTTTTTTCCAATAGGCTCAATGTACATAAATGAAGTTATATAGTAAGGACATAGTGAGATGGGGTAGAAATAGTTGTAGATATTGACGGGTCCACGAAAAGAGAATGGATCATCATGGACAGAAAACCAGCAGGCCACAGTGCGGAAATACCATCTCTGGTAAAACACCAAAAGACCAAATACCACCAAATACCATCAAAAGATAATACCACCAAAAGATGGAACATCATGGATAATTGGGCATTTACATCGCAGGAAAAATTTCAAAACTAAACCAACATCAAAAGACTAAACAGGCCATTAAGTTTCTTTAAACAATAAGAACAAGAGAAGTACTGATCATGGGAGTGCATCTTAAGGACAAAAATAATTCTTATTATACACATTTTTATAATGTTACATGATGAAAATAAATCTAAAAAACTTAGTCTCTTAGATAGCCGAGAAATTAATAAAAGAAAAAAATGGCATTTTAATAAATGACTTGAATGGTTCACCCTTGTTTTATTGATATATAAGTTATTATTCAATTATATTATTAAATGATTCATATAAACGAATTTTAATAGAAGTTTTCTTTGTTTATATTTTATAAAGTCACCTGCAATAATATTTAATTTGTGGTATATTGCATTAATTAGGTTATGTGAAATATATTCCAATATTGACATTTAGTCCCCATAGTTAGCTTGCCAGGTGACAAGCCAGTAAAACACCCCCGGCAATAAACAACACATTGTTTTATTTGCTATTCGCTCGTACAAGCTTCAATCTACTGGTTTAAATTAAATCTTCTCGGTACACTATTCTGGCTGAAGATTTTGTAAATAGATTCCGCAATAACTTTTATATAAACTTAATCCTGACTTTGTATATGACAGCACGTTATTAAAAATCGATTAAAAGTCTCTACACGCGAAATTGAAATTTCCCAACCAATTTGGGTTTTATTTTTTTAATTTTCGCTTACACCTAATTTATTTCTTTATTAATATATCAAAAACTTATAATCAACAATCTGGCAAATATTATTTTTAGACTAATTTACGTATATATGTATATATATATATATATATATATATATATATATATATATATATATATATATATATATATATATATATATATATATATATATATATATATATATATATTCAGTATTAGATTCCCTTAGACTGTGTCCAATCAGACCACAGTAGTTGAGTGTCATCATACACCTAACTATTGAATTCCACAATCTCATGTGGAACACACAACAATCGGCGTCTTCGCCTAAATAAGTATTTTTGTTGGTTGCTTGATTAGGGATGAGCTCCACCCATCCCTTCAATTGGATGACATATGTTTCATTTCTTTATGTTCAGACTCTTCAGAATAGACTATCAGAAGAATAGGGAGACCCTATCCACAGTCAACAACCCATGTTCCGCCGGATGGCGTGTATGACGTATGCAGTTTTAGTTTTATTTGACGCTGTCCAAGGAAATCTAACAGTGCATATATACGCCACTCGATGGGAAGTCGGCGAAAACATAGGTTGTTGACTGTGAATAGGGTCTCTCTATTCTTGACGAGAGCACATGTAGGTGCCCTGAAGAGTCTGAACATCAAGAGATGAAACATATGCCTTCCAATTGAAGGGATGGGTGGGGTTCATACAACCTCAAGATCATCAAAGTGAACTGTCACTGTAGGTTTACATAGGCTCTGTCTACACCTTGGTTAAGCAATGCCTGCACTATGGCCTTCTTTGAGATTGAATCAAATGATTTTTCAAAGTCGAAAAAATGAAGTGAGTGGCATAGCGTAATGAAGTGAGTGGCAGTGGCATAGCGTATTCGTTCTGCGTTTTTATGACCTGCTGTGGAACCTGGATGTGATCCATTGTATTGAATCCACTTCTGAATCCTGCTTGCTCTCTTGGTTGTGCATCATTCAATTTTCTTAATAGTCTTTTAGATATTATCTTGGTGAAAACTTTGTACACCACTAATAGAAAGCTTATTGGACGGTAGTTTTTTAAATTTCCATGTGCTCATTTTTTAAGTAAAATGAACATTTCTGCAGTTTTCCATAAATTGGGAACTTTTTGTTCCTTGAGGCATTTTGGGTATAATTTTGCCAGCGTTTTATGTGAAGTCAGACCACCAGCCTGTAGCATTTCAACAGTTATACTACCCTTTCCTAGAGCCTTGCCGTTTTTCATCGCACCTATAGTCTTTGTTACCTCCTCCACCAGGATATCAGGCATTTGTTCTTCCGTGGGTATTAATGCGTTTGGCTGGTTCAGATCCTTATATAACTGTGAATAAAATATTTTGAAAATTTCTAACATTTCCGTCCGCGCCCTGCACACTATGCTATTCTCTCCTTCGTCCTTGTGTCCTTTTCTTTCCCAACTTCTGTTTAGCTTTGTTAATTCCTCTGTTTTTTTTATTCATTTATCTTCTGGTGCTATTGAAACAACCTTTTTAAGTGCATTGTTGAAGGTTTCTTCTATTGATCACAGCAAAGCGGCTACAAAAAGCAATCTCAAAATCGCAGGCCCTCTCCATCGCTCCCAAGAATCTATATTGCCCATTTTTGATCTTGTCATTCTTTCGCGGTTCCTTCGGCAGTTTATTCTAATCTTTGCGTGTACTATTCGATGATCACTTCCAACATTAAAATGGTTAAAGACAGTACAATTGCAAAATATTGTTTACCGTTTGACATGATGTAGTCAATTTCACTTGTTAGTCTTATAATCTGGTTTTTTCTTATAAAACGAATGTATAATATAAAGTTCTTGTCCTTCAGCAAAATCAACCAATCTGTCACCTCTAATGTCCCGCTCACCACTTCCATATAGGCCAGTTGCATTTTCACCAGTTCTTGCTCTTTCAATTCTGGCATTAAAGATACCTATCAGGATTTTGTATCAATGTATTAAAACAAAAACATGACAAGAAACTATCCATTCCGAAAAAAATATCGCCGCTATTGCTGACAGTGTTGATGTAGATTCAAATTTAAGAATTAGTCGCCGTTCACATTAAGGTGGGCTTTACTATTCGATATGGCGATTATTTAATTCCGAGTTTGAATTATATTGATCTGGAGGAGATGTGGTTTCAACAGGATCGCTGAATATGTCATACAGCCAACGCAACAATCTATTTATTGTGGGAAAACTTCGGTGAAAACATATTTCGAGGAACGGTCCTGTTGAATTGGCCACCAAGGTCATGTGATTTAACGCCTTTAGATTATTTTCTTTTTGGTCATGTTAAATCTTTAATCTATGCCGATAAACCAGCGACTATTAACGTTGGTTGATTGGAAGCCAACATTACCCAGACATATGCAACTACTGTCAAATTGATGGATTTTATATTGTATGAGTTGGGATGAATACTTCACTTAATTTTTCTTGTAAAATATCAATTTATATATATATGTTAGCAATATTTTCATTTTTTAAACATTTTTGCAGTATACCAACTGTATTTTAAAGCTGTTCAACTATAAATACTGATTAGAATTGTTTGAATATATTTCATATATAGTGACGAAAGCAGTAATCCGGATACTGCACCATATTTGGTTTGTACCTCTTTAGGGAAGAACATTTTAGAGAAAAAGCTTAGATAAATTGGTATCAGAATTTCCGGGGTGTCCATTGCTATGCTCAATATATGACTTTTTACTTTGTTTTTATTTCAATTTAAGTATTACATACTGGGATTCAAGTTTCTATGTCAAATTTCATAAACTGGTTCCCTTTCTCGATAATTCTTTACTGAGCGCATTACGTGAGCACGCTATGCCGAGAACTCTGTTTCGAGAAAAACTCTCAGAGTACCCAAACTTCAAGGGTATATACACAGATGGCTCTAGATCTTTCGCGAGAGTTGGCTGTGGAATCGAAGGAATCGAATCGATCGAACGAAATGAACAGGCTGATCTATTAGAAATCGAAGAGACGCCTGCATAAAATACACCTTCCCTTAATGCGTTTTCTCTAAAAGATTTACAGAGAGAACTCCTACTTGGTATCAGAAATAAAATTCAAACAGAATGTACGAACATTGGACAACTTGGAAACACACTCTGGGCAATTAAGAAAGAATTTTTTACACAATCTTTTCCGTCATTTTCAAACAGTGAAACCGCTTAAAAACAGGATACTGTCACTTCTCCCATAGTTATCTCATGGAGGGTAAAGCCCCTCCTATGTGTCCTCTAAGCATCCTGCAACCTGGAACAAAACCTGCCTCTAACCTTTTCAGTTGATAATTTTCAACATCTTGTAGATTTTCTAAAGAGGCTTAACCCATATCATAAAATATAATTGTGGTCAACACTTTAAGTATAAAAATATAAATGTCTTTTTGTATTCTCTGTTCTGTCCTAATATTCCATGTTCAGTATATTTTTATTTTATTATACTTGCCTATCCACTTAAAATTTTAACCTGTATATAATCCTTTTTATCAATTTTCTTCTATTATATTATTCTATATCCAATATCACTTAATTGTATCATCCTGTCACCTCATCAAACATTTCAAGAGATTCATACTGGCATCGGAGACTGTCTTGCCGGATCTGTTGCCTTTGGACAGGATCTTTATATCGAGTAATTTCACCTCGAAATGACCTTTGATGTCTGGTCGGCCTACTAATCTAATTCATTCATTCATTACTATTGATTATAACAAAATTTCCGTTTATTTCTAGTGTGATAGAGTTTTTGGCACTTGCTTAAAATGTCAAATAGAAATTTTTGAAATTGCAAGAGTTTTGCTTCGAATATAAAACCTTTCCATTTCATTTATATTTCATTGATTGAATATCAAATCGCACTCTTTCCAACGAATTGAATACTGAACGAACAATTCCAGCTTTTTTCTATAAAATTGAACTTAAATTTTCCATACATGTACTACTTTTTGAAACATGAAGGACAAGAATTTTAAAAATACCCAACTTGGTGAAAATAAAATATAACATTATATTTTATATCCCAATCTATTTTTAATTAATTTATTAGTGTTTTTATAAATCTCACAATATCTGAATTTTTATAATCTCATATATTTCTGAATCATACCAGACACCCAGAGAGTTTTTAATAACTTAAGGGAAACTCAAATAGAAGAAAAGTAAATATTTAAGTTTAGAGGCGCAGAAACAACTGAGACTGGGTCTACAAGTTAACTGCAAGCAACTGGGTCTACAACTTAACACAGACTTTGAACCACAATCTTTACCTTTCGATTAAGACCGGTCAGCATTTCCCGCAGGTTATCAAGCCATTGTTTGCGATTAATCTTTAATTGCTCAAAAAGCCTACTTACTGGCCAGTGGCTTCTTTACAGTCTCTCATATAGTGGTATTTCTATTATTTTCTTGGATTTCCTTCACATTGTCCAATTTTGAGATCAAGAGGTCATTCCTGTTTATAAATTTTAAATTTATATATATTTATATATTATTATATAATTTTAAAAAAATACACCTGTTATATTTTGGACATTATTTCAAGCAGTCTAGTTATAATATTTTTATAATCAAGCTATCATTTTGTTGTGACTGAATATTTCCTATAGATCATGGATTACTCACTGGAATTTTAACCAAAACCACCTTAAGGAAGGAAAACTTACAAGAACTTACTTAACTTACAAACTTAATTTACAAGGTGTAAGGAAAAGTATTTTCGTAAATTGAAGCAACGATTTTACATAATATGTAAAAACAAGAAATAAGGTCAAAATCAAAAAAAAATCAAAGTTGAATTTACCAATCGAAAAGGTATGATAAAAATTAACAACGAGAATCATAACCACATCAGCAGCATTAGCTCAACAGTCCTAGATGGGCCTTGACCAGTTCAAGGATTCGGTGTCATTGCTTTCTATTTGTTCCCTTATCCTTGCAGTATCTCACGTTTAGTCTCTACCTCTCTACTATCTTTTAATCTGCTACGTAGTTTTCTTCTAAGTGTATTGCCCACCACTTATTGGTAATATATATATATATATATATATATATATATATATATATATATATATATATATATATATATATATATATATATATATATATATATATATAGTTTTTGATAAATACTACTCTACTCATAACTACTACTAAATAGCACTATAAAATAAACTAGATTAGCTAACAAAAATCATTGTAGAAACTCCGTATATATATATATATATATATATATATATATATATATATATATATATATATATATATATATATATATATATATTTGTTTTGTAGGGTCTATCTCCCCTTTTGTCTCAACATGCCCTATCCATCTTAACCTGTTAATATTTATTTTTATTTACACCATGAGGCTCATTATGTAAGTATTCAGTTCAAAATTGTACCGCCTGCGCCATAATCACTTTTCTAAAACTCCCTTATATATGATGTTTCTCTCTAAGTATCCTAAGATTCTCACAGTACTTTGTCAATGTCCATGTTTCTGATGAGTACATCAATATTAGCATAATCAGTGTTTTATAAATAGTACATTTTGTTTTCCTCGACACAATATCTGATATTAAATATTTAATTAGTCCGTAGTAGGCTCTGTTTGCTAGAAATATTCTTCTTCTAATTTCAGATTTGATGTCATTGTTATTATTTACTTGGAAGCCAAGTAATGTGAATTTCTTTATATTTTGGATTCCGTCTGTTTCTAGCACCATGGACCAGGCCGATTGGGACTTCTGTTTATTATTGTCATGTATTTAGTTTTTTTTATATTAATCTGTAGTCCCATTTTTTCAGAAACTTCTTCAAATGAAGAAGATGTTCTAGCATACCCTATGTCTGCCAAAATCGATGTGGCGGCGTCACAACACCGCAACGACAAAGAATGTTGCGACAAAAATTATTTTGTTGTATATAACTGCATGTATAGTTTCATTTAAAACCATAAATGTATTATATACGCGAATATCACGATATACTTCTTATTTTCGGAGAAGCTGAACATTTCGAAGGGGCTGGCATATTTACTGGCAACGATACCCAGAAAGGTCGTTTCCAGCTCGGTAAATATGTGTCCACATTTTCCAAAAAAATTTGAATATGCGGTTCCAAAATTTCTAGATCGTTGGCCGCAGCGAAAAATCGGTCTTAATGTAGAAAAACATTTTTTTTTTCATCTCGTTCAAAAACGTTCTACCAGAAGTACTCGCTACATAGAATTCTAAAAGAGCAATTACTTTACCATTATCATACCTTTGAAATTAAATGACAATGATGTGTAAGTTTTCATTTTATTTTTTACAACACAAAAAACGAAATTTATTCTGAAACGTATGGAATGAATGGCTATAAAAATATTACATTTTATTTTCAAATAATACCTTAAAAGGCCAACGAAACAAAATACTGAATTCCGACCAATCAAAATAAACATGATGATGCGACGTTGGTTATTAAGACAATTCTGATTTGTTTTCCGTGGAAATGGTTACATTTTGGATATATGTTTTAAGGAAACTTTTTGTTTAAACTGATGTAAATAATCCTTACATACGTAAGTACTTTCCCTTACATACTTTATTATAAACCTCCATAATACAACTGTACCTACAAATAAAACAAGAAATTTTAGCAATTTGGGAAAGAATGTACTATACGGAACGTGAGAGGAAATGCAAGAAATCTGTTTAATCGAATTATCATTTCATAACATGTATAATATGTAGAATGAGATCAAATTATTGCCTGATTCTAATACATAAACCTTATGTCAAGATTTAGCCAAAATATATACCTCAGATATGTTAAAAACCGGACTCATATTCCTCCTGCGAGGCATACTTAAGAATATCCAGTTATTCGATTGTTCACATTTCCGTTTACACAGCTTGGCGCTTCCAATATAACGCATATGTCCATTGACCTGGTACAAGCTTTATTGATTTTGAAGATTGTTGGATAGAACACAACACCGGAACAGTTTCAATTCCTCACTAAACCTTCTCCCATTTTAAAAATTCAAGAAATAAAAAAATAAATAGCTTATGACCAACGGGATGCAATGAAGTACAAGTTATAATTTCGGTAATCAAGATGAACCCGCATGTTTCAAGTGATTATTTGATTTAAATGTTTTATAACAATGGAGTACAAGTTATAATACCGGTAATCAAGATAAACCCGGATGCTTTAAGTGGCGATTTGATGTAAATGATTAAGAACTAAACAATT
Organism: Cosmopolites sordidus; assembly: GCA_031761425.1. NCBI lineage: Eukaryota > Metazoa > Arthropoda > Insecta > Coleoptera > Curculionidae > Cosmopolites > Cosmopolites sordidus. Next base: position 199,502 of record JARFXV010000330.1, read on the forward strand.
ATCGTTCCAGTACCCAAGCAGGATAAAGCTAGATGCTTCCAGTGGAGTTTAGATTGAAAATATCCGCGAAGATAACATTATATTTTCGTTATTATGATTCCTAATAAGTATTTTTGCACAATTGCGATTTTTTTTTAAAGCTATAGATACAAGGAGAGGATATTGACCGAAGGCTGCAAAGTAAGAGGCCATTCTTACCGTAAAAGAAGAACAAAACTACATTAAATAACCTACAAGAAGTGTAGGAATGCGACCAAAATAATTTTATAAACCTAAAATATATGAAAGCCTAATTTACGTGCTTAGAAAGTCCCTGTTTGGCGTAACTAATGCATGAGAGGACTTGCTCCATGATTTTGTTTAAAATTAATTTGGTAGTACGGTTGTTGTCAAATGATTTCGTTAACAAAGTTACAATTTGTGAAGCAGGCACATTTTAAAGCATAAATTGTAAAATACTGAACTTAGGTATTAAGTCAAAATAATTATTTAATAAAATATTCTTTGACGAAAAACGTGAAATAAGAGCAATAAGTAAAAATGGTCATTTACGTTATATTAACAAAAGCAATTAATGATAATAACATTGACCAACAATGTAAATGTTTCAGTCTCAAAAATAGCTGATTCTTACGTATTTCCACGTGCTCAATTAAAAAATCACCATAAAAATGTCCGAGTGGCTTTTGTTTTGGAGATACAGTGACATGTTATTTGTAATAGTCTATATTTTCAGTTTGGGAGAAATTTTTGTTTTTGGGAGTTATCACACATGTCAACTGACAAAACATAACGTTCTCCAGCTGTTTGTATGCTATAAACATAATTACTGTTGCTATAACTGTTAGTTTCATATTGTTTATGTTGCAATTAGTGCAGAATTTCTGATTTTGAAGTGTAAAATTTGTTAAATCAAAATGCCTCGAAAATGTGCAAATTTAGTAAATAATTTTTGTTACATTTGTGGTGAAATAACATTGGCCTGCAAGAAATCTTAACTCAAGCGAGTCAAATGTTATTGCCGAGCGTCTCGTTGACTCAGAAAATGTTCCTCCACCCCTTTATATAAAGCTGGGTTTGATGAAAAATCTTGTCAAAGGTATGAGCCAAGAAGGACAGGTCTTTAAGTACTTAAACGACACATTTCGTATGTTAAGTAATTACAATTAAATCACAACTTGTGGATCAATCCACAGTGTTTATCACACTTCGTGGATTTTTAGACAACAAAACAGATGATAACTATACTAAGTTGGTGCCAGTACTTCTTGAAATATAACTGCTATTAAAAAAATTCCATATGGACTTTCAATGTTGTTGACAATGTAATTAAAATGTATCGTTTTATCCAAATCTGTTAAAATAAAATACTTCCACCAATTGTATATAACAGAAACTAGAGCTAATAAAAAATTTCCTTTATCCATTTCGTTTCCTGAAGTGAAGGAAATATTAGAAAAAAAAATTGTAGGTCAGTGTAATCTATGTGGAAACAATTGACTTGACAAATCGATTACGTACAAAAACAGAAAAAAAAATTCCAAAATCGAATTCGAATAAAAATAAACATGTTTATTTACTACTTGATCTTATTTGTTGTTTGTATCGTCGTTTGATAATCCAATAATATTAATTATTTATATTTTGGTTCACTACTTCATAATAGTAGTTTTAACAAAATTTTTAATTGCAGACAAACATGTCAAGTTCAGAAAGTTCTGAAGATAACGAACGGTGGCATTCGATTTTTGCCGCCGTCACTGATAGCGAACTAAGATTCTACGAGAGTGCCCCATGGTCGGGAGAAGCATGGAGGGCACCTGCTGAAGCATACTCCCTGATTGCCACTCGTCTGGTTGGTTCCGGGAAGCGCGAAGACTTCCCTGAATTTAGTATTAGGTGTGCAACTGTAGATGGTGTTGTGACACATAGTCTACGAGCAGAAACTCATAGAGACTTGGCAGTTTGGGCCAAGTCTTTGGTGAATGGGAGTCACGCTAGTGCGGTAACCCAAAAGGAGTTAGTTTGTCGTAAGTTTATAAATATATTATGTACATTAAGTCGCGTATTTAAACTTATTTACTATTAATCAATTATCTATTAAATTTTGTGGAATATATATTCAACAACCGTAGTAACCAGTTTTTTTATTTTTAACATTTACTTATATACAGTAGACCTTGCTGAAGAATGTCTATTAATTTACTTCTTGAAAGTTATTTATTGACACAAACATTGAATTTTCATATGTCATTTTATGGTTGTTACCTATAATTTTAGTGCTGGCCATATAAGGAAGTGTGCCCGCGCTCCTATTCTGCTACTTGTCTCCTTTCCTTGGTCGATTTGTTCGATTATTTGACGAATGGCATTCTTTAGTCGTAATATGCACGTCATTTCAGGTGATTTTATTGTACAAATTCACATATTGAAAAGTGTATAAAACTTTCAGCAAATAATTTTTTCAGCAGAACGACCAGTTTCTCAATGTCGCAGTCCTAATGTTTTTTAAGAATCGTATAGTTATATCAACCCTATTACTTTCCTCTTCGTTATTGAAGCTTTTGAAGGAGTACTATATGAAAATATCCATGGCATGATATATAATGCTTTTCGAATGGAAAGATGTTCACAACTGAGTTGATCGATTATATAAAAGAGTCATAAATTAAGACTGGGTGCTATGTTGTCAGTTCTTATAACACTTATGTTTAGCCAAGAAAGCGACATTACCTTCTTTACAAAATAGTATTGAACATAATAATTGTAGATAAACAAAATTTGAGATTCCATTTTTTCCCGTCGAATGTTGAGTTGGAATGGAAAATTCGACGTTTTGGATCTACAAGGTTCGAGTCAATCACTAATATTCGACGACGAATAACTTACCGTTTCCATTCAGTCTGGCTCAAGAAGGCCTCTATTTTCCAATCTTTAATATTTACTTGCCGAAATTTAAGCGTTTAAATGAGTTTCCCAGGTCTTGAGCCCGGGAAACTGTAGTAAAGATTCGACATGGTAATATCTCTTCTGATTTAATTTTCACAGTCTTGGTTGAATTTCGTCACCAATTGCCACTTCCAAATCTAATGTCAATTAAATAACTATTGTTGGTGGGGTATGAAGTATGTAGTGTATTGGAGTAACTGAATTTTGGCCATAGTGTTATTGTTGAATTTTATCAATAATAACATAGTAGTTTGAGGGTTGTGTTAAACGACCGAGTTCGTATCACAAACGGGTCTAAGGGCATAATTTGCGGATTGCACTATGAAGTTCTCTCATAATTGGTTTATTCACTAGATCTCACTTTCTATGGCTTCAATATCACTTGGCTTTTAATCACTTTAAACTATTCAATGAGGTTCAAAGAATCATGTACGAATTAAGCTATTCTAATTATTTTTAAAGCTTTTCCCTTTTAAATATGAAATAAACAAGATATTAATTAATAATAATTGCATTTAATTTCATATATAATTTCATGGTAAACCGCACATTTGATATCATTATTCTTATTTTAAGGTTGCTTATGGAAAGGCAGACCCGCGCAATTGGTAATTCATTATGAAAATGGTTTTACCTTGTTGGAGGCTGGTACAGGGTCGAGGACGCTATGGAGATACCCATTTGATAGACTACGTAATTCGTCCGATGATGGCAAGAGATTTTTATGGCTTGATTTTGGAGCGACTGATGAAGGAGAAGTGGTAAGGTTTTGTTAATATTTGTAATATATATATATATATATATATATATATATATATATATATATATATATATATATATATATATATATATATATATATATACTAAACTAAAACTAAACGAAATAATGTTTATATTTATGTAAAATAATAATAATAGATGAATAGATAGAATAATAATAATAGATGATGTATACTAGATAATTTCTATTTATAATTAAGAAACGAAGTAAATTTAAATATAAACATATGCAAGTTACTTTTACTTAATTCAATTTTTATGATTCAAAACATATGACATTTTGGTTTACTCTAAACTATATTTGACCCTAGTACATTGGCTCTATAACCAATTTCTTATTTTACGAGATATTAATTTCATCTATTTTTAAACAAATAACTTCTTTTTCTTCCGGTAGTTCTACAGTCTGTCAGTGGCCTCCAGAGACGTTTCCACCAGGATCGATCTCTAACAGCCCCTTGATTATTTGATATGCAGTAGTTCAGCAGCATCTCATTTAACATTGTATTGAGATCATGTGTTTGGTTTACCTCTAGTCCTACTATTCTCCTTAGTATTAGGCTATCTAGCATTTTTGCCTTGAGTTTCGCCCATTTGAGTCGCTGAACCCTCGCATGATCAAGAATATCCATATTTAAGTATAATTGCTTGAATTGGAACTTATACCTCATTCTCTTATTTTGATTTTCATTCACAGTACCAAAAATTAGTCTAAATTCTAACTTCTCCAAATACGGTAAGCATTTCTTGTGTTTTATTTGTGAGTGTCTACGTTTCACAGCCGCAAGTGACTACTGGCCGATTAAGTGATTCATAGGCCTTGATTTTCGTATCCTTTTGTATGAGTTTAGATCTTAGTTTTGTTATCCTTCATAATATGATTTCTCATTTATATTGCGAATTAGTTGTTTTCGTTTAGTTTGCCTTCCAGGTAAGTAAATTCATTCAACATTTCTACGTTGATGAGTTTTCCTTTCCATCATTACCTTTAATTTTTACTTATCTGTTTTAAGGCGGCTCATTTGGCTTTCATCTATATTCATTATTTTTTCGTTCTTATTGATATGTTCAGGCCACCAAAATACTCTCCTATCTATTTTACCTTATTTGTCACTGTTACATTTTGTTTAATGCTATGTCATACAGGACTGGAGCCAATTAATCCCCCTTGCGCAAAACATCTTCTACACAGGTATGATATTGACTCACTGATTTGAAATATATATTATTTTGATGCACTTTTTTCTGAATATTATCTGGTAATAAGTGAAGTATTCGAGTTAATTGCCTAAGAAGGAAACTTTTGGCAAATTGAGACAACTACCATAATAACTGTTGCAGTTGACTTTCACAGTAAATATTGTTTAAATAACCCAACAAAAGCAAAATAACTCGACATCCAGTAGTGGACACTTGTTTTCTTATCTGCCCCGTTTTGGTCATGGTAAGTATGCTCGAAATCTTCTTAAGGATGTATCGGAGTTACAATCGAAGGCGAAAACATTGAAAGTCAGAAACATAGAAAAGGGAAATTAATAAATATAATGCTAAATAATAATGTGTAATTAAAAAAAAAAGAGCAAATTTCACCTATAACCTAGAATTAAAATAATAATAACAAATAATTTTAAAAAAATGTAACTAACTTTTTGTAGTGAATATGTCTTGATTTTAACTTTTCGACAAAAACATTTTTGATTTAAATCTTTAGAACTACAAACATGAAATTTTTAATAATACTTAAATATTAATTAAAACCTCTAAATATTATTTATTTTTGATAATGGTTAATAATAAATATTTTAAATTTAAGGATGCTTCGGAGGTATGTCAAAATGCTACAAAACGTTTAAACATTTGACGGGGTATTCTTTGCTCAATTCTTAAGTTATTGTGAAATTGTATGTGTTCTTATTGATATCTTTAGGCCACCAACATACTCTACTATCTATTTTTCCTTATTTGTCACTGTTACATTTTGTTCAATGCTATGTCATATAGGTCTGGTGCCAATTCATTTCCCTTGTGCAAACCATTTTCTATACAGGTATAATATTGACTTACTGAGTTGAAATATATATTATTTTGATGCACTTTTTCATCTGCACAAGACAACTTCTGGCAAAATGAGAAAACTATCATAATTAGTGTTGCAGTCGACTTTCACAGTAAATATTGTTTTCATGAACATAACTTAACAAAAGTAAAATAACTGGATATCCAGTAGTGTCCACTACTGTTTTTCTATCTGCGCCTTTTTTAATAATAGTTATTAACAGTTAATAAATATTGTTAATATAAGGATGCATCGGAAATATGTCAAAATGCTACAAAGCGTTTAAACATTTGACGGAGTATTCTTTGCTCAATCCTTAAGCCATTGTGATAATTTCAAGTTCATTGACTAAGCCGTTTAAAAGTTATTGCAATTTAAAATTATCATAATTTAATACGTGATCTTATGGAGATTCGGTAACCTATTAAGTTAAACAAGTTACAAATATACAAAATAAGCTATCAAGTATTCCAAAATTTAGATCATGTAACTTAAACTGTCTGGAACCAATTTTGCACGGTTTTATTAATATTAATTTTCAATACTTTTGCCTCCAATTGTACCTCCGATACATCCTTAAATCTCGTGCATGAGCGGGGTTTTACGGTCTCTGATTAGATTGGTTTGTGGTCAATTCAGCAAGTTCGGTATCCGCGAAAGTCAAGAAATTCTTTCAGTAGAAATATAAAGGAACATTTAGTAAAGATTATTTTGGCGACTTTTTGGAGATAACATTTAGGATATAATCAACCAGGTTAAGTGCGTACTGTCAAGAAACTAGAGGTTGATTAAATATTTTGCTGTCATTCTTAAATATTTTGAAGCGGAACTTGTGGTCCAAAGCAGGTCTAAAATATTTGAATTTGGAGTGACAATGGATTGAAAATTTTTGACCACAGATATGCATGATTTTTTGTGAAATTGTAGATTTCGTGGGAGAAATGCGGACCTTCCTAAGGGCATAAAGCACCAGTGTGCATAGGTTATACAACGAACCTCCTTGAGTTAAAATCCATGGAAAATGAGAGACCCTGGACTGGATGTGATATCGTTAGATTTTCAGATTGTGGTGAATTATTTTGGCATCTGAAGGCTACGTGACAAACCATTCTTCAGTTTTTATGGGAGTAGGGGAAAAGGAGAATTTTGAAATGTTTTTTAAATACTGGAGTTTTGGAAATTATCCAATTTCATCCGGTCCATCCGGTTTAGGGGTTTCTTGGAGTTTAGACGAGAACAATTTTTTGTCTTGTCGAAAGATGGTGAGAGAAATGCGAACTTTTTTTTATACTAAGGGGATTTATCAGGATCAGAGTATTAATTTTAAGCGCTGAACCGAGATGATAAAGGAGGGGTAGGCGCGTTCCATTATGCGATGAGCATGTCTTAGGGGAAAAGGTTAAGATTCAATTCAGAAGAGTTGATTTGTTACAACAAATAACCCATTAAATAATGGGTTGTTTCATAAGTTCTCGCCATTTTTATAATTCGTTTGTTTTCCTCCATTTTTATTTTGTTTCGCCAAGTGTGTATATGCATTTGAAAGTCGCTTTCTTGCCGTATAAAATCATTGGCATCAATTTCCTGCAAAATTTAATTTTAATTAAATTTCAGGATTTCGAAATAGAAATTCTAGATAGCCAGAAATTCCAGACAGGAAAAAAACCTCATTTTCGCACTTGCTATATTTCGGTTTTCGTCGTGGTCAAAAATCTTCAGAACCATTTGGAGGCATTTGGGCCATATATGGAGAGGTTCTTATATATCTGATTACTCGAGATTGCCAAGTTGAAAAATGACCTGGAAAATTGACCTGGACGACACGCCCTGCTCTGTTCGCCCCTTCGACTTCGGCGAGGACCTTGTTATAGCGCTTTTGAAGGAGGATGACTGTCAAACATGCCGAGAATTGGTTGAGTAGATGGACTGCGGCTTTGCGACAATCTCCTGACATCTTCAATCTATGGGATTTACACAAAAAATCGAAACTTGGGTGTCACACAAACTAACTGACGACAACAAGGAAAATCGCTGCAACAAAGCTGCTCAAAATATTTGCCCGATACCGAGCAATATGCGGTTATAAGCAAACATTCTTGTACAGAATCGCCACGGGATCACATTGACGTAGAAATGGTGTCTCTACGTCAATGTGAAGTAATGGAAGGAGTAAGTGGCCACAGGAGACACGCCAAAGCTGAGAGTTAAGCGAGTTCTCATCTCCAAGAAGACCATGATCTGCAATTAGTAGAACTATAATCGTCTTGTGTAATGGGAAGTGCTGGAGAAGAAGACGGTTGATAAAGAAGACGACTTCGCCCAGCTGCATGTAAATTAGATTATTGAACTGAAATGACCTGATTAACAAGGCCAAGTCATCTTGCTTCATAACAATGCATGACATCACACAGCAAACATCGTCACGGAGATCCTAAATAATCTTGAATGGGAGGGTCTTCTGCATTTGCCGTACTCTCCAGATCTTGCGCCAACCGATTATCACCTCTTCCCCTCTCTGTCCAACCAAATGAGGGGCGTTACCTTCGCCAACGACAAGGACCTCAAAAACTGGCTTAACAAATTCTTGCAAGTCCAGGTGCAGCTATTTCTGGCGAAATGGCAACATAAATTGAAGATTCTAAGTTCTAAAGGATCTAAGTGTTAAAATCGAACATTTTCAGTGATACATGTAGAAAATGTTTATGTTTCATATCTAATAGTCTTTCAAAGATAGTATCAGCGATTTATTTAGGTCTTCATCTACTGTCGGATAAATGGCATTCCCTCTATGTGCCAACATACATTTTATTACTAAAGCGTCTATGTGCCGGCGATGTAAATTAAAATATCTGATGAAGTGTCTTGTCTTATATCAATTGTGCTATTTTAATATTTCAAACTAAAAATGCAGCGAAAAAGAAGGTCAAAAGGTTCAGGAAATAAAAAAAAAAGAACAAAAACGTCTAACGACAAGTGACTCAAAGTAGAAAACGTATCAAGGTGAGTTAAAACCTGTGAAGAAACCTTTTCAAAATGTATTTTTTTTTGTAAATCTATTAAGATTAGGTTATCATTTTTATTTTATTTGTAGGTCAATCGTCGCTGTAAATTGCAAGTCCATTTCTATAGAACATGTACAAAGTTTATTTCATGATTTCTATAAAATAGCTGATCATATAACACAGAAGACTTATTTACTTGGATTAATACAGATTGGTAAAATCAGTCGAAGACGTCATGGAAATTATGATAGCTCTACAAAGATGCCACCAAGTTACTGTGTTTTATGCTGTATCTAATGGCCAAGACGAACATATGTCGCAATAGGTTCAGCAAAATGTTTGCGTTGTCTCATAAGAAGATACAGGTTTTGATAAATAAAAAGAAATCAGGCAGCAGTATCTATGTAGACACCAGGGTCCAAGCAAATAAGCCAAGAAAGTATACCGAGGAAATTAAACCGATACCGAGAAAATGGTGATGGAGCGCAATAGTTTCCCTAGAGATGAGGACCATTATAGCTGATAAAAATTTCAAAAACAATTTCTTAGCCCCGATTTAAACATACACCGTCTGTGTATCGCACTGAAAAAAAAATATCAACTTTGCAGTAAATTACAGATTTTATTCGGACACATTCCACAAACATTTTTCACATCTTCTATTTGATAACCAAAATATGTTACCTGACCAAACTGTAATTTTCCTAATGCCAAAATAAAGGCAAGCACCACTGAACAACAGAGGTCTTTTAAAAGTAAACTTGAATTATACCAGAGAAAAGCTGAAGAAGCTAGGCAAGTGCCAATGAATGATACAATCGAATCACAACAACCAACTTCTAATAATATGGTAATTTCGATTGATTTTGAGCAGGTGTTCGTTATACCAACCCTTACTCATAGTGACATGTTCTAAAGCCGCCAGCTCTCGTGTTATAACTTGAACATACATTTGGCCGATACCAATAGTATCTTTATGTGTCTTTATATACCTTTATGTGTCTAAGAGGAGGTCGTGAAATCGGATTTGCGCTCTTAAAAGGTTTTCTTTCCAAAAATAAGTTCGCAATAAAAACTAAACTACTTATTTGGAGTAACAACTGTATTGGGCAAAATAAAAATCGAATGCTCCTTATAGTGCTTATATGCAACATTGAAACAGAGAATTTTTTGCAAATCGACCAGAAATTCTTGGTAAGTGGATATGCATATCTCCCCTGTGATAGGGACTTCGCCCAAGTAGAGAAACGCAAACAAGTTTGTAACTCAAATATAGAGATGATAATTAAAGATGTTTGTCACCAAAATCCATTCGAGGTTGTGAACTTGGTTGAGAATGATTTCAAGGATCTTCAGAAGCTCGCGGATACGTTTATAAGTACATCAAACTTACAGATTTTTCAAGCTTCATTGATTCGAATAAGTAATGATTATCCTGGACATGAAAAATAAAGAAAACTTTTAGTGAAGTCAAAGGTTGGAGATTCTGCGATGTAGTAAAGAAAGGAAAATACAAAATAAAATACAAAATAAATAAAAATACAAATAAAGGATACGTCCCCTGGAATGTAAGAATCGCATTACTGCAGCAAAACTGAAAGGTTTGAAAGCTATGTAAGATTATATCCCACTAACACATCATCGTTTTTATGAAGACCTTATTGATAAAACCTCTCTGCTCATAGAGGCAATCTAATATAACCAAATTTCTACGCACTAAAAATTATTTCATTTAGTTTTTAGTTACCTACTTAAGTTTGTAACGTAATTTGGATTTATATATGTTTATTTTGTAATAAAATAACTAAATGTTAATAAAAATGTTGTGCTGTTTGTGACACTTAGACCCTTTTCGGCAATATGTATCAGACACTTCTCAATAATGGGTATTAAGACACATAGACCGTTTCTAAAAAGAAGTAATGAGGCACTTTTGCGATTTTCTGTTTTCAAATTTTTTGCAGGACAATTTAAGTTCTTGTTTTTACTTTTCCTTAGGGGCCTTACTTAAAGTAACCTGTTTTATTTCAAATATATATATATATATATATATATATATATATATATATATATATATATATATATATATATATATATATATATATATATATATATATATATATATATATATATATGTAAAGCTAAAATAATGTTTATTTGATTATTTGATTTATTGATTATTTGATTATTTGATTTGATTTATTTGATTTTTGGCACTTAGACTCTTTAGGCTCTTCAATTGATCGAGAGGTGGAAGCAGATCGTGAACAATGACAATGACGGAGAATACATTATTGATAATTTGTTGTTATAATTGTTCCTTTTTTTCTATTTATTGAAAAACAGCGGGAACTTGTCGGACAACCCAATAGCAACAAGTTAATAATAACGAGCTGAGTATTTAATATAATACAATGAATATAGTTGACTAATTAATTAAATAAATGAATTTATTTTAGCTGGGAGGTATCACTATAAAAGTAGTTTATAATTATATTATCAAATCAGTTTAATATGGGTCGAGTTTTGCAGTTTACAAATATGTTAATTTTTAAAATGCATTCAAATAAAATTATGAACTATGTTTTTAATGAAATGCCATTTATTTTATTTCAGGGGCATCGCTATATCTAGCAATATTTTTATAAATAGGTCTATGAATCTGATTTACATGATATACGGACAGTTACATGATACTAACTCGACTATACATCCTGGAATTAAACATATATCAATTTTATGGGCAATTAGTTACACTAAAAATCATTAATTGCATTTGTACCTGAACAAATCTCAATAAACTGGTGTTAATTGGGATTGATAAGCATTTATTCCAAGGTTTGGATGTTCATATTTGGGATATAATTATTTGGTGAATATCCTTTAAATAAACTGTCTGTCAAACATGCAATATGATTTTTGAATTAAATAAAATTTTACAGAACTTCAGATAAGGAATTTTTATTTCAAATTATAAAAAAAAAGGGGTAATTCTTTAGTTTATATAATTACCGAAGTACTTTGTACCATGGTCTCTATCATACCTCTTCTGGTATTGAAAACCAAGCAGTTTGAATTTCTTGCCATACTACCAGTGACGTAACTATAAGGCAGGGCTGGCAAAATGTCACGGGCTCCCAACCCGACGGGGGCAGCCTGTCCGAGAGGCCGCGAGTTAGAAACCTAACATTTTTAACAACTTTTAGTCAAAATTATAAATTGTATATAAGTACTTAAAACCAATTAAAGTTAGACACAATTAAAGGCCACATACAAATTCAAATAAATTATTAAGATTTAAACGCATTCATAAGAAAAGGATGTCGATCAATTTTACAACGCATCCATTGGTTGTTTCATTTTTTGTCGTGGTACTTTGGTGGCGCGGGCGAGCTAGTGCTGCTCTGGAAATTCCCGCATTTTGTTAACCAAGAAAGTATTTTTTCATGGCGCTGGCGGACTAGCGATGCACGATGTTAGGGGAATCCCGGATTTCAATTTTTTAAGTACGGAGGGCTCTACTACGCATTCTTCGTTTGATTGTTATGTCAATTGGTTATTTGTATCTTTGTATCTTTTTTCGTAGTTTTTGTTTTATTGAATCTGTAAATAGAGACAAAGTAAAGTTAATTGTGAAAGTTAGATATCAACATGTCTAGTTCTAGAAAATATCTAAGTGGGAGAGAAAAACGAAAGAGATAGAGGGAGTCTGAAGAGAAAAATAAAAAGTTACCCAAAATTAGTACTTTCAGAATGATGACTTTATTGATGAAAAAGCGAGTGAACAGTGATCCGAACTTAAATCGAATTTAAATCTGGTACTTAATGATGCAGTAAGAGAGGTTATTGATATGCAACATTTTTTTTTAAACAGTTCAACAGATTTATAATTTTTTGGGCATAGTATCAAAAGATAGAATATCTTATCAAGTTTTATATCCGATAAAGAAAGAGAGTCTTCAACTTCTATGACATTAAACACATTGAACCCTACTGGGCAGGATGTTATGGTGCTATTTTTGCTTCAAAAGTTCGGTTTGTTGAAGTCCAAAAAGCACTAACGAAAACAATTAAGTTAAATTGCAAATCAGATGAAAGAAATGAAGCTATTTCACTCAAGAAGATGATGAGAAGAGATGATGATTAACATTATTAAATAATAAATTTTCATAATTTTTAATTTTTGCATCTAATATTCCACATAACAAATTCAAAACAATTAGGTTATAATAAAAAACAAAAATTTAAAGGTGAAAGAATTGTTAATTATGTCAAAGTCAAACATGTCATTTAAAATTTTTTTTTTAAATTATCACATATTATTTAAAAAAAATTAAAAATTAATTGTTTATTTAAATATTGGTATGTTTTTAAATGTAAGTTTGTGTTTTTTATAAAAGTTATATGTATTGTAGAATTATTCTGAGGATGGTTCTTTGTTTGAACCGAAACGTTAATAAAAAAATTAAAAATTAAAAATTAATTACCGACCGAAAAACCCAATAAATAAATATATATATATATATATATATATATATATATATATATATATATATATATATATATATATATATATATATATATATATATATATATATATATATATATATTGTTTTTGTTTGCATCTAATACCGTTACAATTGAAAAATCCAAAATTGTTAGGTTATAATAAAAAAACAAAAAATGTAAAAGTCAAAAATATAAACTAACTCCGAATCTCAGTCATTAGCTACTAATTAACCCCGGCACGGCGGCCCTTGACCTGACAGGGTATCACAAAATCTGCCAGCTGGCAAGAGACCTATATTCTACAATATATATATTGTAGAATTGTAATTGTTCTGAGGATGGTTTAAAAAAATAAACCGTACAACTATTAGTTGAAATTACAAAACATTTATAAAACTAAACACTTTTTTTTTATTTTCTAGCAAATGGAGTTAAATTTTGTAATTAGTGTAAACTTCGGTTTTGCGATGTAATGCCATCTAGGGCAACAATCGGGATGAATTTTACATCAACCTTATATATTTTTTTATTGATATTAAGTTTTCCTTTTACTCGTTTACCTAATCATTATTTTGTTACAACTCTTACTGGTACCAAATAAAACTCGACACCAAATGACCAATATGCCTAAAATTGATTTATTATTTTGGAATTAAAAAATTACAATCTAATAATTGCCTTCAACAATTATTTTAAAATAAAAAGAACAACTTTCAATACAACTAATAAGCAATATTTCCTCCGTGGGCCTCTATGGATGCCCGTAGATGATTTGGCATGCTATCGATTAAATAGTAGAGGTGTCCGTGTACCCCTCATAATACCACCCCAAAATATGACGATCCCACCTTCAAATGGGATACGTGGTTGAACTGTTTTTAGTCGAGCTTGTCGATTTGGGGCTCTCCAATTCTCGTCTCATCGGAGAACATCACGTTATTCCAGTTAGGATTATGATTCACCATTTCTCGAGCGAGCCCATTACAATCTTACTTTTTTTTGTTGAAGGGTTAACGGAAGGGGGTAAGGTTGGGAACACGTAAAGTTTTTCTGCGAAGCAAATTTATTGCTTTCAGTCTGCGTCATATCGTTTGTCGTGATATATTTACTCCTTCAAGCCTAACCAGCTCTATTGATATACCACTTGTAGATTCCAGACTATTTATTCGAACTATCATTGATATCCTCCGATCATGTGCAGCTATTGTACATCCTTTTCTACCACTTCAAGGGTGATTCCTTACCTCATTTACCTTTTGGAATTTTTTATGAATTTTTGATACAGCACTTTGGAAAATACCTTCAATTTCCATGATGTCACTTTTATTAAAGCCCTGTTGTAACAAAGTAATTACTATTGATCTGTTAAACTGAGATATCATATTTCTAGACATTTTTAAAAGTATCGATTGAAAATTGAAAAAGAACTGAAATAATATGTAAATATCAGTATCAACGGAATGTGCAAACATCGAAAAACCTGTGTTATCAGCATAATTATATGTTTGTTAATTTCATTTAAAAACAGTCAAAAATAATTATCCATCATAATTTTTACCATAGTAAAGTACCATAGGCATAAATATCCTATTTGTGAATATTCAAAACTTTTGGACATCTGTATATATATATATATATATATATATATATATATATATATATATATATATATATATATATATATATATATATATATATATATATATATATATATAATGGATTCCGGGTGTCGATCTGTTCATTCTGTGAAGTTACGACATTTCTCCAAGTCGTATTTAACATTTTCAAGTGTTATCCGTTTCGGATGAAGAGCCCAACTGACGTGCACGGGTTGTATCGCGGTAGTTCGTAGCCTCTGTTGGGCGCCCCTTTATTATTTTTTTCTCGTCACCATGATTCAGTGTTTATTATTTTTCAGAAGCTTTTGGGATGTTGTAAGCAACATCCCAAAAGCAGAATACTTTTGGGATGTTGTGAGCATCGTTTGGCGTATTTAACTCACCTCTTTCTACTATTTCAAGGGCTTCTCTGATTGTTCGGACCTTGTAGTTTTCAATATTCGTTATTTCTTTGGCTCCTTCAAAATTGATTTTATGTCCTGTTTGTAGATCGTGCTGCAACAGAGAGGAAATGGTTTGTTTGTTTTTTAAGTTGTGTTGATGTACCTGTCTTTTGCCCGAGATCCGTCTGTTTGTCTGTCCTATGTATGTTATGTCACAGTCGAAACAACATATGCTATATACCCCATGATTTTACAGTCCGACTTTGTCCTTAGGGTTTTTTAGGATGTTGGCGACAGTTTTGTGCGACTTGTAGACTATTCTGATCTTAAGTTTTCTGAGAAGTCCGACTATCCTCTTAGTGATTGCTTTTACGTATGGTAGCAGAACCTTTGCTGCATTTGGTTCTTGATCCTCTATTGTTGTTCGTGTTTGGGTTTCCTGGCGGTGAATGGCCTTCCTGATGTAATTTTTTAAATATCCATTTTGTCTAAGGGCTGTCGAATTTTTTCCTCACTTCGTGAATCTGGTAATGTCAGTCGGAAGGATCTGGAAATCAAGGTGTCCGCTATTGTTTGGATTTAAGAAGAATGATGACGGAATATTACATTGCGGTATTGGTGTGAGTTGGATTTCTATACTCTGTATATTAGAAGGTTCCAGAATGTTGTTTTGTGATGAGGAGATCCAAAAACCGTAGTCTCCTATCCTGCTGGACTTCTAGGATGAACTGAATTTTGGGATGGATTTTGTTCAGTTGGGTTAGGAAGTTATTCAGAAGTTTATTGCCGTGAGGCCATATTATAAAGATATCATCTACGTAGCGTTTTCAAAGTTTAGGTTTTAAAGGAGAGTTGGCTAATGCTTTTGTTTCGAAGTCTGTCATAAACAGGTTGGCTTGAATAGGTGATAACGGTAATCCTATTGGAGTACCGTCGGTCTGTCTGTAGATCTGCTAGTTGAAGGAAAAATATGCGTTCTTTAGGCAGTATTCGGAGAGGTCACCCACGTATGGTGAAAGGTCTTAATTCGTCGAAATTAGGTCAAGAGCTTCATCTATAGGGATACTCGAATATTGTGAGAAAATATCCAGGCTTACTACTATGTCTGTATCCTCTAGTTGGAAATCCTTAATTATCCTTGTCAAATGTTCTGAGTTTTAAACATAGGAGTCGGCAAGTTTAATGCTTCGTTACATGATACTTGCTAGAGAGTTTTCCAAATTTTGTGTTGGAGAACCGCAAGCACTTACTATGGGCCTTAATGGGATTTCTGGTTTATGTATTTTGAGTAGACAGTAAACTTTAAGACATCTGCTTGCTTTTTTCCTTGGAATAATTTTTCGTTCGATCTCTGGTTCCAGTTTCCATGCTTTGATTTTGCTATTGGTTGTTTTTTCTAGATAGGTTGTCGGATCCCTATTCACTGGTTTATATGTTTTTTTTTTGTAAAATATTCATCATCTTTCCCATATGGTGCTTGCTGTTCATTATGACTGCGTGTTCTTTGTCTGCCGGTAATATAGTGATATATACCTTTCTTTTTAAGCTTTCAAGCGCTCTGATTACATACTTATTAACCGCTAGAGCAACCAGATATCATATATATATTTTAATGAAAATAAAAGAGTATCTGGTGTATTTCATGTAAATAATATTATGTTCATCTTATATTTTTGTTAATCTTCACCGTAGTTGGGGTTTGCAACCCAAGACTACAATGTTTGCACTAAGCAAGAGGGTTCAGCCGAGGATCAATGCATGCTTAAAAATTTTCTAACTATATTTACTGTACCCAGTAGAGCAGGTTTCTGCATGACTGCCATATGTCTATCATGTAATTTAAGCTTGTCTTTGGCGATTTTCGGGTCATTTGTTATCAGCCCATTTGCAGATATTACTACTGGTATAATGTCAACATCTCTGAGTTGGTACATGTGTGCTAATTATACAGCTAATGATTGATATTTTCGTTTTTTCTCGGCAATGGTCTTTGTCAAGTTGTGGTTCAGCGGTACCGCGACATCGATAATGTCGAAGTCCTATAAGAGCCTTTGTCTCGATTATAACATTATCGGGCCGATTAGCGTTCATCGTCCGATCAGTAATCATTGCCGTATCCCAAAAATCTTTGCGGTTTTACTTACCTGTTCTGGTTTCCACTTATAATAAGGTATCTCTACGTCATATTTTTTTCAATAATGCTTGATGTATCACCTTAGCAATATTGTTATGCCTCTGCATATAGTCTGTTAGAGCCAGCGCAGGACAACCACCGCTTATATGCTCTATTGATTCTAAATATTGTTTGCATAAGCGACATTTTGGATCGATTGTCCTAAATATATGTTTTTTATATGCCCTGGTACCTACGACCTGATCTTAGATAGCACATAGGAAACCTTTAGTCTCTCCATAAAGTCCCGATGTTCGGAGCCATTCTGTACAGTATTTCTTCTCGATCTGTTCAGAATCAAGGAGAGCTGTAAAGCGACCATGGAGCTCCTTTCCGTTCTAAATTGAAATACGCCCCTGGGGTTTATATAACTTGCCTCGTTAGTTGCTTGTACTAGATGGAGGGGACTATGAGGGAAATATACTAGCTTTATGAAGATTATTCTCTTTGCTGACAAAAATAGGATCTTAGACGATCCTCCTGGTGACGGCACATTACTTCCACATTCTATAAGCCTCTCCCTCTTATATATCGAGACAAATATAGCCGCTCGATGGAACGTTTCGGGTGATGCATACGATGATTTGTTAATTTAGTTCTTATTTTCTGATCAAATGATTTCAGAGAGGTGTCAGACCACTTTATTACACCAAACATATAAGCAACCACAGGCAAAGCCCAAGTGTTGATTGCCAATATTTTATTCCTGGCGCTGATCAAAGATTTACATATTCATTCAGCTCTATTTATCACCCGTCTCATAATCATTACCCATCTGTTACATGAGATATTCCTGACAACTGCATCATACCAAGATACTTATAATTTTCTCCACTATTGAGACTGCGAATAAAAATATATCTATTCATTGCATGTTTCTATGTATTCCAATCCTGCCATTTGCGGACATGGACTACTGCAGACTTATCAAGGCCAAACTCCTTGCAGATGATATCGCTAAAACTTTTAACAAGTTCTATTTCACTTTGAAGGTTATTAGAGTTTAATGCATATCATTTTAGATGGTCCATATAGAATTGATGTGATACCTGAATTTTTGTGGTGATGACGGTGTCTATATGGCTGAAACAAAACCATAGAGGATTTAAACTATCCTCCTAAAATATTCCCCTGCGTATTCGTATCTCGCCAGTCACCACTGGAGGTGTTATTATTCTTTACATATAGGGGGGTGTTCCCCACACAAGCAGAAAAAAGTTTTACTAGAGTTGGATGAATCCTATAGTATGAAAGTATATACCTATAAGTGTGGCACAGACTCGAATATTATTATTAATTCTTATTGCTATTAATTAATTGTTATTTTTTATTGTTGATTGTTTTCATGTTTTTTGCATAATGGAATATCCAATCCTTCAGTTATATTATGTAATTTTTCAGTACTTTTATCAGTTTTATTTTGAACCATTTTCAGATTGACGTTACCTTAAGTGAACCATGGTTTAATTTTGATATCAGCAGAAACCTGAGAATTCCGAATAAAACGTTATATTATTTATATTTCTAAAATAAATGCAATTAAACAGCAAAATGCACAAGCAATATTAAAATATTTCGTCTTTTGCTTTTTGCTGCTTTAATTATGCTTCAAAACCAAAGATTTCTGAAATATTTTTATTCAATATTTTTCAAATATTTTTAATTAAAATCCCGCTCTAAGTTTTTATGCATCTGTCTAGTGTGCTTTTATTCTACTTAAAAATATTACGCATTTTAATTATTGAAAAAATTAATATTAAAATAAATATTGAATAGACATTTTAAATATAAAGAACTTCTTTAGTTTTTCGTTTGAATTTTATCCAACTGTTGTCAGTTTTGTTTATATAGATTTATCCTGTAGGGAAATATATTTCGTAAATTTAGCCAACGATTCTTCACATCATTTGAAAGAAAAAAGTTCCTTACAATAAGGGTCAAAAAACAAAGGGGCGACGAATTAAGATGATGCCCGCAATAAGGGGTATTGGCGACAAACATTATTTTAGTGTGTGAATTCCATTTAAAATCAAAATTGCGCGAATATCGAATATCGCGATCCAATTCTTATTTACCTAGAAGCAGCTGTCAGCAGATTAGAAATGTACCAGGACTTTTTCAACGTGATAGGATAAATAGATTACAACAGTACCAAGCTTGCATAGGCTGATGTGGTGGGCATTTTGAACATTTAATTTAATAAAACTTTAACACATGAATTAATCATGTGTTTCTTAATGTAACGTGAATCATTTAAAACGTATTATGGTGTGAAAAATTAGTACTAGTAATATCTACTTTGACAATAAACGGCATTAAGATATTTTCAACTTGGTATAGTATAATCAGAGCATTTACTATTGTGAGAAATGCGAAGCCTCGGTAACCAGATGTTCACTCGTACAAACAAATATTTTTGGTTATGATGACCTGGCCACGTTGCTCTGAGCACATAAAAAATGCCAAAGCAATTACGCCATAAAGGACAATTTATAAAAGAACAAGAATTATCTAAAAAATAAATTATGTTTCTATTATGCAGAAATCAAAAGAAACAAAGCTAAATCAATAGAAAAAATGAAATGGTCAATTCTAACGTTGGAGAAGGAAGGCGTATCATAGAGTTATTAGAACTTGGAAAAACATTTAAATGTTTTAAAGGTAAACAGGTTTTACAGTTAGAAAATTAAAAAAAGAAAAAAAATTGGGTCTCAATTCCAAAGTGTGGGTTAGATGTAAAAATTGTTCTTGTGTTACTCAAGTTATGACAGGCAAAGCACATGAAGGAGATACAAAATCACAGCTTTCTGATGTAAATTCTAAAGCTGTTCTCGGTAAGTTTGTATTAATATAAATTTTTCGTTACTCTAATCTCTTAATTAACTTAATCTCTCTTTACTCTACACTACTCGAGACAGCTGTACGCACAGCGTTGCCAGATCACCGTTAAATTGTTATATCTCGTAAACAAAACGGCAAAGTGCTACTTTTTTTATTTATTTCAAAAACATTTTACTTTACTCTCCCATTTTTGTTTAATTCTGTGGAGAGATTTTTTTAATACAATAGAAAATAGTTGGGGGTAACGGAAGTTTGGCATGCTTTAAATGGAGAGTGACCCTGAAAATTGCAATCTTTGTTATTAAATAGCTCGCGTTCTCAATGGTCAAAAAATCTTAAACTTCAGGATTTGTTAGTAAACAAGTCTGTGACAAAAAAAAATGGACAAAATCTGTCGAAAAGGGGTTTCACGCTGGAACTGTCTTATTGTATGAATTTTCCTTTTACAAACAACCCAAATTTTTCGTGAAACATACTAAATAATTGGCTATAAAAATATGATATTTTACTTTGAATTAATACATTAAGAGGACAAGGAAAAAAAATCAGTTGTCCAAAATAAAATATTTTCATCGGAAATAGTTGCACTTTCATCATTAGAGTATTGATTCGTTCGTTTTATGAAGGGTCGTTCGATCGAAGAGTTCTGAGTTGAATCTTTCACAGAATGGACGGGTTGATATCGGGAATGATCTAGGAAGATTTACAATCCGTGAAAATATTCGATGTAACATATATAAAGGGTGATATGTAGTATGTCAAACGAACTTTGAGTCTGTAATTCTGTGGTTCAATAGTTTGGTAAATCATCACGGAACGATTACTAAATGTCGAAATTTATTATCAAAATCAGTATTCGCCGAATTATCGACAAATTCCGAATACATATCACGCTGCTCCATATTAAAACAAAAACAAGACAAAAAACTGTGCGATCCAAAGAAAATATTGTCGCTGTTGCTGGTGGTGTTGATGAAGATCCAAATTTATCAATTCATCGTCATTCGCAGGAAGTTGGACTTTGCTATTCGACTATGTCGATTATATAATTCCGAACTTGAATGGTATTAATCTGGACGAGATTGGCCATCAAGTTTATTCGAAATTGTTTCAAACATTAATGTCATTGTATGTTATTTTACACAAAAATGTTTCTGTTGCACATTCTACAAAAGAGAAATCTTGAAGTTATCGGAGAATGGATGGAGGTTAAGAAGAACAGTATGAATTACTGGAATGAATAGCAGGTAAAATAGAAGCTACTGCCTTTTAGTGAAATAGGTATGATAATGAAAATCCTTGAGCATTTTCTATTTCATTCAAAATCAGTAACATAAAAAAGGTGCCTATAAATGGTACTGATATTGGTTTCTAATAGATGGTTTGACTTAACATACTCGAATACCAAGTGCGAGTGTGTTAAAACTTATTTTAGAAATGCAGCGAATGTTTTAGAAAAAAGTCGCCATGAATATTCATTAAAAGTTTATTTGATATTGTTGCTGACAAAGTTTCTGTGCAGCAGCCCCCTGGAGGTTGAAGGTTTGTCCAGACTCAAACTTAGAAGTGGTCTGGATAAATGGACAAGTTGCAAATGGCAGCAGAGGGTGTTTTTGGGGTGGTTGGTACTGACTGATACTCTTAATAATGTATGATAGAAATATATTCCACAAAGGTCGTACAGTTTATATACCGATGATAAAATATTAAAATTTTAGGAATCAAATCAAATCTTAAACTAATGTATGACATAAGAAAATAAATATTACTAATATATTACTAATACTAATTCTTAAACATAGGTCATTCCTCAATGTGTGGGTAATTGTCCTCATGAACTCAGTGCGGTCGGTCTAATCATCGGACTTGACTGCTTGAAAATACATTTTTTCGGCTGACGCAATCTGAAGATGCATTTCGGCGGCTGACGCAATCAGCTCTCGGTGTCGGTCAACTGTCAAGGACCCCAATGGCCAAGAAACGACGGTCCCAATTAGCCAATGTGGTGGACCTGTGGGCAGCAAACCAAATCTAAAATCATAGGTACTTGATTGATACACCAAACAAATTGGCCAAACTGCTTTTACTCAATCGGAATTAATCAGCCTACTGGGACTTGTGCTTGCACCAACTGTGACTCTTGGCAGTGGACAGTGACTATCTTACGAAGCAAAACCGATCAAAGAGACCATAAATATGACTGACCAAAGAAAACGTCTAACTGTCTTTTTTCCTTTTTTTTTATACCTAATGAGAGATGAGAACTGTTAGAAATTTCCGAATCAACAATGTAAATACCAGAAACGTACAGCTGTCGCCAAAATTATAGTTTCGCTGGAATTATTCACTGCTTGGATCGTAACAACATTATCATAAAATTTATTTTATAATTAAAATAAGCTTAACATCACGAACTATATAGTATTAGTACATAGTATGGCAGAAGATAGTTCAAGAATGAAATTTAAGTCACTATTTATTAAGTATTATTTAGCTTTACGCTTGAATACCTCACAAGTCGGTTGGTGTGATTGGTTAATCTATATAAATAAAAATGTAAATGTGTTATGTAAACGTTTGTTAAAAATCTCAAATCTCCGAAAGTTCTTCATCGATTGCTTTAAATGTTTGACAGAACGTTGCACTCGAATATGCACGTATTTTTATATATCTATTATATAGATGGCACATCTATGACAGGTAAAAATTAAAACAATATATAAGAAGGTATTCCAATTCCTAAGCCTACAAGGCATTATGGGAAATGTGTCAAACGATGGCGCCATCTCATGTATATCCAAGGCATTAATTTAAACTTTTTATGGCGTGCCGACTTAATTGTTCGAGGTTCAAATCCGCACCATTGCTATATTTTTTTTTGTTCAAAAACTGTATTAAAATTATGCTGTTTTCTGATAATTATTAAGTTGTAGGTTATTTTTTCAGTCTCTAAGGTTAAATAATTAGTAAAATTAAATAATGTACGTCATTCACCATACACATTTCTTTTTAAATTGAAAAAGTTTGCAATAATTATAATTATTTATATTATTATTATAATTGTATAATTTATTACATATATTCTCTTCACAGTTTATTATTATTATCTGACCGAAAATTCTGACCGAAAGTCCCAATAAATAAAAAAATTATAATTATAATATTATAATTTAATTTGGCAAACGGCAATTTTAATTTGGCAAACGATGCACCAAACAAGTATATTGATTCTTTAATGTTACGACGAATGTTAGAGACTGAAAAAATAACTTATAACTTAATAATTATCAGAAATTAATAACAGAATAATTTTAATACAATTTTTGAACAAAAAAAAAATGACAGTGGTGAATTTGGGGAGGATTGGACGAGGATTTCAACCCCGAACTGTTAAGACGGCACGCCAACAAAAGTTTACATTGATGCCTTGGATAGACGTGAGATGGCGCCACCGCTTGACACATTTCCCATAATCCCTTGTAGGATTGGAAAACCTTCTTATATATTATCTTAGTAAAAATAAAAGCAACACACGCTATACTAAATATTTTTCGGCAATGGGAGCGCCATCTGTTGAACTTAATAGCAATACACGTAATACTAAACATTCCTTATTCTGGACAGCGTGCTCCTTGACAGCTGCTGTCACTTAGAATTTTCAATGGTTCCGATTGCATTGTTAAATTGAATTTTTATAGATTTTGATTTGTTTTTATTTTGATTTAATTATTTAATCAGACTTAGCCACAGCAACGCGTGGTCGGGTGCAGCTAGTGGTAAATATAAATTTAAAAATTGATATATTGAGTTAGGAATTAAGGTCAGCTGGTTTTTAGAGTGCAGTGAAATGTGATTAATTTGATATGCAATATAAACTTTAATCAATTATTGATTGGTCCTTGTTAACATCATCCTTTTTTTTAAATAAATTTGTCTATATTACGTTTTAATACACCTGAGGCTTAATGGGGTAAAACCTGTCATGGTATCTTTTAACACTATCATCACGAGTGAAGATTTTTTGACACATAAATTCTATAAGAATTATAATAATTATGGGGAATCAGATCGACTAAATATAGATAAAGTTTTTAGAGAGAAATAAACAGAGCCAAATATCAACAATTTTTTTCATAGAGTAAATAATATATTAACTTTCTCGTGGATAAATATTGGCTTAATGCATCATTAACTGAAAAAATAACTTTACTTATAAAGGTTTTGTTGTTTTTGTTTCATGTTGTCCTCTTATTATTAAGCTTACTTATTCCCTAGAAAGTTCACATATTTTCACTCTAACTAAATCGTTTAAAATTCGAGTGATTATTCTATTTTCACATTTTATTCTTTTTTATTCGACAATCCGCAGATAATGTATATTATTGATTGGGTAACACAGTAGAAAATTCATCTATTTATCTTTTTCAGGCCTATTTCATGCGATATTTTCACCTTTTTCTTCTATTTTCTTTAGACTTTTTCTTTTTTCCCATCATAATTGGAGGTCTATTCGGTAAGACTATTATTAATTTTTTGTTGATATTTTTTATTTGTTTCCTTGCTTCTTTAGAACCCTTGTTTATATTTATTCCATTTCTATAGCTAAATATAGGTAAGTAATTTCTCTACAATTAGTTTAACAAACTGTATCTTAATATTCTTGGCCTTAAGATATTTACCACTACTCAAAAAAATCAATTTTTAAAATTTCTCGACGCACGTTTCGGTAACTATGTTAGCATAATCAGGAGATAATTAGCATATTTAGTTAGCATATTTAGGCAAGATTAAATCATCTCCTGATGATGCTAATATTGTTAGCGAAAGTGTTATCTTTCAACACCGATCCCAATATTCATCATACTGAATAGAGAACGTTGAATAAAAAAATTATTGTTTCCTTTTATCCGAAAAAATACAGTTTTTTTGAAACTGAATATACATATCTATATGGAAAGATGAGCGTCATGGTACTGGTATAATAGCAGAAGTTTATGAAAATATGGGTGTAGGAAATATAATGCTCCTCAGCAATACTACTTTTCCACATTGGTGTAGCAACTTTAAACTTTATAATTGTAATTAGTATTTTTAATCATCATTTAGTTCTAAATATTTAATACATACGGTACATATGGTAAGTGTTTAATCAAGCTGGGTGAATAAATTAAGTTAATTAATAAAATACATGGAAATATAAGCAAATATATGCACAAAAAGCCATTTATCTTATTTTGGAGGAATCAATATTAATGGTAGTGGCTTGAAAAATCTAGAAATATCAATCTATTTCATATGATGTACGAACTGTTACACTGTCATGCAATACATCATTAAATAAAATACGGCAATCGAATTTGAAATGGGTTAGTTTGGAAAACATTTATATCATATTTACACCTAAACATATTATCAAGGAATTTAAAATATGAATTACGATTTTACCTACGGAAACTGATAAAATTATATTTATTGCTATCGATTAGTAATAATGAGTGTTTTAACGAAGCAACAAAGCTGCAGAATGTGTAATCTGCATAGAAAGACACTTTTCTACAATGTTGCTACTCTGTTATGGCTACAGTAACTTGTATGCTAGCTCTGACCTCATGAACCGTCGTTAAATTGTTGGCATATAATTAATGTAGCCCAAAAGAAAATTTCGTAAAGGTCTTGAATCGTACGAGTTGAGCCAGTTAGATCTTGGAAAATCTTGGATCTTTGGACCAATTGGATCTTTCATCATTATGCAGTCAATATCTGGAGATGATTATGATTTTTCCCATTATTGGGAAAGAACTATCTAACTGCGCACAGTAGTGACCGATCCAATGAGACTGAAACAAATTATACATTTTTTATTAATAGTTTAAGACTGCAATTGCAGCATGACGTAACCTTCGACATTGTTTATATTGCGATAATGAGACTGCCGATTAGTTTGTCCATTTTAAGAATATTGTTGGATTGTGCGCAGCTCTGCGCTAAGCATTTTTTTGCTTTATTCGCAGGGGAACAGTGGTACGGAGCTGTCAAAACACTTTTTACAAAAAAGTTTGATTTTGGTTTCGAGAACATAATTTATTTATAGTTTATTAGTTGTCCCTTTATGTTTGTGTGGTATTTATGACTATTAATTTGATTGAGAGACAGATAATATAATTAACATTTGTATCTTCTAAAAATTATTCTGTTTTTAAGCCAAATTGATTAAATTTGTTCAAACCATTAAAATTATCTATCGCCAAATTACAGTTGTGTTGTTTATGTTAAGTATTATGTTACATGTTAATTTTGTTTAAAGGTTTTGTGAGTGCGCCATCGTTTTTTAATTCCGTTGCATATAATCCTGAATAATGTATTCTAAAATAATTGATATTAATTACAATATTTTTTCTTAATAAAATAATACAAAAAATAACTCCGCAAATCTCCAAGCTCTAAATGAGTTTTTGTTTAAGTTTCAACTATTCAATAGCTAATTTAAAAATATGATCACCAACTTCCACCAACTTTGTCGGAAATTAAACGTTAAAGAAAATTTATCAACAAATATTATTGGGTGGTCTCAAGACCTTTGTTACGACTTGAAAATGAATGCGACTATACGAGTAGACAATATCGCTGTTTATACAGGTTGTTTACTAAATCTAATTATACAATTAAGAATTTTTATTCCCATTTCAGTTCATGTTTCAAATCGTACGAGTAAAGAGCTTAAGTGAATGTGATTTAAAATAACATTGTATGTTATTAAATCGAATGTGATTAAAATGTCGGGTTTTACGATCCCTTAGAGCGTTTTATACGAAGTGCTTTTTTGTAAGAGCCAATTTTTGGAAGTCTGCGTTCAGAAAGAGTACCTAAATTTGCCCGATGAATTTTAGCAGAAATCAAGAAACGATTTATACCACATTTTCAACAGATGGTAAAAAAAGTACATCACATAAAGTCAAAGTTTTAACTAAATACTGCTCCTGGTTAAATGATAAGTTTAGTGTTTCTTGCAGATTGCAACTCTAAATCATCATTTTATTCATCTTGCTGTGGTGGTAGGCTTTCAAAAAATTTGAAAAATGTAGTTGCAGAAGAAGACATACAATTCAAAAACTAAAAGCTTCATTTTCTCAAACACTTCTAGATGCTTAGAGTTCTTCAAAAACGGTCACGAAAAGAAAAGCTTTTAATCACAACGCTGCGTTAACTCTAATTACACAAATCTATCAAAATAACAATATGAAGTAATTAGGAAAGCTGTAAAAAGTCAAGGCCATTAAATTTTTTCGATCTATAATAGAATTTTAAATGCGAAAAAAAAATTATTACCCCTACAATGTTAATATAACGGAAACATCTGCAGAAGTCGGTCTTCCAAATGTATTAGTCCACATTATGAAAGGGATAATGCAAGCAAAATCTGATATTGAAATAGAAACCATCAAAGAACATGGTTTGGTGCCATACACTAAATGGGGATCTGATCAAGATATCAATGTTTATGACACAAATTTATTTTTATCATCAGTTTTAAAGATGACACTAGCCAATGATAACACTGCAAAAATCTGGAGAAATATCGATCCACCTTCAATGCGTTTTTACAGAGCTTTCAGTATCAGAAAGAGACAGCTCAATTAATATGAGAAGAAACAAGTCAGGTAGACAAGAAAATAGATCAATTTTGAAGAATGTATAATTAATATAACTGAGTGTTTTGAGGTAATTGTGTGATTTGTGGTGTAAAACCACAAGTGAAATGTACGATTTCCTCTTACATTTTAATACAACTAATAAAGAAGCTTTGAATTTGGGGGTGTCCCCGTTACATGCTCGAATTCGATGTATGAAATATATATTAAAATGCATCTTAGTTACAATCTTCCTGTTGAGACATGGAGAGTGATCGAAGCTACAAGATATATCAAAGAAGTTAAGAAAAAGCAAATACAAAAGGAATCCTTTGAAAAATTAGGGGATTAAAATGGACTTTGTTAATCAAGATACAGGCCCAATAAACGATGGCAATATATCAAGAAAATTTTTGCGAATCCGGCTTTAACACTAGAAATTACCAAAATAGATAAGATATTGATACATACATTATCAGTCATACCATATTAGAGATGATTAGTAGTAATTTTCCGATCCATCGTAAAACGTGTGGGACCTTCACGAAAGTGACCGCTGAATTATCGGTTTCATTGTAGCCGTGGTAATGCATACCCGCATATAATGCAATTTTGTTGCAATGACAATACCTTTCAAAACACCATTGATGTTTAAACGATTTCGAGTTAGCGTTATATTTTTTTTCGTGTGGTAAACGTGTCGAGTTTCGAGCCAAATAAAAAGCATTTGCGGCACGTACTGCTTTTCTTGTTCAATCAAAAGAAAAACGCGAGTGAAGGCCATTGTATACTTGTGGAAATTTACGATGATTATGTCCCAACGCAAGACGCTTGTGGGTCTTGGTTTAAATGATTCAAAGTGGTGATTTCGATTTTTGACTTTCGACGAAAAACCAAGAACGCCTAGGTCAACCGAAAAAAATTGAAGATGCCGAATTACAAGCATCGGTGGAAGAAACAATATGTAAACTCAACAATAAATGGCAAACTCAATAACAAATGGCTACAAATGGGGGTTAAATGTTGGTTACACATCCAGAAAGCAGGAAAATGAGTACGCATCTGCTGAACGACAGAAAGATAGAAAAGCTAAAAATGGTGTGCGAGGCTTTTTGAATCAGATCGCAACTGGAGAGGAAAAATGTATATATTCTGAAAACCCAAAACGCACCAAATTAAGGGCTGACCCAGGACAACCGTCAACATCGACGGCAAGAATAGCTTTGGAAAGAAAACAATGCTGTGCAGCATTTGATGGCATCAGAAGGCTGTCGTGTATCATGAGCTTCTAGATCAAATAGTTAATACTGCAGCACGAAAACGTCCCACCACGCACAACAGAAGCTGTCAGGCGCCATTTCACACCGTACTCGCCAGACTTGATACGTTCCGACTACCACTTGTTGTTATCGATGTCTCACGTACTTTCCATGAAACACTTAATTGTGGAGATGTCGGAAAATGGCTAAGATGGCCTCAAAAGATGTACGTACGGCTGTTCCATGAGGGCATCTACAAATTGCCAAACATTTGGAAAAAATATGCAAGTGGCGATGGCGCATACTTTGAGTAGACCAATTTTTTACCTTTCTCCTAAAGCGAAAATGTTTTGTTAAGAAAAAATTAAGCATTATTAACGCCACACCTGGTATATCATCTGCAGCTTAATTTTTTGTGCAAAGGCGTAAAAATTGCCATTTATTTCATGTGTTATTATTATTAAGTAATTATTACATGCAAAACATCTTACAATACATAGACCAGAATAAATCTATCGGTCAAGTATTTGCCAAAAACTATCAAAAATTGCCATATTTTGCTGTTATTGGGCCTAACTCGAGAGAGTTAACTTGTAATCACTCTTATAATTGAATTTCATCCCACTATATCGGCTATCGAGTCCATTCTGCAGCGGTTACCGTTAATGCTGAAATTTTATGTCAGCATATGACTCCATCTTATTGACACCATATCGTTCATCGATTAGAAAATTATCACCATATCGTCATCGTTAGAAAATCTAGACCTGCTAATTATTGCATCAAAAAAGTCTAGATGATTTGAACGGCCTGGAGTAATAGTAGTTAAATTTTCATTGTCATCCTAAACGAAGTTAAGACCAATAATACTAAGATATGATGTGGCATACCAAACTGACATTTGTACTGTGTTAAGGTTTTTCGTTCAGTTGGCAAGGATTTATGTCAGAATTTTGGAAATTGTTAATTCGAAAAACCCGAAACGGGAAAACGTACATAATCAACAATAAACAAATTGTTAATAAGGTTATTATTTAGTAGAAAAAAGTTCCTAATTTACAATAATAATGTATAGGGATAACGTGACCTTGATTTTTAGTGCATTTTTATGATTTTAATATTTCACTTGCATTTTGTATGGGTTGCCGTTGAGATCTTGATACAAAATGCATTGGAAACTTTTGACGGAAATATTTAATGAATATGCATGACGATAAGCATAATTCGATGGATTTTATCGATCAGCATCTCTGGCTCTCTGTTCATATATACATTTCTTTCTCTACTAGAAGATTTCTTTTTCTATGCTATGACTTTTAAGTCATTTTTGTAATATGCCATACACGAAACAGGGGTGAAGAATTTGAAATTAAAAATCGACCTTTATTTGCCGTAATGTGGTGATGGAAAGAGCCAACGTCAACAAGTTGGTGTTAATAGAACATTCGATATATTTTTAATTCTTGCAGCTATATTTTATTTTGAATAAGCATGCACATGGTAGTAGGCGAATATCTTTTAATTTTCAACATCTCAAATTCAACAATTTCGCTATTGTGTACGATGCATGGTATTCGAGGCGTGAATATTAAATAACGAAACTGAAGCTATAAAACATTTTATTTTGATTTCATATATGTTTACTTATTAACACCTTCAATATACGCCCCTCTTCTATCCCTACAACGCTCCATGCTAATCTGCCATTATTCGAATCAGTGCTGGATGTCGTATTCTGCAGCTTCTTTAGAACGCGTGCCGCTTTCTCTTTCACAACTTCAACGGACTCAAATCTTGTTACTTATAATGCAGATTTCACCTCAGGAAACAGATAGAAGTCGTAGGGCGCAAGATCCGGCAAATAAGTAAATTCAGTAGCGGTTTTTCCAAGTTTCAAGTGAAATTTCGTAACAATTCGTTGCTCTATTGTTACACTTAATATTTTTCGGGCGAAACAAAAAAACAATTCTAATGCGAACGAAGGTTACGGTTATACGGATTTGTTTATAGAAACGAGAGGTACTGCATTCGAAAGCATCATGCTAAAGAGATGTTAGTCGCTGGCATTTGGAGCATGCGTACTTCTTCTGTAGCAGCGTCAGTCTCGTTATTTATTAGCCACGCCTCGTAAATTTCCAAAATTTACAAGCGATGGCTGTGAAATATAAACTTCGGATGGTTGAAGTCAGTGGCATGTAATTAAAATCATGCATCCCTTATTGAAACATCATATATATATATATATATATATATATATATATATATATATATATATATATATATATATATATATATATATATATATATGTATATATGTGTGTGTGTGTGTGTATTGAGATTAAGACCGGCTTTAAGCAAGGCTATATGTTCACTCCAATGCTTTTTGTTGAGGCTATCCTGCATCATGTCAGAAGCAAATTACCGTATTCGGTTAAGATATTATATATAATTGATGGAGGCCTATTCATCCTGATACTACTTAAAGTCAAATCAAAAGGAAAAGAAGTTAGCATGGTAGAGCTGTACTATGCTGTGTGACTGTGTGCTTGTAGGACATAGCGCGACGGCGTTACAAATGGTGCTGGTCGTACTTGGTGAGACTTTCGGTGCGTCCGTACTTAAAATTAATATATCAAAAGCGAAGAAAATACAACAAACTGCTCTAAATAAGGAGAGAGCATATAATACATTGTATAAATGGTCAACCATTTGAAGAAGTAACATGCTTCCCATATTTGGAGCTTTCCCGTTAAATATAGAAGCAACCGAGACTTAATTTTCATTTTGTCATTTGTTCGTCTTTCGGTTATTCAATAATCGTAATAATCTCCGTAATAATCTCTGTCTCGTTATACCTCATTGCTTCATTTTGGATGCATATTGGTCTTACATCTTCACTGTTTCCCGTCATCTATTTTTTCACATGTTCATCCTTAGTCCAATTTTTGACCACTTTGTGGAGATCTATTACCACTTTCTTAAGTCTTCCGAATTCTGCTATATTCTCCATTTATATATAATCTTATTCCGCCCTAATTCAGAGTTCTAAAAAGTCTTTCAAAAAAGCGTTTCTAAACAATTTGGGCGATATTGTATGGCTCGTGTCATTTCTTATTAATAGTCTTGTAGTTTCGTCATATAGAGTTTTAATGATGTTAATGTACTTCTAGTTGAGTCAGCTTCATTTTAATGCGTCCATTAGAGTCCACATCTCGATACTATCAAATGTCTTGTCAAAGTCTATGAAGGCTATTTTTTTACGGTTTTTTAATTCTTCAATAAAACTCAGATGGCGTTGTGAATGTGTCTAGATCTACTCTCATTTTAGGAATGTAAGTCGTACACAATACAGCAATGCGTTAAAGTTGTTGAATTATTTATTATTGGATTATTGAAATAAGGTACTATTTATGGTTGCTCAATCGTCCATTTGAAAGCACTTTCAGTGAGATTGTTTAAAAATTTCAAGAAACTGGTTCGGTGGTAGAAAAAAAGAAGAGCAATATATAGTTGTAGTGGTCGTTCACAAGAGCATATCGATTTGATTCGTGAAAGTGTTTCTGAAGACTGTAACGTTTAGGTTTTCACCCCCGTTACATATGTACCCTTATCCTCCTTCGTATATGTCCAATCCCGATCTCCTGCGGGCGTCACCTATCCGCCATCCCTGTCCCTTCTAAAGTCCGCCACCCCTGTCCCTTTTAAAGTTCCCTGTATCACCGTCCCGCTTGGTACAACCAGCGCTGCCTCCGTGAATTAACCCGGCATCTGGCTACTGGCTATCAGCAGCGTGGCGTGTTCTCCTAGGCCTTAACATCCACAACCACGGTGAGTTTTCTCGGTCTCAAGGCACTTTTGAGATTCCGTCTGTCGTTATATTGTACAGAGTTCACTACAACCTCCATCGCAACCACGACACACCACTATTGACACCGTACTGAGACCGTACGCCACCAGTTAAGACGACTAGTTGTGACGATCGAATGTAAATTGCTGTACCATTATACCATTACATCATTATATCATTACCGTTGCCGTATTAGCCGAACCAAGCATCCGATACTTCAAAGCTGTAGTACCGTAGATAAGTACATAGAGACTAAGCACTTCCTTATCGTGACTGGCATTAGCTGCCACTGGCGGGCGCTTTTGATTTCCTTGTAGTTATTTCTAAGCATCTTTTTTTCTTTTTTCATTTTTTTACAAATTATTATAATTAGTTCATTAGTTAATATATACATATAATTTCATTTCAACGTTGTTTCTGTGCACGACCTAAGGCACACGTACCCAGCCCTGATGTAAAAAGGTAGCCCGGCAAGGTATAAAGTTACTAGACTTAGAAATGTCCATTAGCCATTCAACTATCTAGATTTCATTACCAAACAACTGGTTCATTCAAAACATCGTGCATGTGCCAATTGGATCAAAGAATAAACAGATTATTTACATTATGGTATTTCTTTAAGAACACTACTGGTGAAGCTGTAACTGTGAATCGCGTTCGATATCATGAGGTAATTGGATTTTTGCTGGCTGAATTGAATAATATTGATCTGGAAGATATGTGGTTCCAACGGGATGGCGCTACACATTACTCTGTTAATTAAACAATTAATTTATGGAGAGAAAAATTTCCTCGGCGAGTTACTGCATGAAACGGTGATTGGGTTACCGGATGATGGTTAATTGGCCACCAAAATCATGTAATTTGACACCGTTGGGCTATATTTTTGGGTTATGTGAAAAGTCCGCTCTTTAAAAAAAATCCACAATGGATTCCTGAACTAAAGGATGAAATTATTTGAGTCATTGTTTGCATCTGTGGAGCTGCTAGAAATGGTCATTTGGCAGATATTGTTTTTCGTGTTTAAATAACATACAATATGCTTTAATTTTCAATATTTTTTTTTTTTAAATCAACACATTCTCAGGCCGACCGCGGTGGTCTGGTGGGTTAATAGCTCGCCTAGCAATCCAAGGATCCCGGGTTCGAATCCTGGTGGAGGGATGGATGTAGTAGTGTAGGGTGTGTTTGTCTGCCCATTTGGTGCATTTCATAATTTATAAAAATGAATGAGCTGGTTAATTGCCTAAGCAGCAGAGCCAAAAAAAACACAAATTCTGTGTTTTACTCAAGAATTAAAAAAACTGCTCAATTTGAAATACCTTTTAATGCTTGATTATACTCATATGTTTTCTGTATTATTTGTCTAATAGTATGAATGTAATCTATATAAGTAACAGTATGAATAGTATGAATATATATATATATATATATATATATATATATATATATATATATATATATATATATATATATATATATATATATATATAAGTAATAGTATGAATGTGTATGAATCGAGCTTGTTCTGATGGTTGAAAATCTTCTCATTTGTTTGCAATTCTAGTAGTTATTATTTTGATAAACTGTTTAAATATGTGTAACAGCAAACAGATGGGTCTATGGCTTTGTTGGTGTTTCTTGTGCTCTTTTTCATATAGTATTAGGACTTTTTCCAATTATCCGGTATACATATGTTCTTTTTCGAAACACAAGTTGAATAATTTCCTGTATTATATATATATATATATATATATATATATATATATATATATATATATATATATATATATATATATATATATATATATATATATATTCCTGTTA
This sequence comes from Cosmopolites sordidus, assembly GCA_031761425.1. Taxonomy (NCBI): domain Eukaryota; kingdom Metazoa; phylum Arthropoda; class Insecta; order Coleoptera; family Curculionidae; genus Cosmopolites; species Cosmopolites sordidus. The sequence continues at coordinate 234,375 of JARFXV010000330.1, forward strand.
ATGTATATTTTTTTGGAAAACAATTAAGTTACACTTATTTAAAAAACTTACTTTTTTGGGCCACCCTGTATATATTTTGTATATATTTTTTATTGGCCATTACGTAATCATAAATAGTAATGATATGGTAAATTGTAACGTCTGCTTCTGTGTCAATTCAACCTATCAAATAGGTTTAGTTTTGGCAGCATTAAATCACACTTTCGAAAAAGTTTGGTTTGAACTTTAAAAAGATAAATATAAAATTAAATATTCACAAACCTTCATATCTAGCAAAACGATTCTATTTTAATATTTTTTTTTCTTTTATGTATGAATTTCATTTATTTTATCTAAATTTATGTATCAGTTTTATTTCTGTAGCAGATTCAAGAATTTTTCCTCAAAGCACCAAGTCATTTCGCATCCATGATGATGACAAATAGTGTTAAAGAAAGGAGTTTTTTTGAAAATATCTCTTTTGTGTCAATATATTCGTATAATGCATGCTAGTTATAATTGTTTGTATCATTTCTGTTTTTCTTTTTTCAGGAACTGGATATCGAAGGCTGCCCCAAACCAATCGTCTTCATTCTTCACAACTTTCTTTCAGCCAAAATTCATCGACTTGGATTGACTGCGTAAACATGCGTCCATCGGGATCAGCCGAAATAATAAGAATAAAAAACTTTGTCAATTAGTAGTTAAGACATCGTGTATAACACTTGAAGATTTAACAATAAACGTTCATACAGGTTCGTCGAACAGTGAACAAGCAACTCGACAACCAATTGAGTAATTCAATCACAACTTACGAATTTTGATCAGTATTACAATGAAGAAAATCAAATATATGTCCACGAACTGTTGAAAAATTATCCTAAAGCGGAGCAGGTGTTTCCTTTAATCCTGTGTTTTTTTTTAAGTTTTTTTGAGAATAAAGTTGAGTTTCACGAATCTAATCGGTCTATTTCGAACTTGTGCCTTTGAGAGATATCGCGTTCCAAAAAACGGTACAAACAGACTCACCACCTTAATTTTAAGATTATATATGAGACAATAGTCACACTCCTAGTCCCTTTAGGTTAAAGTGGTTGCCGCTTAAGGTCAAATTCTTTTCAATATCGATAGTTTTTGTCCTAATATTTTAAATTTCATCTGACTTGGCACAATATCGAAATTATTACACATGTCATATTGCTGTTAATAATACAACCGTGATAAATATTTTACTTATCTTAGACTATGTTAGCTCAAGAAAATTTTCCATAAATTACAAAAATAACTAAGTCACTGCTTTGTAGTCTATCGATTCACCTTTATTTCGCTTTCCAGCATAATTAGAAAATTATTCAATCTCATTCTAACACTAAACTAGAGTCTATTTTTATGTAGAACTAATGGAGTATGTAGAAACAATTTTAGAATATCACTCTAATAATATTAGAATTTTGATTAAATAGATTTCTTATGCAAGAACACCATTTTCTTACACTCTCTTATATACTTTGAATATAATTTATATTTAAAGATTATCTATAAGGGCCGGAACAAAAACATAGGGCATCCCTGATTTTTTCGTTTTTTAAAATGCTTGTTGCTTATTGTTCATGTTTTCTTATATTTAGTAACTTGGTTTATTGACTTATGATTTCATTTCGATGAGAAATGTTACATTTGAATTGTTTGCAAATAATGATTTTAAGATAGGCCAAAAAGAAATGGCAGTTTTGATCCCCCCTCCATTCGTTTCTCTAAAACTGCTATCATTTAATTGGGAAGAGTTTCGTAAAGATACTTAATGTTATTTGTAGAAGTGTGGCTCATTCTTCCTCAATTGCCGTTTTTAATTCCTCTTGACATTGAAGTTGCCTCGAACTTTATTCCCTTACTAACTGTGCCCATACTTTTTCAATAATGTTTAGATCTTGGGACCTTGCTGATCAACCTAAATTGCGGATATTCTCCCATTCAAAATAGTCCTTATCAACCTGAGCCGTATGCATGGGAGCATTATCTTGCTGAAATATAAATTATCATTCGGCGTTGTTTCCAATGTGAATCATATTTAAGTATTCCGGACTGTTCATTCGGTCAGAAAGGGAAACGATGTCAGTTTTTTTTCATACCCGATCCCACGCTACCACCACCCATTTGACGATTTGATAAAAAATATTTCATTTCGACAGATAACATATTTTACTCGTATTATTTGTCTCAACGCACATGGTCGCGAGCGAACAGCTTTCAATGTTCTTTATGAACATCTCAGAGGGGCGAGGTAGTCTTAATTTTTTTCATCTGAATATGTAACTCTGACTGAAGGACTCTTCTAAAGTTTTTAATATTGTTAATCACACCTGCTTTATGCGCAATCTGACAAGTTGTCAATATGCCATTAAAAGCGACGCGTAAAATTTCAAGTTTGTGTCTGTTAATACAAAAAGTTTTTCAGTGCAGTAATATTTTTCTGTCTGTACCTTCCAGGGCCTTTAATTAAATTAGCAATTACGTACGACTCCTACCTATACACCGAAAGATTTCCGAAATCGACATTCTTCACTTGTCATTTGCAAAACTGTTTTTTTTTCTCACAAGACTTTGAACATTTTCAACGTCCCAGGATCGATTTTCACTTGGATATAAGAAAAAGAGCTGGATTAAAATTGTGGCTTGAAGAAAAATAAACATAATGTATTTACAAAATAAACAAGTGTCCTATCTTTTTATCCTACCGTATAATTAATATTTATAAAAATTAGATAGGCATTAATCTATGTTGTAAACAAACTGAAGTATGCTGTTTTGGTTTAGAAATTCCAGTTATACTGCCTAAGAAGTGATAATGTTGAAGAATAATGTAAAAATACCCAAAAACATAGGAAGTCCTGTATTTTAGTCTTGGATGATCGTATGATTTCATATATCTTATATATCAAATATGTACATTTCGTATTATATATACTCTAGTTTAATGTTTAAAAATAAAATTTCACTCTGGATAATTTCTGGATAATATTGTTGATTATGTCAGAGACTTGTATCTAGAGACTGTAATAAGTCAATTGATGATTTTGGAAAATCTGCTTAAGTTAACTGATCACCCCAAAATTTCCAGTATGAACATTATATAAACGATATATCATCGAACAGCTGGTGAAGTTAAATAATTGATATTGAAGTAGAATAAGTTTTCATTTGAGACATTGATAATAAACATCTAAACATAACTTAGTGATTACAGTTAATTCAAGAGATGAGACATACCTGTTTAATAATAATATTTTTCGTTCCTCGTTCCATTCGGTGGATTATATTTTCTGCACCACGATAAGAAATAATTCCCATTAAAATTATCATTAACAGCACTAACCCACAACTATGCATCGAATCAAATCAAAAAGTTTTCTATCGATACTGAAATATCCCATTCTTAGCGAGACATTTCCACATCGCAATCAAGTCTGTTTTCCTCAGGTTTTAACATTGTATTTAACATTTTGATTATTTTGCGTGGTAGTTTTCTACTCTGTATATTATTCTAACGAAAGAAATGTAGACAATATGTAAAAAATTTATAATAAGGATTTCTTACCGGTCGATTTTTAGTAATCGACATCCATTCACCCCAATGTAAAAATTGTAATCAAAATGATTAATATAGTAATTGTTTGTTGTAAAGTGGACAACAGAAATAACCGTGTTCTTTCTTGTATTCTTGTAGCTTTGTACATGTAGGTAAATCGAAACTTTGAGAGGGATAAATTGCGGGAAATTGTATTTTTAAAATTGAATAATCAATAACCTGTAATCCTAGCCAAATATCCTAGTGGTAATTGTAACTGTAGCAATAAAGAAAGATTAACAAACATTTATTTGTTGTTTTATTTATGCAGTAAAACTATTAGATTGTTTTGTTCGACTTTGCCAGATATTTCCCGGACTTAACTCAAATACATTTACAGGTATTCATAAATTTCCATCTCGTCGCGATAATCGCTTTTTGTAGTTAAGTTTAGATTCCAGAATTAAGCTGAGTATGAGTATTGAGTATATATACGAGAGTTGCTATTTATGTAACTGGAATAATAAATAAAAATATATATTTATCATTGAAAATGATTTTATTGTTTATGAAAGTATTCTCCGCGGTGATCGATACACTTTGGCTCATTTTAAAATACCTATACAGCCGACAGCTGTTTTCTTTCAAGCTCATACGCATAGATCCAAGATTCGCCACATGCGTAGATATTATACAAGACTTTTGACGCACCACGATTGTAATATTTAACCATTTATTTGCAACAATCGACACGAGCCTTTTCTTGAGCGATTGTCAAATTTTGCACAATCCATTCTTAGCGAGATGCAGGACCAACATCTTACCATTACTTTCATATCAGCATGTAGACCACTTGTTGGTGCGAGCTGACTACATAACGTCTCGTTGGGCTACTCGCTCGAGCGTAACATCGATTTTCCCTATAAACCCACCCACTATGTCAGTGATGACCGGCATCCCGGTTCTGCCATCGACTTCTTCCACACGAAGAACATGTCCAGAGTGACTGCCACTTCGATTCTTCACTCATTCTTAGAACTGGATGATGACCAACTCTTGGATGCCCCGTTCGTTCGAATTGACTTTTAAAGTCACAGATTGGATGTTCAATCCCAAGGATTGCCGAACCGAAGCAGTTCAAGCTCGCTGTAGTAAAACTGTCAGAGGACATCCAGGAGGCATTCCGCCTTGCCATGAAGCCAGGATCGGTCAGGCAGTCAAAATTTTCATACGATCTTCCGAGGTATCTGAACAATCTTCTCCGTGCAAAAATTGTTTCGAGAGAATAACCAGATTTACCCTCGATCCCGAAGCTAAACATCGGACAAATGAGGCGGTTAGAGGGGCAAAAAGGGCGATGTTGTTTTACCGGAACTTGGTATCGGAAAAGTGGGATTATCTGCTCTTTTTCGTGAATCCATCTATTCCTAACGAAATTCGGCGCCTAACCAGACCATTGGCGGGAAAATCTAGCAAGGATATCCCCCATTAAAACCGGATAATGGTTGTTTAATCACCATCTCCGATTCGGACCTTTTAGATTCCAGATTCCAATTCCAGTCCGAGGCGGAGACTACCGGAGAAGCGACGATCAGCAGTGCAGTTGCACGGCTGAAACCACCGCAACTCTCTTTTCTGCAGGATTACCTCGTGACTCCAAAATTAGTCTGACTATCATCAGAAACTATGCCCTCGGAAAAGCACCCGGATTCGATGGAAAGACTGCCAGGCAACTCCAAAAGCTTCAGAGTAAAGTATTTTTTAGTCGTGATTCGCAAGAAAAGAAATGCTGGTTCCCTTAAAGCTTATAGACCTAATATCGCACCCCGGATTTCAGGCCTAGAAACCTCATCAACTCACTTTCCAAAATAGCCGAGAGAGTTATTATGCAAGCTCTCCGTGATTTAACACACAGCAAAACCGTCATCCCTAATAAGCAATTCGGGTTCCGTGTCCGTCTGTCAAGCCGCCGGACTGACCGATGAAATCTATCGAGTTTTTAGGAGAAGACGACGGCATCTCGATGCTTTCTTCTCAACATATCGAAAGCAGGATGGCATGATGACCTTACTTATAAGATTATTGAATTCGGTTTTCCCGGGGACCCAAGCGCACTCATCCGACCCTTCCTGGAAGGCAGATCTTTCCTGGTTAGGATAAAATCCTCATTTTCAGCGAGGAAATACATCGAGAGATACATACGAGTCGGGAGTTCCGCAAGATACCCCTTTCTCCAGCCTTGTTTGATATCTAAATTGCCGGAATCCCCTGCTTTAGTGGCGTTGGCTTCGCATTCTTCGCGGACGACATAGCGTTTTTTGTCACGTTTGAAGTTGGTTATCCATAACCGACTATAAAAGCAACTGAATGTTGCCATTCAATGGCTTAAATTCTGACACCGGTAGGTCAATCCGAAAGAATCCCAAGCAATAATCTTCACCAGAAGAAGCCCTCCACGAGAAGCTATAGACTACTGTTTGACAAAGTTCCATGGTTGCAAAATAGTTAAGGCCAATTCCATGATCAAGTCAAATCCAGAAATCACTCTGTAAATTATGCGGTATCCTCAAATTACTGTATCCTTTAATATGCAGAAAGAGCAAACTTGCGCCAATGATCAAAGTCTTGATCTATCAAACTATGGTAAGATTTGTGGATCTATACGGTCTCCTGGTTTATTACCGAATCCTCTCGCCTATTGCGGCTAGAAAAGAATTCCAGAACAAAATCCTGCGTTTGGCACTAAACGCTCCTTGGTTTGTTCGGAACAACAAACTTCTTTCCCAGACTGGTGTTTAGCGAAAAACTTCTCATCCGGAGTATTCCGAATATTTTTCCCAAAACTCCGAGCCAAAAAGCTGTTATTCCATCCCTGGTTCCGAAGAGCAAGCAAAAACGAATCGCACTTCGATTCCTGGTTTACATAAGATCATCCTCTAATTCGCTGGCCGCCAAAACCCTGCCGTACCAAGTGCTGTTCTCAGATGAGACAAAAGTCGTCAAAACTAACCTCCATGAAGTTCACCTGGTCTCAATTGAAAGAACGTCCCCCTTAAAATCCCCCCATAAATTCCGAATTTTTCCGGCCACTTTCTGAGTTAAAAAGAGGCGCCCAAACCGCACAAAATTCAGCCCCATTTCTAGGTACAATCTCAAATAAAATAAGCAGGAGCCCGTGGGCTAGCTTAAAAGCCAGGTTAAAGTCTATATCTATGTCCTTCAGCTACTTTCAAACGTTTAGTTCGAGTCTGACTGATGATGGCTTAAGGTCAAAAATCGGTCCAACGAGACGGTTGCTAACGTTTGGGGGAGACTGAAGGAATAGGCAATTTTTGCGTGGAGCAGAGATGAATTTTCCGTTGTTTAAATATTTCTAATATTCTTCTTGCACCCACTTTTTAACTTTTCTGAAAGATAATATTGTAATTTTAAAAGCAGACAAAGTTAATACAACTGTCGTTATAAATGAAACAGAATATATAGGAAAAGCAAATATTACTAAAAGAAAACACTTGTTTGACTTTTATCAAACATTACAAAAAAAAATCTACATTAAATATGTAAAATAGAAACAACAAAGTGAAAGATGCCCTTATAAATAATTACTACGCAGAAATTATAGAAGGTAAGAACAACACTATACACTAATGCAGTTGTTCCCCAAAAATGTATTTTCAACCCAAGATACAAAAAGATAACCTACCATTAAAACCACTAGTTTCTCTTTTGGACCCTTCTTTATATAATCTGAAAAAATCTCTAGCTAATGTATTAAAATAACTGTTTATTGAATATGACAAATATGCACATAATTCTTTTGAATTCGTTTCTAACATGACAGAAGTTACGATACGAAAAGAATTTGAAATTATATGAATTGGCATTCACTTACCAATTACACAAAAATTCCATTAGGCAATTTGTTAAATCTATTATAATTGGATTTTGATAATATTTTTTAATATAATAATGAATTTTACAAACATTATTACATTATCACCAATTATTTCAGATCTAGGTATGCAAGATCTACAAGAGCAGTGTATGAAATTACTACCATTTAGGTTGCCTTTTTAAAGAGGTATGTCGATGATATAACTGCGATATCAAAAAATTACAAGTCATTCATTACAACTCAGTCATTTGAAATATATTCACTGGCTACCAACTCAGACTACAATTTACAGTTGAAAGGGAAAACTAAAATAGCATATGATTTCTGGATGTTTGAATAATTAGAAAACTGAACAGAAACAGATTAACTTCACAAGGCAACATTTTCTCAACGCTCTCTAAATTTTAGTTTTTCAAGCAGAAAACTAATATCATCATATACAAAAACATAGACGAGTATTCAAATACGAGTTTATTCTTTATCGTTCAAAAATTGCGGAAATTCTAGATCTCGTTTCTTGATATTGATGAATTGGTTGTCTCCACTGGATCTTGTTAAAGGCAGTCATCTTTCATTGATTATTAGCATTAACGTTCTTTAGGGTACTCTCCTTGAAACATTATCTCGGAGAGCATCCTTGAATTGAAGTTTCTGACCTCCTTATCTACGTTCGCCTGAGGTCTGTTCACCAAATAAAATACACTTTTCTAGACGATGGTCGCCTAGCCCAATGTCGGCGCCTACCTGAACTTCTGTCGATAAACAGTTCGCCACACTGAGAACTTCCTTATTTGATTTTATATGGTACCATCTCATCCCAATTGTCTGTCTAAGATGACATTGCTGAGAGCTCTCGAGAACCTTCAGGTATTTCCTGAAGGGCATCCACGAATCACAACCGTAAATAGGCAAAGGCACGATCACAGCTCGGCACCCGGCCACCTTTAGGTAAAGGTGGCCGGGTGTCCTTGTAGGTATAAGGACAGGTCATGATATCTGAAAACTCTATTGCGAAGTGTCTAGAAGACTCTAGAAGCATAGGTAATTTTGTTGCAGATTTCCGTATCTAGATCTGCTTTAGGATTGACGAGACTACCTAAAAGATTCCACAGACTCAAGTGGAGAGTCAGTTGCGTAAATATTGTTGGTGTTGGTATGATGGGATAAATTACCTTGAACAGTCATCACATTTGTTATTTTTATGTTAATCGTAGGGCCTCATGCGCCCATATGTTACTCATGTGTTATCATACGCCCAAATAACAGAATCGTAGGCTATAAAGGTACAGTTATTCGCGTATATGAATTCTGTGATATTGTGTAGCGTATTCGGGTTTTGATTTTGGCTTTAAGGCGGATCAGATTAAAGAGACCACCAGTCCTATAGTGTATTGCAACGCATCTATCCTCTCACTAGCTTCCTGTCAACCATCATTAATGCCGTCATGAAGATGTTGAATAAAACTGGGGTCATAACCCAGCCCTGTCTAACACCGGAGACGGTTTCAAAAGGATTTGTCATTGTGACGTTGTTCGACACTATAGGTCTGTTATTAAGGCGAAAGCTTTGAGAGATGTTGATAGCCTTCAAAGGAATGCAGAACTTTGCCATAATCAACCACAAAGCATCTCTATGCGCAGTGAAAAATCCTTTGGTAGTATCATCGGAGGCAATATGTATATTCTGTTGTTGTTAAATCACTTTTTCTAGCATATGACGGAGGCAGAAAACCATGTTAAATATCTATTTAGGGTAGTAATCTGATGATTACGAAAATTCTAATGATGACATCTTTGACATCTTGTAGCGTTTTCTCCTACCTCCAAATAACGTCAAACCACAGTTTAAATTGGTATCTAATGTCGTCTTTTTATTTATTTCTGTACTTTTATTAGTTCTGAATGTATATTCCGCTCATAACCGCTGTCTTATTGGTTTTGAGCGCTACAGTGGCTGCTGCTATTTTATCATACGTTATTATTTAAATCCTTTCCGCAATTGAATTGTGGTAGCATATATATAGAATTTCTGCATCCACTTGCGAGTCCTGATTCAGAATAAGGAAGCAGTGTTTTTCCTTCCTATAACTAATCTTGTTATAATCTCTGAATAAATAGCCATTGGTGTCCTAATTTGTAAAAAGTTATTTGTAGGACCATATACCTTCTTAATATATTGGAAGAATTACTTACTATTATTTGTGTCGGCAAAATATTGGATTTCCTTGGCTTTGTGTCCCCATAACAGGTTCTTTAAAAGTCTTATGATATGTTGTCCTTCCTGTTTGGTTTTAAGATGGGTAGTGTGTGTATACCTGTTACTAGGCTTGCTAGGGGTTTTGCAGGCATGTCTTTTTTGCTAAAGAATAATTTATGGTATGGGCGGAATTTGGAACCAATCAATTCGCTTTTTTTCTTTCAGGCCGAGAGTGTGTTTGCTGGCGTTGAAGTCAGCTTTCTTTGTCACAATAACAGTTTGTCACAATAACAGTCAGGGTTTTTCTGCCTTTCTAGTCCAGCGTGAGCAAGATTCTCCTGTACATCATAATACAATTCAGCAATTGCACCCTAGAAGATCAGACGGTCCCCTTTCAGAACTCCGGCCATTGCAGTCTCAAGATTTTGCCGCAAGCATCTCTTTAGCCGGCTTTCAACGTTTGTCTGTTACTTATTGGTTAGTGTCTATAGGGTAGCGTAGTGTCATAATACCTTCTTAGATTTCCTGTAACGTTGTTTGAAGGTGAGTTACAATAGAGCTTTTAATAACAAACCCGACCATGTAATTTTTTGTTGACTTCCTCAGGGTACCGTCGCCTACTGTTCTTTTTAGAAACAGCCGTCACTCAGAAACCTCTTTTCCTGCAGTGCGACGATGTCACGCTAATTCCCTGGATAAACTGGCAGTCTTTTTTTCTGGGGTTTGAGATGTAGGAGAGTCAGAAAGTGTTAAAAAATATTCCAGGTTGCAAAAGTAAAATGATAAGTGAGTAAAATTCACTCACGCGGACACGCGTCCCCGATATTCCGAATGAGAGGGAATTTTCCTCTGGATGATTTTGTCCCACTCGGTTGAACCATCATGAATATTGGGCTGCGTAGTTGAAAACCAAAGCAAGTACACAGTCTGCTTGGCTGTAACATAGCAGCCGGATAGTTGTCCAGTGGCATAGAAGGTCTAAAACGACCGGGCTAGTCGGACTGCTGGTATTTACACCAGGTTGTATGAGAACGGGTATACGAAGAATTAAGGACTCACAAAAAATGTTGGCACTATTTATGGGCCAGTTTGCTTACAGCCGTTTGTTGCATCGAACAAAGAGTTTGCCTCAAACTTTGCATTGCCAAAGAATTTTTTTATGCTGGGTCAATGAAAATGTTGGATAAAGCCTACGGAGAGTCAGCTTTATCGGAAACATAAGCATAGGATTGGTACAAAAAAACTTGAGTCGTTAGGTTCGACCTTCAACCTTTCGGGATGACGAAAACATCGACAAAGTGAATCCTTCCTTGCCTACGTTCACCTGAGGTTAGTTTACCATATAATATACACCTTATATGGGGATGAGAGCGGTATGGTATGGTATGGTATGGCGATATAATTTATATACCTTATATGGTGTATATATATCATATCATATCGAGAACCCTAAAATGTTTACTGTAGGGTACCTAGGATTAACACCCGTAGGCAAGCAAAAGCATGATCACAGCTCGGTATTGCCTGTGGCGGTATTGCCAAAGCTTAGTGGTGAAGTTTCCAAAAGGCTTAAGAAACACATCTAATTCGGTTCCGAATTTCCGAGTCCAGATATTTTCTAGATTTGAGTTCACTACCCAGGTTGCTGAAATATTCAATAGACACAGGTGGATGCCAATAGACATGGCCAGATACATAAATGCATCCTTATCCCATTCACTTGTTTTACTTTTTCTGCTTTTACATGGTTTCAATTTTTGAATATTTAGTTGAAATCTTTTTGCACGAAACGTTTGAGTTTCCAACTAAACCCAATGGTACGTACTTTAGAAGACAAGGTAGTAGCTAGTGTAGCCTTTTTAATGAGAGGTATCCCTATCGCCCTATATCGAGGACATATTTGAGGGAGCTTCTCAGCATCTGGTAGACCAAACATTTTTAATGACAAAGAATTTGACATAATTTCAGAAATGTTAGTAAACCCTAACCCAGGTTGCATCTATCTGTAAAGTCAGTCAAAGGACGGTGCACCGGATGTTGACAAAAAAAATTCACCCCAATAAATTAAAAATGGTGCATCAACTTTCAGATGACGACCACGACCGAAGACTGCAATTCTGTGAAAATATGCCCACTAGAATCAATCAAGCGCCAGGTTATTTAAAAACAATTTTATTTTACTGACGAAAGTACTTTCTACCTCAATGGATATGGGAACACTCAAAATATAAGGTACTAGAGATGTTAGAGAGCGAGATTGAGCCGCTAATTCTCCTAATTCTGGAAGACAATCCAGATGAATTTGGTAACTTCGAAATCATGTTCCAACAAGACGGAGCTCCTCTGTAGCACAAGGCTATTGTGCTACAGTAAGACATTATTTGGATCAGGAATATCGTGGTAGATGGATTAGACGTCGAGATCCGATAGAATGTCCCACTCGGTCACAAGATTTTACACCTTTACATTTTTTCTGTGGGGGTACCTTAAATCTAAAATATATGTTACAACACCTGACAGTATTGATGCTTTAAGACAACGAATTATTGAAGAGTGTAGAGCAATTTCCGCTGAAACATTTGAACGAGTGCGACAAGAGTTTACCAATGTTTATGCATCAAAATTACCTTGAACCCAAACAAAATTATTATGGTTAAATAGGACTTTTAAATACCATTCAAACGAGGTGTCTCTTGCCACTTGCCGTGTCACAATGGCAGTGTGATGTCATCTATGGTGATTACATCATCAGTTACCACTAGAAAAGGAGTTTATGTCTAGTCATTATCACATTCCAAATTGCATTAGTTTAAGTATAATCGTTTAAAAGATAGGGGGAGGGACTGTTGACAGGTACCGATATGTATTTATACAATATAATGAAAATTTATTGAAGGATAACGATTGAAAGGATCGTCTATTATTAAGGCACAGTCCTCGCGTTCATGAATTCTGTGATGTAGCGTATTCGCGTTTTGGTTTTGGCATTAAGGCGGGACAGGTTGAAGAGGCATCCATCAGTCCTATAGCGTACCGCAACACTTCTATCCTCCAGCTTCCTGTCAACGATAATCATTAATTACGTCATAAAGATGTTAAATAAAACTGGGGCTATAACGCAACAGCTCTGTTATTAACGAGAAAGCTTTTACAGATGTTGAGCATCCGAAGAATGCCGAACTTTGCTCAAATGCTTTTGTAATATCAAAGAGGACAATGTGGATATTCTGTTCTTGTTCAATAACTTTCTCTTGCAGTTGACGAAGGCAAAAAAATATTTACGGTTGATGGGTTTAGTCTGAAGCTACTCTGCGTATACAGAATAAATCAATCTATATAGAGGAGAAATCTAGTGTTCACGGTTTTACCAAGTATTTTACCAGCAACTGCTAGCAAAGAGATACCGTTATAATTATTGCAGTCGATTTTATCCCTTCTCATTTTGTGGTACTTTCTCCAGCTCCCAAATAAGGTCAAATAAAAGTTTAAGTTGGGATTTAATGTCGTCTTCGAGGGCTTTATATACATTTGTATTGCGAGAATGCATGTATGGAAATGTATGTAGACTTCAGACAATATAAGATATATAGTATATATGATGCTGATTATCTTGCTAAAGTTTGTATCCAGATATATATATATATATATATATATATATATATATATATCCAGGTATATATATATATATATAAATATATATATATATATATATATATATATATATATATATATATATATATATATATATATATATATATATATATATATACATATATATATATATATATATATATATATATATATATATATATATATATATATATATATATATATATATATATATACGTTATGAAGATACGTATATTAGAGTGGGTAAAAAACATATATTTCAATTTAAAAGTGCTCTGGGCATCTGATTGGCACAACGAGCGTACTAATAAAATTGTAAGTATTTGATAAAAGTTAATATATACGTAAATTATTCATCGAAAGGGTTTTAACTAAGGTTTTTCGTAAACCATGCCTGTATGCCTCAATCTATATTGTACTGTAGAACTAGTTGATGACTGCGATCATGTGTCTCCATTATTATTTCTATGATATTTTATAACAGTTTTTATATTTTTGAAGACATTTTTGTTGTTCAATTAATTACTGTTTTATAACTATAGTAAAAGAAATGAAACACTTTAAATTAGCTCTATATCAAAACTATATTTAACTTAAATCTAGAAAACAAACTATAATACAAAGAACATGTTATAGTACACAGAAATAAATAATTTTCTAAACTTAAACTTTTTTACAGATCTATAATACGGTAATTATGTGTGAATGGTTTACGAGCAAACATTCGTGATTGTTGTAATGTGAAAAGCGAGAACAATGTCGCGTAGTGAGCTGAGGATTTACAGAGAAGTCTATACTTTCAGCTGGATTATAGAAGACTGCCTAATATATGAAGACACTGCAGTACATAGTGATGGTTATTCCATGTAAATTTTGGAGAAACGCTTGTTTTGCCCAAATGGTCAATTAAAATGCGATGTCCTGTTATCTCCAACTTTACATATGAACAACCACTGGTGAAAATCAGTCGGTTTTCTTGTCGATGTTTGGACAAATTTCTCCTGTTCGTTGATGTTTTTCTTCAACTTTATCATTAAATAAATGTATAAATTCAGATTTCTTGAGAGCGTAATTCACGAAGTTATCTGCAACATAAAATTAGTAAAATATGATGGTAATATTTGAACAGTTCCGTTACCATAAGTAACAAATCCAAGCTGATGACGGTCAACTTGATCGAAAATTTCCATAGCATTTTCTCGATTTAATCCCATTGTTTGGCACAAAGCTTTGCAGAAGTTTTCTGCTGTCAACTTACCGTTGTGATTAACATCGTACAACTGAAAATAACATCACAGATTATTATAAAACATTCATTATAAAACAAACTAGAATTTGGTCGCATTATGGTAACATCGAAATAGAATATGAAAAACATCTGTGCAAGAGTATTAGTCTATAATAGAATAAGGAAGGATTCTATTATAGTTCTTTGTAAATTTATTTATTACTTAGAAATTACTTTGATTATTTTGTTTGAATCACTTTGCTTGTGTCAAAGTTTAATACGGATATGCGAGTAGTGCTGCATATTATATTAATCTTACGTAAAACACGAATGGGTAACATTCAGATGATTGATGTAAATAACTGCAAATCTACACAGCAGTATTAAATAATTGGTATTCAGTTAAATCCGAGTAAAATATATTGTAAGATATTTACTTAATATATATTTATAGTGGATTACTGGCATCCGTGTATAATATTTTATTATATTTTAACAGCAAGATTAGTGGGGGTGTACTCTTTTGCGACCAAAGAGACCTATTCTAGATGAGATGACGCGACCATACTCCGGACATTCGAGTAGGCTGGATGTATCTGTTCTAGGCTTCGACTTCTAATAATGATTGAATTTGAATTACTGATTGATCCTTGAACTGGCTGTCTCCATTAGGTTCTGATGGAAGCAGTCCCCCTAGCATTAACGCTTTTTAACGTGTCCTAGAGAATATCCTTGTCAGTTCACCATAAAAAATACTTTTCTAGGCGAAGGAGTCCAGCCTGACCAAATGCCCCGGTTAACGCAGACGCCCTCTCCCCACAAGACCCTCCATAGACAAACAGTTTGCCTAATTGAAAACTTCTTTATGTGCTTTTTTATGGTACAATTTGATTCCCATTATCTCTCTCAGATGACGTTGCCGTGTGCTCTGGAGATCCCTCAGATGTTTTGTGTAGGATACCCATGATTCACACCCTTGGGTAAGCAAAGGCAAAATCACAACTCGGTGCACCATTTTCATCCTCAAGAATAGGTTATGATTTCTGAAAAGTCTATAGCGAAATTTCCAAAAGGCTATAGAAACACAGCTAATTTGGTTTCAGATTTCCGAGTCCAGATGCCATCTAGAATTAAGGAGACTATCCAGGTAGCTAAAAGATTCTACCGACTGAAGTTGAGACCCAGATGCTAAAAGATTACTTTTGTAAGAGAACGTACTACCACGAACGACCAAAATTTTTACTTTATTTATAATTATCGGATTTATAATAAGCATAGTGTGCTATTAAGGTACAATCATCCTCATACGTGAGTTTTGTGGCATAGCGTATTCGGGTTTTGGTTATGGTTTTAAAGCGGTGCAGATTAAAGAGGCCTTCATCAGTCTTATAGCGAATCGCAATGCCTCCAGCTTCCTGGTAGCGATAATGCCATCATACAAATGTTGAATAATACTGGCCACAACGTAGCCATTCTTGACACTGGAGGCGGTTTCAAAAAGATCTGTTATTCCACCTACTTTGTGACACTACACCTCTGTTATTAACTTGAAAGCTTGTTCAGAGATTTGATGCGTGTCTGATCCTATTTCCTGGGTCAAATGCCTTTGTAGTACTAACGAAGGCAATGCGCATATTGTGTTGTTCTTCTCGTAGTTGACGAAGGCAGAAAACAATGTTTGCGGTTGATCGCTTTAGTCTAAAGCCACTCTGTGTATCCAGAATAAATTAATCTATAAAGGGGAGTATTCTGCCAGTCACGATTTTAGCAAGTATTTTACCAGGCACTGCCAGCAAAGATATACCCCTATAATTATTTTGTTTTCGTTTATAATTTTTTCCTTACTACTTCAATTTACATTTTTCTCAGTTGTAACAAATTTTTTCAGAACGCACTAGAAAAATTCTGTCAATGAAATGAATTATTACTTCATACTTGTTTACTTCAAAGGGAAAGCCATCACTATTAGCAGATCGAACGCTACGCCTCCATTCTCATGACTTTATTTACTCACCTCGTATACGGTAGCGGTTTTTGATTCCAGAAGATGTTGTGTCCTTGTGTCCTTCAAGTGTTTAATAAAAACTGGATGTACTGGGTGTAGTGTATTAGATGAACTTATAACAGGCGATTTTGATTATTACAGAATATTTTCTCTTTACACCCTTAAAAATGTCACAGAGATGACGCTTTCTTACTATAAGAAAATTTCTACTTTTAAGAATCATGGGATAAGAGTTAACATATAATGTTTTAAAGAACCGTTTATAAATCGCATATGGTAACTTCTTATCAAAAAATCAGGGGATATAACAAAGTGAATTTTAAAACAGATATCAAGTAACATCAATGTATTTACGGAATAATTTGCTTTGGGAAGTAGTTCAAATATTTTGTAATCTAACTGGTTATAACCAAATACGGCATTTAATATATACGAGGGCCGTTCGAAAAGATTTTTGCTGACAGAGGTAAAGATAAACCTGTTATAAATTATTCGGTTGTATAGGGTTCAATACCGAAATACATACAAAAGGAGTTAGATTCTACTTTAAAAGATTCAAAAATTAAAAAAAGCGTGTGAGTCCTTATGTACTCACATAAGAAGTTATACTTCTTTGGCGTAATTCATCAAATATTTTTTATGCATTCAAACAAATTTTAACTGAGCAAACGACCAATATACGAAAGTAAATAATATAAAACAAAATCTTGACAAATGTGGAAGGTGTCATAATTTTAAAAAGAAAATAAATTATGTGTTGCACCGGCGCGCGCAACTTCATCGCCCGCTAAAAATTCACTCTGATCTGTTTTCATAAACGTCCCATAATTCAAAAAGCGTGTATGTACTTATGTATGTACGTAAGAAGTTATACTTCTTTGGCGTAATTAATAAATAAACAAGTCTTGACAAATGGCGAAGGTGTGAATTTTAAAAGGAAAATAAATTTTGTTACATCGGCGCGTGCAACTTCGTCCCTCGCTAAAAATTCACTCGAATTTGTTTTCCCAATCGCGCCATAAGAAATATTACTTCAAAAAGTACTCTACTGAATTTTAATATTGTCTTACAAAAACCGCTACTATCGAGAAAATGGACAGCAAAAACAAAAATGTAATATAAAGTGATCACCGATTGAACATCCGCGATCTTGCTAACATTCTAGATATTTCGATAAACCATCTTCACTCTATTTTACACTGTTTCTTGCATACGCAAACCTTATGTTCGATGTACCGTGTTTGTTAACGGTCGATTAAAGAAGCATTTGAATGAACATTTCTCAAGATTATTTAGATTTATTTAAACGCTAGTTTGCCAAGTTTCTTCGACACCATTACACGCTAGAGATGAAATATTAGTTCAAACAGTTTAAATAGGATGTATCTAGAGGGAAAGTCATGGCTATGGTTTTCAGGGTGGTTTCGTGGTGTACTGCTTATAGAATATCTAGCAAAAGGTAGAATCATCATAGAGGAGTAATGCATTTCATTACTGGACCAACTGAAGAGTTGGGGAAATGTCCATATCTGACAATTAAGTACTCTTTCACCACGATAATGCGCATTTACACATACCTCTGGCTGTTGCTACAAAACTTTACGACCTATGCTTTGACTTTTCAAAGAAGAAGAGAACATAACCACTGAAAGCTAAATCTGGCTAATGCAATGATGTGAAAGCACCCTTCCACATCACTGTTTTCGCCGGATTTAGCTCAGTGATAGCCGGCTCGACGAATATTCACTTCCAATGACGAGGTCAAAGCTGAGCGTTTATTTTGTAGAATTGGTTAATCCCGTTATACTAAAGGTATTAAAAAGTGTAACATCGTTGGTAACTGTACATGTATTAAACTGCAAGGTGACTAATTTTCAGACATGTTGTGTTTCCTTATACAGGTCTGGGACTTTTCGAACTACTCTCGTAGCTTGTAGAATAAAAATTAATAAATTGTTAATAAGTGTGTATCTAAGAATTGATTTATTTTACCTTAAAAGCCATTTTAATAATCTCCAGGGGAGTTTTGTTGTTCTCCGTTGCCAGTACCCCGAGAATGTAGTCTCGAAGGTCCATAAGACCTATGTTATTCTTATCATAGATTCGAAATAGTTGTAAAGCTATTTGCTCGTGATCATGTAACCTTAATAGATCCACGAACTCAATGAAGGTTAGCCTACTGCAGTCCCTACAGATAAAGCTGCTTGCTTCCAACAGTTTTTCTTCAATGCTGGTATTATCTAACCTAAAAAAATAAAAAATAATCTTTGCATTAAACTTGTTATAATAATATTTGTAACTAATGGTAACATTTCCTTGTTTACATCCCTACTTCATTGTTGACATACTAAAAAAAATTGAATTTATTTTTTCTAATTACATAATTTTTTTGGATGTTATTTATGTATATGTAATGTTATTTTATATAATGTGTTGATGCAAAAGTTCGTCCCACTTGTTTGAGATTAACTGAAGCAAAATTTATTTATTTTCAAAATATTTCATTTAATCAGTACACTATGTGCCATTTTTTTCGATGAATTTTCTCCATCCCTTCTCTTGCTGCATAATCCCTCGCCAATAAAAGGTCTGATGTTTCGGGCTAAAGAACTGATTCAGGTCATTTTCGAAACTTTCTAAGAAAGTAACCCTTTTATTATCTAAGCTGTATTGAAGCGATCTAAATAAATGGTAGTAGTGGGATGCAAGATCGGGAAAGTACCCTGGATGGACCAAAACAACGGTTGCAGATTTCCGAGACTACGATTTTCCGAACACTACGCAGGTAGCTGAAATACTCCACAGACTCAAGTGGAGAGCCAGATGCATAAATGGTGTCGGTGTGAGGGGATGAATTACCATGAACAGTCATAATTTTAGTTTTGTTTATGTTAATCTTAAGGCCTAGTGCTTCATAGGCCCGAATATATGTATTAAGAATTTGCAGAAGTGTAACAAAGTCGTCGCTATTAAGGCATATTCATCCACATACGAGTTCTGAGATGGAGCTTATTCGGGTTTTCGTTTTGGCTTAAAGCGGGACATATTGAAGAGGCCTCCATCAATCCCCATGATCAACGATAATCATCAAAGCCGTCATACAGATGTTGAATAAATCTGGAACCATAACGCAGCCCTCACTGACACCGATGGCGGTTTTAAAAGAATCTGTCAATTTACCATTATGCGACACTATAGCTCTGTTATTAATATGAAAGATTTTACAGATATTGATGAACTTCTGAGAAATGCTGAACTTTGCCATAATGAGTCACAAGACGTCCCTGTTTACCATGTAGCGACCATGTGCAAATCATTCATGATGTGCTCAGTACATAAAAATGGAAACAAATTGTTACAGAATAATTTCAGAAGAATATTTTTTTTATAGCGTGCCTTTTTTTGTGCGTCCGAACTTTAAATTCAAATGAAACAACCTAATTAGATTGTCATGAAACTATTTATTTTATGTGAAATAACATTCAATGACATTAGTGCTTGAAAATTCGGACAAATGTCCACCGCAGTTAGTTCTGACAAAGGGCATTCAGTCAATCCAGTTTCCTATCACTTTTTCAAGCAATTGGGGTCTAATGGCTGTAACTGTCCAAGTTATGTTGGTTTCCAAGGCACCAATAGTTGCTGGTTTATCGACATAAACCAAAGATTTAACCCCAAGGAAAATAATCTAAACGCATTAAATTACATGACCTTGGTAGACATTTAACAGGCCCGTTCATCGAAATAATTTCCTCACCGAATTGTTCCCTCGATAAATCGATTGTTGCGCTGGTTGTATTATAAACGAAGCTGTCCTGTTGGAACCACATCTCCACCAGATCAATACGACTCAAATTCGGAATTAGACAATCATTGATCATCGCTCTGTAACGATCGCCATTACCCAATTCATAAAATTGGATTTTAATCAACACTGCCAGCAACAGCGGCGATATTTTTTTCGAAACACACTGTTTTTTGTCTTGTTTTTGTTTTAATATCGAGTAGAGTGGAATTTTTGTAAGCCTTGCTCTGATGTTAAACGTTCCATGATAATTTGCCAGACATTTGATGTGCCCTGATAATTATCATGATGATTTCAAAGCGGCCCCTATCGAAAGTTCGGACACACTAAAAAGTCATCTTTTATGTTCATCATATAAGGTTTTCACAGAAATCCTGAGCAAAATCTTAATTCAAAAAATAACATAGGCAATGAAAATGAAGCAACTGAGGCAATACCATAAAATTTGAAAATCGACAACGATAACGTTGGGGTTGTAGAAGATTTTATATCTTTCGGAAGTAAAATATTTGAATTAAATAATTAAATGTTGAAGGGTAGATAGTGACGTGTGTTTGTAAAAAAACCTCGAGCACTTTACGTTCAAATACATAATTATAAATTACTTACTTATTTTCTTAGTCTTCACCTGCTCTACCCTACTGGGTGTAGAGGTATAAATAATAATTCATGCTGATAATTATAAATTGTAGTTAATAAATATACAGTGGTATTAGGTTGGGACACCTTTACAATTGTAAAGCTGAAGATATTCAGGTGGGCGCCCTTGACACTCAGATAATGAAAAATATTAAAATTGCAAAGATAAGAAATAAAGGAAAAGTTCCAGAAACAATATAAAGACGGGTACTAGGAAACTACTAAACGTCCCCATTTGATAAGTAGGTAATAGGGGTAAGTAAAAATAGGGGTATGTCCTAGGGACTATTAAAAGAGGTCAGGATCCAGTAAAAGAATCCCGTCTCACGGAAAAAAAAGAAGCACTAAATGTTTACGGTCCCTGACCTGCATTTAATGCAAGCACATGCACTTAATTAAAAAACCTGATATGGAAAATTAATTAATTACTTCCTCATAAATTGGCTCCCACGTGTATCAAAATATATTTACTTTCTCTGACATTATCTATTTGCATTTCATTCTGTTATTAGTATTTAAACACATAGGATTACTATTATTAAAACAGCTAACTTGAATTTTAATGCAGGTTTGGTATGGTTACATATAGGATTTGTCAATATAAGTTTTCTTCAAAATTCTTCATTAAACAAAATTTCCAGTTACTGTTTGACGAAGGCTATGATCAAAAGGAGTTATTGGTCTATGTTTTTCAACACAGATTATTCGGTAGTGTTTAAACATTAAAAATGGCAAGGATGCTTCGCAAATGCAAAAGAAAATATGTCCTATCTACGATTTTTTTGCCTTTGACTATTACATGTATTATAAGTGATTCTAAAATTTTAGCAATAACAATTTCAATCCTGAAAAGTTTAGTTAAGCGCGGAGAATTTTCCGTTTTTTCAATATTATATTCCTGATTTCAATCTTAGGAATGCACCACATTCTGGATCACCGGTTGAGGCTGATGGTAACAAAATACTCGAGCTAATTGAAATTGATGTGCAAAAAACAACTTGAGAGATCGGAGAAATTTTTGGAATCAACCAGCCAGCATTATTAAGGCGCTTACGTAGACATGGAATGGTTAGTAATGCCGATATATGTGATGTATATAAAGATAAGAGATAAAAGAAAGTTTCAGAAACAATATAAAGACGGGTACTAGGAGACTACTAAACATCCCTATTTGACAAATAGGTAATAGGGGTAAGTTAAAAATAGGCTACATACGGAGGAATAAGAGATATATTAATTTCAAATCAAAAACGACAACTTTCGAATTGGATAAAGTTCTTAATTAAACATTAAAATACATAGTTTTATGTAAATAAATTTAAAAATGAAATATGATAAATTGATAAATATATTTAGGAATAGACGAAATCAATTGGAATTTATACCAAGAGATAATTAACTAAGTAAAAAAAATCAGTAAATTTCTCAAGTAATCTGAAATATATAAGATCTGCGTACGCCTTGTATTGATTTATTCCAACCAAACCAAATCAGATACAAGCAGGACAAAACAGGTACTAAGAACATCAGAAATGAAAATTCAGATGTTTATAGTGAGAAATGCAAGGCGATATTACATAAGAAATGACAACATCAGATAAAAATGCAATATCCAGGACATCGTAAGATGGGGATCAGTATGAAAGAAACATTAGAAACACAATTATAGAATGAACACCAAGAGATTAGTGAGGGCAGTAAGAAACGGTAAACCACAAGAACCCATACTATAGAGAAATCACTAACAAGCTGACGAGATAGTCGGATTTCAGTGTCACAGGAGAGCTTAATAAAACACCTTGAAGGTGGCTTTAGTCTTTGACCTATCGTAAGGAAAAGAGGACTTTTTTTTAATTTGTTGAAAAACCCTATAGTATAATCTCGGTTCGTTCCCTGACAGCTCCTCACTAAAGAGATTTTTATTTGAAAATCTATTGGATTGTGTTGAACTTCCAGGGTCGATCATGACAAATGTCATTGCACCAATCATCATAGCAAATTATCATGATACGTGTAATATCAGAGCAATGCTTGCATATTGTCGAAATTTATTGTCAAAATCAGTATTCTATGCGCCAAACTTATAGAGCACTTACTGAATTTTATGGTGCACATAGTCGCCCAACTGAGCGATGTATTTGTGGAATTACTGACAAATTCCGAACACATTTCACGGTGGTCAATATTAAAACAAAGTGGCAGAGTTAATGAAAATCCAAATTTATCAATTCGGCAATGGGGATCAGGACAGAGCGATGATTTTCTCTAATATAATAATTCGGTGAGAAAATTATTTCGAGGAACGGATATGTTAATTGGCCACCAAGGTGATGTTATTTAACGCCTTTAGACTATTTTCTTTAGGGTTATGTTAAATCTTTGACCTATACCGATAAACCATCAACTATTGACGTATTGGAAGCCAACATAACTTGACAATTGTGGACATAAGACCCTAATTGCTTGAAAAAATGGTCGAGAATTGGATTGACAGAATGCGTTTTGTCAGAAGTAGCCGCGGCGGACATTTGTCCGAAATTGTTTTCAAGCATCAATGCCTTTGAATACTATTTCACATAAAATAAATAATTTCAAGGCATCTAACTTGGTTGTTATTCTTTTTGAATTTAATGTTCGGGAGCATTAAAAAATCACTCTCTACCCTGGCAGTTTAGATATCAACAGTCAGTATATTTTAGAATATTAATCAATTTTTTGTGGAAGGTATCTGAGATTCAAAATATAACTTGATAGTTTTTATCAATTTTGGGTCAGTGATTTTTAGAGAGCAACAGCTGTGTGTTTAATTTTTGTAATTTTATATTCGAATTTAATATTTTCATTTTAAACTTACGTATATATAAAGTACATGTCCGGAATACAAGAAGTCAGACAATTTACTTAGCTTACTGAGTTTGGGAAAGATCCAATAATCAGCATGCTCAGTCGAGATTGTCATTCTATGAAAGACTCACTATACATAATAGGACCATATATTGAAAATTAAGCTTTTGTTGGGCTTGATTTCAAGAAGACTAAGAAATAAGCTATGAGAGTATAAGACGACGAAGAATAACTACAGTACATTTCAAAATTTTTCTGCCTTAGATTTCTTGCTTAGAGAGATCGTTTTTGACCACAAGGTACAAGGACTCGGTTTACAGAGCATTGAGGGTTGAATGAGAGGGAATGCGGATTGTATATGAAATAAGATAACTTACAGTTTTTTCGTCTCAGCCCTTTTTTCGTCTCAGCAAAGCATTCTGCCAATACATGTCCAAACCATCGCAGTGCATTTTCTCTTATCCTTTTTCCTGCAGATTTTACCCCCAATATCTACAGATTTTACCCCCAATATCTGAGTATCTACATACTCATTCCCTCAGAGTAAGTCCTATAATTCTTCTCAATACTGTTATCTCACAGACCTGCATCCTTCCTTTCTATGATATTCATTTAGCTACCACATTTCGGAGCCATATGTCAATATGAATGAGCCATATGATGCTCATGTATGATAGTGCTCATGCATGATGTAATGCATGATAGTTCCGCTTTGGTTAAAAGATATATACGAGAAATGAGTACCCTCATGTTTTTTTTATTATTACCTTTGGAGTTAATTTATGGTAATTTGGCATTTGAGCAGTATATCTACGATATCTTAAAACACCGCCTATTGTCACATATTAGAACGTACCTGAACCACAATTTTCGACAATACAATGCGCACCCCATAAAACAAAAACATTGTTTTATCTCTAAGAGGGTATCACACCATGACTATCTTGACGTGTTTGAAAATGTAGCAATTTATTATATTTTGGTGTAGATACCTTTATACCAAAAATGAATAACATTTAATCACTTATTCATGGTGCCCGGACTATTATGTTGGTCAGCATATTTCCTTTCTTAAATTGACGGTTAAATTGATACTCACTGATACATATAAGCATATGAATTTAAATTAATATATAATATCAACTACAGCATGACCAAAAACACTGCATAAAGTATTTTAAAACAGAAAAGAGTGAATTTGGATAACTGGTAGTTGTTATCATACAATAATAAATTGAATAAATAAAAACATTTGTATAGAATTAAGAATAATATGTCACACATTTGTATAGAATTAAGAATAATATGTCACACATTGTTGGAAATGATGTCAATCACTTGTCAATAAGAAGCGAATTTTAATGTATGTACTATTTTCTACTAGGATGTAACAAAAGTATTTACATGTTTGTGGAACTTGTTATACCTGGGGCTTATTCCTCGAACTATAGGCCGTGGTTTTCGATCACCTCAACCCATCTTTGAGTCATAAACTTTATTCCTCTTCAGTATCGGGACAAGTCTTTGGAGGTGAAAAACTCGATTCAGCCAGTTTTTATCTCTACTTCATTCCTGAATTTTTTCTTCGCAAAAAGTGAGCGATAAACCGGGACAAATGGTAATTTCAAAGAATGAGGTCGGTGCTGCATGTTGGGTGAGGGAGAAGTTCAAAGTCAAATTCGATTAAATTTTAAATAACCAAAGTTGAATATTTTTCTGCCGGAACAACGTGAACTAAAAAGTCTTTCAAATTGAGCGGTTTTTTAAATTTTTAAATAATACACACAATTTGCGTTGATTTCAAAAAACTGTTTATTGATAATTCAAGCATAGTGTATGACATCTAAACACGAAAGACAATATCTGTCAAATGACTACCTTTTGTCATTACACACGTCCACTTCAGTAGCTTTAATTCCTGTTTTATTTGTCTATTTGTCTAAATCCTTTTGTAAAATATGCCATGTTGTGGATTCACTGAGTCCAAATTGTTGTAAATGTCGACTAATGGAAATTTCTGGGCAACACTTTCACGTAGCTAATCAATATGCTCTTGTGGACGTTCTCTACGATTATATATTGCTCTTCTTTTATCTTCCATCGAACCAATTTCTTGAAATATTTGAATAATTCGATTGATAGTGCTTTTGGATGAACAATTGAGCAAACTGTAAATATCAAATCATTTTCTAAAAACAGTTTTAATACGTTGTTGTATTGTGTACGACTAGGCCGCAACCAGATCTAGATCTAAAACCTAAGCAAATTCACAACACCATCTGGCTTTTATTCAAGAACTAAAAAAACCGCTCAATTTGATATGCTATCTTAAGTTTAACTGAGTAAAGTTCTGAATTTATCGTCCTACCATCAGGAATCAACTTAAAGTGAATTATTCCTTCACAATTCAACTAACTTCCACCAAAAACTCATGTCTTCCTCCACGAATTTTTTTAACCAAAATAGACTAGTGCGATTTGATACGTCACATTTTCCCTCTACGATCGCAAATCTCACGAACGGCATCAATCGCGTTGGTGTCTTTTTTAAATTGTCTAAAATGTCTAAATGTTTAAAATACAAAGAAAAGAACGCAAATACGTTTGTTACACCTTAGTATCAATTCCAATCAACTTACAATATTTTATACTATTATTAATCTGCTTACCCCAATTTTCGCCTAAGTTTCCGCACTTCCACCAAAGAGTTTGCAAAGGGCAAGTTCATTTCTTTGGCTTTCGTCATCATTTTGCAATCGCTGTAAGTATAATCAACAACTGGTATACCAAGAGCCCTAAAACAGTTAAAAATATTGTTTATGTTACATATTAAACACACAGTACTGATTACGTACTTTGCCATTACTGCTCGCACGTTGTTAGCGAATAATTTTGGATCACGTTTTTCTTCTTCACTTGGTCTGTATACCGGCAGAAATTCTACTTCACAATGACTAGAAGGTTGGGTAAGTGTTAACCAAAGCAGCTTTAAACTGAAATAAAAATACGGTTTAAAGATTAATTTTCAAATACATTCTGCATAATGATAGCATGTGGTGGTAACATAAGTCCCTTGTGGTGGTAACTTTCAACTAACAATGGAGGTTTTTTTATCAAGTTAACACTATTGGATAATATTCTATTTAAAATGTTCCATAGTGATCGGAATGGTGTAATATCTAGAAAATATTTTCAATTTTTTTGAGTGATTTTTCAGAACTTTTTTTAATTTGTAATGGGGACATCTTACAATTTAATATATTTAAATCAACAACCAACGTTATATTATACCCTATATAATGCGAATTGTTGAATTCTGCAAAATAAGTTATTGTTTCAGCTTTTCGACCAGCGACACATTTATTCAGGTGGGGCAAGAGGAAGTGATCACTAGGAACCAAATACGGCACACTTGGAAGCATTGATCATAAAGTTTTGCAGTAACAACCCGAGACGTGCACATTGTCGTACTGAATCGCACTTTTTTTGGCTTGATCTGGATGTTAAGTTTGAAGAGTATCATTCAATTGATACAGTAGTTAAGCGAAAATTAATATTCCTCATTGACAGTTCTGCCTTTCACCAGGTAGTCTATAAGCACCACCGAAAATGCCATAGAACCGTAACTATGACGGTTCCTGCAGATTGAACTGTTTTCGCTTTCTTTGGCGTACTGTCCATATGCACATATTTCATCTATTGTTATAAAATATAATAGGAATTCAACATAATTGTGTTTAACTGAGTCTAACTACTATTGAGAAGTATTCATTTGAATGCGTCTTTGGTCGATTGTTAACAAATGCAGTGGCATCCATCGAACGGAAAGGTTTTTTCACATACAAAACATCGTGTAAACTATAGTTGACAGATTCTATCGAGATGTTTAGAACATCACCAAGCACTTTTACTTTCACTTGGCGATCATTTAATACGACATAGAGGATTATTGTGATGATTTTATCGATAATAGCGGTTTATGGGCATTTCTAGTATTTATTTTCAATGGATGTACGACCACGTTTAAATTTTGCAATTCACTTTTTTTAGTGTCGAAAATGAAAGTACAGAATCCTTTGAAATGAAATTAATTCCAATCCCTATTCGATTTGTTTTGTGTATATTAAAAATGCTAAAAGAAATCAATTATTCATAAATAATCTTATAAAACAAGGAACGATTCTGATTAATAATTCTCAAAATGCAAATTATTATGTCATTATCACGGCCGTTAGGTAGCTACTTAGTTAGTTTTCCCTTGAAATATCACTTTCGTCTTTTATAAGATCTTACTTAAGGCTACGTTTGTTTTGTTCAGCCGTGTGGTAAAACCACTCTTGCATTTCAATATCAGAGGATGTGAATCAGGATTAATGACTAATTTATCGTATCGATTTATTGAATTTATGAAATGTTTCTCGCTCATATATAATTTTAGTCCTGTTTCGCTTTATCGTATTTCGGTAATTATGTTGTGTTATAATTTTGAAATTATGATATAAATATCAAAATTCATACAATTACTTGCAAACTACATATATTTAGGATGTATATAACTATATTTAATTGTTTTGATAATAATATCATCCTGCAATAATACATCTATGCTGTCATGATTTAGATGGGTAAAAAAACTTGAAAGTTATTAATTTCATGGGAGTAGACGGAGTTTGAGAAATTATAGTAATGACAATGACTACATTGACATGTTCGCCATGTGAATTGGCTATTAGAGATTGTTAACCCTCGGTGCTCACACTGGGGTATGGGATACCCAAACGATAATGTGCAATTTTTTTATTTTTCATATTTGAAGAAATACCGCTGGTGTAAATTTAGACTATATCTCCTATAATTCCTATAATCCCCACACGCTCACGCGAAGACAGTGCGTAATAGGCCTCTGTGCATCGAACAATTGAACTGGTTATCTCATACTTCAGTGTCTGTTTTATGTATTGTCGTGTTTATAGTTTTTATCAGGATTTCTTTGTGAATGCAAGTAAGTTACACTTAACACTTATATCTTGCCTTTTGTTTTTGGTAACATATTTTTATTGCTTGTCCAGAAATGGTTTCTACATCACGCTATCAACCACTTAGTTATAAGGAATTGGAACGTTTGATTTTGGAATCATCGGATGACGAAAACGAAGATAAAATATTTGATGGCGAAAACCCTTATAATGAAGCCGATGGTTTGAAAATTCAGTCGGCTTCTGAAAGCGAGCAAAGTGGAGAAGACGAGATCGAAGATTGGCTCGTAGTTACAAAGACCGAGAGCTTTCAGTTGTAAAAGGAAAAGGCGGTTACAAGTGGAGTTGCGACGTTCCGGAAAAAAGTGGTAGACGTCAGGCGCGAAATTTGGTGAGTCATCTACCTGGTGTTAAGGGTGCAGCTAAGGAAATTACCAACTGTCCTTGTGGCATGGAATTCGCTATTTAGTAACGACAGTTTTAAGCTATAATAATGAAGAAATTACTAGGCATTTTTCTGTCATTCCCAATACGAAATCATATCATAAAGAGAGAGATTTTGTAGAAATAGAAGCTCTTGTCGGATTATTGTGTTGGTGTGGTATTCAAAAATCAGCCCATGTAACTCTTAAAGAATTGTTGGCAAACAAGTTTGGACCTTCACTTTTTAAAGCAACAATGTCGCAAAACCGTTCTGATTTTTTAACATCTTGTTTCGAGGTTTGATGATAAGGCTACAAGAATTCAAAGGAGAGAAACTGATAAATTCGCACCTATTCCTCAAATTTGGGAAATGTTCATCTCACAGTTAAAAACTCTACACGCCACATGAATACTCTACTGTAGATGAATAGTTGATGGGGTATAGAGGAAATTGCCCATTTTGTCTTCCATGCATCAAATGTGTTATGTTAAATTACGCGCGTACATGATACATGGTAAATGCTATACCATATATAAGTAAAGTTGCTACTAAAAATAACGAACCAGTACCGTCATACTACGTCAGAAAATTGACAGAACTATTCATGGAACTGGAAGAAATATAAAGGTTGACTGGTTCTCATCGATAAAACTGGTTCTCATCGATCCAACTGTTCGATACAATGCTCCGTCAATACAACCTTCTATGTTAGGGACAGTCGGGAAAAATAAAAGGGAAATTCCTCTATCTTTTTTGGTTGTCAAGGAAGTAGGTGTGTCAAAATTCGCACTTTATGAAAATAAAACATTGCTGTGTTTTACTCAGAAGAAGAATAAAGTAGTTTTGCTAATGCCCACAAATCACTATTCAAATTCTATATATGTAGTAACATCCTGAAATCATCATTGGCTATAATGGTACAAAAGGTGGAACCTTTGATAAATTATGTCACATATACAATACCGCGCGTTCAACCAGACGTTGGCCAATGAGAGTGTTTTGCGGAATGTTAGATAACAGTGGCATAAAAAAAATAAAAAAGATGAAGAGAAGATATTTTTTGAATAGTTTACCTTTTGATCTCTTCGAACCTTTTTTTGAACAGAAGGTTAGAAACAAAAACTCTAAGAAGAAGAATAAGGATGACAGAGACATATCAGGTGCGGAAACAGTCGAAGTTCCTGTACCAGTTTTAGAGCAATAAGTTCTCTGTGCTTTCTGTGTAAAAAACAAGTACAGAAAAATAAAGAAAATGTGCATTCATTGTCGGCTACCAATGTGCGAAGAGCATAGGGCAATGAGTTGCGTTGAATCCGTATAGTGAAATTTCTTTAGTATTTGATTACCTCGCTGAGACTGGTTTGTAGATTAAACACATTTATTTCTGAAATTTTTTACTTATTTGTATACATATTTAAACTAATAATAATCTTTGTCCGTTCTGATTCGAATTTAATATTACTTTTTCCAGCTAAACTGAAGTTTAATTTAATATCGTATTAAATAAAACTTTTTTTTCCTTCAATCAATACGTTTGTTATTTTTCTATTAAGGGCATTTTCCAAACGTTATATTTCATGCGAATAGAGCAAATAAAATGCTGCAGTTTTTGACTATTAAAACACCTGAAACTGTGGGGTTTAATACACCCAAAGTAGGTTCCGCGTCAAAAAAAAAATGCTGGCACGAAGGGTTAAGACCGACTTTGTATCAACTGTTTATAGACCTTCCTTGAATATTTTGTTTTATTCCAAAAGTGTTTTTTTAGTTGCTTTCATTATTTATATATAAGAAACTATATACCAATTTATTATTCAACAAAACTTAACATGTTGCAAGCGGAGCAATTGCTTTCACTCCAAATCAAACTGTACCTATCAGCCATTAATATTAATGTATATTTTCAAATCAATGTTTAAAATCACCAGAGTAGTTTCACTAATTTATATTTGATACAGATATAATTTAATAGCTTCTGAACTCTTCTTTCGTAAAATGTATTACTTACTGTTAAACCCTTATAAGTGTTCACGTAAAACTTTAGAAAAAATAGAGACAATCTGAAAATCAATCTTGAATTTTTGTACAGTTAGCTTAAACGTCAATTTAAAACAACGCGAAGGTAAAAGAAATTATATCATGTGGGAGACGAAAGAACAGTATCGATTTGTGCTACCCAAAAATGATTCAAAAGAACAGAACTTAACCGCATCTAAATTAACTTATTATGAAAAAATTTGAGAAGAATTAAATCAATCGAAAAGTATTTCCCAATGTGCGGCTTTTAGTGAAATTTCGAAGATAAACTCGATTTTGAGGTGATTTCAAATAATCAAAAAGTCCATGTCATACTTTAATGTGCTTTAAATATATACAGAGTACCAAAAAATCATGTTTGTGATCAAAAGAAAACGGGTTCTTTTGCAACAAGGCAACGTTTAACTGAAAATTGGCAGTAAAACGAGGATAGCATATTGTCGCCAATAAACTGCTACAGACTCTATATCCTTTAACATAGCCCAGATCTTGTTCCATCTAATCTTAATATTCTCCCTTAATTACCAGACTTCCTGAACTTCAATAATCTGAATACAATTGTGTTTGGCATATAAACAGATGAAATAAAAATATATTTAATTGTTAAAATATTTACGGAAGGAGTTTGATCTATTTGTTAGAAGTTCAGATATTACCTTGGAAGGAAACACAAACTTATATATTAAAAGTAAACTTATTACTACACCACATAATTCAATACTTTTCGACATAAGTAAAAATAGGCTATTGAAAGTCCATCACTTCAGCAATGTAAATTAAAGCATAAATTTATCTGGCAGCAGCTATAGCTGGCAGCAGAAAAATCTTAAATCCTGGGACAAATGTCAAGATTTGAGAGTGCGCAATAAAATCATAAATGTGGAGACCGGACAATACTTACTTTAAGGAATTTTCCTAATGGATATAACGTAGAACGTTTAACATCAGAGCAACACTTGCAAATTGTTGAAATTATTGTTAAAATCAGTGTTCGGTGCGTCAAACTTATAGAGCACTTCGTGAATTTGAACGTGACATATTCGAAGTTGGGCTTTGTTATTCGACTACGTGGATTATTTAATTCCTTGAATGGTATTGATCTGGAGGTGACATGGTTCCAGCATGTCATACAGTCAACGCAACAATCGATTTATTGAGGGAATAATTCGGTGAGGAAATTATTTCGAGGAAGGGATCTGTTAATTGGCTACTAAGATCATGTGCTTTAACGCCTTTAGATCACGGATATGAACCGATCTCGTAAGAGAAGAAATGGTGATGGAACATTGTGCGGAACGTTCCAGAAAATCTGTACAGCAAGCTGCTCGTAGGGTAGGAATTTCAAAATCTAGCGTCCATCACATTTTGAAGCAACTGCATTGGAAAAGTTACATTCCAAAATTGATCGACGCCCTTAATGAAGATGACCCAGATAGAAGGGTTCAGTTTTCCAAATGGTACTTGGCAGAATACGAAGAAAACCACCAGCTCCCAAGACAAATCGTCTGGAGCCATGAGGCTACCTTCAAGTGAAATGGTTCAATTGACTGCCACAACTTCACTTACTAGACAGCTGATAATCCACACGTTACTGAAAAACATCATGTTAATTTGCCAGGAGTCACCGTGTGGTGTGGCTTATCTGCAAAGTAATTAATTGGACCGTTCTTTTTTGACGATGTTGTAACTGGTGCTGTTTACCTTAATTTGATAAAGAAGCAGTGGTCTTACGCATTGGGGAAGCTTTTGAAGGTTAGAAGTTTTATTTACAACAAGATGGTGCACCTCCACATTATCATCATGATGTAAGGGCTTATCTTGACGAGACTCTACCGAACATATGGATTGGACGAAGATGTTGGGCAGGTTCACCTGACCTTACACCACTCGACTTATTTTTATGGGGATACATTAAAGACGATGCTTATAAGGCAAAATCGGCAACAGTCAATAAACTAAGAGTAGCAATTGAAAGAGAATGCGGACAAATACCAATGAAAATGATTCTCGATGTTTGCAATTCCATTGCTTCTCGTTATCAACAATATCTGGACCACGACGGCGGGCAGATTGAAAACTGGCTTTAGTCAAAATAAAGGCTGTTCCTTTAGCTTTTTTCTCGAAACCCTAAAGTAAAGTGTATGAAAATAATTAGTGATTTTAGAACCGGTCAAAGTGTGTATACGTTTTTTTGGAACACCCTGTATTCACAAACGAAAAGTGAGAGAGTTTGCTTATCGTGATCGTAACTTTATCAGAGATGGTAACAACCTTTGCCTTCGAAAGTATTTCCGAACTTTTACTTGTTCCGGCCTTTACGTTGTGAAATTGTACTAATATATTATCTAAACACAGCTTGCATAAGTGTTATATATGAAAAAGAAGATATTTCTTATCCTAAAATTTCGAATACCATATAAAAAATACGCTTTATTTGATTTGCATTTAAATATTAAGGTTCCTCACGGGAAACAGACGTTTTTGCTATTTCGTATCAATCATGTTTAGTATCCATCGGCAATCAGACTTAAGGGCACCACGTATTTGCTTACAGTAGAGTTGTCCAAGTGCCACACTACCTTTCTCAGATGAGTAGCTGCATTTCGAACAAAGTCTTCATTAATGAAAATAAAACCACCTTGCCTTTTTCGGTTGCACACCACGAAATGTGGATAGGGAAAGGGGGACGATTTTGTGAAGTACTACTCGCTTTGCTAAGTGGTACGATTCTGAACTGATAATGAATCCTATGAAACATATTTTGCATAAGGATTTGGGCTTTCACCCGTAAAAATGAATGACTGTTCAAGATTTGAACAGAACATAAATATTGGATTGATGTAAACGTTTGTTCCGATTTTAGCGGAATTTGGAACATTTTCGACATAATATAATTTATAATATTTTCGAAAACGCAAGGATGCTTCCCAAGAATGCATGCAAAATGATGTATGTATTATGTACTGTAAATGGTTCAGAAAGTTTCGTAAAAATAATTTCAATCTTAACATACATACGATGTGGACTACGAGCCCAGGCTGATGGCAACGAAATATTGGCCCTGATTGAAAGTGATCATCATAGAACAACTCGAGAGATCGGAGAAATTCTAGGAATCAACCAGTCAACAGTGATGCATGAGTGCCTCCATAAATTAACGGAGAAACATTGTATAGATCGAATTTCTGCTTGCTATTTTATAAGGGCAATGAAATGGATTAACGAAACAATTAAACGCAACGAAATGGATTCGTTTTTAAAGCTGAGTATTACAGGTGATAAAAAATTGTTTATATATAATAATGCTTACTTATCGTAAGAGATCATGGTAATGATTTCCTTTTAACCAGTTCAAAAGCCAATTGATTTACTAAGAAGATTATGCTATGCACTTCATGGGACTGAAAACCATACAATTGATTCGGAGAAATACTGTTCAACAAGCGATAAACAACTACGCAATTTAAAGCCAGCAATCGGCCAGAAGCGAACCGAATTTACCAGTAGAAAGGGTAATGTGTTTAATAGAGACAATGTTAGACCCATATATCTTTGGTCAATTGACAAACTTTTACGACCACTGGGATGTTTTGATCTATATTTTTGTACTCTTTGTATTCTCCCAACCTTGTATGCTCTGACTACATTTAGTTACATCGTTTCAAAAAGTTTAAATTGTAAAAACTTTGCTTTCTTAGATAACTTGAAAAATTTCATGAAACAATTTTTTTAGCTATGCAACTCAGAACGTCACATATATATTGATTGAATTAAATTTTTAGTAAATTATTTCGGTACTATAATCTGGCACAAAATAAATCTTTAATAATTCTGACGGATACTGCAAAAAATTGCAAAATGTTAAGTAAATAGAAATATTATGCAACCTTTATATACTCTTTCGCCAAAATAAAGGAATATTGCATGTATTCTTACGAAAAACGAATTCCATACATTTACACATTGCCTTCAAGCTAGGATTTTTTATTGTCTGAACCATAATATTGATCACTTCTATGTAGATTAAATATATTCACATAACAAAAAAAAAGGTTTATAAGTTTTTAGTTTTCAAGCTAAGGGATAATTTTATCAGTTTTTTTTATTATCTCAACCACAACATGCATCAATTTTATATGGGTTAAATTTATTCAGAGAATTTAGAAATTAAAAAACTATATAAACCATTTTAAATAGTTGCGACGTCATTGTTATTAATAAGTATTGATAACAATATAATACAAAATATAATTATATTTAATACTAAAAATACAAAAAATAATTTCAAAAAATAATTTAAAAGATACAAAATAATTTACAAATAATACAAAAATAATTTATTTTGCATTCATTCATTTTATTTTGTATTGATTCAATTTAAATAAAGGTAAAGGTAAAGTGTTATGGTTAGAGGCGCGTCACCAACTGGGCTATTTAGCGACTGGACCTACAGCTTAACGTGGGTTCCAAACCACGGTCATCAGCTTCCGACAAACCCAGGCCAGCACCCCCCTCGGGCTATAAACCCTTGGTTATGTGCCTACCCATAAGTCTATCAGGAAATCTACCGACTGGCGAGTGGCCAACGTAGAACACTTCTCAGAAGGCATCCGGCCTTACCCAACCTTTAACTGGCGTGACTGAGAGGTAATTCGTAGTCGGATTTTACACTCTTGCCTAGAAAAAATTACAAACATTTAGGAAATAAACAGACAGAAGAAAGAAAGGAAAACAATCATCCGAGCGCTGGAATCGAACCAACTACCGCTTCAGTGCGGTTTCAGCACAGTAGCGGCAGGCCGCTGCTCTTACCATCCGCACCAACGCAACCGGCCAATTTAAATACAAGGATATTTAAACTAATAACTCATTTTAACATTATGGCACTTGACAAAAAAAGTTGTAGAGCTGTTTATTAATTTTAAGCTACAATATTGTAGTCTTTAATCAAAAATCTATATAATTGAAATGAAAACTACCGTATAGTATGTTTCCAAAAAAGTTCATAATAATCGAAATTTATAATAACAGGTCTTTCAAACTGAGCGGTTTTTTTTAAATTCTCGAATGAAATACCGATGGCGTTGCGATTTTGCCTAGGTCTAGTCTCATTTCAGAAGTGTATGGCATAATATTCATAAAAATGGAGTAATACACAATACATGTTAAAATTGTTGAATTATTTTGTAAAAATGTAGGTTTAGAAAAAAAATTTTTTTAGAAAATTACGTGATATATATACGATTAGCACAATCGTCCATCTGAAAGCACTATCAATACAATTGTTTAAAAATTTTAAGAAACTGTTTCGGTGGAGGAAAAAAGAAGAGCAATATAAAGTCTTAGTAGTCGTTCACAAGAGCATATAGATTTGATATATGAAGTATTGTTCAAGACCCAGAAATTTCCATTAGTCGAAATTTATAACAATTTGGACTTCCATACATTTACACATAGCTTTCAAGCTATGAGTTTTTTTATTGTCTGAACCATAATATTAATCAATTCTATGTGGATTAAATATATTCATATTACAAAAAAGTTTATAAGTTTTTTTGTTTGCAAACTAAGGGATAATTTTATCAGGATTTTTTTATTATCTCAGCCACATGTATCAATTTCATATGAATTAAATTTATTCAGAGAATAAGAAATTAAAAAAGTATATAAACCGTTTTATGTAATTTTAAGTAGTTGTGACGTCATTATTAATAATAAGTATCCATAACAATATAACACTGATATAAAAAATATTTTAGTTTGCATATTTTATATGCATTCAATTTAAATACGAGGGTATTTCAGGAACTAATAACTCATTTGAACATCATAGCGTTTTGCAAAAAGCGAATAAGTTATAGAGCTGTTTATTTATTAATTTTAAGCTACTGTAGTGTAGTCTTTATTCAAAAATATATTTAATTGAAATTAAAACTACCGCATAATATATCTTCAAAAAGTTCATAATAATCGAAATTTATAATAACAGGTCTTTCAAATTGAGCTTTTTTTAAAATTCTCGAATAAAATACCGAAAAATAATAAATAAAATACTGAATAAAATCTAGCGAAATGCTCGTCAGATACAAAAGAAATTCATTTCTCCATCGAACTGTGACTGGATATAGATAATATATGTAAGTGGATATATTTTGAGAATTCTAAGCGTAAAAGATCATTGGTAACTCCAGGCAAAACATCGACATCTACATCGAATGCAAGACAAAATCGCTATGAACGGAAGACAATCCTGTGTGTTTGGTGGGATCAGAAGGGTGTGATCTATAATGAGCTACTAAAATCTGGCGAAACCGTTAATACTGGACGCTACCGACAACAAATGATCGATTGGAATCAAGCTTTGCTTGAAAAACGACCAGAATATCAAAAAAGGCAACACAAAGTGATTTTGCTTCATGAATGTACCATTACACACAGCAAAACTGGCCAAGGAAACGATTGAGGCGTTTAGTTGGGAAATACTTTCGCATGTGGCTTACTCACCAGACTTGGCTCCACCCGATTACTACTTATCTGCATCGATGGGACCCGCACTTCCTGAGCAGTGCTTCACTTATTACGAAAATGTACGGAAATGGCTCGATGACTTGTTTGCCTCAAAAGAGTAACAGTTTTTTTGGCGTGGCATCCACAAATTGTCAGACAGGTGTACAGCTAGCGATATATATATATATATATATATATATATATATATATATATATATATATATATATATATATATATATATAATACATATTAACATACATAATTAAAATATCCGAAACAGATTTGTGACGATAAATAAAATGTAGATATATAATTTCAGAAACAAAACTACAAAGTACCAAATATTTGAGGTCACTTGCTGCGCGCAATATCATAAATCGGCTTGCCTGCGTTTATTTGGTAATGTTTATTTACTTTCAGATTAACTTTGATTTGCCTTCCCTTGCCTTAAAAAAGTCGTAGAAAAAAAAAAGAATTGGGTCGTTTACGATGTATTCAGGGGCATATATCTTGACCTGGATGCCTTGGCACCACTCTAGCCGTGCTTCAAGCACTGATATCGGTGAAATAAAGGCAATATTAGCCGAGAATACATGCATCAAGCTCCGTGAGATAGCAGATAAGGTAAACGTTAACAAACCGACCGTTTTTGCCCATCTGAAAAACAGAAATGAGAATCTCTGCTTATATGATTTGTGGGTCCTTCACGAACTTAGTGGGCGAAATCTGCTGGACCAAATTTCTTCGTGCGATATTTTGCTTCATATCTGAAGCGGTAAATGGTGATGCAAAGTAGATTGTGTACATTAACGCGCAACGAGAAAAAAATCGAGGGCGAAGAAAATTATTTGTTCGGCGAAAGACAGCGATTCATCCAAAAAAAAATGCTTTACATTCGGGGGCATGGAAAGGGATTCACATACTTTGAGCCTCTTCCATGCTTCAGATTTAACAGAAAAGAAGAGATGAAAATAACCTTGCGAAAAAAATATCCAAACGCTATTTGACAATAAAAACTCTAATTTTGGCAAAAAGGCACTATGGATTTTAGGCAAAAAGTTTTAAATAATAATGGAAATTGAATAATAGAAGAAATAAATATTTGCTTAAACTATATACCTTGCTCTTCCTATTAAAACATCAGTACGAACTTCCTGGACAACCCGATATTTATTCATTATTTCTACCAAAAATTAACGAATCAGTAACATAAACAAAATGAAGAAAATTCTCTCGAGGCGTCTTGTTTTACCAGGGTAACTTATCAGTTAATAGAAGCTAGCTTTAATGGCTGGTAACTAGAATTCAGGTTTCTAAATTGTTTAATAGCCTCAATGTTCGCAATCACCATTGTGAATTAATGGAGTATAGGAACTATAAATTGGACTCTTTTATATTACTTTTTTACATCCCTCAGCTTTATGATTATACATACGTTAGACTTATAACTAGTGATTTTTTAGTCTATCTGCAATTCCGATAGGGGTCGTTGTCGAAAGAAGTCGTTGCGAGTTTCCACGCCTCTAGTATCAAAATTATTCAGTACAGTCTGACAAATCATCATGGAACGTTTAGCATCAGAGCAAGGCTTGTAAATTGTCGAAATTTATTATCAATATCAATGTTCAGTTCGCAAAGCTTATAAAGCACCTAATTTTATGGTGCATATAATTGCCCAATCCAGCGATGTATTCGCCGAATTATTGACAAATTCGGAACGCATTTTACGCTGTTCACATTATATACACGCTGTATACATTATATTCTTTGGGTTTATGTTAAATATTTGGTTTATGCCTAATTCAGCAATTATTGACGCTTTGGAAACCAAGATAACTCAAGCAATTGCGGGCATAAGACCCCAATTGCTTGACAAAGTGGTCGGAAATTGTATTGATAGAATATACTTTGTCAGAAGTAGAAGTGGCGCATATAAGATAAATAATTTCAAGGCATCTAATTTAGTTATTGTTTTATTTCAATTTAAATTTCGAACGCACAAAAAAAGTCACCCTACATTTTATGCCTGCCTTGTAATATAATGCTTGCTAACCTCAATAACAGTTTCCATTGCTGTACGTTTCTCTTAGAGTGCATTTTTGTTTTCAAACGAATGAACAAACTTATTCTTATTAAACAATAGAAATTTATAAATATCACTAATAATGAAATATGTAATAAACAAATAAATTTTTAATATATATTTTAATAATATTGTGTCATTTAACATACGCGCAAGCCATAGTATAAAATTATATATAATCTTAAACGCTTTATCACCTCAACCGGTGTTAGGTATCTTGTATTTAATCTTGAACAAACTCTCTCCGCTCTTTCATGTTTCTAGCTTCCGGCTCAAAATATCCGCTATCTTCCTATATTTATCTTGGCCGTCCTCTGTGTGTTTTCTTTATAACATTCGCTTGCCAAATATGTTTGCTGACCTCTTGGTATCTTTTTAGATGTCCAATGATGTTCTTGGATGTAAAAACATGTCCAAAAGATGTACTTGTTATTACTACTGTTTTACTACAAGTTGTTTCTGATTTGGTTTTGGTACTGCCTACGTTTTTATTTTTTTTTTATCTCATTTGATATCGGATCCAGTTTGGTGACTCATTTAACTCTCCGTAGGAACTTAATCTCTGCCGGTTGAAGTTTAATTTTAAGAGTGTTCGTAAGTATACAATTTCACTGATATTCGTGAAAACTGGATGAAAGCTTCGCTTTATAGACATCTTATTTAGTTATTTTTTGAAATTTCATTTTTCCCCAAAAAGCCTTATTTATGGCATAATATATTTTTACCGTTGCACTAACCCTTTCATTTATTTCAGTCCCTTGATTTCCATTTTTGCTTCAAGATATGTTTGAACAGTCATGAACAGAATAACCCAAACTGTTTCAAGAGATCATTAGACCTTTTTCTGAAAATAAAAGCTCTACGTTAACGGCAAATTTAGAGCGCGATATCCACATGCTGTGCAATTTTTTATATCCACAACTCGACGTTTTCGGATCAATATGGAAAAACTGTGGTTTTAAACAGATGGAGCCACGGCTCACGCATGAATGGGTTCAATGCCAGTAATATTTTGATGGTATTCCTTGGGCACCACGCTAAACAGATTTGTCTCTCTGCAATTTTCTTTTTTGAACCTTTAATCGAAAGTCTACCTTTAAAATTATGGCACTGTGATTAAAAAATGAAAAATGTAACTGCGCCAGAAGAAATATTGATAGGCGCCATGCAGAACTTTGAGAAGATATATTGATATATTATTGATATATATATATATATATATATATATATATATATATATATATATATATATATATATATATATATATATATATATATATACAGCATGAAGGGCGTCATAGTTTCTATAGAACAGTCCGTAATAAAAATAATAAATGTAAAGGGTGTTTTTTTGCGTACCAACTTCCGATAAGGGTCGCTGTCAAAGGAACTATGAGTTTGCGCATCTCTAATGTCAAAATTATTCAGTATAGTATCCTGCAAATCATCATTGAACGTTTAACATCAGAGCAACGCTTGCAAATTGTCGAAATTGATTATCAAAATCAGTGTTCCGTGCACGAAACTTATATTGAATTACTTGACAATGATAATATTTATATTGTGAATTTTATGGTACACATATTAACCCAATTGAGCGATGTATTCACCAAATTATCGACAAATGCTGAACGCATTTCGCCCTGCCCGACATTAAAACAAAAACAAGACAAAAATTGTACATTTTGAAGAAAATATCGCTGCTGTTGTTCTGGAAGTGTTGATGGAGATCCAAATTTATCAAAAGTTGGGCTTTGTTATTCGACTATATGGAACGTGTTGGTGCCTTACAAGATCCAGTTTGCCCGAGAACTCAAGTTGAAAAACCATCGTTTGCGTGGTACGTTCGGTGAGTTGGCTCAAAATAAATTGCAACTTGATTCGGAATGAAAGCGCAAAAGTTTTGTTCAGAGACGAAGTTTATGTTTAGCTAAACGGTTACGTTAATAAACAAAATTGCCGCATTTGGAGCGAAAATAGAAAAACGCACCGTATGGTTCAGATTGTATGTCGGCGGCATCATTGGGCGGTATTTCTTTAAAAATCAAGCTGAAAACCCTTCATGAGGGGATTGTTACAGAGTCATGATTAATGATTATTTAATTCCAAATTTGAATAGTATTGATCTTGAGGGGATGTGGTCCCAACAGTACGGCTCCACATGTTATACAGCCAACCCAACAATCAATTTGAGGAATTTTGAATTGATCAATTGAGGGAACAATTTGATGAGAAAAAATTAACAAAGATTAATATCTAAACATTTCCACCATATTTAAAATTGTATGTATGACCATTGTTTCGACACACAGTACCTTTTTCAAATACAAATTATACTAAACTAACAGTGAGAAAAGTAACCACAACCTAAAGTGCCCATCGACCTAATAATAGACCCTTTTTTTGTCAATGTCTAGGACAATATAAGTTTAATAATGGTGAACCATTCAAGTCTAGCTGGTCATTTAACAAAATATCCAAATTTTTTCTTTTTTTGAATTCTAGGCTCTCTAAAAGATTTAATTTTTTGGATTTGTTCTCAGCATAATGAGAATTACTTTAAGTAATGTCTGAATGATTGTGGCGTGTTCATATATTTTTTTTCTCCTTTATATGGGTTTTTCGCCACTATCTAAAACTCATAAAATATCAAAAATACCTGTTGTTATTTAAAGAAAGAATCACTGGGTAAAAACAAAAAAACCAAACGGAGACAAATTGCTCAGTGATTCTTTTTTGTAATAAATTTGCCTAACGAACAAAATTTTAAAGATATAAAAATGTTATAAAGATTTTACAAACTTTTAACGTTAACGTTTCGGAGGGTACTCTCCCCCCGTTTCCAAAACTAAATTAAAAAATAAATTATATTAATTTGTAATATATAAAGTAATGAGTGAAAGTAAATATATTTTTTTGTATATGTCAACGATACTTACATTGACAACAATAGATTTTCATGACAGTGACATACTACCAAAAAATATATATAGCTAATGTTTACTGTGTGATTGCTTATTGTACTGATTGTGAATTCAAATATTTAAATATGTTTAATTGTATTCTTCAGAATCGGGAACCATATTGAATTTAAATCTACCGAAGGCATAGCAATACAGTTATTTTTACTTAAGTTAATTATAGCGGTTTCTTTTAATCTTCTGCATTTTGTTACCGATTATTTTAATACCGTTTTGGAATTATTCCAATTGATTTTATGACCCGATTCCCACGCGCGTTGACAAATTCTAGATTTATTAAAATCGCCCTTTCTAAGAAGGTTTTTTCTCTCTTACTCTCTTTTTTCTTTTTTCTCTTTTACTCTAACATCTAACGGTCTAGATGTCTAACCTATATAGAATTTGCCACATTCGCAGGGAATTTTATAAACCACATGTTTGGTATTTTGTTGTATATTGTTTGGTTTAGTCTTTGTTCATAGAGATCTAAGAGTATTTTTTGTTTTATATGTCGTTCTTATGTTGTATTTATTTCCTACTCTTTTAATTGTTACAGAAATACCGCGGATATAAGGCATTGTGAGGTTAATTGTTTGAGAGTTATTATTATTGTTATTAATAATTTGTCTGTTTTGTCTAGTATCAAAATTTTTAAACGATTTATCTATAAAATTTTTTGGGTAATTGTTTTTTATTAAAATGTCTTTTATATGATTGTTTCACTGTGTGAACAGTGAAAACAGTGATACACTTTTTTTAGTGTATCACTGTATAAGAACAGGTATTTTTGATATTTTTTGAGTTTTAGATAGTGGCGAAATATCCAAACAAAGGAAAAAAAAGAATTACTTTGTTGTTTAATATAACTTCTTTTATGTTCGTTGAGCCTAGTAGAGAAATATCGTCCTGTTTGTCCAACATAGACTTTTGGACACGACTTAATGAAGCGTCCTAGACTATTGTTTGTTTTGAATGCAATATTTGTATTGTTTGTTTTAATTTGGTATTTTTTCCCGTATATGTAATTGGTTTGAACGTTGCATTTTCATAATAATCTATGTATAAACGAGTTAAATGCTGGCATCTTTTTTAAATAAGGACGACAAGATTTATTGTATATAACTAAATCTGTATGTGACGGTTTAAGAAAAATTGCAAAATCATGTTAAATGTATTT
This sequence comes from Cosmopolites sordidus, assembly GCA_031761425.1. Taxonomy (NCBI): domain Eukaryota; kingdom Metazoa; phylum Arthropoda; class Insecta; order Coleoptera; family Curculionidae; genus Cosmopolites; species Cosmopolites sordidus. The sequence continues at coordinate 278,326 of JARFXV010000330.1, forward strand.
TCTAGTAATAGTTAAGTCTAAAAAGTTAATACTATTATGTTACTATTCTTCAATTGTTAATTTAATGTTTTTATGTAAAGAATTTATTTGAGTTAGGAATTGATTTAATTGTCTATCAAAACTTGTAAAACAAATTCGAAAGTCATCCATATATATGTACCAGTAAAGTGACGATTTAAACAACTGATGTTTATTTATCTTATTTTCTAAGTTGTCATACAAATTTCGGTCCGTAAAGGACTTAACGGGTTCCCCATAATCAAACCGTCATTAGAAACATAAAATGAATTATCAAATTCAAAGTAATTCTGATCCAACGTAATTTACAGTAGCTGAATTTTTTGTTTTATTACTGAATTCGTTTTATTTTTGAGAACTAATTTGTCAACTAATTCTATTACTTCGTTTGGTGGTATACTCGGGAATAAATTTTGTACATCAAAAGAAATTAGTTTGAGCGTTTTGGGTAAATTAATATCTTTTATTTTATTGATAAGGTCACAGGTATTTAGAATGGAATTTTTCGGTTTAAAATTCATATATTGTAAATTGAGTTTAATGAGCTTATTTGATAATTTGATTGAAGGAGCTGTAACAAATGAAACTACTAGTCTAATTGGGTAATTATCTTTATGTAATTTTATAAGCGAGTATAATTTTGGTGCCTCAGGATTCATCATAATTAACTGTTGTTTCTCTTAATCGTTAAAAATAGACGAATCTTTTATTATTTGTTTTATTCTTTTTTGAAAGGTATTAGAACGATCAGAATTAATTTTGTTAAATTTCCCCGATTTTAAAGAAGTATTAGTCTCTAGACATCGCAACAATGGACTTTACTTTTCTGCACTTGCCATTATGACGTTATTTTCTTTACCCACTAACATTTTCTACCAACAAATTTCCGATATCATTAACAAAAAGTTTATAAAGTAAAACAAGAAATTGGAAAACCTCTTATCCAAGAGAGAAACCAATAAAATTAAATCTATTACAAATTACACCGAACACCCATTTTTCAAGATATTTGTCAACCTTACAGGCTTTAATTTCATTAGTGAAGAATCTATGTTACTTCATAAAGATTTTCAATATAACATAAAGCCCAAAGATAATGAACGTAATAGAGTAACACCTTGGAGTAGAGTGCGAACTTGTTCTACTAAATTCACATACATCACAAAAACACCTATTGGCTCACAATAAAAAATCTTCAATTTGAAAAATTAAGAAAAAATCACATCGATGAATACCATACAGCGAAAAGGAGTATTAAGAAAATCAAAGAAAATAACATCAGAATGACAAGAGCAGATAAGGGTAAGTCCATTGTTGCGATATCTAGAGATAATTATATATCAAAAACTAATACTTTTTTAAAATCAGGGAAATTTAACAAAATTAATTCTGATCCTATGAATACCTTTCAAAAAAGAATAACAAATAATAGAGATTCGTCTATTTTTAACGATTACTAGAAACAACAGTTAATAATGATGAATCCTCAGACACCAAAATTATACTCACTTATTAAATTACATAAAGATAATTATCCAATTAGACCAGTAGTTTCATTTGTTACAGCTCCTTCAATCAGCTCATTAAACTCATTTTACAATATACGAATTTTAAACCGAAATATTCCATTCTAAATACCTATGACATTATCTATGAAATAAAAGATATTAATTTACCCAAAAAATCCAAACTAATTTAACAATAATAAAACAAGAAATTTTAGAGCTACTCTCAATTATGTTGGATCAGAATTACTTTGAATTTGATAATTAATTTTATATTTCTAATGACGGTTTCATTATGGGGAACCCTTTAAGTCCTTTACTGGCCGAAATTTTTATGGACAACTTAGACAATAAGATAAATCAACATCAGTTGTTTAAATCGTAACTTTGCTGCTACAGATATGTGGATGATATTCTGATTTGTTTTACAGGTTCTGATAGTCAATTAAATCAATTTCTAACTTACATATATTCTTTACATTAAAACATTAAATTCACAGTTATAGAAGAGTAACATAATAGTATTAACTTTTTTGACTTAACTATTACTAGAAAATACATTAAACATGATTTTGCAATTTTTCATAAACCGTCACATACAGATTTAGTTATACGCAATAAATCTTGTTCTTATTCACAAAAGATGGTAGCATTTAACTCTTTTATACATAGATTATTAAATATCCCCATATCAATAGATAATTATAATAGAGAAGGAACAGGAAGATCATTCTCTACTAGGCTCAACGAAAATAAAAGAAGTTATAGTAAACAACAATGTAATTCTCATTCTGCTAACCACTTAATGTTAGAAAAGTATACTTTCAATGATAATTTTTTAATGAGAACAAATCCAAAAATGTAAATCTTTTAGAGAGCCTAGAAATCAACAAAAGAAAAAATTGCATATTTTGTTAAATGACCAGCTAGACTTGAATGCTTCACCGTTATTAAACTTATATTATCCTAGACGATGACAAAAAATGGATTTCCCCACTATCATGTTTATGTTGTGGTTACTTTTCTCACTGTTAGTTTAGTATAGTTTGTATTTGAAAAAGGCACTGTCTGTATAAACAATTGTCATACATACAATTTTAAATATAGTGGGAATTATAGATATTAATCTTTGTTTATTTATACACAAACAGTTATTCCAGCTAAACAGATGACAATCCAAACACAAAATACCATGTCTTTCTTTATGTAAATATTTACTAACTACTTACGCACTAGGTCCTTCCCAAGTCCACGTCACTGTGTCCAATTTATTCGGATAACGGATGCAAACAGGTTGAATTGGTACGCCTGGATAGAACGCTCCATTCTTAAAGCTGATCAGGCACGAGCGATTTGTGCAAGTGCCTTCTGGAAAGATAAGGATCTGGGGCCAATCCATTTTAGAAGAAGCTCTCGAAATAATTTCCTTAACGGATTTCTGTCTGGATTCTGGATCATCTCGCCATACATAAATCGGTTGTGTATAGTTGATCAGTTCTACAAAATATCAACAAAATATTTATAAATTAAGTTAAGAAATCAATTGTAAAAATTCATTTAAAATCTGAATACACTACCTAAATATTAACTTCAACTCAGTATTATATTTGAAATTCGAATCGAAATCAACCAAAACCCAAACCAAACTAGTGAAAACGGAGACAATTTGACAATATTGATTTGGCTTTAAAGCTCACCGAGGTTCACAACAACGCTTTATTATAAAAAAAATATTTTTTATTCTTAAAAATAATGTTTCAGAATTAAATGGGTTTCAAATTGCATTGCATTTGAGTACTAATAGACAACTTCCAATAATTTAACATATGCCAAACCCCAAATATGCATGGTCTCATAATCAGCCTATATATTCATAATTGTTGAATATTAATAACAAAAATTTTGTAAATAGTTGTTCAATAAGAATGTCAGAACATCAGGCACAATGATAACTACACATTATAATCAAGTAATTTTAATTTTATCTCGAAGAACAAATAACGGCATTATGGTTTGAAAATATCATCATTCAAATGTCTTCGTCCTCGGGTTCGTGTGATGGAATGTATTCTGGAGGCCCAATTTTTGATTACTCTTTCACACATATCGGTTGATATATTATCAATGATTACCTGGATGTTTCGTTTAAAGTCAAGGATTGTTCGGGATTTAATATAACCCTACAAAAAATAATCCAAGGCCGTGATCGGTTACACTTGGTGACCAGTCGACATTATCATTTCCCGAAATAACGTGGTCAGGAAATCATTCTTGCAGTAAATCGATTTAATACATCTAAAATTTACAACATATGTATGAAATGCTTTTGAAACGGTAACATTCACACATGAAACCACTGACAGAACAAGAAAAGCTAAAAGAGCAATAAATAGAAAAATAACTGGTGTAATATTAATAGACTGAAAACCTACGGCATGGGAAAGACAGCAAACTGGATTAATGGATGTAAGATAAATGGTGAAAAGGAAGAAGTGCAATTGGACAGGTCAATTTATGCAAATGACTGATGAACTGAACTGGACCAGAAGAGTCCTAGAATGGAGAGCAATGCCTAAGAAGAAGCGTAGGTAGACCACAAGTTCAATGAAGTAACGATATCAAATGGACAATCGAATTCATATAGTACAGAAATGCGACAAATCGAGAATCTAAAAAAAACTAAATGAGAGCCCTATATCCAAGTATGGATGAGCATAAGATGAAGAAGGAGATGAAGAAGAAAGCAGAATAACCATAAGAGGTACGAAATGACTGTTTATATAAGACAGTATTGATAAATGGTTGATTTGGTTAAAAAATTGGTGTGTTCCAAGTAGGGGAAAGTCCTCCAGTACCGACCGGCATCCACTATCAGTCATACAATACACAACTTATGTTATGTAGGTGATTGCTGGAGTTTTGAGACGAACTCGAAATAAGTCAAAGCTAGTATGTATTGATTATTTATATAACTAATAGAATATATGTTTAAATTCAAATTTTATGCCTACATTTTTGTCTTTGGTTAAAACTTAATATTTTATTCCGTTCCCTCCACTACCGGCCTCCAAATTGTCCTCCAGTATCGGCCACTGTTTAGATTCATTTTTAAACAGTTTATTTTGCTTATAGGCAGACGATGAAAATAATGACGAGATAAATTAAAATAAAGACACCTAGGATCCTGCCAATATGCATAAAATCGTGGAAAAGGTGTTGAGTAATGAAATGAGTGCCCGTCAAGCCGTAGATTGTTACCAAGTACCAAGAACTACATTAAATGACAGAATTAACGCAATCAAAAATGATAAAAAGGTGTCCATTAAGCCAGCTATGTGTCGTTTTCACACCATTTTCTTGCGCAAACATGAAGAAGTGTTTGCAGAACATATTAAGGACTTAGCAAATAGGCTAATGCCTTTAACAGACAAGAATTTCTTCATGTCGCTTTCGAACTTCCAGAAAAAATTGCCTCACCAATTTAATAAAGAGAAGATGTCTTCGAGGAAGAACTACTATTATCCTTTTACGAAAAGACATAATGACTTGATGAATGAGTTTATTGAGACCTATAGGTTTTAATAAACCTCAGATAGAGCGGTTTTTTGAAAGGCTCTATAGTTTGAAGGTTTAACTTAGCTCCCTATAAAATAATGAATTGCAATGAGATTGGCAGAAACATGCTAAAGTTTTAGCTACTAAAAACCAAAAACATGTTGGAAAACTCACATCTGCAGCATGTGGAAAAAACGTGACTGCTTTTTGCAATCAGTGCTGGAGGTCAGTTTGTACTACCACTCTTCGTGTTTCCAAGGTCCAGAATGAATCTAAGGCTCATTAATCATGCCCCTAATGAGAGTTTAGGTGGCACGCAGTCAAATGGCTGGATGAATGCCGAATTATTTTTTAAATGGATGAGTCATTTCACGATATATTCGAATCCTACAGAACAGGAACCAATTTTGTTGATTCTTGATGGGTACGACAGTCATAAAGACCTGGATGTCATTGAATTTGCCAGAAAAAAATCAATGTTAAGTACCCCACCTCATAGGATCCACAAACTACAGCCGCTCGAAGCCTTTTAAAGGTACTTATAATGATGCATGTGACTTGTGGCTGAGATCAAACCTTGGCGTAAGAATCAGTGAATATGAGTTCGCAGGGTTTGTTGCTTCTGCTTTAAATCGCGTTTATTGAATGGATATTGGTGTTACTGACTTTCGTTGCACTGGCATTCACCCTTTTAATAAAAATGTATTTAGTGATTTAGATTGTATTGATTCAGATATGACCAACGTTATAGAAAATCATCAATCGGTGTCAGAACTAGCGTTCCAACTGGCAGCTTCAACTTCTGGATAGCCAGAACTGACGAATTGAAACACTCAACAACTAGAAATGACACCTTCAGCTCAAACTGCCATTTTTGACACCGAACTTCAAATTGCTACTTCTCAACAATCCAAGTTCCAAACTAGAGCTGATGTTGACCAATCAGTTGACAATTTTAAAACAACAGTTACAAAATTGTCACCGGTTCCTGATGCTTCGAAAAGATGTTACTACACGACGTGGTACAGCTGAAAGAAGTAAAATCTACAAGTTCCCCATACAAAAAGATGCTGGGACAAAAAAGAGAAGATAAAAAAATATTGCCGCAGCTAAGCGAGGTAACAGTTTGCTTTCAGGAAAAAAATATGAGGAAGGAAGGCAAAAAAGAAAACCAGAGCTCCCCTCTGACAGACCGATTCAGGAAGAAACAATTTATCTTTTGCGTCTTGAATCTCATGAAGAGGACTGGATTCAGTGTAAAAACTACAAGGTTTGGGGCCATAAGCCTTGTACTAACATATTAGAGTTGGCAAATCAGTACATTTGCGATTGTGGGTTTGAATAAATGCTCATATTTTTGATGGCCGCTACCGAAGGCCAATTTTTTAAGTTGATTTTTCTGTTTCTTGGGATTTTATTAATTAAGTTGATTATTTCTGAATATATCGATATTTTTTATATATACAGCAAAATGCACACATATCAGTAGTTAGTAGACATGTAGCCTAAGAGATTTTTATTTTATTCGAAACAAACCTTAAGGTGTCGGTACTGGAGGACTTTTCCCTAATATTATATAAGTCAATAATCAAAATTCCCAGTACAATTCAATTATCCGGTAATCATTAACCACCAAAATTACACAAATTCTATACCAACAATTAAGGTCGTTTGGACTTTTTTGTATAGGTTTTATTTTGTGTTACGCCTCACAGCTTCGCACCGATGTCAACATCTGGAATGATACTGGCGTCGTTATCTCTGCGAAGCTACAATAAATGGAGGTGTGTTTAGTGATGAATTGTGATTTTACATATGCATATATGATGGACGGATGTTGGTAACAAGAAGCAGGAGAAAACAACGAAAATCCCAAATTTTCTTACGTGAAGTATAAACATTGTACTATAGGAATTATGACATGGATTTTTGGAGCTATTTTCAATAGTCGTAAGTCACATTTGATATTCGGCTTATTATCTGTGATAGCAGGTTAGCTTTGGTGTTCAAGTTTATCTGACTGTCGAAAGTTATACAGAAGAAATACTGGAATCTACTGCCTTACCTATATAGCAATAGTAACGTCAGATTTTTTTATCGTGGCCACCAAGGTCTCTTTATCCTGTTGAGCAAGAGTTTAACAACATCAGTAAGCGACTACTGAATCTATCCAATCTCTCTCACATACTGGAAGTTCTAAGACATGAGGTATAAACCTTTTGCTTTTTCTGGTACTGTTACATCTGGACCTCGTGCAACCTTCATCTCCAATTGGATCAATTTCCAGCAGTCTCTTGCCAGTTTTTAATGTATGAGTTATAAGTAGTCTGGGATAAAATACCCCAATATAATTATTAATCAAAAGTAATTAATCCAATAATTGAATTGTATGATAATTTCATTCTTTATTATATTTTGACGTAAATACCTTTATATCAAATAACATCTATATTTAGTAATTATAATAATTATTATTATTTAATAATATCACTTTTTAAATTTACTTTCTTGAACTAGGATTTTTGTATTTTATAATGAATACCTATGATATATTCAACAGAACGTGCGATATGCTCTTAGCTATACGTCTCATGTGGCAAAGTAGAATATTTTCCTCATATTTTTTCTTAATTTGACATACTCTGCTCTTATATGATGTTTCTGAGGAATAATAAGTACATAAGTATATGCCAACAAGCCCGAAATACAAATGTTCCTGAAATAAAATATCTACTCGTTGTCTTGCGACTCTTTTCAGCTTCATGATTTAAAAGGAAACTGTAAAAAGCCAGAAACGTTCAATTTGGACAATGACTTTTTTAGGGTACAATGGAATTATTAAATTAAACCAATATTAATCAATTAAACATACCTAATAAAATGTTACCACAGACATTTTATCATGTAGTTTAAAATATTTCTTTCATGTTCTTTTTGGAAACTTGGTATCCAAATACAAACAATCCTTATGAAAGTCGTTTTTTTCTATTAAAGTTTCAAATTGTAAAGTAAGTAAGAGGATATAGCGAAGAGTCAGATAGTTTTTAAAGTTTTGGAAAAGTGATTGCATTTCTGAAAAGTTTGTTTGTTGCCCTCTTAAGTTTTCATTTGGATTCGCTTTTGTAGTCTTAGAAAGCAAATAAGTTCGATGTTTTTGCTATCATGGAAAAATGCGAGCTCGTGTATTGATTAAACACTACTTTTGGCATGGAAAAACCATGGCGCAAACATAAATAAAAGCCACAAAAATAGTATGACAACTCTGCTCGTTTACATGATATGTGGTTTGTAAGTGATTTACTGAATTCGATGTGGTATAACCAACACGAGTGACGCTCTGCGCTTAGAATACCCAGTTGAGGTCAATACTGAGGAAATGGTTAACAAAATTTATGATATAATGTTGGTCAATTGCAGAGTTAAGACCAGAGAAGCTATTGAGACGACAAACATGTCATGAGATTGCGTACGCAAGATTCGTGTAAGACTAGACATAAGAAGGCTGTCAGTGCGACGGGCGCAGCGTTTGTCCACTGTTGACCATGGAACGAGTGAACGGAAACTGAATTGACTGATCACTTCACAGCAGTGTCAAGACAAGCATAAGTATAATCTGATGGAGTTTCTGAGGCGAGTTTTGACTTGGTGATTGATGAAATTTGGATGCCTCAATACACACGAGAGCCAAAAAAAACAATCAAAAGGGTAGATTTAGCTCGACGGACACGTTCCGAAGCAGGCGCAAATGTTCTCACTGGTCAGAAAAGTCATTAGCCATTGCTTTCTGGAATTCGCAAGGCACTCTCTTCAGACTATAATGTCTATAACAGTTACAGACAATAATGACCCTATTAAAATTGTTACATATGAAATGAACTAAAAACTTATTTGAGAAGTAATACATTTCATTTCGGTCTATTAATATGAAAAAAAAAATAGATCTGAAATAAATTCGTAAAACAGTAAAAAATTGTTTAACATATTAGGTCAGTTATTTATTTAATTAGAACGATAATATAAGCCACTAGTATGTATTTACATTGATGATTATATGTCCATCTTCAAGTAGGATGTTTTACAAATTTTATCTGAATCCCTTCTATTAACTTTTTTTAGTTATAAGTATGATGATAGCTTGAAGAAAATATATTCTTTTTTATACCTTTGAATTAATCACTTGTCTACAGTTACATACGATAAATCAGTACATTCTAACTGCTTCAATGCATATTCAATGGATATAATTTCAAAATATCAACTTACATCAAAAATCCCATTAAATCAGGAATATGACCGATTTCGAAACTATTTACTTTTTCTTAAGCACCAGTGTAATTATTTTGAAATAGATTTTGATTACGTACAAAGGAGATTTTATTAATTAATTTATTTTTATTAATCGTTTAGTATTATTTTTAATAACAATGCAGGTTGGAATAGATGTATTCATATATATTTTTTTTATTTCCCAATAAAAAGGAACTTATTGCAATTTATTATCAATTTAAATTTTTAATAAATTATAAAGATTGTATTAACCTAAATTTGAATTGGAATTCCTCAAGAAAAGCTTATTATTAAAAACATTCTTGTTTATCATAATTGCTTTGTATATTTAAAAAAAATATATATTTATCTGAGGCCCTTGATGAGTCAATATTAATTGACCTTTTACACCTCATATACCTGTCGTTCGAAAAGTTCTTGACTTACTTCAGGTACTGTTGTGTGTATTCAAGTTACTGTTGTGAAAGAGCACTTAATGACCTAGTAGTGGAGTGTAATACTCCCTGGTGATAATCCTGTTTTTTTGTCTGCTAATCTACAAGCAATTGCGGAAATATTTTCTTTCTTGGCGTTCCTTCGCTTGTTCCTAAATACTCTTTGAACAGCTGCTTCATCTCTGGCATGTAACTGTGAATAAAGCTTTCATCTCTACTAATATAAAATGACAACTGAAAAGGAAACGTCAGCAGAACCGTGCTTAAATAAGTCTAAACATATGAGAAAATCCATTCCAACATTCGAACATGCCTTTGATAACAAATAGCGGCACCTATTGAGAGAAAGGCTTTTTCATACTAAAAACATCGTGTAAAATGTAGTTGCCGCTTGGTTTAATCTATTAAAATACATTGCTTTATAACACCTCGAACTTCAATTTCATCCATTTTTCAAAAAAATGTTAAATGTCGTTTACTTTACTCGATCACCGCAAGCACCCTCACCCAGCTGAGTTCACCATCTGTCGAATCATACTTTACAAATATTATAGTCACCTTGCATTGTCAAACTTAGCGTTATCTATGTGTAAGGCACTGATATTTTCGAGAAACCCTCGTATTTCAGAAATAAATTATATTATAATAGAAAAGCGTAAGCCATGAAACTACATATGTTAATATAATATACTGATAGCATTCTACAATATTTACTAAAGATTAGATGTGATGTTAAACCTCAAAACACAAAAAAAACATTCGATATTATTCTTCCTAATATATGTCCAGATTGTGTAACGGTTAGTTACGCTCCTTATCCTTTCTCTAACTGTTTAACAAGGAATTATAGCTTTAGTATTCTTAGAATATTTAGTTAATTTTAAGCCTTACTTTAATGATATTTTATGAAACAATTCTAAACCTTTTTGGCTTCATTCTCCTTTGAATAAAAAAATATTGTAAATACTTTCAAAGAAAATGTAATGAAAATAGTCACATTAAATTTTTTTATATTTGCAACAAGTGTTTGATTTAAACAAAGATTTATATCTGAGTTTCCAATATATTCTAACTTGTATGCATTACAATTGTTTCGACACACAGTGCCTTTTTCAAATACGAACTTTCCATCGACCTAATAATACCATAAATGTGGATGGTGGGAAACTCGTTTTTTTTTAATGTCAAGATGCGCTATATAAATTTAACAAGGGTGAGCTGTTCAAGTATACCTGATCATTTGGCAAAATACCCATTTTTTCCCTTATATTAATTTCTAGGCTCTTTACGAGATTTAGTTTTTTAGATTTATTTTGATTATATAAGAGAAGAGATTTTCTAATATTAAGTGGTCAGACTCTCACGAACTCTCACTCAGCTCTCTATGATATTTAGTTTTTTTATTTATTTTGATTAAGCATCAGAAGGTGTGATTTTCTAACATGTCAGACAATTATTAACAATTATTTTGTTTATTAATATAACTTTACTTATTTTACATTCTATGAGTCTAGTGGAAAAAGACCTTCCTGCTTGTCCTTTTTTGCGACTTTTGAATACGAAACGTACTAAATTAAATAAACTCTTGATTTATAAGGTTTATTCGTTTGACTTTTATTGAAGCGTCCTATTTTATTTATTTGGAAGGCAATGTGTATGTTGTTTGTTTTTGATAAATGTTTAAAAACTAATTTTTCCTGTATATGAAGTTTTGTTCGCGATATTTTTGATGATATCGAGGGGTATATTAAATTAATAGTTCTATTATAACATTTTTTTTAATTTATATTATTTTATTACTAATATTTGGATCATATCCATTTGATGACGTCCAATTCTTTATTATTTGAAAAAGGCACCGTGAGTCGAAACAATTGTAATATATACAAGTTTTAATTATAGTGGAAATTTAGATTAAATTTAAATCTTTGTTTATTTAAATTGAATTTCTCATAAGTACTGGCTCGCTCTGTTAAATAAGTTTTTTAATTGTTGTGAATCCCGTTTCATTTCCCAACATTGTCATATCATCATTGGTGACGTACTTCCAATATGAAAACTGACGCTCTCGGTGCGCACGATCGTCGATGGAAAGCCGGTGACATAGACAAGACCGGCATCGAGAAAAGTGGAATGTGGTGCTACAACGAGGATGGGAGCCTCGTCTCGGGTAGCTTGTCGTCCTTTGATGGTGAATTGCATACCGCCGGCCATCAAACTGCTACGACCCAGCAAGCAAATGACGTTCTTTAATTTCCTGAAGTTACAAAACAAAATAAATAATATAAGATGACCTCCGTCGAGATGTGTGCATTATTGATTTTTCCCTCTTGTTTCCTATATACAACTATTTACAGTATTAGACCATTTCCAATTGAGTTAAAGTTAATTTTTAGGTCGACACTACTTTTAAGAGCTACAATTAGAAAAAAAATGTCTAAATTCTAATAAATAATATAGTACATATCAAGCCATATATACAAAATTATATTATATATTATCTATTACGGAGCTTGTTTTCTGAAATTTTGCAATATAAGTGTAATAAGTATGTTGGAATAAAATATATTCTTTAATAATATATTATAAAAGTATTTATATAAAGATACATTCAACGTTATTCAATTATCATTTGTCAGTCAATGTTACATATACTGTATCGTATATCAAATACATATTCACTGTATGTTCAATAAAACCCAAAATATTTGTTTAATCATTCATCAATTCTTCTAGTGGAACCTTTGGTGCGAAACACTAAATTTGAAGAGATTTACCACTAAACACCAAATCACTTTTTTTGAATTGCTCAACGCACGTTTCGATAACCATGTTAGCATCATCAGGAGATGATTTAATCTAATTCTAAACCTACACTATTGTTCTATTTATATTCCTGTACAATAAGAAGGAACAGCAATGGGCAATCCTCTGCCACCGTTCCTTGCCAACTTATTTATGAGTAAATTTGAAACCGAGGCAAAAGATGAATTCAGTTATTTCTGAAGGTATGGTTAAGATATGTGGATGACGTTTTTGCCATTTTCGATTCGAAAAATGAAAATTTAAATGATTTTATTAAAAACTTTAATAGTAAATCCCAAAATATAATATTTACGTATGAACTCGAAAACAACTATAGTTTATAATTTCTGGATGTTTTAGTTAGTAGAAACAATAAAAATAGGTTAGATTTTGATATTTTCAGAAAAACCACCACCACTTCGAGATACATTCCTAACGATTCACATAATAGCTTCCAAAATAAGATGGCTAGTTTAAATTTTATGGTAAATAGGTTAATTCATTTTCCTTTAAATAAAGATAATTATAACAAAGAATTAAAATTAATTAGGGAGGTATCTGAAGTAAATGGTTATAATAAGAACATTGTAGATAAATTAATTAGAAAACATAAGTTCAGAAAATTATTGAAAGAATCTTCGACTTTACAAAAGGATCAGAACACAAAGAAATTCATGGTAATACCACTTGATGCACAATTAAAAAGAGAGCTGACAAAATTTTGAAAAAAGTGGACATTAAGGTTGTGTACAAACCATATAATAAATTAAGAGAAGTTTTGGGTAATCCAAAGGATAAAGTAGAACAACATGAAAAGTCGGGGATTTACGAAATTAGTTGTCAAGACTGTGATCGAAGGTATATTGGGCAAACAAAAAGATCCATATTGACAAGATATAAAGAACATATTGCCCACATTAGATATGGGAGAACTGAAAAATCTTGTGCTGGCCAACATACAATCGAACACGACCACAATACTATATCTATACAGATATTAGTAATTTAAGACTAACTAAAATGGTTAATAATAATAAGGCTTTGTATGCACATGAAAGCATTTAAATAGAAAAATATAAGAAAATCATGAACGGAGATAAAGGACCTATCCCGTTCAGTCAACTTTTTCAATTATTAATGTAAGGCTTAGTAAACCTCACGGTTCATGATTTATACACGCTTCCTTAGGTAGGGTTTTTCATATAAATAGAACATAGTGTAGTTTTAGAATTGGATTAAATCATCTCCTGATGATGGACATGGTTAGCAAAACGTGCGTTGAGCAGTTCAAAAAATTTGGTGTTTAGTGGTAAATATCTTCAAATTTAGTTAGTCATTCGTCTTCAGAATATGTTTCTATTATATAACTTATTATATAACAGGAACACCCCGTTAGATCTAATGGAGACATACACAAAGACAATAAGGTAGTAGCAAGATTAGCAGAAGTAGATACAGAGCCAATTAATTACTAGCTAAGAATATGGCAGGGAGACTCTTTAAGCCCTCTTCTATTTAATATTATCATGGATGAAATCATAAAGAAAGTCAAAATAAAAACGGGATATATAAATGGGTAACCAAGAGTTGAAAATCATATGCTAGGCTAATGATGTCATAATAGTAGTGGAAACAAAGAACGACTTACAAAGGCTGCTATACGAATTTTATCTAACGGTAAAACAAAATAATACGTCAGTCTCGGCCGAGACAGTACTAATAGCAAAGAAGCCCATTAGATGCAAATTGGTATTTGAAGAACAAGTAGTACAAGTGATACAAGAACAGTAGAACAAGTGATAGAGGTCGAATATCTGGACATCAAAATAACTGGTGTCAGAAAAATCAAATCAATCAATGCCGGTTCTAGTTTCCATGCTATGATTTTACTTTTGGTCTTTTTTCTACATATGTTGTTGGATCTCTGTTCACTGGTTTATATGTCGTTTCCAGTAAAATATTCGTCATCTTTGCCATATACTCTTCGGTGTTCATTATGACAGTTACGTTTCCTTTGTCCGCCGGTAATATAGTGATATCCTCGTTTCTTTTTAAACTTTCAAGCGCTCTGATTTCAGTCTTCTTAACATTTGGTGATGGTTGATTCAACGTTCGAAATTATTTTTTTTATTGATTTGGGGGCAATGGCAAAGTTGAAGTCTTTGCTTAGTATAGATTCTTCATTTGTGGATAAGTGATAATATGGCCTCATGGAAATGAACTTCTAAACAACCTAACCTAGTTAAATGAAATCCATCCCAGAAAACAGTTCACTCTGGAAGTCGAACAGGATAGAAATCTGCCATTTTTAGATCTCCTCAATACAAGGAAACTTTCTGGAACACTCGAATACACAGTGTATAGGATACCAACTCACATCGATCGATACTTCAACGCTAAATCCCATCATCAGCCTTCTCAAATCCAACGATATGGGGTCTCTTGCATTGTCATATTACAGAATAACACATTTTCGATTTATAAATCTTAGACGTTCCTGAATCAAAACCATGTTTAGTTTAACATGCTCAGGACGATAATATTCAGCACTTATGTTTTCATTAGGTTCAAATTCTCAAACTGAATAATTTCTTTAAAATCCCACCATACTAATAGTAACACTAGCATAAAAGCCTGGATTTCCAGATCCTTCCGACTGACACTACCAGATACACGAAGCGAGGAACTACCATAAATTTCCACAGCCCTTAGACAAAATGGATATTCCGAAAATTGTATCAGGAAGGCTATTCGCCGTCAGGAAATCCAAACACGAAGAACAATAGAGGATCATGAACCAAATACACTAAAGGTCCTGCTACCATACGTAAAAGGAAGCACAGATAGGATAGGCAGACTACTAAGGAAACATAAGATCAGAACAACCTACAAGCCGCACAAAACTGTTGCAAACATCCTAAAAAACCCCAAGGACAAAGTTAGACTTGAAAATCATGTAGTATATAGTATATCTTGTTCCGACTGCAACAGAGCATACGTAGGACAAACAAACAAACGAATATCAGCCAGAATACAAGAACATAAAAACGACTTAAAAAACAAACAAACCACTTCCGCTCTGTTCCAGCGCCATCTACAAACAGGACATAATTTTTGACACAGGACACATTTTGAAGGAGCCAAAGCAATATCGAATATTGAAAACTACAAGGTCTGAACAATCAGAGATGCTCTTGAAATAGAAGAAAGAGGTGAGCTAAATACGCGAAACGATGCTCGCAACATTCCAAAAGTATGGAAATCCCTTCTGAAAAAAGAAGAAACGTGGCGGCGTGGTAGAAAAATCAATAAACGAATGCCCGGCAGTGTTGCCGAGCGCCGCAAATAGTCCCGATCTACCCCGATATAATCTGCCCAGTCGACGGCCGGCTATAAAACCGAGCACAATGACCCGTGCATGTCAGTTGGACTCTTCAGTCGACGCGGACAACACTTGAAAATGCGATTTTGTCGAAACGTTGTGACTCTTCACAGACACATTTTTTTTTTCACTAATATGAAAAAATAGTTATCTGATGATCCAATGGTGCAGCAACTGAAAAAGTGAGTCGGGAAGATCTTTTCCAGCTTAACTCTTTGATTTTTTCATGAGTGATTCTAGGGTTATGGGGTCTCTTGCAATGTCATATTACATAATAACACATTTTTGATTTATAAGTCTTAGACGTTTCTGATAATCTTAAAACATAGTTAAAAAATAAAATATGTTGTATAATGTAGTATAAGTTTGCATTTGAATTTTGTTTTAGCATAAATATATGAATCCATTAACAGTATGAAACGTTTTATATGGTTCTATTTTTAGTAATTTTATATTAGTTAACCTTCGAGTTTTACTTATTTTAAAGATGAAGTAGCATTTATGATCCTGATTTATTTTTTAACTTTTTGAAAAATACCAAGGACCGAAATAGAAAACATAAATAGTTTTTTGCATATAAATTTATATAAACGCATATAACTACAATACATTCACATGTTTTATGCGACTTCGTAATAGTTCGATCTGATTTTTATATTAGTGATCCATGTGAGCACTACAAACAACATGTATTAATTCAAGGTCAAATATTTGAAAATAAACTTAATTCTACTATTTAGAATATAGGTACTTCAATCACCTCATCATCAGAAATACAATCTTTCAATATACAACATAGTTAAAAGGTTGGTTAGTGAGGAAATTTTTGAAAATCTACCAAATCCACAATATTCCTATTCTAGACCCTATTCTCTATAGCATTACTCATTCACCGAAAAAAGTACCGAATATACACATATTTGGCACAAAAAAACAAACACATGAAATAAAATTGCCTTCTACCATCATTGTTAACTAATTTATTCACGTGCAAATTTGAAATTGGAGGTAAGGATGAATTCAAGTATGAATATATTTCAACGGTTTGGTTAAACAATGCTAAGGTAAGGTTATTAGGATATGTTTTTACATCTATTCAATAAGGTGTTAATATTAATTGATGTTGTTTTCTATTTAAAAAAATAATAGGTTGCCCCATAGGTCCCGACTTTTTATACTTCGTTTGATTTTTCTCCATTGTTAATTTGGTTGATCAAGTGTGTATATGCATTTTAAAGTCCTTTCTTTACTCTACAAAACTATGGCCATAATTTTTCTGAAAACTTTAATTCAAATGAATTTTCAGGCCTTTGAAATGGAAATTCTAGGTGGCAAAAAACTTCGTTATAGACAGTTGCTATATTTCTCCTTTCGCTGCTCCAAAAGCTACTGAAGCAGTTGGAGATATTTGCGTCTTATATGGAGAGGATGCCACAGGCAGTCGGACTGACATGCTCTAGTCACCTTTCGCCTTCGATGCGGACCATCTTAAATCGTGCTTTTGAAAGAGGACGGTTGTCAAACATGCCAAGAATTGGCTAAGAAGATAGACTGTATTCTTGCGACAATCTCCTGATATCTTTAATATATGGGGTTTACTCAAAACTTCTTAGCTTGTGTGATCTAACCGACGACATCAAGGAAGATCGCTGTAATAAACCTGCTCAAAATGTTGCCCGATATCCATCAACACGCGACCAGATGCAATGATTCTTCTATAGAATCGTCACAGGAGATGTGAAATGGAAACACATAAGCCAAGAATTAAGGAATAAACCCATCCCAGAAGACCATAATCTGCATTTGGTAGGAGTGAGAGAGTTTCGTGTACTGCACGTATAAATGAGGCTATTCAACAGTCACCTTGCTCTACGACAATGCACGATTTCACTCATCAAACATCGTCAAGGAGGCCCTGAATGATTTCGAATGGGAGGTTCTTCCGCATCCGCTGCACTCACCAGAACTTGCGTCAACTAATTATCACTTCTTCCTCTCCCTTTCCAACAAAATAAGGGGCATAACTATTGCCAGTGATTTGTACCTCAACAACTGGCTTAACAACTTCTTCGAGTACAAGCCCAGCGATTTCTGGCGAAACGGCATCAATAAAGTGGGGGGCAGGTCGTAAACAATGACGGAGAATCTCATCATTGATTAATTTGTTGTTAAAATTATTGTTTTTTGCAATAAAACTTTTTAAAAAAACAACGGTGGGGAAACAACGGAGGGAACAGCTCAATATATCAATTTCTACGAAATATCAGCATCTTTCTATTCTTGGCAACAGTTACGACCTTCATTTTATTGGAAAGGGAGTGGAAGAGGTGATAATTAGTTGGCGCAAGATCTGTAGAGTCCGGCGTATGCGGAAGCACTTCCCATTCGAGATCATTCAAGGCCTCATTGACGATGTTTGTTGTGTGAAATCGTGCATTGTCGTGGAGCAAGGTGACTGTTGAAAAGCCTCATTTATACATGCAGCTAGGCGACGTACCATTCCTTGTCGATCGTCTTGTTCTTATCGAGAATTTCCCGGTGCACAAGACCCTCCCACTCCCACCAAACGCAAATTATGGTCTTCTTGGGATGGGGATCTTGTTTAACTCTCGGCTTTGGCGTTTCCATTTCACATCTCCTGTGACGATTATGTACAAGAATCGTTGCTTCTGGTCGCGTATTGATGAATATCGAGCGAGATACTGAGCAAACTTGTTACAGCGATTTTCAGAGAAAACCCGCAATTACCACTTGTCGTGGTTTACGGGCCTAATGAGTTCCAGGTTTGTAGTATATTTTTAATGAGAAGGTTGTCAGGTTGGTTATAGCAAAAGTTCTACAAAATCGCAAAATAATAACCATATTTGTGTGGTTGATATTAAACGGTTGTCCAATAAGAGTTTCGTAAGTTTAAAATAAGACCCAATGATAACTACATGTGATAATCCAGTAATTTATATTTTAAATTAAAGAACAAATAATTTTATGTTTTATAAATAATGTAAATAAGTGTCGTTCAAATGTTCCCTTCGGCTTCGTCTGGTAAAATATATTCTAGAGACCCAATTCTTGATTACTCTTTAGAACAAATCGCGTAGTATGTTTTCAATGGTGGCCCGAATATTTTGTTTAAGGTCACCAATTATTCGTTGGTTTATTTCCGTAAACTACAGGTTTAACATAACCCTCCAAAAAATAATCCAAGGGCGTGAGACCGCATGATATTGTTGGCAAGTTGATATTATCATTTCCCGAAATAATGCATTCAGGTGATTTTTCTTGCAATTAATCGATTATCTGACGAGATGTGTAAAAAGTCGCATCATCTTAGTAGTGAGTTATCAGTTGAGGCAAATATATTCTATATTTGCTTCTATTGGAACCTTTGGTGTAAAACACTAAACTTGAAGAGATTTACCACTAAACACCGAATAACTTTTTTGAAGTTCTCGAGGCACGTTTCGTTAACCATGATTTAATCTTAAATTCCGGATTATTGATTAAATCATCTCCTGATGATGCTAACATGGTTAGCGAAAGGTGCGCCGAGAAGTTCAAAAAAAGCGATTTGGTATTTAGTGCCCTTCAAACTCTTTAAAAAAAAAAGTTTAATAAATAATAATAATTTAAAGCGAAAAAGGAATGTAAATAATAAGTGTGCGAATACACATAAAAGCATTATAAAATAGCAAAGTGTCAATCACTGCCCATAATAAGGCTTTCTAGTTGAATTAATAATATAGTGCCTGAATTAATAATATATTTTCAGGCTTTAGTCGACAGGATTTACTTACAAATATACTTCAATTTAGTTAAAGAATGATTCATTATTTTTGGGCCTGCGTTCAGCAATTTCACCTAGAAAACAATCGTTGCTACGAAACCTGATGTCAGGTGGGTAAACAGAGTAATGAGACTGATTTTTTATAATTTTTTCATCCAATATTCATCAAATATATCAACTCAAAGTAGTTGCCTTATGAAGCCGCACAGCGCAGAAGACTATCTATTTTATCTCTTCTTCATAGCAGCTATGGGAACTTAGAAACTGGAATGGGCTTCAGATGGTCGGTTACGACCTTTGCAATGTCCCAAAATTGTGTCTTTTGTGGTGAATTTTCAATCTTGGGAGAAAGGAGGAAGTCTGGTCAGTAAGGGAGTTGCGGAGCCACAGTGATATTTTTACTTGTCCAAAACTCGTTAATTGAAATCGTGGTGGGGTAAGTCGCATTAAAATCGCATTGTCGTGCTGCAGCACCTAGGTATTCTTGATGTTCCTTCTCATACGAATGATCCTTTTTGGAAGCTTTTCGAGAAATCCTCAATAAAAATGCTGGTTTACCATTTGGCACTGAGTCATAAATTCCTTATAAGCGAACCCTTGACTACCAGAAAAGCAAATCAGCATATTTTAGATGTTTATTTTGCTCATCTTGGCTGATTCTCGCGCTTCGTTTGCGGATATTCAAAAATCCAAGGCTTGTCACCAGTAATTACATGTTCTAGAAAATGAAGGTAATTTTCAATCCACGCTAAAAAACCCAAGTTTTTTTCCTATTTTTCGTTTGATCCTGGGAAGATTTTTCGAAACCCTTTTCACGCAATTTTCTTCATACCCAATTAATTGGTCAAAATCAGATGAATGGTCATGTGAGTTAAATTCAACTCAGAACGCACAAAATCCTGAATTCTAGGGATATTTTCATCACTTCTTGCAATAGAAGCCTTCTACTGCGAGGTTCGTCTTCAATCGAGTTTTGGCCTTTTGAGAATGCCCTAAACCAACTGAAAACCGGGACCCTTGACAAAACATTGTTTTCACAAGCTTGTTGAAGTTTTGCACTAGTTCAAACTAGTACAGAAGATGCACCAGATGATGGCCTATCACTTGTCTGAAGAGGAAGTCAATATTATTGCCCGATCGAACACTTACCAGTCTCATTGCTTTATTTGTTAGTATGCCTCGTACATAGTTTCAGATTTGATTGATTTAATATATCGATCAGGATGAAGGCGAATGTTAAGAAGGTAAGGCTCGTTAATATTGTTGTAGCACCACAGGAAGAAGAAGAAGATGATGAAGAAGAAGAAGAAGAGGAAGAGGAAGAGGAAGGAGGAAGGAGGAAGGAGGAAGGAGGAAGGAGGAAGAGGAAGAGGAAGAAGAAGAAGAAGAAGAAGAAGAAGATGATTATGATGACGAAGAAGAAGAGGAAGAAGATTATTAATCCTTAGGTTATGAGTTCACACCGAAGGTTTCAATGTAAGTAATTAATTTGTTAACGTCAGATATAAACAACGTGACAAAACTTTTAAGTGAATATGAAATTACATTTTAAATAAATCAATATCATAATAAGAATAGTTATATTAATAAGTCGATGCAATTACTTTCGAAAAAGAGTTTATATTTTAAAGTAATAAAAAATTACAAGGCCTGAAGGTACCTTAGGTGCTTAATAATCAAATGTTCTATATAATATTAAACTAATAAAAATGTATCCCGTTTGCATTATAAAGAGTTTTCCAATAAGAATGTCAAAAGTTTGTAAAGGTAATAGCGGCAACACTGTTTGAAATGTCTGTTTGACTGTCCTTATTCTCATCTCATAAAGTCACGTATGTTTGGTACGGTCTTTGGGCTGAAGACATGAGAGGACCTTATTATAATATTAATGTTGAACGCTATAGGAATATGCTAACAGAATATATTTGACTTGAACTGATAAATGTGCATATAAACAAAGTTTTCTTTCAATAAGACTTTGCCACAGAAAAGTTTCCTTTCGCGTTATTTCGCGAAATGATAATGTCAATACACCATCAAGATCATTAATCATTAAGCCATTGGGACATTTTTTGTGGCGTTATATTAAATATCTGGTTTGCAGAAATATACCCCGAACAATTATTGATCTTGAACGAAACATGCAGCCGACCACTGAAAATATTCCACGTAATATGTGTGAAAGATGCCACCATACGCAGCCGAGGAAGACATTTAAACGACAAAAACATATGGCCATTATTTGTCAAGATAAAATTAAAATTAATATATTATCACTTATAGTTATCGTTCTGTCTCATGTTAAGTTCTGACTCTTATCGGAAAACCCTCTATAAAAGCTCCAATTAATTAAAAAGTATATATATATAATATATATATTATATATATGATATATAATATTATATATATATATATATATATATATATATATATATATATATATATATATATATATATATATATATATATATATATATATATATATATAAATAAAATGTTTAATAATAACCGTTAATAAGATCGTCGGTAAGCGACAAAAAGTATGTTCAACTATCGTTTCCACTTCATTGCGGTTTTTATTGATTTTGTGGTTTTGTTAACCATAACAAGTTGAGGTGCTTAACTTACATGATTGATTTTAATATTGATGAAGCAAAATGTACCTCCCCTTGATATATTTATTAAACCTGATATAAAGGTTGTCCTAATAGCTACTTTAGGATTTACATTTAGCACAGTTTTTCAACGACTTGACTTAGAAATGTTTTATCTCGTATGTGGTATTTAGAAACCCGGCAATTTAATTATAGATAGTTTTATGACGGAAGGACGTGTTAGAATTATACAAAACTTATTAAGTTAGTTTTCCGACGAAGCTCATTTCACCCTCACTGGTTATGCGAACAAGCAAAATTGTATGATTGGAAAAAATGAAAATTCTGACTGATTGATTGCAGAAAAACCTTTATATGCATAACCCCATGGTTACCCATAGGGGGTAAGGGTGTTCATGTCTCATACTAGTTACTGTGTTAGTATTTTCGCTTCTGCTCACGTTTCTCCCTTCTTCTTCAAAATATTTCCTACTTCTTTGTCCCAGGTTTGCTTTGGTCATACTCTCATCATTTTCCCTTATGCTCTCGATTCCCATTTCTCCTTGACTTGTATTGTATTGGCTGTTTTTTGGAGATGTCCCCACCATCTGAGGTGTCTTGTTCTATGGATTTTAGTCCAAATCTTTTCTAATTATTTCATTTCTAATTCTGTCCATTCTTGCTACTCCCTTTACTGTCCTTAGGCATTTCATATCCACCGTTCTTATTTTACTTTTTTGATGTTTAGTGAGTACCCAGGACTAACGTCCATATGATCAGATGGGTCGATATAGTGTTGTACATATTTTCATCTTTGTTTTTTTACTTATTTCTTGTTTATAAAACCTCTTCTCAAGGTATTATATACGTACTTTGTTCGTTTTCTCTATACTTATACTCAAGTCATTTTCATGTTTTCCGGTCTCTTCTAATATTATACCTAATTATTTGAAATTATTTACTTGCTGTATCTTTTCGTTGTCTAATATTACCTTGACTTCTCTTTTTTTTCTGGCCAGACAACCACTACTTTTGATTTCAATTTGTTCAGTTTCATTTCGTTTTTTAACATCACGTCATTCTACACTTATAAATTTTTCTTAAAGTCGTTTTTACTCTCTATCAATATTGCGACATCATTGACGAGCGCACACTCTGATATATGAATTTTCTCTAGGTTTCTGTTGCAAATAACGTCTTCTTTTGTGTTTCTTTGAATATTTCCTCCATTTGTGTAGATAATAACCAAAAGTTGGCTCAAACTTCCTCCCTTTCGAACTCCTTCTTTTGTTACAAATTCTCCCGATTTTGCATTTTTGCTTATAACTTTGTTTCTGTTCGTATTATACAGACACTTGGTAACCTCTATCAGTTTTTTATTTACATTTATTTTATTCAGGCATTCTCCATTTCTTCCATTTCAT
The DNA here is from genome assembly GCA_031761425.1 of Cosmopolites sordidus. Classification (NCBI taxonomy): domain Eukaryota; kingdom Metazoa; phylum Arthropoda; class Insecta; order Coleoptera; family Curculionidae; genus Cosmopolites; species Cosmopolites sordidus. The sequence continues at coordinate 302,114 of JARFXV010000330.1, forward strand.
ATCTTTTTTCGTGGCACTCGTTCAAACACCTTTTTCAAATCTATAAGTAGTACACAAATGCTAAGTAATCAAATGTAGTACACAAAAGTGGGCAGTTATATTTCTTTCCACTGCCCTGTTTATGATTTCTTTCAGTGTAAATATATGGTCATGAGTACTTCTTCCCTTTCGGAACTTACTTTAGGCCTCTAACAAGGTTGATTCAATTTCTCTCCTAAGTCTTTTTTATGTAATTTTTTCAAATAACTTTAGTATTACACTCAGCAACGTTATTCTTCTGACCTTTGGTGAATATTATTTTTAAAACATAACTCCAATGTTTACTAATTGATAAAATAAACCAGCATGTTATTTTTCTAAAATTGTTGGTTTTATTTTAAAAGGAAATTCCGAAGTACCTGCTGGGATATCCTTCCTAAATATATTAATAATTAATCTAGCATATACTTGACAGATATTGCCTACGGTATATTCATGTACTTTGAACATTGTACATTGTTAAAATGTTAGCACTTATTGGCATAGTCTTTCAGTCGTGCCAGTAATCAAATCTCGTTATGACAGATGCCTTTTGAGTGGTATTCTATATTGTTCACTGGTCAGTAGGCTTCTCGTGAGACAAATGTTAAGTACAAACTAAGGGTTGATAGCCCTAGGGGAATGTTTACAGAGGTTAATCAATAACTGATGATTGCGGTTCGGAGTCCACATTAAACTGTAGGGTCAATTTATAAATAGAATGAGATGATGACGCCCCTATGGCTAAAAACCTTTACATTTATATTTGCATTTCTAATAAGTCTAAAGTTAGTACCACACGGAACTTTTTAAAGTTAAAAGATAACAATTAGTTATTTGGCAAAAATTATTTCTTTTTATTTATAATATATTTATTCCGCATCAATACACCGCTGGGCACATTTAACTAATGTTAACATAGATTTTTATGAAATTTTTCGATATCGCCTCAATAGCTCTCGTCAGAGCTTATTGTACTTGTATAATGCTGTTATAAAACATTCCTTTCATGTGCAGTTTGAGTTTCAGGAACATGAAATATTCACATGGAGATAAATCAGGTGAATACGAAAGATGCTGAATCACATAGATTTATTTTTTCGTTAAAAATTCACGAACAGCAACGATCCTGTGAGATGGTGCATTATCGTGCAACAAAAATCAACTTCCCGGCGCTCGATATTCGATCCTCATTCAAACGATTCTCTTCAACTATCCATCTCACAGTCGAATTCGCATCGTAGGCCATCTTATGACACGCACTTTTTCCAATAACTCATAGCGATTTTTTGCATTTGGCCGGCCCGGCTTTGGGTCGTCTTCCAAAGCATCACGACCATTGTGGAATCGCTTACACCACTCAAACACGCGTGTACGGGATAAACAATCATTATCATAAACTTTTTTATCAATTCAAATTGTTTCTGTAACAGTTTTACCGAGCTTGAAACAAAATTTTATATTAGGTCTTTGTTTCATCGCTTTTTCATGACGATATGACAAAAGGAACTGTCATTTTAAACGCTATAACTTGACAATTGGTTAATCGATTCTAAAGATAACGGTCACGTTTTATAGAGGAGATATACAGCTTTCAGATTACATATTATTTAAATAGATGACGATAGTAGTTTTATTTGAATTTTAAAAGTTCCATAATTTTTCTGACATACTGTGTATGTACCACACGTAACTTAATACATTTTAAATCTATCATATCTAATATGACTTTTATTTTATACATTTAATATAACTTGAAAGTTGAGTAGTTACCTTTTAGATTTTATTATTTTCCGTTTCTTTTAAAGCATTGATCTAAACCAGCGACTCTTCTGAACTGGAAGATAGGATGTATTGTAAATTAATACAATGTTGGAAGCGGTAACATTTTTTTGTATATTCTTATTATACATTTTTGTAAATTGCGATGAAAGCCACCAATCATGTCCAAACGATTTCATTTCATCAATGGTTTTTCTACCGAGAATATCTAAAACCTACCTGAAAATAAATCAGATGAATAACGGGGATTATCCAGTACTACAATCCTTATTTTCTGTAAGAATTCGTATACAATTTCATAGCCTTTTCAAATATTTCGGAAGCATTTTGCCATCGTTTTTCATTAAATGTATATGAGCTCCTAAATGAGTCATACAAATTATATAGTTCTTCTGTCAGGTTGGTATATTTCAGCTAATTTTTGAACTTTTGCTTTCCTTTTGAACTGCGATTGAAGTACCTGGCGCTTGACTGACGACTACATTTTTAAATATTTCTTTCTCTCTTGCAGTAATCTCTTCTATTGACCTTATACTTGTTCATTGGTTAATACTTCTGGCGCATGACAATTGCTTCCTCTCGATTTTCTTTCTACCTTCGATTTTTTTTCTAGATTAAATACTAGATAGACTGAATCATTTAAAAAGTTTCTGCGGCAAAATTTAATGTTTGTAGGTTATCTGAATGTTGTTAGATTGTATGCCATTGTGAATGAACCAGAAATAGTAGTGCCTTAAAACATCTAGTGGCATAGGCTTAAATGTGTTATTAGGTAATGCGTGTATTCATTCAAAAATGATGCTGCTGGTTACTCGAAAATTTCATCAATTATCTTACTCATTAGGCAAATCATGTATCGATTGTAAAACATATGGCAAAATATAAGGCTTAAAATATTATATTTTTATCTTTTTGTAAGGTTTAAGCCTACTAAGCTAAGCAGTATTCTTGGGACAGTGTTAAAGGAGAGAATAGATGAGCTATTCATATTTAAGAAGTAAGTTTTAAGTTTTTGTGAAATAACGAGACGATTGGACATTATTGCTTCTATCGTTTTGAAGATAAGGTAGGATTAGAATCAGAGTTATTCATGTGTATACGATTTTGGTCGTCTTAGAAGTATCCAAGAAAGTGGTAAACAACATATTTGATACCTTGGAGTACAAAATCGATATGAAAATATCTAGCAAATGTATAATGCTTTTGTTTTGAGTTTCAGGTAGGATTGTTTCTAAGATTTAGTTAATAGGTTATTGCTTGCGAAGGGAATGTGTGCTATCACCCTTATTGGATGCTCCTCTTACAGTTTACCACAAAAGCAGTTGCTTCGACTGTTCGAGTGGTACCGAGCGAGGAACTGAATGGGAATTGTTCCTGGAATGGAACTCTTCTTGATTTAATGATGAGTCTAGATTTAATTTTGATGTTGGCGAAATTTAACTTTTGCATTAGAACGGCATTTACCTATCACCCCAGAACGTATGGTTTTGGGGGCTACATTCTACAAACGAACTTTGAGTTTAAGCGCAAGTCTGTAAATCTGTATCTGAATACTCTGGCAAATCATCATGGAATGTTTAACATTCCAAGACAAAAAAACTATTCATTCCGAAGAAAATATCCCTGCAGTTGCTGACAGTGTTGATGAAGATCCAAATTTATTCAATTCGTCGCCGTTCACAGGAAGTTGGGCGTCGTTCACAGGAATAATTCGACTACGTGGATTGTTTAATTTCGAATTTGAATGGTATTGATCTGAAGGAGATGTGGTTCCAACAGGACGGCTCCACATGTCATACAACCAACGCAACAATCGATTTATTGGGGGAACAATTCGGTGAAGAGATTATTTCGAGTAACGGTGGACCTGTTAATTTAACTGTAGTTTGTAACCTGTAGTTTTAACCAGCAGCTATTGGCGGTTTGGAACCCAACAAAACTAGTATAATTGCGGACGTAAGACCCGAATTGCTTGAAAAAGTGGTCTGAAATTGGATTGACGTAATGTGCTTTGACAGAAGTAGCTGCGGCGGACATCAGTCCGAAATTATTTTCAAACATTAATGCCGTGGAATAATATTTCACATAAAATAAATTTAAATTTCGGAGGCACTAAAAAAATCACCTTATATAAACGATCTGCAAACTTGTCTAAATATCATCTTTCAGCAAGATAACGAGAGATCGTATACGTATACTTCGTCACCAGGGTTGCTTAAAAGGATTTACGATAACGACACTCGATTGCCGGCGATATCCCCAGATTTATCATCAACTAAACATGTCAGGGATATCATTGGTCTTATTTTTGAGTGATTGCTTCGGTTGTCGGCAACTTTAAACATATGTACGCCGAGCCTAAGATAACTTGTCACAAGAAGACATCATACTTCATAAAGTTACAGAGTTTTTTTATTCCTTAATTTTTCGTATACAATGTAATTGAACTATGATGTTTTTTTATCATTGTACAAAAGTTTATAAAATTGGTCCGATAAAATATATTTTTCACATGCTGTTCTTACACTTGCAGTAAGGAATTATTTTAATAATTTTGAATTAAAAAAAAAAATTAATATTTCTTACATAATTCGAAATTTGAAAATTTACATTTCAGATTTCGGCACTCCATATTAATGAAGTATTCTCCCCTTGTTGCATTAAACAACAAATGGACAAATGTTTTACATTATTATATGAGGTTATGTATATGAAAAGGAACTTTTTAGTTTTTTAAATATGAAGACAAAAAATGAGCTGCTTACTATATAAAAGATGTTACGTTAATTGTTAATATAAGGCTTATTGAGTGGCTACTCTATTATGATGTTTATGATGTTATGATTATCATGATGTTTACATTTATATTAGTCACGTATTATTTACGCATTCATATGAGTAATGATTCTAACTGAAACTATTTAACGAAGTCGCATAAATGTCTACCTAAAGCATCACAAATAACATGCAAAACATACTCCCGAAGAAAGGTATAGACGCAGTCTCGCCCTTGGCTACAATAGAAGGACCTCCCAAGTACACCATCGCGACGCTGTCCACAAAAGAGGAGTGAGGAGCGAGCGCTACCAGAGGCGCTTCTGCCCGCGTGGACGGTCGCCCTATCACCTTCAATTTGACGCCCCCCACCGTGTACACGCAGAAGATTAGTTGGGCCACTATTGACTTCAATGATCTGTGAATGGGAACTTGTTAGTGTCTACCGGGGTTGTCGGAAAAGTTCTCAGCCTCTTCCATAAATGATAAATACAATTATTATCAGTAAGATGTTTTTCGTATCTGATAAATTAAAAAGTATATATGTGAAATTCAAATGTTGAAGGCAGATATGCATTCTATAATAAAAAATTTAATACTAAAGGGTTTACCATTAGGGATGATGGAACTTTGACAGCTCATGGCTACCAAGTATTCGTCGTGGTAGTCTTTCTGAACAGGCTATCGATCGTGTTATTAGAAAATCTGAAAGTGAGTTTACTCTCCACGATAGTGTGATGCCTGTATGACAAAAAAAGGCCCGAAGTGTTAAAAAGATTGCCACCGTTCAAGCAAGTGTAGTCGAAAATTACATCTCGGTTGCTCGCCACTCGCCAATAGCAATCTGGCGAATTTTGAGGTTGAACTTGGGCTTGCATTCATATAAGATGATACTGGCACAAGAATTGAATCCAACCGACCATCGTATTTGTCGTGAATTTGCCGATTGGGCCCTCGAAATGATGAATCCGACAATGAGTTTTAAGGCAAAAATCATCTTCTCCGGTGAGGCTCATTTCTGGCCGAATGGCTTCGTCAATAAACAAAATTATCGGTATTGGTACTAATCTAATCCACACGTGATACATGGGAGTCCTTTGCATCCGCAAAAGAACACAGTTTAGTGTAGATTTTGGCATGGAGAAGTCATCGGTCCTTATTTCTTTAATAATGAGGAAGAAGCCACCGTTGCAGGAAGATTTTTCCGAAATTTAATGAAATCGATGAGGATAAATTTTAATTTCAGCAGATTGGCGTACCACCGCATCTTTCCCGAGTAAACATTGGCTTATTGTGAATCAAGTTCCGCAACTCATTAATCTGACGAAATGCCTCATCACTTGGCCTCCGCGATCATGCGATTTAACCCCTTTAGATTATTTTCTCTAGGGACATGTGAAAACACAGGTTTATAGCAATAAACTCACGACTATTGATGGCTTGGAAACTAACATTCGCCAAGCCATAGCCGTCATACAACCCGAAATGTGCGTCAGGGTCATCGAAAATTGGCGTGAGCGGATCCGTGTCTGCAAAAAGAGTCATGGTTGCCATTTGGCTGAAATGTTGTTCAAATCATAAATTGCATGCTTGAATCTCTAAATAAAGCAATTGAAACCGATTTTGATCAAAAAAGTGTGTTTTATTTAATTTTGAAGTTCCATCATTCTTATTGGTAGACCTTCATATCAGATCTAATAAAAGCGAGTGCCTTTTTGTTTACAAGTAATGAATTTAAATTATTTTAAAACCCTACGAAAACGTTATTTTAAATTATTATTTTAAAACCCTACGTGTTTTGTTCCGCTATATTCATCTATTATCGTAGAATCGTTTAATTTCTGAAATTAGTATTCTGTTTTAGGAAAAAATCTCAGAAAAAAAGTATCACATGCAAATCTAAGAGCGCATTTTTTGTTTCTTTTTTATTTATATCATCTATTTAACAAAACGTATGGAATGAAAGTATTAAAGGATGATTCTTCTTTCTACGTCCACAAACAAAGTTAATTTGCTAATCAGCTTCAAAAGTACTTTAAATACTGATTTCAGTATCTTATTTTCACTTAACTTCTGGGGCGTTTTTTAAAATCTTTAAAATCACATAAAATATCTCGACTTCATTCCCAGCAACAATGTGGGTGAAAGGGTGTTCTTGGTTTTGGTGTGAAAATTGAGAATTGTAATTTCTGATATATTTGTCTCTTAACCTCTTAAAAAATTTTAGATCTCTTTTAACCAATATATTCTGGTTTAATTGGTTCAAATGCTGTTTTTTATTGGCAGATGGTTTTTTTTTCAATTTTAATTTATTTATTTTTTAATTTATTTATTTATTTTTAATTTATCTATTTCTCAAATTGTCCTTATTTTTTACTGCTTTCAAATATCAATTCTTGAAATCTTTGGTGTGAAACTCGAAGAGATTTACCACTGAATACCAAATAACTTTTTTGAACATCTCGACGCACGTTTCGCTAACCATGATTTAATCTATAGTTAAGCGTTAAGAAATTCAAAAAAGTGATTTGGTGTTTAGTGGTAAATCTCTTTGAGTTTAGTGCTTTCAATTAAACAATTAAAATGGTTAGATGGCTTGTTGGTAGCCGGATAATATATTAATTTAGATGATGATGAAGATGTTGATGGCTACCAACTCCATATGAGCATGACGCATGATATTAATTTTGCTGAGCCATTGTTAAAGAGTTATGAGTTTTATAATAACTCAAATAACCCAGCTTAGATCTGCATGGTCTTCCGCATGCTGTGCATTTAAGGTCAGGAGGATACAGAATTAGAACACTCAGTCCAGCCCGTTTGGCTTTTTACGCCCGCGTTTTGGCTGCGGCTTTTTGCGATTATTTTCTTTATGGAGCTGCATGGTTCTGTATGTCTCTTCACGCCATTTGGATTTATCGACTTTCCTCATTCAGACACGCTTAACATGGAGTTCCTTCGAAGTGATTATATGACGTCTTTATTTCGTTTTTTGTACTTTAATTCGCTATAGAAGATCGGTTTCAGCATTCTAAGGTTCTGCATGCTGTGGCAACGGCCTAATTATCTCAACTGGGCTTTTATTGACCTGGATCACCACATTCGTCTGATAGTTTTACTATTTTATTCTCAAGGTTTTTCGAAGGTAGCCTTGATAAAATCTCTCGAGTTGTTTTATTTTGATTACAATACAGGACCCAGAATTCAACTCGTTACAGAAGAGTGCGAATTATGATGGCATTGCCAACACTGATTTTAGTGTGTTCTTTAAGTCTCGGTTACTAAACATCCTTTGTACTAGCCATCCAAAATTGGCATCAGCACACTTTATTTGTGTGCCTGCAGAGCAAGCAATTTGACTTCCCGAATACAGGAAGTATGCTACTTTTTCCAATGGTTAACCGCTTAAAACAATATCAGCTGTCTTTCTCACCTTATTTGGAGCAGTTTGTTAGAATTTTTTAGTTTTTTATTCATTAATTTTAAGCCCGACCGCACAGTTGGTTTCATAAAGTAAGTCCAGTACCGTTCTCAACACCGTCGCACTATGGTTAGTACAACCATTGCTATTTATGTATCCGAAATTGGCAACACTGGTGTTGCTAGGCGTCATCTGTTTTATGCATCGTTATCTTTGACATTGTTGACTATATACGTACTGAGGACGTTTTGTCATACGGACGCTATTTATGTTGTTTTGTGACTTGAAAATGTCATCTCAGTCAAAAAATAGAATTAACTCGTGAGCATTTTCGTGCAATGATTTACTACGACTTTCGACGTGGATTATCTCAACAACAGTACATCGATCAACTCACTTTTAGCGATGAAGCACCATCTAAAACTATATAACTGGTTTAGTAAATTTAATCGTGGCCGTCGTTCGCTTACGGACGAATTTAAAGAAGGTCGTCTAAAATCGGTTGTTGTGCCAGAAAACATCGATACTGTGCGCCAACTGATAAGCAACATCGTCATGTGACATACCTTGAGATTGAGGCATCCCTGGCAATTAGCATGACAAGCATACATAAGATTTTATATAAACATTTTGTTTGTGAAAAAGATCTGTGCGCGTTGGATTCCGCATAATTTGTCAATCGCTTAAAAAATGGCTCGTGTCGATATGCTCAAAAAATACAATCGTGGTGCGTCAAAAGCCGTGTATAACATTTACACAGGTGACGCATCCTGGATCTATGCAATTGACTGTATGGGTCTTTCAAAATGAACCAAAGCCAATAAAAGTTGTTCGCACAAGAAGCACTTCGGAGCAAATAGTCGGATGTTTTTGTGATAAATGAGCATGCAGCTACAGTGCCACTAGATAATCGTAGAAAGGTCAATTCTGAATGTTACACAACCATTTGTGTGCCAGAAGTCTTTGACGAAATAAGAAAAAAGCAACCAGTGATGCAGGATCATTCTTTATTATGACAACGCGAGCTGTCACACCTCGTACCGAACAACTCAATATTTGACCCGTCAAAACATCGAATTGATCGATCATCCGCCGTACAGTTCTAACTTTCATCCAATGATTTATTTTTGTTCCGTCCGAGCAGAATAAACTACGTGGTCAACGATTTTCCACGCCAAAAAAGCGGTTCAAAAAGCATGTTTTGGGAGATACCTCAATCGGAATGGAAAAAGTGCTATGAAAATGTATTCAAACGTATGAAAAGGTGTATCGATCATCGCAGAGAATGTTTTGAAAAGCAATAAAACTATTTTCAATGATAAATTTTTTTTTTAATTTATTATTCCGAATATATAAATAGCAACCCTCGTATAACTGGTTTTATATATCTACAGGTAATACTTAGATATTCCATTTGAGCAAAAAGAAAACAGAAAACATATTGTCCTTTCGCATATTTTTCATAATACTATTTTTTTCCAAGTTCTGATTTGTCTTGAATATCTCAGATGCCAATTATACATCGTTTTGTGAATAAAATCGTTGTTTCTTATAGTTTCTTCTCCCAAATGGTAAATGTGACTAATTAAATCTTTGCGTATTCAATGGCGCCATATTTGAATAAATACATGTATCATATAATAACATATTGAAAGTTTCACAATCAGAAATTTCAAGAAATATCCATAATGAAATAAAACCTCTTAGGCAACAACAGAATAACAACAATGGGGTATGTTAAGATTTCTTTTAGGCTAAATAAATAATACTTTTATTAAATAGAAACTATTGATATTATTCAAGTTATTTTTGGTAGTAATTAACTTTTAAGTAAGTTACAACATATCGTGATGGTGCAACAACGTATCGTGAACGATATATGGCCAGGTCTATCCACAATGGCTTAAACAATAAAAAAAGCTAAACTAAACTAACTAAAAATATGCCTAAAAAGTAGCTGACATTCTTCTAAATTATGGTTGTGTGTTTTTCTCATCGGTATTTATTACTGAAACAATAAATGCCATTTTAATGTAGCCGAAGGACTGTACGTGATTTTGTGGCCAAAAACTATTTTGTGTTTGACTGGAGGGGAGATATATTGAACATACTCTAGATGGCATTCGTTAAGGATATGCAAAATATATTTTTTGATTTTTAATGTTGCAGTAATATCATTTTGTTTGAAAAATTGTTCATTTTATCCGGATTTTGGTGACGCACCCTGTACTTGAATATAAAGGGTGATTTTTTAGCGTGTCAACTTTCGTTAGGGGTCGATAGCAAATAAACTGTGAGTTTATGCGTAAGTCTGTAAACCTGTGTCTCAGTAGTCTGGCAAATCATCATGAAACGTTTAATCAAAGCAGCGCTTGTAAATTGTCAAAATGTATTATCAAAATCAGCTTTCTGTGCGCCAAACTTATAGAGCACTTTGTGAATTTGAACTTCGTAATGTATTCGCCGAATTATCGACAAATTCCGAAGGCATTTCACGCTGCTCGCTATTAAAACAGAAACAAACTGCACGTTCCCAGGAAAATATCGATCCTGTTGTTGGAAGTGTTGATGAAGATCCAAATTTATTAGTTCGTCACCTTTTGCGGGAAGTTGGGCTTCGTTATTAAACTACGTGGATTATTCTTACTTCCGAATTTTAATGGTATTGATCTAATCGATTTATTGAGGGAACAATTCGGTAAGGAAATTATTTCAAGAAACGGACCTGTTAAATGGCCAATAAGGTCATGTGATTTAACGCTTATATAATATTTTCTTTAGAGTTATGTTAAATCTTTGGTCTATGCCGATAAACCAGCAACTATTGACATTGGAAGTCAACGTATCTCGGACAATTGCGGACATAAGATCACAATTGCTTGAAAAAGTGATCTCGAAATTGGATTGACAGAATGCGCTTTATCAGAAGTAGCAGCGGCGGACATTTATCCGAAATTGTTTTCAAACATTAATGCCACTGAATGTTATTTTACATAAAATAATAGTTTTAAGGCATCTAATTTGGTTGTTGTTAAATTATTTGAATTTAAAGTTGGAATGCACTAAAAAATCACCCTATATATGCTGAAATATATATTTAAGCTCTGTCTCATTTGACATCTCTCAATAATCAATGCCATATTTAGTTTGGTGACAAAATAGAAACGAATCTTTTTTACATAGAAAAGGAATATTAGATGCCAACTTCTGATATAACAGGAAGATAAATGTTTAAAACGTGTACTGACCACGTTCTATACTACAGCTTAATCTATTCTATGAAATACATTCTGTCAAAAAAGTACCGGGAATTGATCATTTGAAAAGCCCGCTTAAAGGTATTGTCAAAATTCTTTTTATCGCTAAGTTGGCACTGTCCTCTATACTGACGCAGTGTTTGAACGTCATCTGTCATTTAGTTTGTTTACCGTGCTCGATTTTGTCATCAAATACACGTACAGTGTATTTAAAAGATGTGGTGGAAAATTTGCCTCGCTCTGGTCGGCTATCAATGTCTTAAACTGAAGTTAACATCGCTAAAGGGAAGGAAATGGTGACTGAAAATCGTCATTTAAGTTTGACGGAGATAGCCGCTGATCTTTCTGTGTCTCATGAATCAATTCGTACCATTTTAATGGAATGAAAAGCATTGCCACTCGACTAGTGTCGAAAGACCTGAATTTTGTTCAGAAACTTAATCGCGTAAAGGTCGCTGAAGACATGCTAGAACGAGTCAATTCCGACCCAACATTCATAAAACGCATTGTAACTGGTGATGAGACATGGGTATATGAGTTTGACATGCAAACCAGTCAACAAGCTTCGGAATGGCATCTTTCAACTGAGTCGAAACCGAAACCGATTGTTTAATGAAATGAAAAGCATTGCCACTCGACTAGTGTCGAAAGACCTGAATTTTGTTTAGAAACTTAATCGCGTAAAAGTCGCTGAAGACATGCTAGAACGAGTCAATTCCGACCTAACATTCATAAAACGCATTGTAACTGGTGATGAGACATGGGTATACGAGTTTGACAATCAAACTAGTCAACAAGCTTCGGAATGGCGTCTTCCAACTGAGTTGAAACCGAAAAAACCACGCCAAAGTCGATCAAAAGTTAAGGTGATGTTGACTGTTTTCTTTGATTATCGCAGTGTTGTGCGGAATTCTTGCTATAAAGTCAGACGGTAAATAAAGAATATATCTGAGCGTTATGCGGTAGTTAAGAGACCAAATTCGTCGAAAAAGGCCAGATTTGTGGGAAAAAAACTCTTGGATTTTACATCCCGACAACGCACCATCTTACAAGGCTATCATTGTGAACGAATTTTTCTGACTAAAAACTCAACAAACACCATCAAAAAACCACCGTATTCACTTAATATGACTCCGGCCGACTTCTTTCTCTTTCCAAAGCTCAAATTTACCACTTCGAGGCACCCGTTTTCAGCCGATAGAAGACATAAAAAAGAATTCGCGGCGAGAACTGAAGTCAATTCCGGAAAATGGCAAAAGTGTATTATTTCGGAAGGGGTCTACTTTGAAGGCGATACAATAAATTTGGATAAATAATAAACATGTTGTGTTTTATTGATCAATTCCCGGCACATTTTTGACAGAATATATATGGTCTCATTCTCTGAAATAATTTTAAAGTTTGAAATGTTTACCCTTCTAGAGAAAACTAGAGACAAGGCGTAATAATGGGCGATAAAATAGATAAATAATGGGGAAAATATATTGCAAAGTTATTAAATCACCAATCGAAAAGCTATGATAAACTAATGAATATTGTTAAAAAGAAATATTTAGAATCATGCTTTACATCAGGCTTAAAGGATGTGGCATAGTCACAATAGCGCCATCAAAAAGATCGTTATTTCAAACCTGCGACAAAAATTATTTCAACGTTTCAGTACGTGTAGTTACTTCGATTTATAACCAAAAATATATTTTGCACACGAATATATATATATATATATATATATATATATATATATATATATATATATATATATATATATATATATATATAAATGGATTTGCAAATTAAAGCTTTACATACGATTTTTTAGTTTTTATTAGCCCAATAAAGTATAGCCATTTTAAAATGGATAACACTGCTATAGCTACGGGAACATTTGAATTACCCACTGTCAGCAAAACCAAAACAGGAATCTCCCTACCAGTATTTTACACAAAAATGTAGAAAATTAGTTCAGTTATTAAAATTTATAGCGGGTTATATTAATTTGCATTATAAATATTTGTATTAATAATTTTTAATAATAACTAATACTTATTAATAGTTTGTATGGCTGAGAACTTTTCGTATAATAGACAAGTTGGCAACACTGAGTTCAATAAATAGATACAACAAAATATATGAATCAGGCAGTGTTGTCATAATGTCATAAAGTTACAGTTTATGTACAGTGATACTCTGTTAGATTAGTTAGTTTTTTTAGTCGATATAAAAGTTAATATCTTACTTCCTCCAACCCTCCAGAGGTTTTTCATGAAGCTCTTGGTCGCTAACGCCGAAGAGACCGATGCTAGCCAACATCCAACCAGTGACCACAATAAAACATATTAATCCTACTCTTAGTGGCACAAGAATGAGAGTGAAGATAGCCGTCTGAAATAAAAGAATTAATAAATATTATATTGAAATACACTTTAAAATATCTTAGTATACACTTTTATATTACTTATGTTATATTGTAACTTAATAGTAAATTTCAAAAGGATTAAAAATATCCAAAAATCAAATGGTTTATAGACAAAAACTAAGAAATAATAAATCACGTTTGTAATTTCACCACTCTTTATACTTAAGTTGATATACAGTTGTGGCCAATAAAATAAGAGTGGTAGAACAAAAATTTAAAAAACCAAGTTTTCTTTTCTAATTTATTTACTATAATAAATAATATAATATGCTAATATTAACTGATCTTTAAACATTATGTTTACAATATAACCAGCGCATTTTATTGCTGCTTAGTTTCTTAAATAATTGATTTCCTCCTAATGGTTCATACTTCAGTATCCAAGAAAATAAAAGTATACTAATTTGATACACGTTATCGCGTATCAATTCTGATAAAACATATTTTTATTTTGCTGGATCAGCATCATTTTGTCCATTTCCCATATAAACCCTCAAGAGAAGCACTGGATAAGGGATACCCAGGGGTGAATTAAAAGTGTTTTCCCTTATAATGGTCACGTTGAGGGGATGACTTTGAGTGGGGGAAAATTTTACTATCCCCACTACAGATTTCCCACCATAGCCATCTTAATATGTGAATACTAACAAAGTCAGTCTATGGGTAATTGCTGTTGCTGTTGTTGTGTCAGTGTATTTTTTTGTTTGTTTTTTTTATTTAAATAACCTTTTTGCACAAATAGTGTGTTTTTTTCGATCTTGACAGTTTGTGGTAAGTATATCATAAATATTATATTTTCTATAGTATTTTTATTGAAAACATTGGTTTTTAATTTTTTTAATATTTATTTATCGGTTTCTTTCATTAGCTGAAAATGAACATGCATTCTAGTACTAGCTGTGAGTCTAAAGTAGAAGAGTTATATGAGACAGCTCACATTTTCCACTACAAAGAGAGTGAAAGCAAAACCGAATCGGTTTTTGAAGAGCATCATACCAGTGAACTATACCTAAATAAATAACTATTTTTTTAAATAAAGCTAAATTATGTAATAAGTATCTGAAAGTATTTTAAGTCCCCTTTTGAATGCCATTGGAAGAAAGTTTTTATCTATTAATTTCGCCTAGATATGATAGTTTGAATAGAACACCTCATTTTAACATATTTTTTTTATTTTTGCTGATTTGTTCGATGGTATTAGGAATACTATTATTTTTTGTATTCACTCTTTACTACAGAACTGTATTTTCTTCCAAGTTCTTCCATACACGGCGCATTGGCCGGGTTTGGTTGCTAGAGATTACTTCACAAACATGAAAAAATGGCTAGCTAGGTAACTGCTTATTTTGCAGAGTTGGACAAATCACATGAGAAACTAGAGGTAAACTCACAAACAAACAAACAAATGAAGACACAAAATAAATTCAATGTATCTTAGAAAGCCTAAAATAAAAGAGTGTCCAAGCACTATTCGAACATTGCTTAGACGAGAAACTACAGATAACGAGTAACTTCAATAACACCGGAATCACTACAAATATATCAAGGAAAACATTCATAGAGCAGATGAAGAACCGCTAGGAAAGTGTAACGGAAATCATCTGAGATCAAAGCCATACGGGTGGAACGAAGAAATCGAAGGAAAAAATTTAGAAAAACGAAAGTTGTAATACAAGAACAAATAGAGACACTGATAAAACAATTAATATTATTTCTTTTTTTTTGTTACTTCTTAGATTTTTTATGAATTTACAGCTTTCTGTACACTTCCTTCCTCCAATGTAGTTATTTATTTTGAGGCGGTTCTTTTCCCACGATTCGTTTATCTTTTCAGTAATTTGTTTCTCACGTTTAAGGAAGCACAACCAAGAATGAAAAACGAATTACAGAAAAGCAACGAATCGTGGGAAAAGAACTGTCTCAAAATAAATAACTATATTGGAGGAAGGAAGAGTACAGAAAGCTGGAAATTCATAAAAAATTTTAGAAGTAACAAAAAAAAAGAAATAATATCACCACAATTATGTGAACAATACTTCAAAGATTTACTAACTGAAAACAGAGCAGATTTTATCAACGAAGAAAATTATTCATCAGAAATAAATATCTCATTTATTAAGGGTAAATTTAAGGGTAAATTAAGAGGTTATTAATTATTTACCTTTAAGGGTAAATTAAAAAAGAAATTGTGGGCCCTCAAAAATGGAAAATCCCCCTGGCCTCGTGATATTCCTTCCCAATCAATAAAAGCTAGAATAGCAACATTTTAAAAACGCCTGAGAAGCTATTCCAAAACTGCTTGAACTATGCCGAAATTCAAAGTGGAAAATATCCGTAATGACAACAATACACAAAAAAAGGTAACAAAGATCGATGTGAAAATCATAGAGGAATAACCGTAATGAGCACAATTGACAGAATGCATGAAAAAAATTTTAAAAATAAATCAACCATATACCATATTTAATGTGTTACCCAAATCAATAAATACACTTGATATATGTCGGTTTAAAAAAGCAACACTAGATCAGACAAATAATGCAAACGAGCTTATTAAAATAATTCAAAGATTATATGATAATAACACAACGAAAATTAAGGTGGGGTGGAGGGTTTTTGGGTTTACAGTCACAAAAGGATTGAAACAGGGATGTTGACTTTATTTAGCCAACACACTAAGATTTATTTAGAATAGATACTTAAAACATAGAAGAGAAAACCTAATGGCATGGGAGTTTCAGCAATGACACTACGTTATATATGCAATGCTAAGTATTGTCTTCTTTTCAGCCCGAGAACTTTTCGAACGTTCCTCGTTCCTCATCATTATAAAACTAATTCAACAATTAATGTGTAAATTGGTTCAATAAATATCCCATAAAATTGATATTAAAAAATATATTAATATGAAATATTAACGGTTATTAGACTGAAAACTGTAAATGTAATTCAGATCGCACTCTATATTCGTTGGAAAACTGTCTACTTGCATCACATATGTTGTACTAAAAAAAAGTATGTTTCATGAAGCACTCAATAAATATATTAATGTATGTCATATAAATAACTGAACCAAAACGAAAACAAACTGATAAAAATACACACTGGTTTTATTCTGATGTTGAACGCGTCACATTTTCTCTAATAGGTGTCATCTTGTTTGTTACAGTACAATATAATGGTTTGTAAATAGAAGAAAATTCCTAATACTAGAAAAAATCAATAAAAAAAAAGAAAATATGGAATATGTAATGTTTTCGAACTATAGATTTATTGCTATATATTTTTATCTATGTAAATTTTTTTTATCTTTTTTAAGATCTTTGTAAGAATTTTGTGAATATATATGCCTTACGAGCGGGGTTCACGAATTATTTTCCATAAGTTGTTTTTAGCAAAGCAAAACCAAAAAAAAAATGTAAGTGAAGTTATGATTAATTGACATTATTTTGCGGAAAGTTTCAAACAACTGTCTTCTTTCATTATCGAAATACTAACTTACATCTAAAGTGACGATCCGATCCGTTTACTCAAAAATAGAGACAATATACATAAAAAATTGGCCAATAAGAGTGTCAAAACTCAAAAATTAGGCACAATGATAACTACCACTGATAATCCGATAAATTTTGTTTTATCTTATCTCCAGAATGTATTCCACCAGACAAAATCAGTTATAATCAGTGATAATCCGATACATTTTATTTTATCTTATCTCCAGAATGTATCCCACCAGACAAAATCAGTGATACATTATTTTCAAATATAATACCATTATTTGTTTTTCAAGATAAAATGAAAAGTGCTAGATTATCACTTGTAGTAATTATTGTGCCTCATTTTCTCATTTTAAAGTTCGGACACTCTTATTGGACAACTCTTTACGATTCAAAAAGCGCTTTTATAAAGTATCTCTATAAAAAAGATTTATTGTTGCACGAAATACTATATATGCCAATAGTGATCATTCCCTTTAGATAAAGTTATTAAAAATTGTTTTCTTGGGAAGTTAAGTATTAAGATAAATGTGTACCAGATCTGGGAGCAAAAACAATTGTGATCAAAGAAAATGTTTCAATGAATTTTCCATAACATACGCGTTCAACTTAATGATCGAATGATGAGAGCAAAGTTTATAACAGAAATATGTTTTTAGCTCAACAAGTTCACTGAATTTATTTACCATTATTAAAAAGTTTCTGCTTATTGGGTGCCTGATTAAAAACGTATCAATCGTATCGCTAGGCAAATCTCTCAATAATTAACAGAGATTCAGAAAATCTCTTAAAAAATGTAGTGACTGATTAAATAAATATACGTCCATTACTTTGATTTGGGGCCGAAAGTATAAACTGTTGAGTGGAGCCATAAGAGTTTCACGGATATTTTGGGTTACATTTTTCACTAGCCAGAAGACGGTGACAATTTTTTGAGGATATTTGAATACAAGTTTTTGTAAATTATTTACAGACTCAGCAACACAAAGAACAAATATTTCGAAATTTTTTTATTCTCCAGATCCATTTACGAGAAATTCATTTTGCGTAAATCGAAGATGAAATTGTTTATCTGGGTGTTTATTCTGAATAGCACCATTCAATTGATCCAGTATTGAACTGTAATATTCCCAGGCGCTAATTCTGCCTTTTACTAGGGATTGTCTATTTCGGTGTTGATATAACTGTTTTATGGGATTTTAAGAAATATATTTCATGTTGCCTTTTCCTTAAACAAGATACCGTGCGAAATTAAATTCCACATGAATACAGAAGGATCTTTTAAATTTAATGAACATAAAGGCAGGATAATGAGATAAAAAATATCATTAAAAATGCCGAAAAGAGGCGCTGACCCCCATTTTGTTTACTATTCATATTCTTAGTTAAACGCCTATCACCTTTATTGAACGCCTATCATTTATATCTAAATGTATGCATTCTGTTTGTTACAATATCTTATATCTGTGAGGCATTCCTTTTGTGGAATAGGTAATGGGGTCAGTTAAACTATTACATTTAGTTTTCTTATAATTTTTGACTATTATTCTTGTATTGATTTTAAAAACTACTTAATATTAAAAAATTAAATTTTTGTATTCAATTTCCCCCAACATTAATTGTATTTTTACATTCTGAAGTATTTAGGAAATAAAATGTTGAAGCTTCTGAAGTATTGTTGTGTATTTCTTAGACATTTTCACAGTAGCTAAAATATTAGTAGCTTTTTAAAAATCTAAGACTTTCCTAACTCTAACTTGGCAGTAGGAATACGTAGCTGACTGCAAAAGTTTCTATAAATAATAAACATAAATTCATGAATCAACATGGCTCTACTGTTTCTTAAAATATTTTATCTTTGCATTAATAGACGTCTGAATCAGTGTAAATCGGTTGCTACAACATTCATTTTTATTATTTGGAAACAAAAATAAATGCCTAGGTTATAGATTAGAATTCTAATTCAGATGTGTTACAAGACACCATAATTTCACCTCATTTTGCGAAAAGAAAGTAAGTTGTTGAAGGAAGGTAAGTAAATAATACATTTGTAAAGCAGCATTGACAATACTTCGGTTCGTTAAAACTACAGTAGTCACATGATCTAAGAAAACAAATAATTATGCAATTTTTTCGAAATGCTCTTCTAATAACTTTTATTGATCTTGACTTACTTTAAAACATTAAAAGAATGAATTGTTGTTTTTAATATCGAGCAGCGTGAAATGCGTTCGGATTATGTGTACCATAAAATTACAAAGTGCTCTATAAGTTTGGTGCAGATAACACTGATTTTGATAATAACTTTCGACTTTGCTCTGATGTTAAACGTTCCATGATGATTTGAATATATTGAATAATATACCAAACTATACTGAATAATTTTGACACTAGAGGCATGCAAACTCACACTTTGGTTGACAGCGACCCCTGTCGGAAGTTTGGATACACTAAAAAATCACCCTTTATATGATGGATAGTAAAAATATAAATACATTTTTTATCGTATTTTCATAATATATATCGTAGTGTATCGAAATGATACTTACTCATATATTACAATCATAGAGCAGAAACAATTTGATAATTTTAAAATGATGGAAAATTTCACACCCATAAAAGCTTAGATGAAGGGTAATATATATATATATATATATATATATATATATATATATATATATATATATATATATATATATATATATATATATAATATATATATATATAATATATATATATATATATATATATATATATATATATATATATAGTAATATATATATATATATATATATATATATATATATATATATATATATATATATATATATATATATATATATATATATATATATATTACCCTTCATCTAAGCTTTTATGGGTGTGAAATTTTCCATCATTTTAATATATATTTTAATATATATATGCATATATATATATATATATATATATATATATATATATATATATATATATATATATATATATATATATATATATATATATATCCGCTATGCCCATACTAGTAACCAAATTAACGAACTCTCTGTTTTCGATATCTCATTTGATTCAAATTAGAAAGTGGAGGCCAGTGAATAACTTTTTCATGCCTTGCTACATATTTCACTTGATTAAGAATTCTCGAATTGTTTTAGCATTTTAATGTATCTGCCTTTTCATTTCATAACATATGTTTTTGTTCATTTTGCCCTATACCATAAATTTCTGCATGTAAGCAAATATTATACTCGAAAAATGTTGAAATATACTCGAAATATTAAAATAGCCAATAGTTTTCGATATATACGTCATACCCATATTAGCACTCAAATCAATTGATTGAAATTGGAAAGTTTCTAAGAATAACTTTTTCTCTGTCTCACCAAATATTTCAATTTATTAATAATTCTTGAATTGGTTTAGCACTCTAGTGAGAATAAATTATTCTGCGTAATATATACCCATATGTTTGCAGTGTATTTCACCTTGCACTTGATATGAGAAATATTACATTAACTTTTTTCCTCATACGACTTTTGCTGTAGAAATGTTTGCAGGTCAACAAGTACTTGGTAAGAATGAACAATGTAAACAATTAACTTAACTAATAAGGTTAGGTTGATATTGTCTTGTACATTCGCCCCAAAACTAAACTAGTTTGATATCAATCTTAGAGTTAAAAGAATATTAATTTTAATTAAACTTTATTGGAAATGTTATTAATAAGAAACAAAATAGAAAACTAAGACATTTATGTGTGTACATTTCAAGCTATAAATCCGATTGTTAAAGGATTTATCTCAACTTTCTGATTAATTTTATGATTTTTAGCACTTGGTAGTTAAGTTCTTTTTCTGTTATTGGGTATTTCAAAATATTTCAATAAATTTACCTGATCTATTCCATAGTTAGTTGTACATGAAATATCCTGTTGTTTTTTCATAACACACTATTAATATAATGGATGGTTCCATAAATTCCAGCCGTCTTTAAAATTAATTTATTTTTTCTCCATTTTTTGTTTGTTTTAGGGTAAATATATTTTTCATTTAGTAGGCTATGAAACAATGAATGACAGTTGAATGAAGTATTTGATTACACTTGACAACTGTAAACGTTAATTTATAAATTTCAATTTCTTTCAATTTTTATATGGAATTAATATGTATTTAACTGAAAGAGAAAGAATTAAAATACTACCAATTGTTGGATACGGTGATAGAAATCGCTCTTACGCTGAACTTTGTCGAGTATTTAATGAAGTACATCCGAATATAAACATCACTAAGTCAACAGTTTCAAAAGGGTGAATAAATTTAATGATATAGGCGGCATTCGAAGGTTCCAATAAAAAAGAATTGAAAAAACTTGTTCTTTAAAAAATGGGGAAAGAATACCGTTATACTAGTTATTTTTTACTTTACTTTATAGATCAGAAATCTAATTATGATAAAATATAAAGACATTTTATATAATTTTTTGAAATTTTTGAAATTAAATGCAACTAAGTTTTATTGCAAATTGTAATTATATAAGAATTTATAAGTTTATTCAAATGTAATTTTCTGTATACACATATTAGGTGTCACATGTTGATAATGACATATTTTCATTATCATATTCGTACTTATAAGTAAGGAATTTTCATCCACTCTCCACGTGGGTGCTCCGACCGTTCCGTAAATATTTATGAGCAATTTCCTTGCTAATAAATATTTATCTCCACGGGCTCACTTTGCAATTATTCGCATATGTGGTACCCTACCCGGAGTTAGGGAACACAGTAGTTTACGCGCGGTTTATATTACAAATGCCAGCCGTAGGATAGGGCAAGGCGTATTGTGATTAGTTCCGCTAAAAATATATATATATATATATATATATATATATATATATATATATATATATATATATATATATATATATATATGTATATATATATATATATATATATATATATATATATATATATATATATATATATATATATATATATATATATATATATATATATATATATATATATATATATATATATATATTTGTTAGGATTTTCGGTCAATTAATAAATTATAATTTTTTTATTGTTTTGTTAACGTTCAGTTTAATAACAAGACATCTTCAGAACAACTCTACAATGTATCTTATTTTTATAAAAAAATTGAAATTTATATCTAAAAACCTAATATATTAGTTCAATATATGAGTTTGAGCAATTTAAACAATCGATTTTGTAAATTCAATTTGTTTGTTCCATTTTGGGTGTTTGTGTTTCTAAGTTTGTAAATATTTGTTTAGTGTTATTATTGGCCAAACTAAACAATATTTAGAAAACAGAATAAATGTACATAAAAAAAGCATTAAAAACCTAGATCCAAACGTAACTGCCCTTTCAAAACATGCTATAGATAATGAACACAACTTTAATTTTAATAACATACAAATTTTAGATTTTGAAAAACCATATATACCATTAATTTCAGAAATGATACAGATAATTTAAGTTATATATATATAATGACATCAGTAAATAGTAAATTTTCATTAATTTTTTTTTGCATCTAATACCATTACACGTAAAAAATTTAAAATTGTTAGGTTATAATAAGAAACAAAAAATATAAAGGTAAAAAATTTGTTAAATATTTCAGTCATATATTTAAAAAGTTTAGGAAATTAATTGTTTAATTAGATATTGGTAGGTTTTTAGACATGTATTCTTTATAAAAATAAGGTATATTGTAGAGTTGTTCTGAAGATGGTTTGTAATTAAATTGAAACGTTAACAAAACAATTAAAAATATATAATTTATTAATTGACCGAAAATCCCAATAAATAAAAAAATTATAATAATATTAAATATTTCTAAATCATTCCGAGTGTCGATCCATTCATTCTGTGAAGAGTCACGGCGTTTCGCCAAAATCTGATTTGGCATTTTCAAATATTGTCCGTTTCGACTGAAGAGTCCAACTAACAAAATGAACGCATCGACACCCGGAATCAGTTAGAAACATTATCTACCGTGAAAATCCGTGAAAATATTAGATGTAATATATATATATATATATATATATATATATATATATATATATATATATATATATATATATATATATATATATATAATATATATATATATATATATATATATATATATATATATATATATATATATATATATATATATATATATATATATTATATCTATATATATCTATCTATATATCTATATATCTATATATATATATATATATATATATATATATATATATATATATATATATATATATATATATATATACATATATATATATCTTGGGCAGATGATTTCAATGAAGGGGAATACCGCCCGGGAGGTGGAATGGTGTGCTAAATGTGGCTCGCAGGCATTTGGTGGGCTCAAATTGGTGTTTAATAGCAGACTCCCACTTTGCCTGAAAAGAAAAGTCTTCGATCAGTGCGTTCTACCCGTTATGACACGGAAGTGAAACCTGGACACTAACATCGCAATCATTTCAAAAGCTTCGGGTAGCACAGAAGGGAATAGAAAGATGTATGCTTGGCGTTACAAGACGAGACAGAAAGGCCTGCGCATGGATCGGGGAACAAACGAAAGTCTGTGACATCATTGGAAGAGTAAAGCAATTGACGTGGAGATGGGCAGGCCATATAGCGAGGAGATGGGACAGCAGATGGACCAAGGCAATCCTGGAGTGGATACCGCTTGATCGCAAATGTCCGCGAAGAAGACCGAAAGCACAAGGGATTGTTGACAGCGTTAAGTGTATTGGACTCGAGTGGCAAAGGAAAATCCAGGGCCGTGAAAGTTGGAAGCAGGCTGAAGAACCCTTCATCCTGCAGTGGATCGACACGGGCTGATGATAATGATGATAGGCTTATAGTAGTTCAGTAGGGCGTTATTTCCAAATTGGCGTTTTCACTTGGATATTTTTACACTTTTTAGATATTAATTTTTTTCTCGCATATTATATTGATTATTTTACCAAATATTGAATCTGCTTGAGTTGTAATCCTTTTGGATGGACACATTTTTATATTAGAGTCAAAAATTTATGTGATAAGTTTTCCGAAGGTTAAAATTAATTTATACCTTTTTTCCAATAATTATCTAATATTTTCAAATTTACTGACTACCCGATGCTTTTTATTCATTTAAATTTCATATATTTCATTTTACGCTCTCAATAGTAATGAAAAACAGATTTTAAATACCAATGAATTAATATCTTAACATAAGTATTATACAGTCTGCTAGGCAACTAAAAAAGTTACTGAAACAGATTACAAAGAGCTTCTCGAACTGTCCGGAATTTTTCTTGGTAGCGTTAATGACCACCAGAAGCTTATTTTTATAAGCCTGGTGCCTATCATCACGCCCGCTGGATGTACTTATTCATTGAAAATATACATTTTTCGAGAAGAGTTTGAAATAACAGAAAATTAATAAAATGCTTTATTAGACGTTTATTTGTCCATATAGAGCACTGTTTGCCGCTGCAGCTACAGGCAAAGATCTACAATTTTTAAAAGCTGTTTACAACTATCAAACTATCGATAAATGTTCATCGGAAACGGTATTAAACAAATTTAAAAATCATTTATGGGATTGGAGCACGGAAGTATTTGCACTGTCATTATTTGAACTAAATATATCACTACAAGTCAAACGGTAAATGGTCAAACTCTTGAAATCAGACATCGTGTATGACTTTGCTGTCCCAAAAAGTACACAATAAATAATAACAATAATATACAAATTTCTGGAAGAAAGACTAATTTGTAAGTTATCATATTTTAGACTTTTCAAGAGATTTAACATCAATGAAAACTTTATAGAACTCGATCTTGAAATATGGTCCAAAAATAATGATTATCTGGAAGGCTTACAAATTGTTAATAGCATGAAAGTTGTTAATGATATAACAGAGAGAGCTGTACAGTTGACACAAGAATGCATCAATGTGCTCACTATCGATGAAACCCAAAAACAATATCTTCTTCAGATGATAAAAAACTAACATATAAAAGTTCAAGCTTTTCAAGTACGACAAAATAATGCGTGACAACAAATTAATATTTCAATAGTTAAACTGTATTTCTATTGTAATTATCAAATACGAAGTGTTTCTATGAATAATTGTAAACAAACAATAAACTATCATAAAATAAAATAGAATTAAAAAATGTCTTAAAAACTTTGATAATTAAATCAACAATACTTGAATTAAGATAAAATATCAATTTTTTCGTATTTAGAATCTATTTATAATTAGTACTGAAAGTGTAAAGTTCAATTTAAATTTATAAATTTATTATATAATTTAAATGAATAAAAATATTTAATTTAAAAATAATTATATACATAATATAATTATATATATATATATATATATATATATATATATATATATATATATATATATATATATATATATATATATATATATATGAATAAAAAGCATCGGATAGTCAGTAAATTTGAAAATGTGAGATATCTTTTGGAAAAAACTGTATAAATATATTTTAACCTTCCACAAACATTTTTTTTTGCCCTGTGTGATGTGGGTTTTGGACTGGATAAGTGTGAGGACCTCATTTTTTGAAACAATGATGAATATTATGTTATTGTTAATGACGAATGGTATACGAATATTCTTAAAGAATGTCTTTGACATGCAGTGATAAAAGTAAATATAAACAATGTTTCTTTTTTAATAAGACAAGATGGTGCCACTAGCCAAACAATCGATGTATTGCAAGAAATATTTTCTGAACGCGCTATTTCACGAAATGATTATGTCAACTAGCCACCAAGATAATGCGATCTTACGTCCTTGGATTATTTTATTGTGGAGTTACTTTAAATCTCTGATTTACAGAAATAACGCCAGAACAATTATTGACCTTAAACGAAGCATTCAGGCCAGCACTGGAAATAACTATGTGATATGTTTGCAATAGTAATCGGTCTCCAGAGTACATTCCATTAGACAAAGTCGAGGGGGATATTTGAACGAGAATATTTTCAAAATATAATGATATTATTTGTTCGTCAACATACAATAAAAGTTACCAGAGTATCACTGGGCCTTAGGATATGAAAATTAGCAACAGAGCAGCAAAGAGAAAACTCTGAATCGGAAAGATATACCAACTTTGATATGAACAACTTGCTCAAGAAAAATATTTGAGAATTTAACTGGTAACCACTAGAGAACAGACAAGCATCTTCGTCTAAAAAAAAAAAAAAGAAATCACTCCGTCCGTAGTATTAAAATTTGACCCTCATTTTATTAAAGGTTGTCTCGATATATTTTTTTTAATCATTCTTTTGCTGGCAATTAAATCATCGGCCTAAATCTTTATGATTAATCCGATAGATTCGGATTCGGTTGTTTGAATCATGTACCGTTTTCGCGTTCGAATTTCTAATGAACCACTCTATTGTGAAACACCTGACACGTTGTTAAGAGCCTCGACAAAGAATGGTCGGAACTTGAAAACATCGCGGATATACTTTCTAATTTTAATTTTACGATCGTCACAAAACAATGTTATTAATTTGTGTGGCGGGTAAAAATTTTACGGCTTGGAATAGTTATATTAATTAGTAAACAAATTTATAAAGGTTTCTTCCTTATTTGCAGATAACTTGAACGTTATAGTTATTTTCATTATCTATTGCTATTTCGAACAATACTTTGTGGGATTAAACTATTTCTGTAAATACAAAATAATCTTTTACCTCATTACTAAAATTTTAGAACATTTTAAAAATATTTTACTTAATATATTAGATGTAGCCATAAGTGATATTGTTTTTGTACATCTATTTTAATTAAGAGTTAATACAGTTTTAATCTAAAGTATTATCTCCATCGTTATTAACAATCTGCGCCCATATTTCTGACAAACTTTCTGTTCCCTTTTCTAAAATCAGGATCATTTTGAAATAAGATACTGCTCGAGTGTACTTTTGATAGCTTTCGCACAAATTTTAATTTTTAATTTCACGAATAAAATGTTTCATAGATGCAAAAAGAAGGTAATCTGCCGGTACAGTATCGGGAGAATGTGGTGGGTGCGAAAGTACTTTCCATGACAAGTAGTACTCCTTTGATTTTTTCTTGAGTGATTCTGGCTCTATGAGGTATTAAATTTACATGCTGCAGAATATAGTTATGTTATTAATCGGGCGTTTTTGATTCAAAGCCATATTTAGTCTCTCAAGCTGAGTACAATACCATTCAACACTTATAGTTTCGCTAGGATTCTGAAACTCATAGTGAATAATTCCTCTAAAATTCCACCATACTGACAGTAACATTATTTTAGGATAAAGACCTGGTTTTGAAGTGGGCCAAGCTTTTTCTTATTTAAATTGCTGTATAGAATCCACATTTCATCTCTACTAACAATTTGTTGAAGAAAATGATATCCGCTTAACCTGGACAAAGATGATTATAAGTTGAATTTTGGTTTCAACTGAATGTTGATATGCCACACATATTCCTTCTCTTGGCACTTTGTGCAATTGTTTTAAACAGCGTTGTATTGTAGACTTTGTGGATAATGTCTGGATGGTTTTTGTGGGATCAGTTTTAGTTTCAGCCAGATCGTTACCAAATTCAACAGGACTTCCAGATTGCATACGTCTAAAACGATTGAAAGCATCATCCTTAAATCATTTAAACCAACGCTGATATTGTCTGCTATATAAAGCACCAGGATAAATAGCATTAATGGGAACTGTGATACTGTTATGCTTTCGAAACTCATAAAGCATCAAATGTCTAATGTGGAACTTATTCATACTTTGTTCTGCCGTTCTTATAGGGTTCACCTAAGTTTTTTCAAAATCTAACAATAAGCACACTAGATAGCAGTATATTTAACTAGAATATAGGTTATGTAAAATGGAAGGAAGTAAAATGATTGTCAGTGAATATTTGTAAATCTTGAAAAAAAATGGCATGACATGACATGACGTGACAAACAAACCTGAGATGACAAAATGACAACATCTAAAGTCGGTGCTACACATTGGCCTACATGGACAGCCCAATGTTTGGTTCAACTTTGGCTATTCTTTCACACATCACAAGTGAGCATCCACACACTGGCTCTACAGAATACCGACAACGAATCAGTAGTCAACGAGTCAGTAGTCAGTTGGTAACAACTCAAACGCCAGCCTCCGCCGGCGCCTGCACAAGTGCCAACTTTGCCATCCACATGTGTGGCTAATGTGTTGCACTGTCTTAATAATTCCCTTTAATTGCAGTACATTTTCTTCATTTTTTATTCTTACCAAACATGTAATATTTTTAATAAATATAAATTCCTATTTTTTTTCTGATCGCTTAAAAACGGAGATTAATTAGCAGAAAGCTACTTCAAAATCTGCAGGAAGAATAACTCATTCACCGAATTATAGTTTGTGAGGAAAAATTACTTAAATTCCAAACAAGTGGCGAGTCCACAAAGACCTATAACTGAACGAAAGTGGGCATTGATAATGAGGTTTGGTGAAACTGTGAGGATACAAATTAAAATTACAGTATTTTTTATTGATGTTCGTTTGTTGGTGGGGCATATTATTATGAATGAAATGTTAGATTGTCTAAGAGAAATTATTTTATGGCTAGAAAACAAATCGTCGGATGACCGAATGTTCGGATCAATTTTAATAAACCCATATCTTTCTCCTTTCTTCCTTCTTATGCATAGCTTTTGAAGAGAAATGTTCTAAGTGTCCATTTTGTGTTCACAATATTCCTTCTTTCAATGGTCCACATTTTCTATCATAATATACTGACTCTAAAAGGAGGTGATCAGCATACATATCTGATTATTTAACCAGGTGAATGCGGAGAAACTATAGGAAAAATTAATGTAGCACTTGAGATATTAAATTCAAAATGTGAAAAACACGACAAACTAGTAAACCCTGGAAACCTAAAAAATAATAAGGAACCACCAGAGCAAAAATTGAGTTAGTGGACAATGAAACTCAGAAAATCTACAACAATAAAATAGAATCTACAACAAATAGAATAAAGAATTAGGAAAGCGACATAGCATTGGGCCGGTGGAGAATGGAATCAATGGGAGGAGAGTATACTTACGCTTTGCAGATAAAGTGATTTGAAACCTTGGTTAACAAACGTATTAAAAATTATCTATAACTTTAATAGAATTGTATCGTATCAAACTAATAACATGTTCCGAATACGATATTACTCATTATAGAGTATACAAAAGAATGTATAGAAGAACTATAAGGACTAAACTACATTACAATACAAAACAATATTTTGAGTCGAAGAACAAATCAAAGCAAAAGCTTGGAAAATAATAAACAATAACATTCAAAAGAACAGGATTGTGAAAGGTAACATAAACGCCATAAGTAAAGAAGATTGAATTATCTTGAAAACCAGGCATGAAATTGTTAGTTGTTTTAACAGATACTTCGTAGATCTTCGTAAGAAAGTATTGGAGAGCTCAATGATTACAAGTAGGATACGACAAGTGACTTCCATTTCAAGCTCTATTGTATTACGGTCAGTTAACTAATATGAAATACTCCAAATAGTAAAGAAACTAATGAAAACAAATTCCGCAGAACTGGTTAATATTCCTTTAATTATACGGAAGAAGTCTATGAACACATTAATAATACCGTTTACATATCCGATGAAATGGTTTGGTTTGGTATTTTGTATGAATTGAAAACCGGTATTTTTCGAAGTAATTAAAAACATCAAAGGTTGGTCGTGTTTACAAAAAGGGCGACCCGCTCTCCCTCACCAGCCATAGATGAATATATATATATATATATATATATATATATATATATATATATATATATATATATATATATATATACATATATATATATATATATATATATATATATATATATATATATATATATATATATATATATATATATATATATATATATATATATATATATATGAGCATTGGTTAGTTGCTTGACCGGGAGGAAGCCCCACCTATCCCTTACATTGGAGGGCACATATTTCGTCTGTTGGTGGTTAGACTCATCAGGGTACCGACATATGCTCTCTCGCTAAGAGTAGGGAGTCTCTCTCCACAATCAAACCCATATTTTCGCCAACTTCTCGTCGGATCGCTTATACATGGAGTTTTTTTCCTTCTTTGGACTGCGTCCAATGAGACAACAGTAGTCAAGAGTTATACACCCCCGACCGTTGGGTTCCACAATCTCATATGGAACGCACAACAACCTACGTCAACCTGCGTCGCTTGAGTAGAAAGAGTGGTTACAGTTTTACTTGCTTGGTCGACACCAAGTCAAACATATTGGTAATACAATATCTGAAAGATTAAAAAATACTTCTGGAGTACCCCAAGGATCTGTTTTGGGTTCAGTATTATTTTTACTATTTGATAACGGAAATATGGTAATGTTTGGTGATGATATTTGGAGGGAAAATAAAAAGATAAAAAGAATCACTGAAAGGGTGTAAGAAATTGTAGCATTCACAAATTCTTGATCGCTACTGGTAAGTTTATTTTTTGCGAATTTTTAATTGAAAGAGCTCCTGTATCGTTAGGACAAGGCCAAGACAGCCTAACTCCAAATCTCCAGTTGAACAGACATTTTCGCGCCCTACCCTTCCGAGAGAAGTACGTAGGTTTGCCGTCCAAGTCATGCTTAGGCTTATTTTTTCTGATTCTTGTAGAGGGTTTTACGACCCGGCAGCAGAGAATCCGGTTAGCAGAGATAAGGCCATTGAAAGACCACCTATTTCAGAGTCTGACCATTGCCGAAACCTTACTCTTTTTGGGGCCACATGGCACAATAACTGGTCAGTCAGGTTCGAGAGTATTTCGGGACCACCGCATAGGGATACCAGATTGCCAGTAGTCGTACTCAGGGTTTTTGGACACCCAGTATGGGATAGGCAAGAAGAGGAACAATGAGGAAATAAGGCCAGACAAATATATTTTTATTATATTTTTATATACAGATAAAGATCTCAGTTACCATTTTTTAAATTATCTATTTGCCGTTTAACTCTATTTGATTACCCTTGAGTTATATATTTCTTTTTACTATTGTGAGAATAGAATTAATAACTTCTAATTTATAAGTACAGGGACATAGAGACCAAGTGATGTAGTTTAGAGCAATTTGTTTAGGTTTTGATTTTCCACGGTAAGGTTTAGCGAACCACCTTCCCTAAACCTTCCTGTGTCTTTTATTTTATAGTTTTATTTTTTACATCTTTTAATGTGCTTTGTGTCGTTTTTTTTAGTGTGCTTATGTGAATTAAATGTATAAAATCAAATAAACAGTTTTATTTAAGATAGACCCCTTCCCGGCTCCAGGGTCTTTTCTAATATCAGATATATTAACGAACCGGGTGACGCCCTGTTGTCGCGCAGCTTCATTCTGTCCTGGACCTTCTTCCCGGTGCTCCCGGTGAACAGCTGCCGGCGCTGTGATCTATATTTTTTATTTTGTTCTCAAAACAGAAAATATTACGTCACAAAATGCTTAATAAATTATGTGGTTAGTTAACTAATAATAAGTTAACCCTTAACGTCGAGAAAACCTGTTTTATTTTTTTTTCCCGAACTCACACCATAAAGGAGTCACATTTATTTAAAATTAACGTTAAATTAATATAACAAACATCCTGTACTAAATTTTTGGGTATTTCTCTTGAAAAGAGACTTTGCTGGAATGAACATATAGATAAACTGTGCAAGAAGTTAGCGGTCTTGTCATATGATGTCTATAGGTTAAAATCGGTTGGTACTACCGAGATTATACATTCACATTATTATGCAGTAGTCGCAGCACATATAGTCGCGGTAGGTATAGTTGCATATTTTGGGGTGGGTCGTCACCTTTGATACGTGTATTCAAAATTCAAAAAAGAATAATTTGAATGAAGAGTGGGGTGTCACTCCTAACAGCATGTCGTCGAAATTTTAAAGAGTGCATGATCTTGACCTTACCATTACTGTATATATTGGAGGTTCTTATCTTCGTCAGGCGAAATGTTAACAATATATATAAAAAATAATGAATTTTATTAAAATAATACACATTACTATGCAGTATTATAGTCGCGCTAAGCTGCGTACATTTGATAAGTGTATTAAAAATTTAAAATGAATAATTTGAATGATGATTGGGGTGTCACTACTAACCGTTTTTTAAATGTCGTTCAAGTTCTTAAACACTGCAGGATCTTGATCTTACCATTACTGCATATTTTGGAGGTTCTTAACTTTGTCAGGCGCAATGTTGTACTATTCTTTTAAAAAATAGTGCATTTTATTATTGTGACACACGAGGCTCTAATGATC
The DNA here is from genome assembly GCA_031761425.1 of Cosmopolites sordidus. Taxonomy (NCBI): domain Eukaryota; kingdom Metazoa; phylum Arthropoda; class Insecta; order Coleoptera; family Curculionidae; genus Cosmopolites; species Cosmopolites sordidus. The sequence goes on from JARFXV010000330.1 coordinate 334,680, forward strand.
TAAGAATTAAGATCGTTGAAGGTAGTATATACTACAAAGGTATAAAACTATATATACATAATGTTACCACAATGGTTTAAACATATTCAAAATGACGAGTTTAAAAAATTAGTCTGCGAGTTGCTTAGATTAGTCTTTTAGATGAATATATGTCTTATTAGTTGCTAGATTAAATATTTATATGTGTACTGATTGTATCATGTATTATTTCTGATGTTGTGCTATTGAACATTCTCTCAATTTTGATTTTGACTTGATCCATATACGATTTGTATTACCGTAAGAATCGAATATATTATTATTATTCCACCTTAACGGCATCTCTCGGTGATTGGAATATCCCAAACTGACTGAAAACAGGAAAGAAGCAGGCCTAAAACTAAACAGAGCGACATAATATCTAATGGTTGTTGACAAGTCTAAAACTTAAGGAATAGTTTTCCATTTTCCGTAAAAGTGATCTATTTATGTGTAAGCGTAGGGAACTGCGACATGACAGAAACTGCGAAAAACTAAGTATAGTAAATACGACTACATTTCCCTTCAGTATGTTTAGTTGAGTTATACATAATTGAGTTGAATTAATGATTTATCAGTTTGAAATTAGCTTAAGGTAGATTAGACTTCAAAAATGCCACCAAACGCAAAATATCGCCTTATTTATCAAAAACAAACACGGACGAAAATAAGTCTAATTAAATCAAAATCATGTATATAACGGTATTCGTTCTAGCTGTATTCGTTTCATATATTTTAACGTACTATTTTTTATTTACTTTCATATATTCACGTGATACCATATACTAATTAATATATGGTTTAATATATTTTTGTGTATTTTAACATTCAATATATATTTTAATCCCCATCTCACATGTTTCTGACGCATTGTTGTTGGGTGGCAACATTATGTGTTTAAGTACTAATTCAAGTTAAGCATCTTAATTGCATAATTTACATCTTTAGTAAAGTAAGTTTTTTTCTATACAAAAAAGACGAATGCGCTTCCCGGAAATGTAAACAGATGTGAGATGTTCATAAAACTTATCCTATATGTAAACTAGTGCTAACCATTTTCACTTAAGTAGATTACTTAAAACGTGGTTTTAAAGGCGATGCGCCTTTGAAAATAAACCATTAAGAAAACTAGTACGAAATGAAGTCGAGTAAAATTAAAGGAACGTGTAGAAAATGTTAATATCTTGTAAAAAAATGTAATATCTTGTAAAAGGCTTCGAATTAAAAACATTTAATGATTATTTAAAGAACAATATTTTTTGGCCATTTTAATGTTAAACAAGGCTCTAAATACTTGATTACAAAGCTCTAATACACTTTCGTTCCTATTCTATCTGGTGCCGCAATGAAGTATACTGAGATCAACATTAACTCAAATGTAACAACCGCTACCTTTAAGGATGACATCGCCATATTAACCAAAGACATAGCGAAACAAGATCAACAAATTCAAATCTATAAGCGTTGCTTTCAACTTGAACAAATCTTGTATTACATTGCTCCCATAATCTAAGATCACAAAAAGATTACAAAAATTGTCCTTTGAACTTACTATGTAGTAAAAGTCTACCACTACTAAATGCAAGTGAATAAGGGGGATAATGGATGATTGCAACTTGCAACCCAACAAACCCTGTAAACTCTGCTAAACATTTCTGGTGTGAACAGGGGTATTGTTTTGAGGGAGCGATTATCGCCTGCGTTTTATGAAGTTACAATCGAAATAAGAGGTTGGATCAACGCTCAGGTATGAAGATATCAATACATGATGAATAAGACATCAAAAATTGAATAAACCGCAAGGCTATCGTTTGCGTTGTATGTTAGGTGAATGGGCTCAAAATCAATTGCAACCTGACTTATAATTTAACCGCAAAATATTGTTCAGCGATGAAGCTCATTTTCGGCTAAATGGTAACGATAATAAACAAAATTTTCGCATTAGAGTTTAAATGATTCACAAATGATCCAACAATTATCGTTGTATCCAGAAAAATGCATCGTATAGTGCAGTTCTTAAATGTATTTTTAAAAAATTAAACTAGACAGCACATTACTGTTAATGGGGATCATTACAGAACGCTGATCAAAGATTATTTGATTTCGAAATTCAATGGTATTGATCTGGAGGAGATGTGGTTCTGAAGGAGATGCGGCTCCACATGTCATACAGGCAACGCAAGAATCGATTTATTGAGGAAAAAATTCGATGACAAAATTATTTCGAGGAACGAACCTTTTAATTGGCCACAAAGGTCATGTGATTTGATAATACCTTTCAATTATTTTCTTTGGGGCAATGTTAATTCTTTGGGCCAATGTCAATTCTTTGGTCAACTTGCAAGTCAACATAACTCAGACATAAACATAACTCGGACAATTACAGACATAAGATCCCAATTACATGAAAAAGTGTTCAGAAATTGTACTGACAGAATGCGTTTTGTCAGAAGTAGCCGTGGCGGATATTTGTCCGAAATTGTTTTCAAACGTTAATACCACTGAATGGTATTTCACATAAAATAAATAGTTTCAAGACATCTAATTTGGTTGTGGTTTTATTTTAAGTTAAATTTCGGACGCACTAAAAAAATCACCGTATTTAAGTAGTACTTTTATATAAAGTAACTGCAAGTGTTAAACATAGTGAAAATTTAGATATAAATCTTATTTTGTTTATTAAAAATCAATTGTCCTCAAGTATCGGCTACCTCAGTTAAATAACATATCGGTTTGAAATTTGCGGAGTTACCAGAAACCTAATTTTGACAAATAGTATATTCGTAGTACATTCATTACTTTTTTTAAGGGGTAATGACAAACGATTTTTAAATCAATGCTGAGTGTCATTGTCTTCAATATATCGATCTAAGAGGTAAATTATCCCCCATAAAAATTATATTATACGTTTTTTCTCAGTATCAACTAAAAAAGTGTCGATATAATCGACGTTGAACCACTTTTGCACACTAATGGATTCAATTTTTTAAAGAATTTCATGTCAACACTTTTTTGGAGATTTGCTTATATCCAAAATTATCTTGAGAAAATAATACTTCCTAAGACTTTCCTTCTTTGCTATGACACTAAAATAATAACAAATGAAAGATTATTTTGGATTTAACTTTTTTTAAATTTTGCTTTGTATTTCAGTTAACATCCGATAATGGCATCCTCCTATTACGTAATGTCCTTCATTTCACCTATTATATTGCCCCGGATCATGAGATTATCTTAATTAAGAGAAAACAAAATTTTTGTGACAAAATCAGACAAATTGTGGGATAATAAATAACTGTAATCTGATATTTAATACATCGGTCAATAAGTCCATGATTTGACATATAGATAGCGTCACTGATGCAAAATCTTTACCAGTGGTCGGGTTCGTGTGTTGATTAAGCATTATTTTTTAATGAAGAAAAATACCAATGAAGCAAAATAATGGCTTGATAAACATTACCTGGACTCTGACATATTACCTGACTCATTACCTACCCCAGGAAAATCAACCATATTGGTAAGTAACCATTGGTAAGCTGAATTCAAGCGTGGTCGTATAAACACCCATTGTGCTGAAAGCTCTGGACGTCCAAATGAGGTTGCAGGAGATATATATCGAAAGGAAATTTTTACCCCATTTTGCATGAACATTTAGGAATGCGTAACCAACATCAACCTCACAGCGAACCAAAAACAACAACGTATTTGTGATTCTAAACAATGTTTGGAGCGGTTTAAGTGTAATAAAAAGGATTTTTTCATATGGTATGTGACTATTGTCATGTTGTATTGATTAAACATGGATCCAGCACTACACTCCGTAGTCAAATCGGCAATGAGTTGAGTGGACAGCCTGTGAAAGCCATCCAAAGCAATTAAAAACACAAGCATCGGTAGGCTAGTTTATGGCCTCTATATTTTGGGATGCGCATGAGATATTGTTCATCGATTATCTCGAGTAAGATGAAACCATCATAATATTACATTATTACATAGCGATATTGGTGCTTTTGAACACCAAATAAAAACACCAAACCCAAAATGAAGAAAAAAAGTGCTGTTTTACCAAAACAATATACCCTGTCATAAATCATTGGCAACAATGGCTAAATTGAATGAATTGCCCTTCGAGTTGCTTCCTCATCCACCGCACTCTCTAGATCTGGCCCCCAGCAACTATCAACTAAAAAAATGCTCGTTGAAAAGAAATTTCGCTCCAATGAAGAGATAATTGCTGAAACTGAAGGATGCTTTAAAGGCAAAGAGAAATCCTTCTATAAAAAGGTTTGAAAATGTTAGAAAAGCGCTGAAATGATTGTATTGCTTTTCAAGGAAAATATATTGATAAAATCGAAATTTGCAAAAAAAGTGTGTTTTATTTGTTAGACCTGGGACTTATTGACCGATGTATTAGTTGGAAAATAATTTGAAAGGAACCCGCGATATCAAAAAATGTATGTAAAGACAAATTCGTAAAATGTGATGAATATTGGATGCATATAAGAAAAAAAAATATTTGCTAAAAATTTCATTTAATCAATATATTATGTGCCAATCAATATATTATATATGGTTGCTGCATAATCCCGTGCTCATAAAAGTTTTGTGGTTTCTAGTTAAAATACTGATACTGGTGATTTTTCAAGTCTTCCAAGGAAATAAAGTTTTACCATCTAAGCTATTTTGAAGCGATCTAAATTGATGGTACTTGAAGGCGGAAGGTCGAGGAAGTAAGGTGCTAGTAGAGCCAAAAAACATATATTTAAACGTTAAAGCACGTGACGGCATTATCCTCAAATATTTTTATGAGCATCATGTAAATTTCACTCATGCAAGTCGCGCTTTTACCCAGAGAATTGGCAATAAAAACAATTACCGTAGACCGTTCGTGTTCTTCAATTACTAATTGAAAATAAAGCTATCCCCAACAACACAAATCGGAACTTAATAACAAAAAACAGATCTTTCCCAAATATATAATTCTTCCTTACTTAAAAGTTTTGTTGTTTCTAGTTTGTCTAGCTTATACATTACAAATTTAGTTTAATGTATTAATATTTTTTACGTATTTTAAAAGGCGTTAGCCTTTTATGCACTATATTTATTGTTACCTTAATCATGCTATTCGAACAAATAGATCAATTTTTTATTTCAGAAGATCTGATCTATAAATAAATCCATGAATGACACACACACACATAGGCGTAAATATAACACATTCATTTAAATAATTTACTTCCTGCCTTCGATTTTACCGTATTTTTGACAGAAAAGATATCTTTCGCGAAAGCAGTGAAAGTTATTCAGCCTGGTTCATTAATAGAGGTTACTGAACTCGTACGCGCATTGTCGTTAGATATGACTCATAAAATATTGTTATAATAAATAGTTTTAATGGCAATTATTTAACGATAGAAATTAAGATATAATGATATATACAACATTTATCCATGAAAATTTTCATTGCTACAGAAAAAGAATAATAATATGTATAAGGGAATTTGGGATAAAAGAGTGTGAAATTATTCAGTTTCCACTGATTATTGAGAAGATAACGAACAAGACGAATGAACGAGCTCATAGCTGAGAATAAGGACAGATGAAAAAAAATTATGGTTGACGAAAAAAAGCTATAAACTGTCAAGGAAGAAGGAAAGTCATTTGCACGGCCATGCATAGTAAAAATGTACGATCACGGAGTTAGGTTTTTTATCGCACCATTACATTACTTAGTTCATAGCCGCCTCACATCTCTTAAGAAAGGTGAAAAAATCCTCAATGGCACTTTCACATCAACCCTCCAAGTTTTTTCGAACTGGAATTCGACAGTGGCCTGAAACGTGGCGAAAGTGAGACTAGACTAGGTTGCTTTTGTTATTGTTAAAAGCCAGAACTATCAAAGAAGAATAAGTTTAAGTGTGTATTACTTTATCTTAAATAAATGTTAAAGGTAGTAAAAAAACTGAGAGTTAAATTGAGGATATAACATATAAGTTTATCTGCTGTACAAATTGGTATATCTTACTAGGTGGTTCCAAAAGTTCTCAAAGGGACACCTATAGAGCAGTAAAAAAACTATATAATCTATTACATTTTGAAGTTTCATCCTTTCCCTTTCCCTTTCCCTTTCCGAGGCTTCCTTTATCATTGAATATCAAAATAAGCTGCAATGAATAAGTGATTCTTCACTTTTAGCTTTGAAAATCATTTGTCGTACATGAATCAAATTAGACTTTTAACGTAGATCCTCTTCTACATTTAGACGTGTTGTTGACTTGTGTCCTCAGAAATAAGCTCATGAGACCTGGCGGATTACCGGTGTCTTAACATCTATATTTTATAACAATTTGTAAACAGTAGTTTCGGGCATTTGAACTGAATTATTTTGATCCTCGAACGTTCAGTACAAAAGCTTTCATCAATTATTATTGCTCTTAGGTTGTAATCCACACCTTATCTTACCAATTTTGAGGTTATGCTCTTTTACTACTCTTCCCACCAGAATATCAAAAATAATATTTAGAGCCAAGCTGCTGTCGATAAGGTTTCTATCGAGAGATTTGTTCATTATATGTCTTATTGTACTATTTTTTTCGGATACATTTTTAGAGCAATTATAGAATCTGAGGTTAAAAAGTTTTATATTTTTTCCAAGATGATATCAGATAATATTCAAAGCTTCAGTCAGAAGTAATAGTTTTAAATATATGTGACATATTTTCAGAAGTGACCTAGCAGTCCGTCCCTTGCTGATACATATTAATTCTAAGAGCTGGTAATTTGAAAAGTATTGTTTAATCCTATATTGAAATCTCTGACGTAAAAAAAATGTAAAGAAATTTTCTAAAAAACACTCTTCGCTGCGCTGCTGTTAATGCAAGAAAAAAGTCATGCGATAACAAATTCATTCAAAATAAGTTATACAGAACAGTTACGGAGTATCTGCCGAGTGTAGTGTAAGTTTATTTGTGTCCTGTTTCTCTGTAGAAGTAAGTGTATGGCTTTGAAATTATTTTGTTGTAAAAAAACTATCTTTGGGTTAATCTAAGCGGAAAATTTTCAGAGCAACTCTTCATACATTCGAAGGAGTTGTACATAATAGAATTGAATCGATGAATTCATAGCTTGATACGCCTCACGTATGATATGTAAAATACACAGACAAAAATTAACCGACATAAGTCAAAATTATTTTGTATATTACATATAATTAAAATAATTATAGTTAACGGTATTCGTTCTAACTGTATTCGTTTTATGTTTTACGTACTCTTTTTAATTAGTTTTATGTATTCATGCGATACCATATGGCCATCAATATATATTTTAATTAATTTTTGACTGTTTTAAAATATTCAATGTTGTATCTTGATTGCTATCTAACACGTTCTTGATGAAGGTTTGTTTAATTGCATTACGATGTGGTTATGTGTCATGCGAAGTTTTAAAGGTAAGGTATATTAATTTTTTTGTATGTTAAAAAGCCGAATAAGGTTCCTAAAAATGTCAGCAGATGTAAGATGTAAGAACTGATGCTATATGTCTAAGAGGAGGTATCTCCGAAAATAAACATAAGACAAATAGTACCGTGGTATTGTTGGTATAATGTATTTGTGGAAAATCACTTTGAGTTAAACATACATTTTTAAGTCACATATTAAATATCGATGATTTGTTTAATTGGATGGCAAAAATATGCGTTTCGCTAAGCATGTTAGCATCATCAGGAGATGATTCAATTTTATTTATGATTACATCCTCTCCTGATGATGTTAACAAGGAAATGATTTGATGAAAATGAATGATGCATCAAAGGTTCCAATAGAAGAATTTCAGTCCCAGAACCTTTAAAATCTCCCAAAATTGACATTTGGTTTTATCTATCTGTTTGACGTGATTAGTAAAAGTTTTCCCCCATCGGTATCATATTTACCATGTGTATTAAACAATGATCGATTTATTTTGATTATACAAGTATTTATTACTTTCATAATTATTCAGATGTTAAAGAAAAATGAGAGGGATTAACTGTGGGTGCAAACTTTGTAACGTTCAATGTCAATGTCAATATAAATAACGAATAAGCTCAGCAATATCTTTATTTATTATTATCATTATTATTATCTTGATTGATCTCTCTCAAGGTGTTTTATTTTTGTAATATAGAAATGATAGTTGCGAAAAATATTCTGTTATTGGTATTTAGAAATAACATATATTATAGACATATATTATAGTTTAAAGCATAACAGTTTAAAGCAAATGTGTGTGTACAGGCTTTTCCGAAATTCAACACCAAGTGGGTGCCGTGGGGGCGAAAGGCCTGGTTATACCAGTTCTGGAAAAAATAAGAAAAAAAATCCATGTCACCGTAGATCAATTCTTCTATTGGAACCTTTGATGTGAAACACTAAACTTGAAGAGGTTTACCACTAAACACCAAATCACTTTTTTTGAACCGCTCGATACAAGTTTCGCTAACCATGTTAGTTTAATCTTAAAGATTAAATAATCTCCTGATGATGCTCACAAGGTTAGCGAAACATGCGTCGAGCAGTTCAAAAAAAAGTGATTTGGTGTTTAGTGGTAAATCTCTTCAAGTTTAGCATGTCACCGTGTTAAGTGATAAAAGACATATTTTTAAAAATCCTGAGATTCGACACCTTAGGCTGTTTCTATAGATTGGTACTGTGATCACAAATTTCCCAATTTTTCAGTGTTATTTTTTTTAACGTAATCCTAAAGAACCATGCTATTAATCGCAGTCACAAATCAAACAATGAACGTTGTTAATTTAGTAAAAAAAAAATTTTTTGAGTCGTGGTTTCAAAAATTATGTCAGCTAACTTTGACACTTCATCTTTAAAAAACTGTATTACACCACCAGATCGTAATAGGTGATGAAAAATTGATTGTGAATAATAATGTTAAGCGTAAGAAATCATGGTGTAATTGTGGACATGCATCTTCAACAAGCGCAGAACCCAGTTTACATCCGAAAAAGGTTACACTATGCATTTAGTGAGAGTGGGCTTATTATGAGCTGTTACCTGAAAACCAGATCATTAATTCGGAGAAATACTGTTTACTACTAAATGGATTGGAGCGAATAACGAAGTAATTAATTAACAGAAAGAACACTAGGTTCTCTCGAGACAATGTTAGACCACACATGTCTTTTGCCACCCGACACCAATTTTTTCAACTTGACTGGGATGTTTTGGTTTATCCACCGTATTCTCCCTATCTTGCGCTCCCCGATTATCATTTATTTACATTGCTTCAAAACAGCTTAGATGGAAAAAACTTTACTTCCTTGGAAGACTTGCAAAATCATCTAGATCAGTTCTTTAGCCAGAAACTTCAGAACCTATGAGCGCGGAAATATGTAACTACTGGAGGTCACAGAACAGATCTTATATTGACTAAAGGTAATTTTTTGAAAATTAAATTAATTTTCAATTTTTCTCAAAAAAATGGGTCGACCTTTCATATCGACCCAATATATTTTCAAAATCCCCTCGTATTTTTTATATAATGTGTTAATATGATAATTAAATGTTCATGCTTGTAATCACGAATTAACTGACATATTTGAGAAGAAATCTGTTAAAAATAAACCTCTAATTTATATACATATGTATATTTTTTATTTTCAGCTTGAAAATATTGTTGAGTGATGGTGCGTCGATCTGCCTCAGTCGTCTAGGTCGACGAGAACCCGTTCGCTTTTAAAAGTGAAATGCGATAAAATAATGGGCCAACGACATCGCTCAAATATCGCTTTCTTCTAATAAGTGGATTACATTTCACCGCGACTATTATTTACTCGTGTTCCGCGTTCTTTGTCCGGCAACTATCAAAAATATTGAATTTCTTTTGCGTAGATTGGAAATGCGGGTTTTGTTTTTGTTTGTGTGTGCCAAATAACATACATCTTCAACGTTCAATATTTCATTGGGACCTGAAAAAGTTAAATGTTCAAGCATAATATTATTTTTATTTTATTTATCATATTAGATAAAATGCTCTATTTAAATAACTATTCTTTAATAATATTATAGAATGTATGCCAAGTTAAACCTTACGAAGGGGTATTGATAAATAGTTGATTTTGTATTTTTCTAAAAGAAATCGCATTCATATGTCAACCTGTAACTTTGACAAGTTCCCATGGAAAATTTTAGCAGAAAGTTCGTTATAACATTTAAGTTATTAACATAAGAAAGTTCGTTATAACATTTTAAAATTATGATTAAAACAAGCATGAACTTGCTTTTGAAAAGATCGTTTGATCATAAAAAATACATATGATGACATACCAAACTAGATCATTTGAATCCTGTTCAGTTATTAAGAATTGGGTTGTTAATTTTGCATGCCGAAGAAAAGACATTGTAGAAAAGCAGTAGCTTGAGAGATCGCTTTTTTATACCAACATTGAGGATATTCAAGTCTATTAACTAAGACAGAAAAAATAAAGTGCAATAATGCACGAACATTAAAATAATCGGTTTCGAAATTATCAACTTATCATTACATCTTCCTGATTTAGCATCACAAACAAGATGATGATTGATACTGCAGAATCGTCGTTTGCAGGTTACGATAACGTGTTGGCTTTTAAGATTAAATTTAATTTTGTATCTGCTCATTAAAGGTATCGAGTTGAAAGGCAATTACTTTACCGAATAAATAGTGAATAAAAAAAGAACTACTTCGAAAACGTATTATGTTTTGGTTATGCCAACTATTTATATAAATAAATAGTTCACTCAACTACTAACTACAATAAATTATATTTACACCCTCGTATATTCGTCCTGTTTTTGATTAATTTAGAAAGTACTACGAGTATGAGAGGTCGTAAATTTAACAAACGATTCTTTCTGCCACTTTAAACAAAAAGTTTCCTTAAAATATGTATCCAAATTACAACCATTTCCATGGAAAACACATCAAGACTTTTTGAAATTGCCCTAATACGAGGGTTGTATGATAAGTACCTGGCATTGAAAAGAAACAACATTTTTGTGTGTAAAATTTATTTTACTTTTCAACGTAATCACCTTTCAGTTCGATACACTTAGTTCAACGTTTTTCTACCTTTTGTATCCCCCCTAAAAAATATGATTACTCCAACCCTTCAAAATAAATGTTCGTTGACTGTTCTTTGATCTCTGGTGTGCTGAAATGAATCCATGTGTCGTCAACAGTTCTGAACCGAAGTCAACAATCATTCCAATTGCATTTTAACATCGTTAAACATTCTTTTGAAGTAGACACATGTGTGTGTTTATTGTCAATTGTGAGCAATCGCGGCACCCATCTTGCGGAAAGCTTTTTCATATCAAAATACTCATTTGGGCACAACTAGGTAACATTAGTAAAAAGTCATTAGTAGCAACTCTGTTACTATATTCTGCACCCATTCCTTTGAGATGGCCGAAGTCTCTGCAATCTCACACACTTTCACTCTCCGATCATTTATCAGGATATCGTAGATTATTTCAATTATTTCTGAAGTGGTAAACTCATTTGCATGACATGGACGATCTTCATCAAAAATACTTGTACGGTCAAGTTTAAATTCAGCTGTCATAGTTCCCCATAAACTTCGCTGAGCTTCGTTTTAATCTCCTCATTTGTTTTCTTTTTCAAAAACAAATATTTTATCACTGCTCGATATTCAATTTTTTCAATTAAGTAAAATTTTAATTGAGTAAAATCACAAAGGCTGTTCGATGTAAATGGCTGCCATTCACTAAACAACGCAGGCACTTGACAATTATACAGCACCGTTATATTTACGTAAAAATATCACTTTTTTAAATACTAACAGCGCCATCTCTCTTCTGGGCCAGGTGCTTATCATACAGCCCTCGTAATTGACAACTTTACAGTGTTATCTTTATTTTGGTCCAAGGGAATTCAGTTTTTCGTTTGATTGAATGATCAGTCGTTCATTCCACGCATTTCAGCATAAAGTTGGTGTGTTGAAGGTGTTATGCAAGGGTACATGCAACTTTAAATCTATTTCTCCAAACATATTGGCATATTTCAAGCCCTGGCATAATTTTTATCTTATCAGCAGCAAAAATACGAGCTTCTCCGTAAATAAGAAGTATATCGTGATATTAGCACACAGAATACATTTTTGGTTTTAAATGGAACTTAAATACACCCACTGACAAGATATATACTTAAATAACTTTTGTGGCAATGTTCAAATATCAATATTTGTGTTGGTTTACGGATGTTGTCATCGATGTTGGTTGATGTATGAGGTCATTATTAATTTTTAAAAAGTTGTTATAACAATGTTCATTTGTTTATTGTAGTTTATTCATTAAGTAATAACCAATTAATATTTCAATTCTTCTATTGGAACCTTTGGTGTGAAACACTAAACTTGAAGAGATTATATTTAATTTTATTATTAGGAGATGATTTAACCTTTAGATTAAATCATCTCCTGATGATCCTAACATGGTTAGCGAAACGTATGTCGAGCAGTTCAAAAAAAGTGATTTGGTGTTTAGTGGTAAATCTCTTCAATTAATATTTGCCAAATATGCTGCTACACACATTTGTTTAAAATATAAATTCTTGTCATATCTTTTCGATTGGTGATTTAATAATTTTGTATTTGTATTGTTTTGTTTTTGCGGGAACCGTTGGGTTTTTCACCCTTGTTGTAAAAAACTTTTTTCTTTACAATGATATGAAAAATTCATGAAATTTATGAAAATATTTTTTCTTACACCCTTTATATCTTGTTCAATGATCTTTTTTTCTAGTTAACGACTTTTTTTAAATAAAACTTTATTACTTATTTTTATATAAATAAAAACTTTTAATTAAAATCTGAAACAAGAAATTTTAGTTTGTTGAAATCTGGCAACTTTACCGCATTACTTCTAGCAAGTCATAAATGCAGGGTACGGAAGAAAAATGGGCAATTTTTGATTACAAAAAAGCGATTACGTTCGCTGTATTTGCGAAATCATAGCATTAGTAATCATGAATTAATGCAATTTTGAGTACGCCGGTAAAGTATGTTACAAAAATAATGACTGTATTGTAACAGCTCAACATTTATTTCGGTTCCAGTTCAATTTTAACCATAATAATTCCGTATCCTCCTGGACATGCAATCCAAACGTGGGTTAAAAACTTTGAAGAACTGGTTCCGCACTAAAAATGAAGTCTCCAGGTAGAGAAAGAACTATACATATGTCTGTAAATATAATGCATTTTGCATGAAGGTAATACACAGTATGTTGGAAAAATAATGGAAGATTTTGAAATTGAAAGAAAATTACTACCACCATCCATTGAAACAATATACTATCTAAAAGCTGAATATCTCCTCTACAAAACGAGACCATTATAATTAGAATCGATCAATAGATTGTCAAGTGTCAAGAAACAGTACGTTTTGTCATCTGGTCACAAAAACATGATGGAACAAAGAGCTAACTTAAAATTATACTTCAAGCTAGGTAAAGCTTTTACAGAAATATTTAAATTAATGAAAACAGTTTATGATGATTGCTTATCCCGTACACGTGTATCCAAGTGATATAAGCGATTCCAGGACAGTCGTGATGCTTTGGCCGACCCAAAGCTTGTGAGATGGATAGTGAAGGAACTTAATACAACTAAAGACATTTTGACAAAGGATTTAAACAAACGAAAAGTATGTACTCGATTTGTTCATCTTAAATGAAAAAACAAGTCTGTATACTTCAACATCCTCGGTATTGACCTGATTTATCTCCGTGGGACTATCCAAGAAACCGTGACGAGGGTTACTGAGCCGATTAATTTCAATAAACGACATAAAAAAGTATATCAACATTGGTTGAACGTGCCCAGAGGTGTTTTGATGAATTGATGAAGGGGATGTATTTTGATTAAAAAAAATATTAAATCCTATTATAGCTTTTCGATTGGCGATTCAATAATTTTGCAATTTTTTTCGCGGAAACCGTTGAGTTTTTCATCCTTGTTGTAAGAAACTTTTTTTTAATGGTTTTTTTTATTTAAAAACTCCTTTTATTTTACCAACCTACTGTGAAAATGCACTGAGAGATCACGATTTCGTTAAACGTATACATTATTGCCCCCAATTCTCAGGTTTTTGGAAAATGCAAATATTATTCACAATTTGTTTATGACTGATGAAGCACATTTTTATCTTTTCGGTTTAGTGAATAAACAATATATTCCATATGCGTCTGTCTACGGAAAACTCTCCAACTAATCAAGAAAGCCTTACACAGTACGCTGTGCAATATCATCTTTTACTATTATTACCAGGGGTATTGTTTAGATAAAGCCCGTTTGTGAACGAAAGTGAGAATGAAGCACAATCACCAGTATGTCTTGCGCGCGTTTAGAGTCTGTGTGCTGAGTTGGAAAAGTTTATGATGTTTAAGAAAATTGAGCCGCCCGCCGACGAGAATACGATCTGTAATTCGATTCTTGAGTGCAAGAAACTTGGCAACTATCGGAAATTTACCGTCAGATTTGTGAGGTTTACGGTGATGATGCTATGAATGGCAGAAAAAAGGATGAGAATGTTCAAGGATGGGCAGGTTAATATGCATGATGACCCATGCCCTGGCCGACCTTCTCTGATTTCTGAAGGTTTGGTTCGTTATGTGGACAACAAAATTCGATAGAAATCTATAAATGTGGACAATTCACGATATTCAAAGTTATCGAGTAACACAGGTTTCAACGTCAGTTTTGTACACCATTATTTCGGAGAAACTGAATTATCGACAATTGTGTTCTCGGTGAATTCCAAGACTGCTTACTGACGATCACAAAACAAAGACATTGGGGTGTGTATTATCGTTTTTAACTCGATACGATCAGGAAGGGGATGAATTGTTAGACCACATTACTACAGGAGATGAGACTTGGGTATCTCACATGTCTCCTGAGTCCAAGCAATAGTCAATGAAATGGCGACACAGATCGTCGCCAACCAGAGTGAAAGCCGAACAGACAATTTCAGCACGAAAGATTATGGCTAACTATCTTTTGGGACAAGAAAGGGATTTGTTAGAGGATTTTTTGCCGAGAGGCACAACAGTCAATTCTGTTGCGTATTGTGTCACCTTAAGAAAACTCCGGCTTGCCATACAAAACTGTGGCCTACTGTCTTTCTATGTGATGTTATTCCATGATAATGCAAGGCCACATGTCTCTGCACAAACACAAGGTCTAATTAGATCTTTTGGATGGGAAGAACTGAATCATCCACCTTATAGTCCAGACCATGCATATAGTGATTTTCACTTGTTTCGATATTTATAGGAGTTCCTTGGTGATCAATGGTTCAACGACAACGAAGAAGTTAAAACTCCAGTTATGGATTGTGTTTCTTCACAGGCAGCAGATGTCTTTAACGTCGGAATTCAAAAACTAGTTCAGTGGTATGACAAATATTTGAACAAAAATTAAAAATTTGGTTAAAAAATTATGTAGAAAAGTAGATAAATGTATCTAGATTATGGAATATATATATATATATATATATATATATATATATATATATATATATATATATATATATATATATATAAAATATATGATAGTTTATTTTAGTATTTTTAGTAGTATTTTTCTTCTTCCTAAAAACGAACCTTATTTAAAAAATATATCTCGTAATTTTTACATTCAGCTGCCATACAGATGGGGAAAGAACATCGAACAGAACTGAATATACTATTTTGATTAAATGTAATTTTTAGCAAATAAAATTTGTCTGAAATTTTTCTAAAAAAAATTAAACGAACTTTTACATCAACACAATACCTCAATTGGATTTATAATCATTAGAGAACTCTATATATAACTCTAGAACTCTAGAAACTCTAGTTAGAACTGTATATTTACAGAAATCTATAATAATTCTTTTAAGTGAATATTAAGCCGAAACAGCGAAGTATTAATTACGAAGGATTTCTTGAAACATCCAACGGAATAATAAACCCATAAGTGGACTCCAACCTTTTTACAACTCCATTTTGCTCAATTATATTTTTTCAGACCTATTAACATGTGACATGTGTATACTCTAGGGTGTAAACATGATATTTACCCATCAGGTTATAATTTTCGCCTATCATGAACGTAATGAGTTTTATTTCTCTATTTATCCTATTGAGTTTGAAATTATAGCTAATTAGTGGAGCGTAATATGATACAATGGGTAACTAATAAGCATATAATGATGAATGAACGATTACAATTAAATATTTTGTATAACCCATATACAAATATATCAAATAATGAGCTTTTAAATAAATAGATTGATAATATACATTTTTATGATAAAAATGTACATAAGTAGCAAAAATATACGACATAGCTGAGAGTATAAGCATTATTAGAAACAGTGAAGAGAAGGGCGTTCTTTTTACATGACAAATTAAATGAAAACAACATTAGCCTAATGTGGGTACCATTCTAACTAATAGTAAATCAACACTTCATTGGAAGGAATATATATATATATATATATATATATATATATATATATATATATATATATATATATATATATATATATATCAAGAACTCTTTAGTTGTATTAGCAGTTGTGCATTCATGTTGCATATGAGTATGAAAAATTGGCATTTTCCTATATTTCTGTTGTTTATTCTACTGATATTCTATTGTATATTCTACTTTATGAAAAAAGTATCATTGCCAGTGATGTAGGTTCAATTGCCGCTCACACTGTCGAGTGTTTCTAGGCAAGAGTGTAAAATCCGGCAAGGAATCTAGTTTCAGTTAGTCTTTGAGTATGCTTATATGTTAGTCATTCGCCAGAAACTTTTTTTTTCCCAAACGGAAGGTGCTTTAGATTTATAAAATCTCGACGTTTCGGCTTCCACTTTGAAGCCATTTACAAGAAAATCTAATTGATTTACTCCGAGGTCTCAAAGTGCCTACTTCCCAGGGTTCACAACTAGAAAAGAACGTGGACCTCTGTATTAATAGGTAATAATATATGCATATTATAGATTGTAAATATTTCATTCAGAAAGTCAAATTTAAATTGCAGCATGTTTCATGTATTTGACTTAAATCATTATTGCCAGTGCTAACATATGTATGTAAAATTTTAAATATAAACGAGACATATTAAACAACAATACAAAAACAAAGTTTATTTTTACAAATTCGTACATAACAGTATTTTGAAATATAATAAAATATGTATCATACATCTGTCTACGGAAAACTCCCAACTGCCAACTAATCAAGAAAGCCTTACACAGTACGCTGTGCAATATCATCTTTTACTATTATTACGAGGGGTAATTCATACATAACAGTATTTTGAAATATAATAAAATATGTATCATACATCTTCATTTGGATTACAATCTACAGAGTTATCTTCCGACTGTAGTGTATGTCTGTTAAAGTATAAAAAAATATCTCGCGAAATTAGATGATAGAGTCGATCAAACACACTGTTAATATTACGCAATATAACTTCCCTGTATTTCATTTCAAATAATAAACAATTCTTTATTCTGTCTATAAGCATTGCATTAAAAGTTACTTTCAATTTGCCATAAAGAAGCTTAAAGTATTTTTATAGAGTAACATTAAAGTAATATAAAAATTGAATGAAACAATTGATAATACCTCCGTTTTATTTGAATTAATTATTTATATTTTTTTATGGATGGTTAGTGTTGCTTTTTGGATTTGCTTAAAAATACAGTTCATTTCCTTTGAAACATATGATTATTATTATTAAAAAATCTATCAAATATATGTACTATAAACTCCATTACTTTAGAATAAACTGAATATAAAACGTTTAATTATATGTTATTAATATAGGAAATATTTTTTGAAAGTTAGAAATTCACTAGTATCAAATGAATATTTATATATGAAAGATTCCTAATGAATTATTAATTATTGATAAATTATTTGAATAGTGAAAATATATAAATGATTTTTTAACATATCCATAGATCAACCCATATAAATTTTATTTATTATTAAACTATTTATTTATTTTGCCTCCTTCAGTTTAACCCCCTCTCGCTGCAATGTAAAGAATGATTTAATTAGTGTCTTCCGAACTTCGTATAGAGGGTTCTGTCAAACGTACTATGAGCTTGCGCGCAAGTCTGTAAATCTGTGTCTCAGTAGTGCGGCAAATCATCATGGTACATTTAACATCAGGGCAATTTTTGTAAATTGTCGAAATTTATTATAAAAACAGTGCTCTGTGCACTAAATTTATAAGGCACTTCGTAATTATCGATAAATTCCGAACGTATTTTAGGCTACTCGATATTAAAATAAAAACAAAACAAAAAACTGTGCGTTCCGAATAAAATATCGCCGCTGTTGCTGGTAGTGCTGATGAAGATCTAAATTTATTCATTCGTTGCCGTTCCCAGGAAGTTGGGTTTTGTTATTCGACTAAGGGCCGGTTCTACAATGCAAGAATATACCAGGTATACGCTATATTTTAAATAAAATTTGTGACTACCCGTTCTGTAGGACGGGCCTTTCTAATTTTATTCCAAGTATAGCTTTTATCTGGTATATTCTTGCATTATAGAACCGACCCTAAGTGGATTATTTAATTCCAAATTTGAATGGTATTGATCTGGAGGAGATGTGGTTTCAACAAGACGGCTCCACATGTCATACAGCCAATGTAACAATCGAGTTATTGAGGGAACAATTAGGTGATAAAATTATTTTTACTTACGGACTTGTTAATTGTCCACCAAGGTTATGTGATTTACGCCTTTAGATTACTTTCTTTGGGGTTATGTTAAATTTTTGGTCTCTCCAGCTGCTTGGAAAAGTGGTTGGAAATTGGATTGGTAGAATATGGTTTGTCAAAAGTAACCGCGGAGGACATTTGTCCAAAATTTTTCAAACATTAATGCCATTGAATGTTATTTCACATAAAATAAATAGTTTCAAGGCATCTAATTTGGTTGTTGTTTTATTTGAATTTAAATTTCGGACGCACTAAAAAAATCACCCTACACTTATTCTAATGCTTTTCTAGTTTTTCTTCGAAACAGTTTATATACTTTTTGGTATTTGATATTCAAAACAGCCACCGTATACTCTTGAATACCTATTATGGATCCAAAACGGCATCCACGAAGTGATTTATTAATCGAGGGAACAGGAATAAGTAACACATTGTCATATCTGATGAATATGGTGCTTAATGTACCGGATTTGTTTGATTTTTAGCGAAAATTGACGAACAATTATTGCGGTGTGCGATTTATTTATCGTATGTGCTTTTTAGAGTAGCTACAATTGTAAATATAAACGTAAAGAATGCATATACGCAGCATATGCCAGTATAAATGTAAATGACAAATAAACCAAGATAAAATAACAGTGCGCACACAGTTATAATCATACGTCCAGTTGGTTTATGCAGTGATTGCTTCGGGAGATACACTATAGATGTAGACCGTGGCCTGTCCTGAGTTTGTTTAACGTTACCCAACAACTTCGGGATAGAGCGAAACCTGGAGGTATGTTGCCCGGGATAAATTTTCAGGGTGTACTAGAGATTGTAGTTGTCTCCCCTTTATTTGTCCCACAGTCAGATGAGTCAAAATTTACGCTTCTTCTGGCAAGGTGAGTGCTGTTCTATTCACAAAGTAAGTGTCTGGATATAAGGCGATGGATGGCACTATCGATATGTTTATGTATTGGAAGGTCTGGATTGGAAATACGTTTCTTGTATTCTTTTGTCAAAGCATCTTGCCGACGTCGGTGAGATGGTGCGATATTACTCAGAAGTGATAGCCACTCACGCCGGTACCGGTAGATCAACAAGGTGTTGATCTACCTTGGGTAGTCCATTATTGAGAGTAGTTGTTTGACTATCTTTTCCCACGCAGGTAGACCTAGAATATTCTGTTACTAAGACCTTCGTCTATAAACATATAAAGCTAATGCAAGGAATTATTTTTATTAGCTTATAAAGCAACCCACGCCTCCAGATCGTATCAAGTGCAGCCGCCAGATCTATAAATGCCACTGCTGTCTTCTGATTCTTTTGGTACTCGCACTATCTGAGAAGTCAGGGCCAGCACTTGATTATAATAACTGCAAGTAGGGCGGAAACCGGCTTGTTCTATTGGAAGTCTTTCATTTAAGATTGGAGCAATACGATTGTATATGGGTAATATAATTGTATATATAACAATTTCCAATAATTTTAAACATATACTAAGGATTATTCAAAGATTAACTGTGCTTTTATTTTAACGTATCGCACTAATACATCAAAAGAAAAACCCTGATTTTATTTAACTACATCTATTTCCCCCAATTTTTAATTCATTATCCTTATTAATATCCTAAAGAAAAACCCTGATTTTATTTAACTACATCTATTTCCCCCAATTTTTAATTCATTATCCTTATTAAAAACATATCGAAATAAAAAAATATATTAATATGCTCATTCGCTTATAATAGTTGGATTATTAATATCATTAAGGAGCAAATTATTTGATGTTAATTACATTCAGTGACCTCAGTTAGTTTATTGTTTATTCTGCACACATAGTGAGCGCGTTGTATATAAATCAATTTCCCTTTATGTAAATGCAAAGGAGTAATTCTACTTTCCATGAAAGTTGTTTAAAAAATGGTATTACAATACAAAATTTTAAGAAGACTTATGAGACTATTGCCCCCTCTGAGCAACAGATTCCCCAGAGTAACATCTTCAGTAGATGATCAGTTTAAGAAGATCAACAAGTTGCGACAGGTCTTAGAGAGAGACTGAAAATTATTGAAACCTATAGACACATTGAAATCTATTACATTCTTCGTTATTATATTCAGAAAGAAGAAAGACACTAGACCCTGTGCTTGAAATATTTTTCAGTTAAGGAGTGGATAAGTGAGCTCTGTGTAGATGAATACACAACCAACAGATTCCTTTTGTTTCTGTTGGTCTTAGTTTATTTGACGAGAAGTCAAGATAAAAAGCAATTAACCAAAAAAAATATTAGAGCTCAAGTATCTGTTATAAGCAGACTGATTAATAGATCGTGCCCAAACTCTTGCCCGCAAAAGTTATTCTATTCATACGTCTCCGGACTAATTTAAAAGATAATTTCATGGTATACTGTTTACAGAACGCTTGTTGACAGAAAAATATGGTAAGCGCGATATTGAAATAATAAAGCAATAAGTATAGTAAAATTTTAATCAAATTCACACATTCAATACTAAATTCTACTACCGGAACCTTTTGTGTAAAACATTAAACTCGAAGAGATTTACCAATAAGAACCTAATCACTTTTTTGAACTTTTTGAGGTGCGTTTCGCTAAACATGTTAGCATCATCAAAAGATGATTCAATCTTCTCTTGGTGAACATTGTTAACGAAACGCGTGTCGGGAAGTTTAAGAAAAGAGATTTGGTGTTTCAGCATTCAATTTCAACATTCAATGATGTTTTTATGTGTGTACAGGTAACATTCACTGCATAGTACTCAATATAAAGAAAGATAAAAACATCGTACAGACTCACTCTGCTAGTTCAAGTCTTAGATTAGTGGACCATACTTTTTTATGCCGCCAAACAATTCCAAACCATCGTCTAAGTAATGTAAAGGTTATTCAAAACCCCGAAAGATGAAGGTGTTTTATATATCAAGAGTTACATAATACAATCCTTAGGCTAAAACTTGTTTCAGTTCAGTTAGGAAAAAGCGAACATGTAAATAACGAATCAAGGCCCCAACTTCACAAAAAGTGCAGAGTAATATGGACTTTAAACATTATATATGCAATTATTAAATAAAGCACAATTGATATATTCTCGATATTTCGTTTTTCTTGCCCTCAACACAGGCCCCATCGGATGCAATGCCTACGTTCCGATGCATATCCCAGTCCTCAAAACATAAATACTAAAACTGGTATCGATTCGATCTCCTTTTTTATTTCTTTACCGTTTTTTTTTTCGATTTAAACAAAAAAAAATTATCCTCGAGATGATAGCTTAAATTTGGCTGAAAGAAAAGTCACTTAAAGCCATATTTGGAGATCGGTTTATAACATTTGTTGAGCTTTTGGTTAAAAAATCGCGATTAAAAGTTAATGTATGCGATAGCGAATTATCTTCTCCAAAAAAACGCAAACTCTAAGGAAAAATAAAAAATCTGGTTGAAAACCCGAAATGTGAAACATATGCATCTAAACAGTGACTGTTTCGCACTCCAATGACTCTTATCGAGTATATTATTCTTAATTTTTATATTTCTCCCAGTTGTAGAAGATAGAGGTAGACCAGAATGAAACAGATCAGTAACCACTTTTCAGACTTCTTAAAATGCTTACTATTCATACTTTCTTCAGCAAGGGCCTTTAATAATATTTTTATTGATGCGGCACAAATAATTGCCTTAGCAATAAAAAGTTAAGTTTCGCTTGACAAATACATCCAATATAAAAATTGGAAAACATCCTTCAACTCAAGTAAACATCTGTTTTAAACAAAGTGACTGACAGCTCACGCCCAAAGTGTGGCT
The DNA here is from genome assembly GCA_031761425.1 of Cosmopolites sordidus. Classification (NCBI taxonomy): domain Eukaryota; kingdom Metazoa; phylum Arthropoda; class Insecta; order Coleoptera; family Curculionidae; genus Cosmopolites; species Cosmopolites sordidus. Next base: position 357,294 of record JARFXV010000330.1, read on the forward strand.
GTTGAACATCTTCGTTGCACGTTGAAACGATTTCTTAAGTTAAAGTAAATTCTATAATTAAAATCACATTTTAATTAAACGCAATAACATTCGATGTCTTTAAATGTGGACATGTATCATTAACTGTATTAGAAACACTTTCTTTTTACAATAAAATTAATGCAAATATATTGCTTAATTTTAATCAGCTTGTTAGCTTTCATTTTCAAATCAATAGTTTATTTGTACACCTACAGAAGTGACTTGAATTATTAATATCTATATTGCAGTAACAATAGCGTCTGTTATGGGTACCCATAAGTAATGTCGTTACATTTCATAAGTAATGTGATACCTCACAAAATTTGATTTTATTTAAGAATTTTAATCAACAATAAAACCTCTTTCTTCATTGATACGGACGATTTTGAAGTAAAATATTTTTCGAGTGCAGTTCTCAGTCATAGCAGAATATTTTCCGTGAAGAAAATGTTTCCCGGAAATTCCTGGAAATACCTGGAAACACGGTAATCTGACGGTGTAACAATAGGAGAATAATGTAGGTGAGGAAGTACTTCCAAACTCTTAGATATTTTGATTCTGATCTGATATGATTTGATGATTTTGACACTACGTTGTATTGTATTATTATGCTGCACAATAATTAGCCTTAGCCTGTTGAATCAAAGATATGTCAATCTAGATTATTATTCAAAAACCTGGAAAATTCATCCATGCTAAACGTAATAATTGCACATTTTTTCAGCCACCCCAAAACGTCAGCAAGTATTTCCAGAGACGGTTTCTGGCCTTAAGTCGTCATCAGTCGACTGGCATCAATCAGCTTAAGGTATAACCAAGAATACGACCATATACATCGGCCTTGTCGGATGTAGGCTGTAATAAAATGCACCTCACGCCATCCTATGGTGAGCGTCCGCAATAATCAGAGCGCACGAAAACGCCTATGTGCTTTAAGCCGTCATCAACCGGGCTCGAGCTAAATGTTCGGAAATGAGCAATTATGACATGGAAGAATTTTCCTTGTTTTTGAATGTCTTAAATTAATAATTTATTAGCTAATTAGTTATTTCTAAGAATCACAAGGGGAGCATGCACTTACGCACAAATATGTCACGATATTTATTTATTTACCTAAATTAGCCCCTCATTCGTGTAATTTTTTTAATAACAATTAATAAGTAATTTGACCTTAAAATAACTAATTACCAAGATATAATTTTTTCTTCAGTGAGGGTACCTAAGGCACCAGTGTACCAATATCGGGCACGAAATTTCAGAAGAGCAGAACATTGGCGAATTTTGAAGAAAGAATTTAAAATTCTATTGACATTAACAGACGCCATTTAAGTGATGTGATTTGTTAGAATATAACATTTCAAAATGACATAAATTGTATTTTTCAAAAATAAAAGGTTTTTTTTTCTGTATCTTTTTGTTTTCGTTTTTATTGACATTTTAAATCAGGGCATCCTTTGTATTACTTGCCACATCCTATATTATGGTTTACAATATGCAACAAAGTAAGAGATGAAATGGGAGAAGAGATATTAAAAAACCTTAAGAGTGAAATCTCTAAAGGAGATTATGGTAGGAAAAAACAACTAGCATGATTGAAAAGAAGAAAAAGACAAGGAATACACAAAATTTATTGGAAACAAGAATAAAAATAGAAGGAATTGAAAAACCAAAAAAAATGGACTGAAGAGGTTTTAAAAACAGAACTAAACAAAAACTGAATGTAAAAAAGTACTATAAAGTTGACAGGAAACAGCAAAAATAGAAGAAAGTTAAACTCAGCTCCCACCCTCAACACGTCAGGGCAGACAAGGCTTTGTATAAAGTCTTGATTATACTAGTATTAGTATGTATATATATATATATATATATATATATATATATATATATATATATATATATATATATATATATATGGTAGTAACGATGCTAATTAATCACAATTCAATTACAATACTATTTACGTTAATTAATAAGAAAATCCTAAACTGAGGCCATCTATTTGTGAAATGTACAGTTTTTTAAATGGACACTTTAAGACATATTTAATCATATTAATCTGATGTTATTATAATGTCTACATATTCGAATATACGGTAGGTAAATAATGATTTTATTAGCTAATACCTAATTCATAGGAGCCCCACTTTCAAAATGGCATTTTTCCAGATTCCAGTTTTCCTACGTTTCTGTAACCGACTTCGTATTTTCTAAATAAAAATCGATTATCTCGTATTTCACATTTGGAACATGGCCAAGAAAAGTTTAGAATTCTTGCAAAGACATTAACACTGAGAGTTAATAAGTATTATGTTTTATTATTTTCTATGTCGACGTTGCCCTTCTCGATATATATCCTAAATCTCATTAGAATTATTATTCATCAATAACGTATTGAATTATTGGTAAGATAATATGTTTAGAATTACCCAACACTCTATTGCAAAGCCTCGTTAAATTTGGACAGTTGTTCGACAATACACAGTATGTCAGAAAAATCTAACTTTTTCAATAAAAATAAAAATAATTAGTTCTTTTCACAAAATTACTTCTTTTTATTTAAAATACACTCCTTCCGCATCAATATACTGCTCGGCACGTTCAACCAATGCAAGCATTTATATGTTTATGTCGTTTCTAGGAATTGCCTCAATGACGCTCATCACTTTGAACTCTTTGGACTTGTGTAATACTGTCCTTTCATGTTACTTTCATGTTCCTTTCATAAAACGTTCAATTTGACTTTCGGGAATAGGAAAGAGTCACATGGAGCTAAATCAGACGTATACAGAGGATGTTGAAGCATACAGACTTGTGTTTTGCCAAAAATTTACAAACAGCAACAGCCCTGTGAGATGGTGTATTATTGTGCAACAAAAACCAACTTCCTGGCGCTCGGTACTCGGTCCATACTTGAACAATTCTCTTCCGCAAATGTTTCATAACACCTAGATCATCTTCGCCAGTGACATTTTTAATAAGGTCCTTGCAAATTTCAACGGGAGCAATTTCTTGTTTCTCATTTAAGGCGAAAGGAAGAAATCAGCACAGACTTTCCGTTTGTTTAAATCATCTGTCAAAATTTTGTGAATTATACCCTTGTTTGTACTCAATTCCTCCCCTATCCATATCACAGTCGAATTCGCATCGCTGGCGATCATTTTACCCACTTTTTCCACCAACTCATCACAATTTTTGTCTTTTAGTCGGCTTTGCTTTGGGTCGTCTTCTAAAGCATCACGACCTTTTTGGAATTGCTTATAGTACTCGAATAATGTATCTGTAAAACTTTTACCGAGCTTGAAACAAAATTTAATATTCGCACCTTGTTTTGTCGTGTTTTTGTGACGAGGTGACAAAAGGTACTGTCACATTAAGCATTATAATTTGACAATCGATTGTAATCATGGTGGTCTCATTTTATAGAGGAGATATACAGCTTTCGGATTATATATTGTTTCAATAGATGACGCTAATAGTTTTCTTTAAATTTAAAAAGTTCCATTATTTTTAGTGTGTGTAATATAATCTCTCATTTCCTGATAACTACCTAAAGTAAATAATTGAATACAGAAATAGAAAAGAAGAAAAGAATAGAAATAAAATTTTTGGTTATGTCAAAAGTAAATTATACTCGTGTAAGGATATCATCAAAAAAAATGTAACCAATGAGAAGTATAGTTATCAATATAAAGCCTTAATAAAACGACGTGTTTACAAAACCTTCCATATAAAAATGTATCCATGGATTAATGATTAAAACACTTGATATTTGTTTCACAATATATTTAAGATATTCTCTGACATGTTTCGGCCTCGCGACCATTCTCAAAGAGAGTTATGTATAAACTAAACTAAATTTTCAAAGTTCTGTCTAATGGAAGTCTATTTTTTTCTTCGACTGTCTCCTTAAATTTATGATACTTTCAATAATTTTCGAAGTTTAGCTGGGTATTTGTTACCGCGCAATCAATTAAAACTATTATGGTATGGAATTATCGATTTCCACCTATCGAAAATTTAAAAAAAAGTGTCGATCTGTCCTTTACCATTTTAAGGGTATCCTGTAAAACTCGAAAATTAGTTAAATATATAGACATGTATTGTACATGTAATGTTACAAATGCTACTGCGGAAGCATATCAACTTTTGAAAGTTTTTGTTTTAAATCTCTTGACCTCTTGACCACTTAGAGAATGTACTCATCTACTTTTCTGTGATTCTCGATGGTGACATAGCAAAGGCTGAAATTACCAGTTAAAGTTAGGAATGTTATATGACTACAGAAGAAGCCATCTTAGAATAAATAAATGTATTTAGAAAAGCACTGTTAGCACTTATTTCTTTCCAAAACGATTCGGTCTTGCGGTCGATGTTGATGGTTGTCATGGGTCAACACATGGTTTTTTCCCGTTTTGGATTCCCGAAATATATATTTTTTTCATCTGTAATTATGAGGCAAAAAAAATTTTTCATACCGAAAATGCAAAACTTCGCACACTGTTTTTCGGTTTTTCTGCCTGTCTGTCCATCATTCACCAGATGTGGTCCCTGTTTTCCTGCTTTCTGGATCGACCAATATTTAACCTCTCTGCCAATTGTTGTTAAATTTGTATATCGTCTTCTTCCAGCAATGCTTGCAATTGGGCGTCTGCAAATTCCTTTATTTCACCTGGGCGTTCTTTGTCTTTCAAATCGAAATTTCCATTTTTGAATTGTCTAAACCAACACCGTCTTGCATTAGAACATTGTCCCGGCAAGTATACCATGGATTTCACTTTCCCCAAGTATACCATGGATTTCGCATTTTTCCTTTGATTAAACAAGGAAAGAAGTAAATGCGGCAAATGATCTTTATTTGGCTCAAAACTCGACATGTTTACTACACGAAAAAAATATAACGCTAACTCGAAATCGTTTAAATATCAATGGCGTTTTGAAAGGTACTCTCGTAGCAACAAATTGATATAAGATATTAGACTGTGAAGCGACCATTGTTTCCAGAGCCATTTCTTAAGAAAAATAAGAATTATTAACCACCACACCTGGTAAAACTAAGGATTGGATTGGATTGGTGCAAAACTTCGTCCCATTTTTGGCACCAGGTGGAACTACATCGCAAAATCGAAGTGTTATATACCTTACATGTTGATCAATTCTTTTATTGGAACCTTCGGTGTGAAACACTAAACTCAAAGAGATTTACCACTAATCACTTTTTTTAAAGTTCTCGACGCACGTTTCGCTAACCATGTTAGCATCATCAGGAGATGATTTAATCTGAGATTAAATTATCTCCTGATAATGCTAATATGGTTAACGAAACGTGCGTCGAGAACTTAAAAAAAAGTGATTCGGTGTTTAGTGGTGGATTTCTTTGAGTTTACTTTACACGTGTAAAATGTTGATGTTCTTTAACAGAAGAAATTTCAGCGAGTATTTGGAAAAGCAATTGTGATGAAATGAAATGGCAAGAATGCTACGCAGATGCAAAAGAACGTATGTGCTGGGTACGGTCTTTGACTATTGGTGCCCTAAGTCGCCCAGAAAGTTTTGTGAAAACAATTTTAATCTTACCGATGGTTCTGGACTATCGGCGGAGGTTGATGGTGATGAAATATTGGCTGAGACATGGAATAGACATCGAACAACTCGGGAGATCGAAGAAATTCTTGAAATCAGCCAGTTAGCAATGTCAAGATGATTGTATGAAACAACCAAAAAAAAATTGATAACTGTAATTTTGCTAGCGATTCCTTACTGACGCAACGATATCGATCCATGTTTAAAATGGATGGTTATAGATTATAAAAAATAGATTGTATAGTGGGTCGTTATTATGTATGGAAATGATCAAATATCTGGACAACGCTTTAAGATTTTTTAATAAAAATTTAAACACAAGATTTAAAAAAAAAATCAGGAAATGTTTGCGACTTTTTGGGTATATTTTCATTTTATTTTTCTTGCGAATATAACTTATTTTTTTTTAATGTAGTATTTTTTCTGAATACAACAATGTAAATATTGTATTGTATTTTTCAAAATAAATTTTTAAACATGGCTAAAAGGTATTTCGGTCTCAATACGGTTAACTTGGTCAATATCGGAATAAAAAATTTTTTAACATAAACCCGACTTTTTAAATGGTCCCACAAAAAAAAATGGTGGTGCCAATCGTTTATTATAAGCTATTACGTAATAACCAGGCCATTAATTCGTAGAAACATAGTTTACAACTAAATGGTTTGAAGTGAGCAATTGACCAGAAGCGGATTGAAATAGCCAACATAAAGGACGGTGTCTTTCATCGAGGAAATGCTAGACTACACATGTCTGTAGTCACCCTCACAAACTTTTACAACTTGATTGGGATGTTTTGGTCTATTCCCTCTACTCTCCCGACTTTGAGGTCGCTCACTACCATTTATTTAGATTGTTTTTGAGTACGGGATTATGATCATCGAATAGAACGAAACATATTATATTGACTAAATGTAATTTTTAGTAAATAAAATTTATATTTCTTTTTCCTCAAAAATAAAAATGGTATGAACTTTTGCATCAACCCAATATTACTTTTCAGATAATTTTAAATGAAACAATAATTAGAATCGTATTTTTAGATTATATAAAACTACCCACCACCCTGAACTTATAATAATTCATTCTGACAACACAGACTAAAAACATGTCTGTGTTCTCGGTTTCGTAACCCAAAATTTACATAAAAACGTTTAGGCGAAATTCACTTACTCGACAATACCTTTTACGTATTTTGTTCAATTTCTATTTCTAAGCGAAAGAGAAAATCAGCACGAGGAACGACAGACACATCGTAATTATTACGTCGAAAAACGGTTAATATTATTGCAACTTATCTAGTATCTTATTTCATCTATTTGTAAAATAGATGAAGTAAGAACTCGTCCATTATTATTGGCATATTACCATAATATTTAAATTAATATCATGATAATGTTTAGTTCATGTGTAATTAAAAAATCTCCCCCAAAACAATATCAACATTTGTGAAGTGATTCAGCATATTTAGTCACGGAAATATTTCAGTTGGGTAATTAACTTTCTATTATCAAACACTAATAAAACATAAAAATACTGGTAAACCTTTGAGTACTGAAGCAGGCACTTCAGCAAATAAAATATAAAAATAGGTTTATCAGTTATCTTCATGATACTAATATAAGGTGGATTACATATTTAAATACATTTGTATGATATTTTTTGTATCATATTATAATAATTTAATTATACTGGATTGTCCGGAAAATTCGCAGGCAGTTGTTAAGAGAGAACGAGAAACGCTTATAGCAAATAGTTTATGTAAGTATGTATTTTGTCAAATATGTAATTACAACTTATTACCAAGTAGAGCCATAATACATTTTTGTCAAAAAATGTCAAAATAGTTTTTCCCCACCCATTCTCTTGTATTAAAATATATCTCATATAAATAGGAATAGAAGGTAGTACGAAGGTGCGATGTCCGGTGAATAAGGTGGATGGGGCAAAACATCACAATTGAAGTTCAAACATTTTTCAGGGTCCTGGTTGAGACGTGTGATTATGCATTGATATGATGAAACATAACGGCTTTCCTGTTTGCTAATTCAGATCGGTTTTCTTCAATTGCCGCGTTCAACCGATATAATTGTGAACAGTAGAGTCGGTGTTGATGGTTTGGTTGCCTGAAAGAAGCTAAAATTGTATGGGTCCCTTCCAATTCCACGAGATGTAAAGCATAATTTTCTTCGGATGAAGGTCATCTTCCACCGCTGATCATGGCAACCTTCATGATTTTTTCGTTGCACGTTTGCACAAATCCACTTTTTACCTCCAAGTACCATCTGCTTCAACTTTTTTTGTGCACCGTAAAAATCAGGTAGCGCACGGAACGTAGCTCGAACTGAGCATTTATTTTGATAGGAAAGTTTAATGATTCGCAGGCGCATTGCCCAACATTGTAACTTTCCATGATGATTTGCCCAATATTAATTACTATAACCTCCAAATTTGACAACTGTAACTTCATCAACATGACCACTATATACTGTCAAAGTTCGAGGGCCCATATTGGAAAACCCTCAATCAAAACAAACCACAACTGACTTTCAACAAAATGATGCCATTATTAAAATAGGATATAAAATTCAATAAATAAAAGTTCATCAAATTTCAATTTTTAAAGTATAACCAATGCTTAACCGTTTTTTCTGTCAATATAAAATTTCGATTCGCTACAAAACACAACTGACACTTATCTTATATCTCTCATTATCTTATTATCTTATCTTATCTGATATCTCTTAACTTATCTATCTCAGGCAGAATGATCAACTACACCACGTATAGACGTCGATCTCAGGTTTCAGCTTTGAGATACAACACAAAATGGAATCGATATGAAAAAAGTCCAGTGAACTTTCTTTGGCGGTATGAAGTATGTATTTCAGTTGGTCTTCCATACTCTTACTCAATCATACTCAATCTCAATCCATACCCAATCTCATAAAGTAAGAATTTTAATGCGGCGACCTTGATTTGTGTTGTTCTTTTTCGACAAACCCTGCAAGTTATAATATTTGACAATGCCTTAATATATAAATTTCAATTGAGGCTAGTGTCACTGGCATCCCAATTATGCAGCCTACCTCAAACTCACTAAACCGAATAAAATTTCTCTCCTCTTGCTCTAAACACGATAAGTTATCGAATTGAACACAAACAAATGGGCTCAATAACGCAGCAATCCAGTACAAATATGGAAGATATTACGAGGGTACAATAAAAGGTAATTTAACGTCCCGATACATGGCGTTGCAAACGCAACATTTCTGAAAAATAACTTCGTCTTTTGTAACTTTGATCAAACATGGATTCATCACTATACACCAAAAATGAAGGAATAGTAAAATCAGAGGATTTTTCATGCAGAACGATTTTTCTTCGAAGAAGGCGAAGATTCCTTCATCGGTCGGAAAGATCATAGCCACTGGTTTCTTGGATTCGCTAAGCATTATCTTCATCGACTATGTGGAAACCGGAGACACATATAAAAGCACAAAAGATTTGATAAATAAACGTTCTCATTTGTCGTTGCAACAGAGATATCAATAAATTTGCGCTACGAATTGATGCTGTATCTACTCTATTCTCCGACTTGAAGAAATGGTTGAAGAAGTTCAAGAAATTCAAATCAAATGAATCATCGCCGAAACAGAGAAGGACTATTCTGAAGAATCGTAATTCCAATGAAAAGTTGGGACTTAGTTGGTCGAAGTATATCGAGCTAAAAGGAGACTATGTTGAAAAATAAATCAATTTTCGATAAATAAAACGATATTTCATTTAAAAACCCTCGTAAAATAGCAGATAATAAAAATTAAACAAACAATAATTACCCACGATGACGCTGATCTATGGTATAATCTAAAAATTTTATACCTGTGTAAATATGTAAAACCAAAGAATTATTCATCAATCAATTATACATAAGTCAAAAGAAAATATGAATGTTTAAAAAAGAAAATGAATCGAAATAAAAAACCTTCCAAATTGATGAATTGTCATTATTAATTATAATCTCATTTAAATATTCAATCAATGGTGAATAATTTTAACCTTATCATATAATTAACGGTTATTTATTAGATGTTATGCAGGCTTCTAGGCGATTATGAAATCTAATAATCTGACGAGTGATAACAGACACTAAAATAAATACCTTGACTGTTTAATAAAAATTCATACCGAATGATTTCTTTCAGCTCGCATTGCTTTCATTTAATGAGTATCTACAGATTCTGATTTATTTTAAGCAGAATCATCATATAGTCATAAAAAAAAAATTATTATTGCGCAATAAATAAATTGCTTTTTAATTAGAGATATGAATGTTGTATATGATATTGTTTCCAAAAATAGAATTCTCATTTTCTTGAACATTTTTTCATTCTTGATATTGACCCTTAAATATATTTCGAGGTTTAGAAAAGGGAAGCATTATATTTAAATAATTTTTTCCACTGGCATATTGGCAATCCGAAAAATAAAAAGTTTTTCAATAACGTGTCAGAACTTTGAAACGTAATAGCGGCAATATTGCCTGAATAAATAAACAAAAATTAATATAATTTAATATAGTTTAATAAAATTTTCAGTGTATTTAAAATTCTATGTATAACACATGCACTTTTGCAGTCACACACATGCAGATGCACATGCACATGCACACACATGCAGTCACACACATGCAGTCTCTTTTACAAATAGCATTTAATTTGAAAAAGACGTTGGGTGTCGAAATAATTGTATACATACAATTTTAAATATTTATAATGAATTTCAAGAAGAATTTCATGAATATTAAGTATCGGCTACCTCAGTCAAATTTAATTCTGTTTGAAGTATAAATGTTACTCATAGACTGCTGTGATCAGTACATTGTATCAATTCACTGTGGAAATATACATTATATACAATTAGGTTCTTTAGATACAACTCCGAAATAAGCAGGTTTTCGATCTTCATATGGGACCAATGGCTCCTTACACGTCATTAACAGCCTAATAGAAAAAATCCGTTGAATATATTACACTACTAGTAGTAATATTTGTGGATTACGAAAAAGTGTTCGATTCTATGATTCAAAGCGATATGTCGAAAGCGCTGGCGGACTGCTGAATATACTACATATATTTTGCTATATTTCAACATACTTAAAGTCATGCAACAGCAAATGTAAGTATACACGAAAAAACTAATTAATTCAGAGTGAAGTGCATGTTCAAGAATGTCAATGTGGAAGTTCTACCTTGGCATACACGTCCGTGTGGAAGGTATACATATCAGCGATGAAAATCTTAACCACATTTGGTTTGCTGATAATATTGTGTTAATCTCTAAGATTACCTAAGTAAGGTAAATAAATGCTATAGAATTATAGTTATAGAAGCAATAGAATGACGAATGACTTATCTGAAATAGAATGTGCCTACTGGGGCTGGATACTGCGAAATGATGCTCATGGGGATAACTAGAATAAGTGGAAACTATTGAGATAAACCTATATATTACAGTGGACAAGACAGGCTACATTAAAAGGTATTTGAGAAACTATACCTGTTGGAATTGGACGGATTTGTGAAAGAACCACACTTGGATTTTACACCACGATAATGTACCATCAACACATCCATCCTTGAATACGAATTTTTTATCGAAAACTCAACGAATCACGACCAATCATCGTATTCAATCAATAAAACAAATTTGGCAAAAAATGTTGAAGGTCAAGAGGAAAATGATTGTAAGAAATGTTTCGACTATACGATTATTCACTGGTATAAGCGTATCGCATCAGATAGCGTCTATTTTGAGGCGATAAATTTAATCTGGATGACTAATCAAATATTTTATGTTCTATCAATTTCCGGTATGTATTGGACACGGTATGTATTAGCAATCTATAATTCTCTAGATCTGGGAGTGTATCGCTATTGATTTTTAAAAAAAACACGTTAATATTAATAGATTCAATGGAGTAAAAAGTACATTCGAGCAAAGGGTAGATGCTATTCCTGGTTGGCGGGATTAAATGCTACATGATTCATGAGCTTAAATTGAATTGTGTCAGAACGGAAAAGACTATTCTTATTCTCTAGATTTATCATCACAAATATATTTTTCGTCAGAATTATTCTTCGATTTTAAACGGAATTGATTGTTTACGTTTCGTATGGAAATATTCTGGTAATGAAATCCAAATATTAATATTAAGTTATAATAATTTGAAAAACTCTCTTGGCTTTAAATTTTCGTGGATTATTAAATGAAAATGTTTATAAATGAAGAAATCCAAATATACCACGAACAAAAACACAAAGTTTGAACATTTTCCGCTCGGAATCGACAGATGGTGTAAGTAGTGCAAGGCACAGATGGTTGTTATTATTATTTATATTCTAAATCATATAATACATTCACCAACATATAATACATACACCAACAAACATGTTAATGTTTTAAATCGAGATTTTGAACCCGAGACCGCTCGTCGCCTATCAAGCGACTCAACCTGATGTACCACGGCACCCGGCAGGCAATTGATAATACATGTGATTTTTAGCGCCGGTGAAATTTTTATCTCATGTTTTTGAAGATTTATTAAATTATGACCTGACAAGTTATTTGGCCAAACATACTAACATAGTAACATGGTTCTATTAAAAATAAATTATATTTTAAACAGTTTTTACTTTCGAAAAGCAAAAAAAAATATTAAGATTGGAATGAACGGAGTTATTCTTGGTGAAATGAAACCGAAACGTGCGAAATTGCAATATGAGGTGATCAGTTTTAATATTGCTAAGATTCAATGCCTAATTAAACTGTATATTTATCTTTCTAAACAGGATTTTCTATTATTATAATCATTAATAGAAAAAAAATTAATTTAACTAGAAGTTTTCTAAACCAATTAATAGTAACAATGTGTAAAAAGTAAATATTGGATAATGGAAATCGAAGGATTGATTGGGTGATTAAAAGGATTTAAATTGGAAAAAAACACTTTTTTAGTATTTTAAAATTAATGACTGAATTTTTATGGAATGTTGAACTACACTTTCCCATTTAATATGAAAAATTATGTAAAACAAAAAACCACCTCAGCTTCGGTTACAAATCTTGGTTGTTGGTGTACCAAATTTTTGATTACAGAGTGGAATCTTTCACAATCCCATTATCTTTAATCAATTTTGTTTTTGTGGATTGAAGCCATAAGGCTTGGATTTTAGATAACCCTATAAAAAAACGAGCCGGTATTAAAATACCGACTTTATATGATTGGAAACGGGTATGATGGAGCGACGAATCAAAATTCAAAATGTTTGGATCTGATCCAATCTGGAGTTAGTTATGTTACGCCCTGTTGGAAAAGAATGCATCGCAAATACACAGTTCCTACTGTTAAGCATGGAGGTGGATCTGTCATGGTCTGGGTTGCTTCTCGGGTTTTGGGCTAGGTCTATTACACCGCTTAGAAGGGATTCTGGACAGATTTATGTATCGCGGTATATTAGTGAATATAATCCGGCCTTATATTATAGCAATTCTTTATAGATCAAGACATTATTATTTTAAAGTGGCCATCGCAATCGCAGGATTTAAATCCTATAGAAGACATGTGGAATCACTTGAATCGGCAGATTAAAGATAATAATTACTCCAGCAAAGAAAATCTATATACGGTATTAGAAGAAAAATGGGAAAGTATTGATCATATCTACATTAATAAACTTCTTGAGTCAATACCTACAAGATGCCAAACAGTTATTAGTAACAACGGTTAAGCCACAAAATATTAGGCAAATTATTTACTATTTTGGCTTATTTGAATTGTAATTTAATTTGGTTTCATATAGATCTTGGTAATATTAGTTTTGTCTAGATATTTTTGTCCTGTAAGAATTCAACTTTTTCATTTCTCTTCACGATATTATTTGGATATTTAGATTAATGCTCTATATTTATACAACGTTTATAGTTAGAAATAAGAACATGTGTATGTTTTAAGAGTAAAAATAACTTTAACTTAGAAATTATAAAAATTAACTTTGTCTATATACTTTTGTCCATTACTATATTTATAATAAAATACCGACTTTACCTGGCTTTGATATGACATAATTATTTTTTGATAAATAAATCTACAAATTATTTTTATACTATTACGTAGCATTTGATCTGGCTTCCCATGTGGAGAGAAGACCGGCCAACTTGTGATGTGTCTTCATTGCGGGTTTGAACTCCCTAGAGTCACTTGGTGGTCCGTAGTAATTATTTTCGTGACACCGATTTTTCTGGTGCGCTCTAAAACTCTTGCAAAATATCGACATGTCTATGGAAACAGTTTTTTATCAAAAGCCAGGTTTTCAGGTGGCTTAGGGCATTCACAGAAAGCCGAGACCGAGAAAAAAGGCCAGAATGCGCAAATCTAAGATCAAAAGCATGATGATTTGCTTTTTTGATAACGGGCAGATTATCCATAAGGAAGGCCAAACGGTAAACTAGACTCCTGGGTGTTTCATCATGACAATGCGCCTAGCCACACAACGATTTCAATTAACAAGTTTTTGGCAAGTAAAAACATTCATTTGACAAGTAAAAATTATCTCTCTTATTCTGCAAACTTTAGTCGTTCTGACTTGTTTTCTTTTCATAAAATTGAATCAAAGAACACCATTTTGGGATATTAGAGAATATTGAAAAGTTCGTAACCGACCAGCTGAAGGCGATTCTATTGTCCCAGTGAATCTGTTATTCAAGTGTCTCACTACCACTGTTACGAAGAATAGACAAACCGTCATCAGCGGTATGTGATTGCCCATAGACAGCTATTTGAAAGGAGACAATGTAGAATTGTAATTTTAATCGAATAAAAATATTGCAAATATTCCGTAAACATATATTTATACTCCTTGTAAAAAAATACGCAAATAACAATATAATATACGTAAATAATATATAATATACATTTTCTTTTTCCTGCATTTAATGTTTCGCTCTTCCAATAGTACGATCTTGCGATAGTATAATCAATTACATTAAAGTATTTGTGTAGCGAATTGGGAAAGTACATCGCATAACACGAGTTCTTAAAAAAACAACTGCTTGTCTGATATAATCTGTATATTCTGAACTTGACTGCGTAAGAAAATTGTTCCTCGTTAAAGGTCATTAACAAAATTTGTTTGTGGTGAAGGAAAAACATTCAGCGAGATTTTACGTTTCTCGAAAGTAATACTGGTTGCAATAACCGCAGTGCTAAAGGTACTAATTCGATAGGACGACAGCTATGAAGAAATGAGTTAAATTCTCGCCAAGGGTATGGATGTTTTTATTTGTTTACGCTGAACAATGACAGTTTATTAGAAGAGGAAATAAGAGGAAAGTATATCGATGAATGTAACCGAGCTCGATAAGGCCCAATGTCCTCTGAAAGATCATATTTTAACATTAATAATTAGATGTATGTATGTATATCATCACCATCATTAGTAGTGTATGTATCATCACCATCAGTGTCCATCCACTGCAGGATGAAGGTATCGTCAGCATGCTTCTAACTTTCACGGTCCTGAGCTTTCCTCTGCCATTCGGGTCCAATATACTTAATGATGTAATCAGTCCATCATCCCCATTCCGATTTCTTTACTCTTCTATTGTTATCACATACTTTCGTTTGTTTCCTGATATATCTGGAAGGCTTTTTGTCCCGTCTTGTAATGTCAAGCATACATCTTTCCATTCCTCTCTGTGCTACCCGAAGTTTTTGAATTTATTCGGATGGAGTGTCCAGATTTCACGTTTGTATGTCATAACGTGTAGGATGCACTGATCAAAGACCCTTTTCTTCAGGCAAAGTGGGTGTTGAGCCTACCAAATGCCTGCTAACCACATTTAACACGGCGTTCCACCACCTAGATGGTATCCACCTCCATTAAAATCATCTGCCCAAGTATAATGTGGTCCACAACCTCCAAATCCCTTCCTAAAATAGAAATGCTTCTATGTGAAAGAAAACACTTCAACTTTGTTTTAGATCACTATATTTAATAGAATAATATTTGACGTGACGGCCGTTTCGTAGTAACAACTACATCATCGAGACGCTTGAAAATCTTTCTATTATTTGAAATTCTTCTGTTCTTGACAAATTTATTGAACACAACCTGGCTCTTTCAGATATATTTTTGAGTCAAATTGTTCTCCAGCAATTTGCAGCTCTTATTTGCATCTTTGCAACTCCTTTGGATCTTATGAAAGGAGAACGGTATCATCAGCGAATTTAAGATAACTTAAATATACACCATTGACCATTATACCATCCTGTTCCCAATCCAGATTACGGAATACTTCTTCAAGATAAGCTGAGAAATGAATAGGCAATATTGCATTACCCTGCTGTACACCCCGTCCTACATCAATTCCAACTTCAAAATCATCAAGGTGAACTGTTACAGTAGCTTCATCATATATCGATCCTAATATGTTTATATAGGCTTTGTCTACACCCTGGCTAAATAATGCATCTATTACAACCTGCTTTGAGATTGAGTCAAATGCTTTTTCGTAGTCGATAAAAGCCAAGCACAGTGGCATGGTATATTCGTTGTGCCTATTTTGAGTACAATTTAGCCGATGTTTTATGTAAAGTCCGAGTAAAGCTTTTAGAATTTAGAGTTTAGCATAACAGTTAATGTGTCTTTTTTTGTTTTTCGTCGATTCTATAGCTGTTGTCACTTCCTCCACTAGAATATACGGCATTAGTTTTTTTATGGGTATTGTAATATTTGATTAATTGTGATCTTTATAAAATTGTGAATAACATTTTCTGAAAACCTCTAACATTTCCGTACGCGCCCTGCACACTGTTCCATCCTCACTCATTAGGGCATAAATTTGCGTCATTTTCTTTCTCAGCTTCTGTTTGGCCTTGTTAATTCCAGTGTTTTCTTCCAGATTTTTTTGCATTAGCTGCATGTTGAACCTTCCTAATACTAATAATAAACCTTAAAACGTAAAATACATAGACTGATTTTATTGTTTCGGCTATGAGATGTTCATTTAATTATTTCTACTTTAACTCTACTGCTATTTTCATAAAATTGGGCTATTTGTCTAGTTAGCCTATTGGGATTTATCCGTTTTATGTGTCCGTAAAACTTAAGTCTTCTTTTTCTCATATCGCTATGTATATCTGTATATTGTTTGATTTCTAGGTTTTCTCGAAGTCAGTATGTTGTGCTATTTACTTGTTTGGGCCATAAGGTTTTTCTTATAATTTTCCGTAAAATTCTGTCTGTAAAATAACTGTGTTGTAATGTCTTAGTTTTGTGTTTTAAGATATGCATTTTTTGTTGTAAATATTTTGTGTAAGTCTCAATGCAGTTTCCATTTTTTGACATCTACCCTTATTGGCCCGTTTTCCATAATTATTTCACCCAAATATTTGAATTGAGACACTCGTCTAATGTTACCATATTTTTTTTTTAGAAATGGTGTTCTTAGTCTGTTGCAGGTCATGTATTGCGTCTTTTTAAAGGCAATTTGGAGTCCTACCTTTTCTGCTGTTTCTTTTAAGATTTCAATCTGTTTTTGTGCCGTTAATATATCTTGAGCCAAAATTGCTAGATTATCAGCAAACGCCAGACAATCAATTTTGATGTTTGTTCTCCCCAGTTTAATGGGCTGGTCAATGCTCAAGGCAGACTTTTTTTCATGTCATTCCTGTATTACTGTTTCTAGAACACAGTTATATAAGTGTGGCGAGAGTCCATCCCCTTGTCTCACTCCAGTTTTAATTTCGAAAGGCTCTAAGATGTCACCCATGAATTTAATTTTTGACCTTGTGTTAGTTAGTGTTGCTTTAATAACAGCCAGCATTTTCAGATCTAGACCTTGTTCTTTCAAGATTTGAAATAAAAATTCGCGGTCAATAGAATCATATGCTTTTTTGAAATCCACAAATGTACCAACGAGATTTTTATTGTACTGTTCTTGATGTCTTAAGATCAACTTTAGATTCAGGATCTGTTCGGATAGGATCTGGCCAACCGACCAGGTTCGATATTCACCAATTTCAGGTTCCAACTGTCCTTGTGCTCTGTCTAGTAGACATTGAGATAGAATCTTCTAACAAACTGGGAGAAGAGATATCCCTCTATAGTTGTTTACATCCGTTCTATCTCCTTTCTTATGTAGTGGATGGATTAGAGCATCTTTCCAATCTTTCGGAATCCGTTCGGTTCGCCAAACTTCTTGTAGAATTTTGGTTATTTACTTGATTGTACATGGACCAGCGGACTTCAAAATTTCAGCAGTGATTCCATCTTCATCAGAAGCTTTGTTATTTTTAAGTCATTTGATTTGCCTAATTATTTCATCTTCATTCGGTCGTAATGAATCTGGTTTGTTTAGGGTTTAGTGCTGGTAATCTGTTTAAGGGCTCAGGACAGTTTAGTAGTTGTTCAAAATATTTGGCAAGTTATTTGCAATTGTCTTGGTTATTTAGAGCTAATTGTCCGTTTTCATTTTGGAAGTAAATACTTTGAGATTGATAGCCTGTTAGTTTCATTTTAAATATTTGGTAAAAATTTCGGGTGTTATTTTTTGGAAATCTTTTTCTATTTCATTGAGTTGATTGTTTTCATATTTTCTTTTAGTTTGTCTAATTTGCCTCGTTGTTTCTTTTCTTACTTCCAAAAAAATGTTAGTTTTTTGCTGTTTTTTTATTGTTCCACTCTTTGATTGCTTTAGTTCGGCTTAATACTGCTTGCTCGCAAACTTCATCCCACCACGAATGTTTTCTGCGTTTTTGTAAACGGACCAAATTTAAGGCTGTTTTAATAATGTTTTCTTTCAATTCTTGTTAGTTCTGCGCTGGTTGTTTATCAAGCTTTGCTGTTAGTTGGTTGGTTTTATTTTCGTAGGGTCGAACTTTGGTATTAGCAGGAATATTTTGGAACTTTGGTATATATATATATATATATATATATATATATATATATATATATATATATATATATATATATATATATATATTTACACGATGCCACTGTTTGGCTTTTATCGATTATGACAAAGCATTTGATTCATCAAGGTATAGAGAAAGCCTATGTAAATCTACTCGGATCAATATATGATTAAGCCTCAGCGGCAGTCCACCTTAACGATCTTGAGGTTGGAATAAATGTAGAGCGGGGCGTACGGCAGGGTGACGCAGTATAGCCTCTTCTTTTCTCAGTCTGTCTGGAAGAAGTGTTCCGTAATCTGGATTGGGAACAGGATGGAATATAGATTAATGGTGCATACATAAATCATCTTAGATTAGCAGATGACATCGTTCTTCTTTCACAACACCCAGAGGAGCTGCAAAGACACGTACAAGAGCTGCGAAGGGCTGGGGAACCATTTGGCTTGAAAATAAACCAGAAGAAGAGTCAGGTCATGTTCAATAAATTTGCTGAGGACAAAAGGATTTCTATTTTAGGAACGGATTTGGAAGATGTGGATCTTGGGCAGAGGGTTTCAATGGAAGGGATACCGTCCGGGAGGTGGAACGACGCGTTAAATGTGGCTGGCAGGCATTTGGCAGGCTCAACATAAAGTTTAAGAGCAAACTGCCACTTTGCCTGAAAAGAAAAGTTTTTGATCAGGGTGTCCTGCCCGCTATGACATACGGAAGTGAGACTTGGACACTCACATCACAGTCAGTTCAAAAACTTCGAGTGGCATAGAGGGGAATGGAAATATGTATGCTTGGCATTACTTGACGAGATGGAACGACCTGCACATGGATCAGAGAACAAACGAAAGTGAAGTGACATCATTGGAAGAATAAAGCAATTGAAATGAAAGTGGGCAGGCCATGTAGCGAGGCGATGGGACGAAAGGTGGACCAGGGCGGTCCTGGACTGGATACCGCTTGATCGCAAACGTCCACGGAGAAGTCCGAAAACACGATGGACTGATGACATTATTAATTATATTGGACCCGAATGGCAGAGGAGAGCACAGGACCTCGAGTGTTGGAAGCATGTTGAAGAGGCCTTCATCTTGCAGTGGATTGATACGGGTTGATGATGATGCCATTTTGAGTCCGTAGAAGCTATTCAAGAGAGTTCACTGGCCACTTGGAAAGAAATACCAGTTCAGTATAAAACATAAAAGTCGAGTATAAAGAACACTGATAAAGAATGTGGGAATAAGTGAATTGCAGCGAGGGGGGATTACTTAAAAAAGACAAAATCAATTTGGATTAAGAAATAAATACTTGGGCTTTTATTTAAAGTCACCTTATTTCTTCATTATAGCAGTATATATAAAAATTTTACAACAGATATCAAGAGCAAGTATTAAAAAATAATAAAAACTTCTGAAGAGTTTTTAAAGTCAGTATTTGAAATTATCATAATACAATTCAAGAGTTAACGGCACCTGCTACGAAACGAACGAGAAAAAATTCAAATTCCCAATGAAATATATGTTACATATGTAAAAAGTATGCGGCCTCGATTTCAAGCTTGCATTAAATTAATTGTTAGATATTGTTTGAAGTAAAATCGAATAAACCTGATAAAAATGTAGGTATAGTTTTAATAAAAAATGATAATAACTAGATTTGGACAATTATTATTTATTTCACTATATGATTTCGAATTAATTTTCACCAAAATAACAAAATAAAATATTGTTTGTTATGCTAACACTTCGTAATATATTTAACAGATAACTTTCTTTTTTGTACTACATACGTGTGAGAAACACTAATAGCATAAAATGTTTATTTTGTTAACGACTATTAGATAAAATTGGTTATAGAATCATGAGCAACCAAAAACATTATGCATATTCGAATTTTAAATATCTGTTGCTCGTTAAATGGAAATTTGTCGATGTTTCGTTGAATTTTTATGCCATGCATATGTGAATTGGAATAAATTACGGATAACATTTTGGCATAGTGAACAGAAAATGTTTTACTTTACTGTTAAATAAAAAATGAATGTATGCATTTTTTTCGTATATTGAAACAAAATATTGTCATAATAATGGAATGTCTCGAAAATTCGTAGGGATTTTCCATTAGCAGTTAGTAAGTAGTAGTAAAAATCTGCCTGGATTAATAATGTTTATTTACATAATATTAATTTATGTTGTAGTACAATGTTTACTTTCAGATTCGCTTTGATTTGTCTTGCCTAGTCAAGTTTCATTCAAACTGAATATGTCGGTCGACAACTTGCTTTCTTATTTCAAAAAGGACAAGAATGCTGTCCAAACAAAAAATAATATATGTGCCGTTTACGGAGAGGGTTCTGTTGAAAAGACCATGATGCAAAAGTGGTTTGGTCAGTTCAGAGGTGCAAATCGGCTTCCCTTTTACCGTCCTTCAAGTACTAATCTGCGGAAATAAGATTCGCGCACTAGGGTCCGCGATAAAATAAATAAGTTAAATATTGATAAATCGATAAATCGATAAATTTTGCTGATTTGAAAAATAATAGGTAGGTCGCCAATATGATATGTAAATCTAAGGTTCCATTTCTGAAGCGGATATATACTTTGAGCTTCTTCCATGAAGATAAACCATCAACACTGACCTCTATTCTCCATGGTTAGATCGGCTGAAGGTAGCATTTGACGAAAACCGGCCAGAATTAGCAGACAGGAAATGCGTCGTGTTTCATCATGACATTGCATGACCACACGTTTCGATCAGAGCCGGGCAAAAATTTTTGAGCTTCAATTGAGATATATTGCCTTATCCACCTTATTCATCGGATATCGTACCCTCGGATTACCATTTATTCTACTCCTTCCATAATTGTTTAAATGAAAAATCTTTTAAAAAACGAAAAAACCGGTGAAAAACTGTTAACACATTTTGGCATTAAAGATGCCAATTTTTGGCAAAAAAGCATTATAAACCTACCACAGCATTGAAAAAAGGCTGTTCTCTTTCTCTTAAAAAAATCCCTACAAATTTTCCAGACACAATCATTTTCCTTATCAATAACCTGCTCCATCGAGCAGCTAAATTTGCCATTCTTGATCTCCGATTTTGGATTTTTTTAATCAAAAAGTGTTTTTCTATTTAAATAAATGATAATCTGAGGGTACAATGTCGTGCATATTAAAATGGATTATGCGTTGAAGAAGGGCCTTTTAAAGTGTAAATTTGGTCAAGTACGCATTTTTATTCTTAATTCACTAAATGATTAAAAAAACCTTTGATGTTATGCTGCTGTAATAAGCTATACACATTCTTTCTTGACTTTTGGGGCATTGATCTATCAGAATGAGAATCTTCAGACAGATAGAAATATGTCTATATGAACTTTGGAAACAACCTTTGGTATTTTCAAACATCCAGCGCTTGTAGGTAAACATCATATATGTTTTCTTTTCCAGCTATTGTGCTGCAATGCTTCTCTTTCCATACTGAAATGTCCAAATATTTAACTGTACTGGTCATTAATTTGACTTCTCAAAGAGAGTTAATATATGTAATATTCGTATGTAAAATACTAACTAAAGGACAACTAAAACTAAAAAAACATCTTTATTATAAAAAAATTTTAAACTTTATTTTATCACCTTAAACATTACATTCCGATGAAAGTAATACATGATTTGAGATTGACTATATAATCCTAATTTGAAATATTTAATTCAGAACAAGTTCAAAGAGCTGCCGCTCAATTTTTGTGGCGATCTGACAAAATATAACGTTAGCACCCTGGAAAAATCAATAAGTACTACTTTTTAAGGGTTTTAATATAGTTTTAAGGAGTTTACTGTAGGTTGTTACTATAAAAAACATTTTCGCAATAAAATAATTAATTGAGTTCATACTAGACAAGATATATTTTAGACCCTTTGCAGTCATTCTAACAAAAGTTGGAGTTCTGGGCGGAAAATTACTTATCTTGGATGCAATCATTCATTAGCTCTATTTCCGAATTTTGTACAACCAAACTTGTAATCAGATAAAACTATTTACTCCATTTGAACTGCTTTTTTTTCTGTACTTAAGCAAAGCAGTTAAATTATACATTTCGAGCCGCTTGTAGTACAGTCCCTGTTTTGTTTCGAATATTACGAAATTACGAATATTACACTCCCTGTTTTGTTTCGAATATTCCTCTTGAAATGAAAACTTTTATATATAGCTATATGATTTATATATAATAGATTTGATATTTCTTCCAACCTTTGAGTTCAATTTCAAATCAAGAATACATGCAGTTCGGTATGCTCAAACTTTTTCGCTTTTCAGTATTCTTGTAAGTCTACCAAACTGAAATCTTGAGTCTTGCTCAAAATAGCTCAGGTATTATTAAAAATGTTTTGACTGTAGTTTTCTTAATTTAAAATAGTAGGGTACTACATA
The DNA here is from genome assembly GCA_031761425.1 of Cosmopolites sordidus. Lineage (NCBI taxonomy): Eukaryota > Metazoa > Arthropoda > Insecta > Coleoptera > Curculionidae > Cosmopolites > Cosmopolites sordidus. The sequence continues at coordinate 380,293 of JARFXV010000330.1, forward strand.
ACGAGAACATTTTTCGATTAAAAGAAACGATTACATTTTTCGAACGATAAAAACTCTTATATTATATTTATACCAATCAATTTTAAATGTTATTATTTGCAAAAAAAAATATAAATGTTATATATCCATTAGAAACTAATCACAAATAACTGTCAACATTTATAATTACGCATATCAGATACATGTACGTATACAGAAATTTTATAGCCCTTAATTTATTTTTATTTTGTTTGGTTAGTCGAAATCAATATCAACTAAGTGTATATTCATCAGTCAATGTTTATAAATGGAATACCTTAAACAATGGAATGTGTGGCTATCTTTATCGCATATTAAGAAATCCCACGAAAAATATCATATATTTGCTATATATTTATATATTTCTTAATTTTATTGCATGGAATATATTGAATTATTTAAGAATTTTCATAGTATATTGATTTACCACTGTCTTAAATATTAATAATTTCTAAATATTAAACTTATGTATTATGTTTAATAGCAACTTTTTTATCAAAGGCATACATTATACAGTGAGTCACAAAAGTGTACATACACTACGCATTTTTTTAAAAAGGTTTAGCTGTTGGATTTTTTATTTTTACAAGTTACATTCCCATTTCTTCTATTGAAACCTTCGGTGTGAAACACTGAACTCGAAGACATTTACCACTAAACACCAAATCACTTTTACAAACTTCTTGACGGACATTTCGCTAACCATGTTGACATCATCAAGAGATGATTTAATCTAATCAGTGCGCGAGAGTAAATCATCTCCTAATGATGCTAACATAGTTAGCAAAACGTGCGTCGAGAAGTTGGAAAAATTGATTTGGTGTTTAGTGGTAAATCTCTTCGAGTTTAAATTTCCAACACAAATAAACAACAATAGACACAGAATCAAATTTTTAGTTGATAAAATACATTAAAAAATAAATAAACAGTTCTGAATAATACCTCACAAAGGTAAATATACACCTGAGAATGCATATGTATATATTATATAAAAAAAATTCTACAAAAAATTAATATTTTGTTGGTCCACCTGTAGTACTCATGACCGCTTATAATCTTCTGGGCACTGACAGGATTAAATTTTCCGTGACGTCTGGGGTGATTTCAATCCAAGCCGATTGTTTTTTTATATTTTTTGAAGGTAACTTATTGGAAATGTCGTATTTTTACTCTATTCTTTCAAACTCATCCCAAGATGCTCGATTGGGTTTAAATCGGGTGACTGGGGTGGTGAATGAAGTTGCTTAGAAACATTAAATTGGATCCATTCCTTGACAAATGCCCCTGTGTCTTTGGGATCGTTGATCCTTGTTGAAATATTCATAGATTTTCTAATTCCAAATGTTCAACTGAGGATAATAAATTATCACACAAAATTGCAGTAATCCATGTGGTAACCCATATATTCCCTCAATAAAAACTAAATTTCCCACCCCAGCCGCTGCCATAAAGCCCCACATCATCACACTACCTCCACCGTGTTTAACTATTGCCATCAAATTTTCGGGTTTTAACTCTTGGTTTGGTTTTCTCCATATTTTGCTTTTTCCGTCACATCCAGAAATGTTATATTTTCTGTCATCAGCAAATACAACAGTTTTCCAAAAATCAAAATCCTTGTCCAAGTGCTGCCTGGACCTGCTGCCTTCAAATATGAGTGGTTTTTTCCTTTGTCTCCTGCCATGAAATTTGATCTGAGAACTAATCCTACGTACCGTTTCGGTACTGACACATTTTCCAGTTTCTTTTAGAACATGACCGACCAATTTGACAGCACTAGTTTTGGAGTTTAGTCTAATTTCTTATAAAATTGTACGGATATCGCTTTCACTCAATTTTTGTGGACGCCCAGGTCTGGGTTTATTATAATGAATTAAAGTTTTTTTTATTATAGTCCAAATCGTAGTACGGTACAAGTGTACTGTTTTTGCAATTTCATTATAAGATTTTCCTTCACTTCGTAATTTTACAATTAAATTTCGAATTTGAACAGAAATTTCGTTTCTAACTTATTGGTACAAAAAGAATATACTTTAAAACAAACCTAAATGTTACTATTCCGTTGAGGTGGATGCCTAAAATGTATTAAAATATAATTTGCATTTCTGATAAGAATACTGGAAAACGGTAAATACATTTTTACTACTTCAATATTTCTTGCTGCATGTTTATTTTTGAAGTATTATTCAGGACTATTTATTTACTTGTTTTGAATTTAATTTGCAATTAAAATGGTTCCGTGGCTGTTGTTGTTTATCTGTATTGGGAATGTAATTTGTACAAATAAAAAAGTCAACAATCAAACCGTTTTAAAAATATAACTAATTTGCATGGTGTATGTAGACTTTTGTGACTAAGTATAATTTCTCTGCAAAAATTACTTCTATTTCTTCGGCATCTCTAGATTTTTAACGATTTTACATAGTTGTTTCAGCTAATTCTAAATATATTTTATAAGACTTAATTCTGGCTTATTATATATATATATATATATATATATATATATATATATATATATATATATATATATATATATATATATATATGTGTGTGTACAATACTTTCCACTTTCTTTACTATCTTTCTCCATTTTACTCTATTCATAGCTGCATCCTGCCATCATCCTAACCTTGCTGCTCTTCTTCTTCTTCGTCCATCTCCTCTTGACAATGCTTGTTTTGCCTATCTACTATCTGGCATTCTTAATACATGACCAAACCACCGCAATCTGGAAAACCTAACTATCTGAGTTATAGATGGTTTTCCGTATAGAAGTTAATTTATGCATTGGTTCTCCTTCCCCATATTGTCTCCTGTACTTTCACTCCACCAAAGTTTTCCTCAGTACTCTTCGCTCCAAGATATTCAATCTTTTTTCTTTTCTTTTATTTATTACCCAACATTCACAGCCATATAGTACCATGGGCTGAATAACTGTTCTGTACTACCTTAACTTTGGCAACTCCCAAATACTCAAATTATTTGACTCTTAAATTTATGTTTATTCTGTTCCGTTTTAATAATAACTTTGTTCTACATCATCCACGTCCTCTCCAATCTCCAGGAATTTTGTCGTATTTTCAATAATGTGCAGACCATATTATTGCGCTTTCTTTCAAACAGTTTAAAAGATTCTTGCTAGCTCTGTTGTTGTTCTTGACAAGAGTACTACGTCCTCTGCGTATGCTAATATTTGGCTCTTGCTATTGTAAATTGTTCCTCCTGCTCCTATTCCTCTCTCTCGGGAGTATTACCTCTAGCACAGCATTAAAAAGGACTGTATACAGGGATCTCCATGTTTCAATCCCTTTCCCACCTCAATTTTTTCTGTCGAAAGGCACCCCTCAACTACCACCCTGTATATTGTTTTCCTTTAGCTAATTCTAAATATATTTTATAAGACTTAATTCTGGCATATTATATATATATATATATATATATGTGTGTACAATACTTTCCACTTTCTTTACTATCTTTCTCCATTTTACTCTATTCATAGCTGCATCCTGCCATCATCCTAACCTTGCTGCTCTTCTTCTTCTTCATCCATCTCCTCTTGACAATGCTTGTTTTTTGCATATTATTGCGCTTTCTTTCAAACAGTTTAAAAGATTCTTGCTAGCTCTGTTGTTGTTCTTGACAAGAGTACTACGTCCTCTGCGTATGCTAATATTTGGCTCTTGCTATTGTAAATTGTTCCTCCTGCTCCTATTCCTCTCTCTCGGGAGTATTACCTCTAGCACAGCATTAAAAAGGACTGTATACAGGGATCTCCATGTTTCAATCCCTTTCCCACCTCAATTTTTTCTGTCGAAAGGCACCCCTCAACTACCACCCTGTATATTGTTTTCCTTAGAGCCGATTCTACAATGCAAGAATATACCAGGTATAAGCTACGTTCGGACGTATAACGGGCGTTTCAAATTTTATTCCAAGCAAAGCTTATATCTGGTATATTCTTGCATTGTAGAACGGCCTATAGTGTCATCTTTCTTATCTAAATGATCTTCTTCGGGACTTGGAGTACGTTCAATGCTTGGTACATCATCATAATCGTCATTATTCAGCCATTATCGATCTACTGCAGGATGAAGGCATATATATATATATATATATATATATATATATATATATATATATATATATATATATATATATATATATATATATATATATATTTATTGTTGGTAATTTTTGATATGGTCCTTCCTAAGAATGTAATTCTCAAGGGTGCTATATTTTTGATTGGCATTTCATCAAATGCTGACAATATAGTGACGTTTTTTTTTGTAATGTTATGAACTAATTTCATTTAAATTAAGGTTATTCTCATCTAACTTTTGGATTGTACTGGCTTCTACTTGCTAGAAATGCTTTACCAATGTTCCACTTTATTCTATTAATGTATGACGGGTACGGATTTCATAACACTAACTTCGTCAGGAATAAATATTTTCCATTTTCAAAGTATAAATAACCGAAAGTATTCTCTTCTAGTAGTTATAAGTATATTATATATATATATATATATATATATATATATATATATATATATATATATATATATATATATATATATATATATATATGATGAAAATTAAATATATTTAAAATCATTAAATTCTGTTGAATAATGTTGCAACACCAATAATGCGAAGAATAAAAAATATGTGTTGTATTTGGATTTAGAAAACTATTTGAATTTACGAAATACATATTTACATTTTTTTTGTTCCCAGAATAAATAATGTAATAATCCAAGTATGGCATTGTACTTCATATTTTGGCATTATATTATTTCACACATTTGTTGAAGATTATTTTTGAAAAATTAATGGTCACCCTAAAGTTGGTTAAAAAACAATCTTTTAACAGATTTTATTTCAATTTTTTATCGGATGCATACGTGAAAATAAATAAATAAATTACATGGAAATTTAATTGAAGAAAAATTTAGGTTACGATGTTAAAACTTTCTTTCCCAGAATATTTTAACCGGGTGTTGTTTCGTTATGGTAATCGCGTTACAAAAATAAACAAAAAGGAAATTCCGTAACACAAAATTGCAAACAAATGTTTATTATCATCGCTGATCTATTTTTGAAACCATCACAACACAAGCTCGCTTTGTTGTTTTCCAGATTAAAAAAAAATATTTCCGATTCGCTGCTACCGAATTCAGGGACTCACCTTAATTTTCTCGTAGGTGGTGTTAAGTTCCAGCCGATGCACAAAGGGATTGAGCAGTGGCTCGGTATCGCAATCAATCTGCGAAATACCGGCAGCAAATTTAGCATTCATCTTGAGTATGAGTTTTAGTTGTTAGTAACGTAAACTGAATTACACGCACATCGTACCACTGTGAACGCGTGACCAACGCGGATGCATAAACGGATTGAATGGAATCCCTTCGGATATAAATCAACGCCAGTCGAATGTGGTACACCTGAGAGGGGTCCCGGTTGCCACAGCGGTTGTACCCGACTGCTAGATTGACGATATTCATCGGTGAAAGTTGGCCTAGAATAGCGAGAAATTAAAGTGTAGTTGGCAACAGGGCATTGTCACGGTCGGCGAAAGTTGCGGATCGATAGCTGCACCGTTGCGTCTATTTCCGTGGCGCCTTATGCCTGAAAACTAGAGCTTCTTTCACATAGCTTAGAGCTGTCTGCTTTATTTAACATCCAACGGATGCGGCGGTTTGCGTGTAGATGGCGCAATGTTTCAAGCGTTTATTCGGTTGCCTAAAATGTGTGATATGAAATCTGATATAATAATTTTAAATATAATATTTATATATATTTTTAATACAGCATTCAAGTAGTATAATATGTTATAAAAAATATATTTCTCCTTGTTGAGTGTTAATAAATAATGAGTTCCTACATGTTTAGAACAATTCTTTTATTAACTGAAATTTGATTACCTTTTTAATATTTCGAAATTAATATAGCATAACAACTAATGATCCGCTATATGTTTTAAATAAACTATCTGATAACAAGATTGCCTCAATATTAGTTAATCTTTTTAACTAAACTCAGTGCCAAAATGTTCGAAGTCCCGTAGACATTTTAAAATATTTAAATATAATTTGGTTGTAGTGTTTTTTTATTTGTTTCAAAAGTTCAGTTCACTTTAATCAGAACACCAAACAATTATTATTAAAAATTGACATTGAAATAACCATGTTAACATTTATCAGTAGATTAAACCATCTCCTGATGATGTTAATATGCCTAGCAAAACACGGGTTGAAAAGTCGAAAAAAATTATTTGGTGTTTAGTGGTAAATCTCTTCGATTTTAGTATATTTCTTTATATTTAAGATTCCTTAAACCTTTAGAGGCTTTATCGCAAATTAATAGTTTAGTTCAGCTAATCATCAATTTAATTTTGTGAATTTGTATAGAAAAAAAATGTGTTATGCATTATGGGAAAAAAATGGTTTTAAGAAAAAAAACGATTAATTTTTTCATTACACGCCGTCAGAATAAGTTGTAGGGATATAAAACGTCGATTAAAATGAACTCTTTTATCGATTGCCAAGTTGATTCGATTCGAAGAGGTGTACTGAACTCATTATTCAACTGAAGGGCCATCTGTTCTGACAAGAAAAGAAAAAGACTCATTTTGTTAATTGCATCGAATTCCTGTAAGACTGCAAGAGCAATTACTGAGGAAACTAAAGTGAAAATAATATTAGGAATGTGCAAAGATTATTAGAAAACTTAAAAGGAAAATTTAAAAAGAAACCAGCATTAAATACTCTCCAGAAATTAACCCGAATTATTTTCACTGAAACAGTCATATCATGGACTGAGCAATGAAACAATATTTTTTTCTGACGAAAAAATAATTTTATTTGAATGGGCCTGATAGTTTTTTTTTTTCATGATCTCATCAAGGAAGGAAAATGTTTATCGCCCATTCATTCGGCAGTAATTATTACCAATTGGTTCGAACAAAATAATATTTCAAAATTAGACTGGACTACTGTTTCTCCAGATTTATTTATGCTTTTAAGATGAGTTTAGAGTGAATGAAGACAGGGTTCACGGGAAAAAATCCAAAATAAAAAATAAAACAGTTTCACTCATTACCAAAAAGAATTTTTCATTTAATAAAAGATGATAGATTCACCACAGAATATTAAAATGTTGTTTGTTTATATTTTCCACTTATCGACTTTCCTTTTTCCTGTAATACTGGGGGTGTTTAACATTTTGACACATCTAAAATTCACTAAAAAATGGAAAATATTATGGTTTTTATTTTGAGGAATTTTGTGGAAATATTTTGAGGAACGTCAGTTCAAGATAAGATGAATAAAAATTCATTTTTTTCGCTTTTTTTCGATGAATAAAAATTCAAGTCGCGTCACAATATTAAGTAATTTATTATTCTTTGTAAATATATTAGTTCGATTGCACTTCTCTCAATGAATTGACTTTTAACTCCACAGTACACATACCCAATAGCTTGATGGCTGGACTTTCTATATTGGCGTGATGAGGTTACTCCTCCAACGACGAGTCCCCATTATCCTTCTAACAGGTCTGTTGGCCAGTTTTTTTGGTATTCTATTATTTGTTGGATTTAAAACTGGCTGCAGCAAGGTATTAGGATGGCTTTCCAGTTTGTGGTTATGTTTTATGCTGCTGCTCTTGATTACGTCCTTAACATAAGGTATCTGGAAATCTGCCTGAAGAGTGTGGTTTGATATGTACCAAGGCATTGGCAATCATTCGTAATATTTTAGACTGGCATCTTTTGATAATGGTTACATTTGGTTTACTGCTACATCCCCAAAGTTCTATTCCATAAGTCCAAATTGCCTTAATGATTACTTTGTTCAATAGAATTTTCTTATCTAAAGATAAGCTAGACTTTCTTCCGACAAATCAGCCCAATTCTTTTGCTTTTAGGTCAATTTGTTTTCTTTTTTTTGACTATGTGGTTGTTTCACGTAAGTTTATTGTCCAAGTGAATACCTATATATCGTGAATGTTGGGATTTCTACATTATTAAAATGTACTTTAGGGCACTGTCTTTTCCTGAAAGTAAAGTTGACTTGCCCTGATTTTGTCTCGTTTAATTTAATTTTCAAATTTCGAGTCCAGATTTGAACGAGGTTCAGGTGAGTTTGCACTTTGTTTCAGGCTTCGATTGGGTTTATATTTGATGAAAGTAACAATTGAATTGACCAAAAAAATATGATATTTATTTTTGCTTTCCCCCTATTAAAGGTCTAATATCTCATGAACTATATGATCGATGACAACTAACAAGTTTTCCAAATGACAATAAAATAAAAATTACCAGCGTCGTTAGATAATACATAATAATATATTCAACAAATTCAAAAAACTCCTACTACTTCTGTTAAGCATATAAGTGGCAATGTTATAATCAGGTGATATACGAGGGTTGTTGGATAAGATCTTGACTGGACAAAGAAAACAAAATATGTACAGTGCTATTTTTTTAACACCTTACTATAAATAAAACATTACTCTAAATAAAACGAAACGTTAACGTTCAAAAGTATATTTTGTTCGTTACGCAAATTTATTACAAATAAAGAATCACTGAGAAATTTGTCTCCGTTTGGTTTTTTTTGTTTTTTACCCAGTGATTCTTTATTTACCTAAGAACAGATACTTTTAATACTTTTTTGAGTTTTATAGCATGGCGAAAAACCCAAAAAAAGAAAACAATATTTGAACACGCCACAAGAATTCTAGTTTTAAAGTTTTGTCAGCTGATATTTCAATAACTAGTTGTGAATCTCAATAGGTAATTCAGCAGCTACACCAACATTTTCATCAAACGGATATTTCAGTAACTGAATTTTCAATTCGCGAACATGCATTTTCAGGCTCTCTAACACGTGATCAATAACAGAATTTTCCAAATCCATATTTTTGGTGATATAATCCGGAGTATTATATCATCCGGAGTATCATTAGTATTTTTTTGTTACGACCTTGTAAACTCGCATTCAAATGCGAAAATATGTCACTGAAGTAAACCAGCAGTAATAAAGTTTCTCCATTTTGGCGAAAAACTGTGAAAATTAGTTATCTTTATCTATAAAAAAGATTTTAAATTTGTGTCGTAATTCAAAAAGCATCGTAGAATGTTTTCTCGAGACAACCACCTGACTTCAGTATGAAAAATAGTGAGTAGTGTTTGGCACCAATTTCTTCGCACAATATGGAAAACAATCTAGTTTGCAATGCGTTGGCAATCATTCTAATAAATTATTTTTAAATAATAACATTAACAATTTTTACGGCTTCAACAGAACATTTTGTAAATTATCTGGCCTCCTTTTTTGTACCAAGTGTATTTCTGTGAAGAAAGCAGTGCGTCCATGTCATATGTGGCATAATGTCTTTAAATTTTAATATCACACCACTGTTCTTCCCCGTTATCGATTTTGCGCCACCAGTACATACCGCAGTGCATTTATTAATGTCCAAGTATTCATTTTGTGTTGCATCAAACAAATTTTGTATTTTTTTTTAAGAGTTCTTCACCAGTTGCACAACCAGGGATTAATTTTTAAAGTAGCACATTTTCTTTAATTGACTCCTCTTATTCATATCGGACAAAACCCAAAAATTGAACCAAGTTGGACACATCTGTTGACACGTGTGTCGAACTGAATAGCAAAAAATTCACTTAATGTAACCTTTTCAATTATTTGATCGTGAACATCAGTTGCCATTTCATTAATGGGTCTCGATATTGTATCATTTGAATATGACAAAAATGTTCAACTTTTTGCTTCTTCCGGAGTTATCACCACATTGACAATATCAATGGCACCGGGTAAAAGAGCTTTTTCGCGATCGTGTGAGACTTAGACTTCCTGATCACTCTTAATGCTACTAAATAGGATGCTTAAAGTACTGCAGTGTCATTACGGCTTGATTTTTTATAGTAATTTGTTGATTTTGCAAGACTAGTGATTTACACTCGAGAAATTCTAATAGTTTATTTTGTAAAGACGAGTGTTTTGTGCTGGACTAATTTTGAAGGCTTCATGATTTTCGCGGACAGAACTGGATAACAAACAACACATTGCGGCTTGTCATCCAAGGCAATGAATCCATATTTTAAGTATGTTTCATCGTACAATTTTTTTTCTTTGCTGTTTCACTGGATGTAGACGGAGCATTTCGTTTTATCACACATTTGTCCGTTTTATTTAATATTATTAATTTATTTTACCACCAAACTGTTATTAATTTATTTAACACTGAGTAAGAAAAGAAATCGTAGTATTTAACACTGTATGAGAGAAGAAATCGAAGTACTTGTTTTCCTAAAAACGTAATTAACAATGAAACTCTCCGTCTCATTCCTTTGTTTTTATTAGCAAAAACACATAGCTTGTATGAACCTGCCTAAGCGCACTCGGGAGGAATAATCTGTCTCACAAGCGCGGGCGGGTGGTGCGAGGTGCGCGGGTCAATCATTTTACAAGTGCATGCAAGTGTAAGGCACACAGGTTCTAACTTGTAAAAGTAATATATGAACAAGAAGTTACGCAAGTTTTGTAGTTCGGTATTTGTAGTTGTGTGCGGAATTTCGGTATAAGTGTAACGGCCCATTCACATTTATATGTCGTAGATCATCAACGATCGTCATTTAATACAAAGACAAATAGATGATTTGTTTTTCTCACGATTCGTAACCATGTGAACACGTTCGTAGGAGTTTATAAGTAATTTAAAACTAAAAACGATTCTCCATAAATCACAATACTGAAATTTTGATAAACGTCAAATTAATATGTTGTAGTGAGGGAGTCGCAACGTTTTTTACTTAACTTTTTTGCTATTTACTGGGTTGTGACACTAAAAAGGTTGATAAACGATGCTCTAGGTCATATAGAAAACAATTTGGATTATCATGCACGAGAGCATGATAAACTTTGCATCTAAAATTTTCGGATGAACTAAGTGAGTAAAATCAATGGGCTGCCACTATTTAGATTGTCGCTTTATTTTCCATTGTTGCTGAATGTTGTTGAACACAACATATGAACATATGAACATATGAACATATGTTGTAAATACTCACAAAAAATGTGCATCTCGCCCGTTTTCAATAATATCTGACCTAGTAGCAATATTTTATGTATGTACAAACACATTACAAACTTATAAACCCATTTTTGAACAGTTTAATATGAAGATGTCAAGGCCTTCATCTCATAATGAATACTGGTAGTTGATAAGTTCTTCAAGAAGATGGACGTTAAAAACCATTAACTACTGAAATTAAACAGTTAGCGGTCTAAAAGAGAGAAATGGCTTGGTCGCCAACCAGATTGCATGAAAAGCACCATCTTCAGTCAACCTACTAATTTTTCGGCAAACCCTTATCAAGATCATCTAAGCAAAAAAGTACAGATAATTATAACAAAATGAAGCATTCGCTAGTTTTAAACATTAAAAATCAAATGTCTCAACAACGAAATAAGATATAAAACAACTTATATGTTACTTTGTAGTTACTGATATAGTTATCCTGCATATGAACATCACATGATTACTTTAAAAGATAGTCTTTTCTTAAATTTATTTGTATAAGATTAGTTAAATTTACAGCAGCAATTTAGTTAGAAAAATAAATTATCATTTGTTGATATTTCCCGTCTTCATTAACGTTCATTATATATACTTATTTCTTTCACCCGCATTACACGTGGGTGCTCCGTCCGGTTCCATGCAGGTGCCACCATAACATCAGCAAGTGTCTCCTGCAACCAGTTTTGGGTCTAATTCAGTCGCTTTCCCAGAAGAATAACCAGGGTAAAGAGACTACCTTTACTGTATTTACAGCATCATATCATTAATAACCATGAATCAGTGAAATGATGCACGAGATATGTTTCCCATTAAAGCATATTATAACAATAATGCTGGTATTGTGACAGCTCAACGGTTTGGCTCAAAGCCAATTGAATATTAAGCGTAATGATCCGTTTAGTTCTTCACTAAAAAGAAGCATCTAAGTATAGAGAGAACTTAGGTACAACTGCAATCATGGTGAGTCAGAGCCACTGCTCACCGTAATTCACGTAACAGTGTTCTGCTTGTAATCACGCAGTTTCATTGAACATTTTAAAATGTCTATTTGTGACCTTATACAAAAAGGTTTACATTGGCTCTCACACAATATTGCGGAGCTTAAATTTAATATTCAATATGAATTAACTTGAATTCCAGTAGAAATCTTGCGTCATATATTGGTTAGTGTGCGATGACATTGAAAGATAGGATCTTTAAAAAAAATCGAAATTTTAATGTTTTTTTTTCTTCTGTAACCATGCAATTTTCTTTAACATTCAAGTGTTTTCATTAGTTACTGCATTTTTATAATAGCCCGGTTCTCTCCAGCACACGATTCTCATGATAATTACAAAGTAGTCGCAGTTTGATGAAAAAAAATTGTTTTACTCTCTTATCAAAGATAATTGCAGATATATTTGTAAAATCCTATAAATGTAATATATAACTATGTTATATCTATAGGGTGTGAGAGGAAAAACTTTTATATATTTAACTAATGATTCTTCACATAATTTTAAATAAAAAAGTTCCTTGCAACAAGTGTTTTGATAGTCAAAAACAGCAACATTTATATTTCCTTTGTTTTCATGAACTATAACGTTTGGAAAATGCCCTTAACAGGAAAAAAAACAAATATATTGATTAAAGAGAAAAAAAGTTTTATTTAATACGAAATAAAATCGTACAACTTTTCCAACTTTTTCCAACAAAACTTCAGTTTTGTTGGAAAAAGTAAAATATATTAAATTCGAATCAGAACGGACAAATTTATCAGAACGGACAAAACTAGTTTAAATATATATAACCAGTCTTAGCGATGTAATCAAATACTAAAGAATTTTCAGTGTACGCATTCAACGCAACTCATTACCCTATGCTCTTCGCACATTGGTAGCCGACAATGGTGCGCTTTTTCTTTTTTTTTTCATTTTCTTTTTTTTTCTGTATTTTTTTCTGTATTTTTTTTCCTTATTTCTTACATGGAAAGCACAGCGAACGTATTTCTCTAAAACTGGCACGGGAACTTCGACTGCTTCCGCACCTAATATGCCTCTGATTGTCATCCTTATACTTCTTCTTAGAATTGTTGTTTCAAGCCTTTTCTTCAAGAAAGGTTCGACGAGATCGAAAGCTAAACTATTCAAGAAATCTTTTCTCTTCATCTTTTTATTTTTATTGGATAAGCTAAATAGGATCATTGCACTTATGCCACTGTGAACCAACATTCCACACTCTCATTGGCCAACGTCTTGTTGAATGACCGGTAGTGTATGTGTGAGATAATTTATAAAAGCTGTCAGTTTCACCTTTTGTACCATTATAATCAATGACAATTTCAGGCTTTATTTTAGCAATGTTTTATTTTCATGAAAAGCGAATTTTGACACACTTTGGCAACCACAAAAGATGGAGGAATTTCCCTTTTATTTTTCCTGACTATCCCTAACATAGTAAGGTTATACTGAAGCAGCATTGTATCGAACAGTTTGACCGATGAGAACCAGGTGTCAACCGATATATTTCTTCCAGTTCCGTGAATAGGTTCTGACAATTTTTTAACGTAGTTTGACGGCACTGGTTTATTATTTTCAGTAGCAACTTTGCCTATATTTGGTATAGCATTTACCATGTACTATGTACGCGTGTCATTCAAAATAACAAATTAAATACCATATTTATCCGGCTTGAAGATATATATATATATATATATATATATATATATATATATATATATATATATATATATATATATATATATATCATCATCATCATCAGCCCGTATCGATCCACTGCAGGATGAAGGCCTCTTCAGCATGCTTCCAACCTTCACGGTCCTGGGCTTTCCTCTGCCACTCGGGTCCAATATACTTAACGATGTCATCAGTCCATCGTGCTTTCGGTCTTCTTCGCGGACGTTTGCGATCAAGCGGTATCCACTCCAGGATTGCCTTGGTCCATCTGTCGTCCCATCGCCTCGCTATATGGCCTGCCCATCTCCATTTCAACTGTTTTACTCTTCCAATGATGTCACAGACCTTTGTTTGTTCCCTGATCCATGCGCAGGACTTTCTGTCTCGTCTTGTAATGCCAAGCATACATCTTTCCATTCCCCTCTGTGCCACCCGAAGTTTTTGAATTGATTGCGATGTGAGTGTCCAGGTTTCACTTCCGTATGTCATAACGGGTAGAACGCACTGATCGAATACTTTTCTTTTCAGGCAAAGTGGGAGTCTGCTCTTAAACACTATGTTGAGCCTACCAAATGCCTGCCAGCCACATTTAACACGCCGTTCCACCTCCCGGGCGGTATTCCCCTCCATGGAAATCCTCTGCCCAAGATATACAAAGCTGTCCACAATCTCTAAATCCCTTCCTAAAACTGAAATTCTTCTGTCCTGAGCGAAGTTATTGAACATAACCTGACTCTTTTTCAGGTTTATTTTCAAGCCAAATGGTTCGCCAGCCCTTTGTAGTTCTTGTATGCGTCTTTGCAGCTCCTCTGGGTCTTGCGAAATGAGAATAATATCATCTGCAAATCTAAGATGGTTTAAGTTTGCACCATTGATCTTTACCCCATCCTGTTCCCAATCCAGTTTACGGAATACTTCTTCAAGGCCAGCCGAGAAAAGAATAGGCGATATTGCATCACCCTGCCGTACACCTCGTTCTATATTAATTCCCACTTCAAGATCATCAAGGTGAATTGTGGCTGTAGCTCCATCATATATCGATTCTAATAGGTTTACATAGGCTCTCTCTACACCTTGGCTAAGCAGTGCATCCATTATCGCATGCTTTGAGATGGAATCAAATGCTTTTTCGTAGTCGATAAAAGCCAAGCACAGTGGCATGGTGTATTCGTTGTGCCTTTCTATGATCTGCTGTACAACCTGGATGTGATCCATTGTACTGAATCCACTTCTGAATCCTGCTTGTTCTCTTGGTTGTGCGTCATTCAGTTTTTTTAATATTCTTTTAGAAATTATCTTAGTGAAAACTTTGTACATCACTGATAGGAGGCTTATTGGACGGTAGTTCTTTAAATCTTCCTGTGCTCCTTTTTTATGTAAAAGGATCACTTCTGCATTTTTCCATAAGTCAGGTACTTTTTGTTCTTTGAGGCATTTTGAGTATAATTTTGCCAGTATTTTATGTAACGTCAGACCACCAGCTTTTAGCATTTCGACAGTTACACTATCCTTTCCTGGAGCCTTGCCGTTCTTCATCAATTCTATAGCATTTGTTACTTCCTCCACTAGGATATCTGGTATTATATATTGTTCTTCCGTGGGTATTGCTGTCCCTGACTGGCTCTGATCTTCATATAACTGGGAATAAAACCTTCTGACAATCTCTAACATTTGGGTACGCGTCCTGCACACTGTGCCATCCTCACGCTTTAAAGCATATATTTGCGTTCTTTTGTTTCTCAGCTTCTGTTTAGCTTTGTTAATTCCTTTGTTTTCTTCCAGGGTTTTTTGCACTAGCTGCATATTGAATCGGCGCGTGTCCTCTCTGATACGTTTTCTTATAGTTTTGCAGAGCTCAGTGTACTCGACCCTGCCAAAAGGACTACCTGCATTTCTCATTGCTCGCCGTTTCTTCATTAAATCAATGGTCTCACTGGAGATTTTTGTTTGTTTGAGACATTTTTCCTCTGGTGCTATTGAAGCAGCCGTTTGAAGTACTTTGTTGGCGATTTCTTCATATTGAACTGATATTTCCACGTCCTCTGGATCTTGTAACGCAGCAAACCGGTTTGACAAAGCAATCTCAAAATCGCTTCCTCTCTCCAGCAGTTTTCCAGAATCCCCCTTGCCCTTCTTTGATCTTACCATTTTTTCGCGCTCTTTTCGACAGTCAATCCGAACCCTTGCTCGTACAATTCGGTGGTCACTTCCAACATTAAAATTGTTAAGGACAGTACAATTGGTAAATATTGTTTTATCGTTGGTCATGATGTAGTCAATTTCGCTTGTGAGCCCAGATGGACTTTTCCATGTCCATTTTCTGCTGATATTTTTCTTATAGAATGAATTCATAATATATAGTTCTTGTCCTTCAGCAAAATCAACTAATCTGTCACCTCTATTGTCTCGCTCACCAGTTCCATATGGGCCAGTTACACTTTCGTCCGTTCTTGTTGTTCCAATTCTGGCATTAAAATCACCCATCAGGATTTTGTACCTACATTTCTCCTTGTATAAAAGCTGGGCCACATCATCATAAAATGCCTCAATTTCCTCATCTTTATGGCTTATAGTTGGTGCATAAGCTTGGACGATTTGAAGCCTAAACTTTTTATTCAGCTGAATGACGCATTGGGCTAATCGGTCGGATGTACTTTCAAATTTTACCACACTGTCCTTCAGCTTTCGATTGATGAGGAATCCTATTCCGCCACATCGGCCATTTTCCGTACCTCGAGTGTAGAGTACGTGTCCAGTTGGTTCCAGTTTGATTAACTCTTCACCCTTCCTTCGTGTTTCACAGAGCCCAATAATATCCCAATGTATGTTGTCAAGTTCGATTAACAGTTCTTGCAATCGGGCCTCTGTTTTCATAGTCCGTATATTTAACGTTGCAATGTCAAAAGTCCAATGGCAGCCTGATCTAACCCGGTGATTCTTAGCACCCTCTGCCTTGGGGCAGGTCTTCCCGCTGCCGTAGGTAGTTGCCCCTTTGCCTACGGGGAATGAGGGCCGTGTTTGAGGTTGTACTGTCATATTTCAACATACTGAAATACCATGTTGAAGGTATGGACCGTAATCTGCCACGCTGGTCCAATGCGGGTTGGCAGATTTTGGATCATGTTAGTCTGAGGCCTCCGCCTTGACCTGTCCGCCAGGGTGACCCTCCCAGGAGCATAGACTCCAGACGGCATAGCTCAAAGCTTCATTGCCCTACTCAAGCCCCTTTACCACGTCAAGGTCTGATCCACAAAGGGGATATATATATATATATATATATATATATATATATATATATATATATATATATATATATATATATATATATATATATATATATAATTTAGAAGCAATTTTCTTTATACCCTATCAACTGTTCATCTACAGTACATTATTCCTGTAGAGCGTAGAGTTTTTGACAATTTTGATATGATGAACATTTCCCAAATTTGACGAATAGGTGCGAGTTTATCACTTTCTCTCCTTTGAATTCTAGCCTTGTCATCATACCTCAAACAGGATGTTAAAAAATCAAAATGGTTTTGCGACATTATTGCTTTAAAAAGTGAAAACCCAAACTTGTTTGGCCACAATTCTTTAAGAGTTAAATGAGCTGATTTTTGAACATCGCATAAATACAGCAATCTGATAAGAGCTTTTATTTGTACAAAATCTGTTTTTTATGGTATGATTATGCTTACAGGGAATGGCAGAAAAACGCCTAGTTATTTCTTCATTAGTATAGTTTAAAACGAGTTCTAACATGTCGTTACTAAATAGCAAAATTCCATGACACAAGTACAGTTGTAATTTCCTTAGCTGTACACTTAGCACCAGAAGGATGGAACGTCGCAACTCCATTTGTAACCGCCTTTTTCTTTTACGATTGAAAATCTCTTGGTGTTTGTAACTACGGGCCGGTCTTCGATTTCATCTTTTGCTCATTCCACTTTGCTCGGTTTCAGAATCCGACTGAATTGTCAAACCATCGGCTTCATTATCAGAGTCTTCGTCGCCAAATATTTTATCTTCGTTGTCGTCATTTAATGATTCCAAAATCAGACGTTCCATTTCCTTATCACTAAGTGGTTGGTAGGGTGATGTAGAAGCCATTTCTGGAAAAACAATGAAAATATGTTACCAAAAACAAAAAGCAAGATGTAAGTGTAAAACTTACTGGCATTTGCACAAGCAGAAATATTGTGAATCGCCTATTGGCCAAAAACCCAGGAAATCCAATTTTTTTGCTCAATATTTCATCAACCGATAGAGCTTCTTTCATAAGGAATGGGATGATGGGCAGTTTGAACAGGTTATTTAATAAAACAATTAATCATGTGCTTTTCATGAATCATGTGAGCTGAATCGCGTGATGTGAAAAGATATTTTCCTCTTCTTTTTTTTCCATCTTTATTTACGTTTATGTGAAACTTTCCCCTTACAATTTATTTAATTAAGTCACAAATACAATATCCATATTCTTGAAATGTTTTCAATAAAGGCAATCCATTTTATAATCCAATTAAATAAAAACTTTGAATAAACTTTTATTATTCTGTTATTAATTTTGGATAATTATTAAGTTGTAAGTTGTTTTTCAGTCTCAGTGTGCAGTCAATCTTTCAGTGTTTAGATAAACGAACTTGGAAAGCTCCTCAAAAATAACTTGCAACTTAATAATTATGGTAAATTAATAACATAATCATTTTAATACTATTTTTGAATAAAAAAATATATTTTTTAAAATGGTGAGGATTTCCACCCCAAACTGTAAAGTTGGAACGCCATAAAGAGTTTAAATTGATGCCTTGGATACGCTTGAGATGATGCCACCGCTTGACACATTTTCCATCGTCCTTTGCAGGATTGGAATACCTTCTTATATATTATCTTACTGTAGTGGAGGGAGGGATCTTTAGTACGAGTTTGAACTCCCTAGATTCACTTACTAATCCGTAGCAATTCTTGTCGTGAACCGGATTTTTCTAGTACGTTCTAAAAATGCGTGATACCAATTTTAAGCAACCGTGCGCTATCAAGTTTTGTTCCAGATTTGAGCACAGTGAGACAGAAACTTTTGCAAAACTTTAACAGGCCTATCGAAAGAGGGTTTTGTCAAGGGCCATTATTTTCAGGTGATTTAAGGTATTTCCAGAGAACAGAGACTCGATTGAAGATGAATCATGCCATGGAATGCCTTCAACTCCAAGAAATGATAAAAATACCCATATCATCCTGGAATTTGACCGTTCTGATGGTCGCAGGAGAGATCAGGAGAGTCAAAAATGGCCAGAAAAGAGTTGACTTTGACTCACACAATTCTTCATCAGATTGTTAATCAATTAACTGGCCACAAAAAAAATCTGCGAGAAGATACTTTTGAAAATCTTATGGTAAGATTAACATGAGGATAATATGTATTAACTTTTTGGGACCGATTCAAACGGCTCCTCATTTATGTCATTACTGGTGACAAGCCTTGGATTTTCAAATACAACCTGGAAATGAAGCGTCGGAACCGCTTTTTTTGATCAGGTGGACCAATACCCGTTCCCCGGTCTCGCTTCTCCACACTTGTGTGGACACACATGCACGGACATATTTCGCGTGGACTCGATTAACGTTTATAAATTGTTTTATTAGTAAGTCAACTAAAACTGATTCTTCTGTACTAAATAAAAAAATAAAAATATTGTCTTTGAAAGGTAAACTAAACATTATCAAGGATTTGATTCAAAAACTAAAAGTTTGTGAATTGGCAAAGAAGTTTGATCTACCTGCTCAAATGAACATTTTTGTTAGGTGCTTGACCAGGAATGAACCCCACCCATCCCTGCAATTGGAGGGCACATGTTTCCCCTGGTTCGTATAGGTGGGTATAGTGGGTATAGTGGGTATAGGTGCGTATAGACCCGGTTAGATCACGCAAAACATTCTGACTCATTTTCAAGTGTTCCTTCTGATCTTCCACACCGCTCTCATCCTTTCTCCGTAGATTCTCTTTCTCTCCTCCGTCCACCTTGTCCCCGATCTCCTCGAAAGTTCGCTCTCCGATGCAACGTTCCACATATGTATTTTGTTCCTGTGCGTTCTTCTATCCTCAATCTCTATCTGGCCCATTTGTGCCTTTTCCGCATCAGCTCTGACTTGTGCGATCCATGGTACTGTTGACTTGATTCCTTGTATGTATGTAAGAACTCTGTTGGAGAGTCTTGTCGGTGGGAGTCTACTGATATGTCCATATAATTTCAACCTCCTTTTTCTTATGTTCGCCGCTACGTTGGACATTATCTCTGTGCCTGCTTGGTACTCACCAATTTTGTGTTCTAGTTGTTTTTTTGTTCTCTGGAGAAAGCATGCTGAGAGGATCTTGTAAGTGACTGGGAGTAAGGTGATTCCTCTGTAGTTGTTCACGTCCGTTCTGTTTCCCTTCTTGTATAGCGGGTGGATAAGAGCACATTTCCATTCATCTGCTAATATTTCTGTTTGCCAGATGCTCGTGATAATTTATATGAGTTTCTGCAGTGAATTTGGTCCGAGGTTTTTCAATAGGTCCGCGTTGATACCATCTTCATCGGATATCCTGTTATCCTTTAGTTTGCATATGTGCCTGTGGATTTCTTCCTGTGTTGGTGGCAGTGATTCTGAGTGGGTATAGATACAATTTCCCTTGGGAAATCTTGTGTCGCGTTCGGGGCAATTGAGGAGATCAGAGCAATAGTGTGCCAGCTCCTGACAATTCTCCTGATTGGTTAACGCTAATCTCCCATTCCGCTTTCTCAAGCAAAAATTTTGTGGTGGGTATCCACGGATTTCTCTTGCGAAAGTCCTATAAGTCTCTCGTGTTATAACTACCGAAATTCTCCTCTACAGAGTCTAGTTTATTCATGTAATCCTCTTAGTTTGTCTAATAACCCCTGGCGGTCTGTTTTTTTAGTCTCGTCAAAAAGCTGTTGACTTGCTGGGGATTTTTTAGTGTTGTATTCCTGAAATGCTCGTTTGCGTCGCTGCAATACAGTTTCGCATTTCCAGTCCCACCAAAGGTATTTTGTGTTCTTTTTCAATGGTATCCGTTCCTGTGCTTCTCGTGTAATTTTTTGAGGACTTTTTCTCATGTATCTGCCTGTTCCTTTTTCCATTCCTCTGTTCTGTTGGATTCCTTGATCTTTTTCGTGTCGAATTTCTGTAGATATGCTTTCTTGTGATGAATTCTCCTTGGGGTGAACTTGACTTTGATTTGTGTTAGGTACTGGTCTGAGTCAATCTTCGCGCCCCTGCGATTTTGGATATCATGGATCTCTCTTTGTTGTGGGAATGAGATGGCGACGTGGTCTATCTGGAATTCTCCAATCTGTTGTATAGGCGATCTCCATGTCTTCTGTTTTCGTGGTTCGAATTTTCTTAGGAATGTTAACATGATTTTCAGGTTATTATGTAGGCATAGTTCGATGAGTGTTGTGCCGTTCTTGTTGGTAAATTTGTGACCGGGAAATTTGCCTACGGTTTTCTGATGGATTTTTTTTCTACCGATTTGTGCGTTAAAGTCGCCCAGTAAAATTTTAATGTCATCTTTTGGGACCCTTGCTATTACTTTCTCTAGTGTTGCCCAGAATTTCTCTGTAGACTTGGGGTCTTTCTTGTTGTCCCCGTTTGTGGGGCATGGACGTTGATGATGGTTTATTTTTTATTTGCGCACTGTATGCGCATTGTCACTAGTCTATTGTTATGGTGGTGATTTCCTTAATAGAGTTAACTATCCCTTTGTGTACCACAAAGGCCATACTCTACTCAGAAGCGGAGCGCCCCTGGCGATTCATTTGTCTGTCCTGCTTTTAAATATGCGATAGTTCCCATAATCCACTGTGTCCTCATCCGTGATGCGTGTTTCTTGTATGGCAAGCATAAGTATCTTTTGCCTATCAAGTTCTGAAGTTAGGTTGTGAAGTTTTCCTGGTTGAATCAGCGTGTTCATGTTGAAGGTGCCAATGTATGTAGGTGTTTTGTGTGGAAATTTGTCGGAAAGCTCTGACTTTTTTTGAGATCATGAAAATATATATATATATATATATATATATATATATATATATATATATATATATATATATATATATATATTAGTAAAGCGGGCTAGTGGAGAACAAAGAAAATTTACCTGCACTCCACGTTGGTGCTTTGTCATTCCTTGATCCGCAACCCAAAGCGCCAGCAAGTGCTTACCAAGACCGGTTTCTGACCTTAAGCCTTCATCAGTTGGGCTCAGGTTGAACGCCTGGCGAGCAGATGAAGCAACGACTATAATCATGACCATGTAACGTCAGTTAGCTGAACGTCATCAGCTTGAGCCCAACTGATACGGTCTTGGGAGATACTTGCTGTCGCTTTGGATGGCGGATGAACGAATAACAAAACATATATATATATATATATATATATATATATATATATATATATATATATATATATATATATATATATATATATATATATATATATATATATTATATATATATATATATATATATATATATATATATATATATATATATATATATATATATATATATATATATATATATATTTATATGTATTAAACTATTAGTCCGGGAGTACATCCGATCGTTTGAGACCCATTTATTGGGAACGTGCAGACGTTTTGCCAAGGTTACACTTGCCATTTTTAATGTTTGTCTGAAGACTGAAAGCTGTGGAAACCGTCTCGTAATATTTGTATTCTTCTGGGTCGCAGATTGTGAGGGTTGTGTACTTCTTTCTGATGTTCCAAGGTTTTAGTCCCTCGAGCGTTGTTTGCTCTTCCGATTGCGGCCGGTGAACTTCGGTCTGTCGGTTGATTACTGGTTTCCACATGTCTGGTAGATTGAGTGCATCATCTCTTCTATTTAGGCGTCCGATTTTTTCTACTTCTATCGTCTCTCGGATGGTTCTTGTTTTGTAATTGATTTTGTTTCCTGTTTGTAGATGATGTTGGAACAGAGCCGATGTGGTTTCTTTATTTCTAACAGCGAATTTGTGTTCTTCGAGCCGGGCTGATATTCTTCTATTGGTTTGTCCGACGTACGATATGTTACTACAAGTCAAGCACGATATGCTGTATAGGCCCGCATTTTCTAGAATGATTTGATCTTTGGGACTTCTGATGACTGATTTTATTGTTTTATGTGGCTTGTATGCGGTTGATATATGATGTCTTCGAAGCAATCGTCCAATGCGGTCTGTGACAGCTTTAATATTCGGCAGCATACGGATAAGTGTTATGTGGATAAGGATAAGTGTTGTTTTGATAGTTAATAGCCTTCTTTATGTTATACGCTGAGTAGCCGTTCTGCTTTAGATCGTCGGTGATAGTTTTGAGCTCTTTTTTTTGGGTTCGTGTCGTCAGATAGTCGGAGGGATCGAGAGAGCAGTGTTTTGACAACCCCTTGAAGTTGTGCTGGATGGTGATGTATCCTTGCATTTAGTTCGTATGGGTTGGGTTCCAGTAAACTGGGACTGAGAGGGAGAGGGAGAGGGAGAGGGAGAGGGAGAGGGAGAGGGAGAGGGAGAGGGAGAGGGAGAGGGAGAGGGAGAGGGAGAGGGAGAGGGAGAGGGAGAGGGAGAGGGAGAGGGAGAGGGAGAGGGAGAGGGAGAGGGAGAGGAAGAGGGAGAGGAAGAGGAAGAGGGAGAGGGAGAGGGAGAGGGAGAGGGAGAGGGAGAGGGAGAGGGAGAGGGAGAGGGAGAGGGAGAGGGAGAGGGAGAGGGAGAGGGAGAGGGAGAGGGGCTTATCTATATATATATATATATATATATATATATATATATATATATATGTATATATATTTTGTACTATTTTAATAATAAAATAAATCAGGATGATTTTATAAATAAACAATAATAATAAATTATTATTGTTTAATATTCTTATAATTAATTTATCAATATTAATTATAATTATATATTAATTATATTAATTACAGGTAATTGTTTATTAATATTATTATTAATTTGTTTTATATTATAATTTTTTGTTTTTTGGGAATTTTCGATCAATTATTAATAAATAATTTATTCCCTATTTTATTAATAAAATAAATAAAGATGGTTTTAGAAATAAACCGAAACGATAATACAATAGTTAAAAAAATGATAATATATTAATAATTGACCGAAAATCCTAAAAAAAACAAATATATATATATATATATATATATATATATATATATATATATATATATATATATATATATATATATATATATACACAATATTACATATAGAAAAAAATTAAAAAATTACTATATACTATAATTAAACCTCACACCTTATTTAGTTCATTTAACTAATTCATCACATTTAAATTTCGAGTTGGAATTAAAAACATCGCTTATCAAAAAAAGATTTTTCCAAAATCGAAGCAAAATAAGCAAAATTTTCCAATACTACAGTAAAATAAAATGTTACCATCTTGATATTTCTCTTGTATGAATTAATTTTTGTTTTTTTGTTAGAAATTAGTTACAAAATGTTACTAAAGGTTTATCCAGTTTCCGTTATGAACCCTTTTTTTTAAATAAGACACATCTATCGTTATCTTTTTGTGCATATTTATATTTTAATCGATAACTTATGAAATACATTATCATTCTAATCACCTCCCCAGGCCATCTTACAGGTTATGATCCTGTTACGCCAATTTTCGATGACTGTCCTGCACAGTTTTATCTCTATCTCGCCCATTACGTTAACTTAAGGTTAATATTACGTAAGTTATACCAGGTTATTACCAGACCTTAAGTACGTTAAGAGTTTGTGAATAGATGGGCGTGATCTTTCGAGTAACCTCACAAAAAGATGTTTGCTAGCGTCAACTCGCAGTATTTTGGTAGCCTGTTGAGGTTCCCAAATCAAATTAACAAGCGGAGGAACTTTTCAGGCCACAATACTTACACTATGCATTTGAAATCAAAATCTTTGAATTCTAGCTAAAATGTTAACTGGCGTAACATTATATTGGACACCATTGACTGTAACGATCGCCTTATCAGTTTAAATGGAATACGGTCGGATGATTCTTCCAGCTCAAAAACCTCAGCACACAATGACTGTCGCAACATGTAGCAACTCTTCCCTTTCAAATCATCTCGTGAATTTCCTTGAGAAATCGTCATCGGTTGTCTGTTCTTGTAAAAACCTAATCAACAATTCGATGAACAACCAATAGTCTGTAGACTTTTAGTTTTACAAGAGCTAAATCTTATATATGTGTATGTAAAGATCTTTCTGCAGAAATTTTTTTAGAATTGACAGTTTTGGTTCTTCGATTACATTTTAACGTGCCAGAAAAAGATGAACAGGTATTAAACGATACAAAATACTGTCTTATCTCACAAATTTTTAAATCAAGTTTTTTCTGTCACGGTCTTTAGTTGTGCCATAATTTTGGGGTACATTTTTCCAATATAACTCAAAATTTACTAAATTCGTAGTATTGTAGTGTTTTTACGCGTTTTGTGTAAATGTACGATACATTGTGTTAATTGAAAGACTTTCAACTAACCATGTGTCAAAAAATAGATGCACAATATTTGATAGGTTTGGTGACAATAATTTGGTCACTAATGACAATATGTAAAATTCGTACCATGGCACGTGAATCGCCTAGTATAATCTAGGTAGGCAAAAATATTTTATTCTACAATTTGATTGTTATAGTTATGATGAATAATATTTTGTTGTTTTATTGAATAATTATGCATTTTTTGATAATATAGAAGCTTAAAAAACTTAGGCCTGGAATAAAAAATGTATATAAAAAAAATCGGAATTGTTATAACAAGAAAATTAATACATACACAATTTAACACAGTATACATTATACAATAATATTTACTCATACTGTTTACAATTTAGAGTATACAAAGAAACAGCACAAAAATAGATTTGTAAATTATAGTGTAGACTATCATCACATGACTCATTATCAATCTCACAATCAGGCGAATCAGGAACTAAGTCGATACGCTCTTCATCATCACACGGATGAACATCACTTGCTACCTGATGTGTTGTTATTGAAGGCGGGACCATTAAATTAAATTTTAAACTTCCATCGATAATTTCTCGGTTCCATTTCTAGGTAATTCCTTGGGTGAGTTGATTACAGGATGGAACGTTATCAAAAGCATATTCAGCAAATCTATATTCGTGGACTGTTTCCTCGTATGGTGCTCGCTTAATCTACGACAATCTTTTGAGGCAGACCTTTTGAGATTCTTCAGAGAGCTGCCCGATTGGAAGAATGCATGTTTTAATAACCTCCATACTATATACTAGAATTTTGAACAGGCATATAGTACCACGAATACAGAAGAAAATAAAGGGTTCTGTTTTCAGTAGAAAGTTTTTCAAATTAGATAAAATTAATATCATAGCCCGAAGATAGGGTTCTTAATATAATACTAAACTTTTTAATTAGATTAACGTCCAATCCTGTAATCTCTCCACTTAGTTTCGCATTCATAAAGAACCTGCAAGCTGTGTTCTTATCATTTTTTTACCATAATCAGGTTCTGGTTTATCTACAATAAGCCCCATATGGTTTTTAAACTTTTTCTTGATTTCTTCCGAATGCTGTTGTACACTAGATTTATCTAACGTATAACAAGCACTTAAACGAACGAATCCACGCATGCAAAATAAACAAACCGAAACCTAATGTTCTTTTTTAACAACTACTTCTCTTAATTCGCCCATTCATCATTTTGGAAGTAGCACAATAGATGTAACATTTTTGTGGAGAACGTGTGTCAGTTAAAACATTGCATACTTTTCCGTCTGTCATTGAGAGTAAAAGGTCGTGTTTCATGGTAATTTGAGATTCGCCAACACTACGAGTTGGAAAAAGTTGAGATACTTCTTTCAAAACTTTGTTAGTTTTTGTTTTAATAAATTCCTTTGTGTCCTTTGAAAAAATAAACTTACTAGGTCGGCAATAAAGTGGATGCTTGCCACGAATTTTGCCAAATAATATAGCCGTCACTTAACCGCAATGGAACAAATGTAAATACAAACAGAAACTCATCAGTTCTCAAATATCTGTTTATAAGTGCTGTGACCAGACCTCCCGTCACATTTCCATTTGGTAATCAATGTGAATGACGAATTAGCAGGTACATTTTTTGGAACTTCATTTTGTCACTAGTTTTATTCAGTATGGCTTGAAGTTTAATTTCGGCGCGCGTTTCTGTCACAGAAATATGTTCATCTGAATGATAACAACTTTTTGGACTTACATAGACTAAGATAAGATGGAAATACTTGATATCCCGCCTTCAATGACCACTTTCTCGTCTGTTTATAAGTGTGACTGGTGTATTTAGAGTCTACGTAATAAACTAATCCCTCTTCACTGTTCAACTTCTTGCCACCACAAATAACATAGCCATATTTAATTTTTTGCGAAGAGTCCGAACTTTTTCTAATTAAAGTAGCTGCGTTTCTGTGACCTGAAACACGATTTGCTTCAGCAGCTGTGATCAACTGAATTACATTTCGCGATAGCACAAACTTTTCAACCCATACGTTTTTTGGTTTTGAAAGATGAGTTTTCAAACTACTTTTTGGCCGTCGTTGAGGCCGACTTCCTCCAGATGATGAAGAAGTACAGGGCTGATGTATACTTATATAAAATTCTATAGCTGCGCTTTCTAACCAACATTTATTTTTGTTTAAATATTGAAATAAAAACTTTTTGAAATTTTTAAATATAGATACCTCTGTAGAAGTCACATTTAATACTAAATACTTTAATAGTAAATAATACTAAATTTTTGCACAATAACATCCATTAGACTTCTTCATTCTTCAAATAACTCCATTTTTGAAAGAGAGCACACACGATCTGAAAAAAATAATTAAAATCAATCGGGGATTGATGTGGTATTCAAGTATATATCATCGTACAGCTTAAGGTTGTTACTATACAATATTAAAAAATTAGCCTGGATACATGTGGATACAAAAAAACTGTATACGTTTAAAAATTATGTAAACGAAAAAAAGATTATAATTTTTGTGTAGGTACCAAAACTTATTATAACATATATTGTTTCTCATTTGAATCAAATTTTAAAGGAAATAGAAAAACACTTACCCTCTAAAATAAAATCCATCACAGCAACAGAAATTGTCTTCATTTTAAATATTGTTAGATGTTATTGAAAGCACTGCAAAATTGCAACTAAATTGTTTTGCTTTTGAAGGTTTGCCATAATTATTACCTCGAATTGTGACCTATGGGAGAATGTTTTTGTCATATGATCATCGATTAATTGATTATTTGAATTGACTTTTGTCCACCTAGCTTGTACTGGGCGATGGGGCACTATGCATGGGTTGAAAAACCTTATATAATTGAAATATGTATATTGATTATAAATTAATCGGTCATTAAACAGCATATATTAGTAAACTTAATTAGATTTTTAACCAAGGTATCCCACCAATTCTTCTATAGGAACCTTCCGTGTGAAAAACTAAATTGGAAGAGATTTACCACTAAACACCAAATAACTTTTTTAAACTTCTTAAAGCATGTTTCGCTAACCATGTTAGCATCATCATCACTGTTAGATTAAATCATCTCGCGATGATGTTAACATGGATAGCGAAACATGCGTCGAGAAGTTTAAAAAAGTGATTTGGTGTTTAGTGGTAAATCTCTTCGAGTTTAAGGTATGCCATAAGAAAGTCTATTTCTATTTATTTGGCTCACTGTTTAAACGCAACAATTGTAAGGGGCGCGGAGCGCATGTCGATCGATAGCTTCGTTTTTAGGAATTTAGTCGGTATGGAACGTTTATCGGGAGCAGACCGTGCATTGTGTGTGCGAGAATTTTACAATGATTTGCCAATGATTAAAAAAAAATGATTTGAGGCTCATTTTCATCTCAACGGTCATATACATAAACAAAACTATCGTTACTGGAGTGCAACGAACCTGAAGCACAAGCATCAACAACCTGTCGCCTAAACTCACTGTTTTGGCTGCAATGTCAGCGCAAGGAAAAATCGGCTCGAAATTTTTTGAAGACAGTAGGGAATGCGCAGTTACGGTCAATTTAGAGCGTTATATGGAAATGTTGGGCACTTTTTTGCTACCTGAACTGCAAAACTTTGGTGGTTATAATCAAAGAAAAAGGTTTCAGCAGGACGGAGTAACGTTACACACTTCCAATACATCTCTGCTATGAGTTCGTGAAATTTTTCCAAACAAAATGATTCCCAGGTGAGATTAAGTTAGGTTAGGTGAGGTGACATAAATTGACCTCCACGTCGTCCTGATTTGAAGTCTATGAACTTTTTGTTGTGGGGTCATCTAAAATCGAAATTTGACGTCAATCAACCGGGTTCTTTGGTGCAGTTAAAAAAAAATCCGACTCAAAATGGCAGCGAGCAATTTCAGAGATTATGTGCCGAGTCGCTCTAAGAAATTTTACTATTCGTTTAGATGAGTGCCCTGAGCGTGAAGGTTTACATTTGGATGATATTAGCTTTAAAAAGTAATTCCCTAAAATGTGTATTTCAATAATTAATAAAAGTTTTTTTGTTATACGTCTCTCTATTATTTATATCGCTATATCAAAAAGAAACTTTTTGTTAGAATACCTTATATAATGTTAATATTTCCCAAAACAAGATAAAAATTAAAATATAATTATAAATAAAACAAAAAGTACGAAAAAAAGTTCTCAACTGGTTCGATATTCTGTTTGCCAAAAGCACTAATAGTTTTTCTAAACATTGCTTTCAATGAGAACATCAGGACGTCTCTCATTGGTTCGAAAGTGAGTGAGTGCTACAAAAAAAAGCCCATCAATGCAACAGACGGAAAATGCACATTGAAAGATTCTGACGTAGGAAAGCGACGCTTAGCGCCGGCGTTGTATTGATTCTTCTCACGACAGCGAGTTAGTGTTAGTGCGGCCTCAATATTGGACGTTCTCGTCGTCCTCTATAAAGTTTCAGGTACGTAAAAAACATTTTTCTGAATGAAAAACATAACAGAACATACTAAAGATGCTTTTATTGCTTTTATGTATTACATTTGTTATGTTCGGTATGATTTTATGGGGTTATAAAGCTTTTTTTTTCATTGTACTAAAATAGTCACGTTTTCATACAATAAAAAATATATTGAGGGTTGTATACGCATGTTACGTGCCCTGATTCTATTCAAAAAAATGCGTCATCAGCTTTGTGAAGGTCATTAATCAGTTTCACCAGAATAATAGAAGCAATGACTAATGACCCGTCTGACGACGCTTTCTTATTAACGGTTTCGGATGCTCGATTTTTCAGCAGAACATGACTTCCCGTAGACTTACCATCATCATATAGGACCGTCCTTCCCGTCCACACCATTGCCATGGCGAATACCGCTCATCTGGTGCGTCGGCAAAGTTCCCGCGACCTTAATTCGCAGCGTTCGTTGGATCGTTTGGAGCTGAAAGAGATGAGAGGCCGTTTGGTGCCGATTGAGAATGGCAGTTCTGGTAGTTATGGTGCTACCAATGTTGCCTTTGAGGACACCAGTCCGGTCAGTAAAATCAAATCAAGTAGTAGCAGCAAAAGGGGTTCACAGGTAAGGACACTATTATTCGGTGGTAATGCGAAATTTCTGTTTGTATTTTTTGGGTTGTATTGAAACTAATAGAACTTCAAGTAATCGCATAATATCGGTAAAGTATAGCGGATAGTTGAAGATTTATTAGAGTAGTTAGTTCAATTCTGGTTTTGTCTTAAGAGCGGTATGTAGCTGAATACTATCCTATTAAATTATAAAACCTTTTCGATTACATTGTGCAGGTGTTTTTTTTTTATTTCTGAATTCGGTCTCCAAAATTGCACGCAATACTATTCAGCAGTGATACTTTGATCGGGCGGCAGTAACTCATAATGAAATTGTCCTTGTCGATTGCATTTAATACACAGCAATTTCTTTTGTTGTTGAATACCGGGCTTAATAATAGTTGGAGGCTTTTTGTTGGTTAAACATTTGGCTTTCTTTCATACTGAATTCTCAAAACACGTTTTGATAACACGGTTAGCCAACTTCTCTTCATTGAGCTTATATGGTATACACTTTTCTAATATTTGAACATAGCTGAATTTCAATTCTCCAATTGGAACCTTCGATGTGAAACACTAAACTTGAAGAGCTTTACCACTAAACACCTAATCACTTTTTTTCTAACTTCTCGGCGTGTGTTTCGCTAACACGCTCATGTTAGCATCATCAAGAGTTGATTCAATTTATTTCTAAAATATATTGTGTTCTATATTTATAATTGAAGAGTGCGAAAATTATGAACTGTGAAGTTTTGTAAGCGTTAATAATCCATTCTCACATTTTGCTGTGTGAATTCTTTCATTTGCATCAAAAGCCTTAATATTATTTACAATATTGACAACTCTTAACATAAGTTACTACTATTTGTAATCTGGTAATATGGCTAGAGTGTATTTTGTCTTATACAGTCCATATCTGCATATATACGAGTATATATATATGAGTATATATATGAGTATATATACAGTCCATATCTGCATGGGCAGATATGGACTGTATATATGGGCAGTGTGTTTTTTCCATCTGGTTAATATAGATCTTTTAGTTTATTATTATCATTTCAGTGTTTTATAAAATACTTTAAATTAGTCTACAAACCATATAACAAGCTAAGAGAATTCCTGGGTAATCCAAAGGATAGGTAGACAAACATGAAATATTTTTAAAACATGAATTTTCGAAATAAGTTAGTCTTTTTTCGATCATTATCTTGATCGAAGGTACATTGAGAAAATTCAAAGATTCATATTATATATAAAGAAGGGATTGTCCACATTAGATAAGGAAGATATAGGAAATTTTGTTTTTAAATGGAAATGACAAAACCATTGTTTTGCTGGTAACACAGGTTTTTCAATTTTTGCCCATTCCGGTGATACTAGTATTTACACATTATTTCAGTTATTTGTCAATTTTCAATCAATCCTTTTGAAAATGCCTAGACACATGATATCTCAATTTTACAGATCAATAGTAAAGACTTTTTTACAACAGGGCTTTAATCAAAGTGATATAGCGAAAATTGTAGGTGTTTCCCAAAGTGCTGTATCCAAAAATTCATAAAAAATTCCAAGAGACAAATGACGTAAAGGATTGCCCCAAAAGTGGTAGAAAACGATGTACAATAGCTGCACAAGACAGGTAGATATTTATAATAGCACGAAGAAATCGTCTGGAATCTACAAGTGGCAAATCAAGGGAGCTTGTTAGGTTTGAAGGGGTATATGTTTCTCGACAAACAATAACACGCAGAAAGAAAGCGTTAAATTTGCATTGCAAAAGAAACTTTATGTATTTCCAAACTAACGCTTCAACAAAAAAAAAAGTGAGATTTCAATGGGCTCGAAAAATGGTGGATCATAGTTCTAGCTAGAATAATGTGATATTCTCCGATGTTATGACAATTGACTTGGTTTCTTATTCACAAAGAACATTAATGTAGAGAGCTCTAAGTTGACAAGCCCGACTAGAAATAGCTCAACAAAGTATGCCATTTGAAGCTGGGAGCGTGATGTTTTGGGGTGGTATAATGAGGACGCCTCTACTGATCCTGGTGAGAAGAGTCACTGGTGCTGTTTACATCGAGGAAGTTTTAAATCCTGTTGTGCATCTGTTCCGAGGCGCAACGGACAACTGATTTGCTTCATGGATGGATGACAAAGCACCTCCCCGCATTGAACAGCAGCAGTACAAAATTTTCTTGAAGAGGAAGGAATAACCAAGTTATTTCTTGGACCGTATTAACCACAAATTCTTAAGTTGCTTTGAGGTTAATACCTGAATTTGAATATATGCTATGGTACGGTTGCGTGGTCAAAACCCATACTTTCATCAATTTATCGACTGGTTTAAAAAGTATATTCGGTTATTAGTTAGTGTTTTTACAGCATTATCATTAAAATTCGTCATCAATTAAATCAAAATAATTTTTCAATTCAAAATTCCCGCTTCGAAATTTTGAAAATCATCTTTGCACAGTTCGAACATTTGTCCTAATGATGTACTTGATCTTAATGATTTTATATCAAGCGTTAACAACTACCTTTTAGTCAAGTCGTTGAATATGCAATGTCTCAAGTGCTCTTTAACTAACTCCATTTTTCATTTCGTTAATTCTACAATACATTATAAAATATTTTAATGAATACTACACTCAAAGAGATTTACCACTGAACACCGAATCACTCTTTTAAAGGTTCTCGATGCACGTTTCGCTGACTATCTTAGCATCATCATGAGATAATTTAATCTGTTTAATTTTTTCTATTGGAATCTTCGGTGTGAAACACTACACTTAAAGAGATTTACAACTGAACACCGAATCACCCTTTTAAAAGTTCTCGATGCACGTTTCGCTGACCATCTTAGCATCATCATGAGATAATTTAATCTGTTTAATTTTTTCTATTGGAATCTTCGGTGTGAAATACTAAACTCAAAGAAATGTACTACTAAACACCGAATCACTCTTTAAAAAGTTATTGCCGTCCCTGCGTTCAATGTCGATAAAAATCCACATTCAGTTCAGTCTTAGTATTTGTTTATTAATAATTTGAGATAGCTTTATGGGTTCATCAATTTGTTAAATAACGGATGCGTTTGTTCATCTAGCAGTCAATGCGAAGGACCCGTCTCGAGCGTCAAAGTTCAAAAGAATCAATGCGCTTGAGGTCTTGTTTTTGAATGGCCCATGTTTCAGCGGAATATAGCAATACCAGAAAAAAATAAGATTTTTACTATTACATTCTTTGTGTTCCGTATTATGTTCCCATTTCTCCAGATATTCTGCAAATTCCGCATTGTATTTCTTGTCATTTCGCATCTTTTTCTGATCTCATGAGGATTATTGCCTTCGTTGGATATTAAAGCCTTATAGACGAATTCACTCAGTGGCTTAAATTGTCCTGTTTGACTGATGTTGGGCTTATTGTTTTGACGGTCGGTAATCATTATTTTCATTTTCTCCTCGTTTATTTCTAGTCGAAAAAGTTGACCATCCTTTATTTTTTTAATAATTAAGGTTAGTTCTTCATTCGACCTTGCTTAGTTAATTATTTTAATATCGTCAATACTAACATCACCCGTCCAATTCTCGAGAACCCTACTTATGATATATTCACCATAAATGTTAAATATAATTGGTGACAGGGTGTTCGATCTTCAATTTTCACCACTGCTGTGTTTTTTTCGTATAGATGACAAATTAAGTCAATCAAGTGATCTGATACTCCCATTTCTGCAGAATTTGCCATAATTTCTCCCATTTTGTGTCAAACGTCTTCTGGGAATCAAGGAAACAGAGGTATACAGGATTTTTTTTCTTTTTTGGGTTTTTCATCACTATCTAAAACTAAAAAAATATCAAAATATCTGTTCTTATGTAAATAAAGAATCACTGGGTAAAAACAAAAACCAAATGGAGACAAATTTCTTAGTGATTTTTTTTTTGTAATAAATGTTCCTAACGAACATTATTGAACTTTAACGTTTCGGGAAGCATTCTCCTCCCGTTTTCAAAACGTATCTAAAAAATAAATTATATTAATTTCTAAGTAATGTCTGAATGATTGTGGCGTGTTCATATATATTTTTTTCTCCTTTATTTGGGTTTTTCGCCACTATCTAAAACTCAAAAAATATTAAAAATACCTCTTCTTATTTAAAGAAAGAATTACTGGGTAAAAACAAAAAGCCAAACGGAGATAAATTTCTCAGTGATTCTTTTTTGTAATAAATTTGCCTAACGAACAAAATTTTAAAGATATAAAAATGTTATAAAAAAATTGACAAACTTTTAACATTAACGTTTCGGAGGGTACTCTCCCCCCATTTTTAAAACTAAACTAAAAAATAAATTATATTAATTTGTAATATATAAAAAGTAGTAAAGTATAATATATATATAGAGTAGGAAATAAATACAATATAAGAACGACATTTAAAACAAAAAATACTCTTAGATCTCTATTAATAAGGACTAAACCAAACAATATACAACAAAATCCCAAAAATGTGGTTTATAAAATTCCCTGCGAATGTGGCAAATTTTATATAGGTGAGACATCTAGACCGTTCTAGAGAAAGGGCGATTTTAATAAATCTAGAATTTGTTAACACGCATGGGAATCGGGCCATAAAATGAATTGCAATAATTCCAAAACGGTATTAAAAAAATCGGTAACAAAATACAGAGGATTAAAAGAAACAGCTATAATTAATTTAAATAAAAATAACTGTATTGCTATGCCTTCGGTAGATTTAAATTCAATATGGTTCCCGATTCTAAAGAATACAATTAAACACATTTAAATATTTGAATACAATCAGTACAATAAACAATCACACAGTAAACATTACCTATATATATATTTTTTGGTAGTATGTCACTGTCATGAAAATCTATTGTTGTCAATGTAAGTATCGTTGACATATACAAAAAAAATATATTTACTTTCATTCGTTAATTTATATATTACAAATTAATATAATTTATTTTTTAGTTCAGTTTTGAAAACGGGGGGAGAGTACCCTCCGAAACGTTAACGTTAAAAGTTTGTAAAATTTTTTATAACATTTTTATATCTTTATAATTTTGTTCGTTAGGCAAATTTATTACAAAAAAGAATGACTGAGAAATTTGTCTCCGTTTGGTTTTTTGTTTTTACCCAGTGATTCTTTCTTTAAATAAGAACAGGTATTTTTAATATTTTTTGAGTTTTAGATAGTGGCGAAAAACCCAAATAAAGGAGAAAAAATATATTAATTTCTACATATAATGCAAAGATAGGAAGTAAATATATTTTTTGTGTATGTCAATGAAACTTACATTAACAATTTAACAAGTATTATTGACATAAACAAAAAATATATTTACTTCCCATCTTTGCGTTATATATAGAAATTAATATAAAATTTATTTTTTAGATTCGTTTTGAAAACGGGAGGAGAATACTTCTCGAAACGTTAACATTTAAAAGTTTGTATTTATTTTAGAACATTTTTATATATTTCAAATTTTGTTCGTTAGGCAAATTTATTACAAAAAAAAATCACGGAGAAATTTGTCTCCGTTTGGTTTTTGTTTTTACCCAATGATTCTTTATTTACATAAGAACAGATATTTTGAAAATTGTTTGAGTTTTAGATAGTGGCGAAAAACCCAAAAAAAAAGAAAAAAATATGAACACGTCACAATCATTCAGACATTACTTAGGTATACAGGATGGTTAACTTCTCTAGCTTTTTCGATTATTTGTCGAATGTCGAATATATGATTCCAGTGTACCTCTCCCTGGAACGAAACCAGTCTGCTCTGGGGAAATGTGCCATGATAAGTAGGATTTTAAACGTGTATTGATAGTGTGAAGGATTTTTGTGTTATGTGGAATGAGAACGATAAGGCGTTAATTTTTGCTTTTTTGTGTAGAGGTATAAATACTGAGATCGGCCAATCTTCTAGCCACAATTCGGTGTCCCACACTTTCTGGCAGATGTTGTGAAACATGTCTACCCCTACTTCTCCCTTTGCTTCAATTACTTCTTCGGTGATCTCACCCAAACCTGAGGCATAATTTTTTAGATAGACTGCGTATAACATTTTTGATTTCTGATTATAATATGTTAGGTTCACGTGTTTCGAAATTAGATATGCTAGGATTATACCCATCTTGGAACAGTTTGCTACAAATATATTTCCATTCGGTTAAATCTCATCGATATCTGTTATTTTTTCGCCTTGTGCATTCTGAATTATTCATGTAAGTGGTATATATTTTCTTGTCATTTGCTTCACAGCTTTATAGAGGTCTTTGGTATTGTTTAAATTAGCATGTGACTGGAGTTCTTGATAAGTTTTTTTTTGTTGTGATCATTTTTATCTTTTCTTCTTTTAATTTGTATCTTGTATCTTCTCCCTGAATTTCTCCATTAACAAAACGTATTTAAGGCAACGTTCTTCTGACCGTATATCCATTTTTCTGAGGGTGCGTCTGTTTTCGATTAAATCGATGGTGGCATCAATCAACCAATATTGGTGTTTCTGAAGTCCTTGTGTTTGTATTGGTTCGTGTCCTATACCAATACTCGGAAGATATTATGCCATTAGACAGTGGAATGATTTTCAGTTGTTCGCGAATATTTTCTTGAAATTCAATAGGATGCTGGAGTAGCAGCTTCTTGTGAATGGACTTTTTGAGTAGTAATTTCAATTTTAAATGAAATTTAGTGGGTGATCACTTTCACATTCAGCTCCAGGAAAGGTTTTAATATTCTGTTTTGACGATCGCCACCGATACCTTATCAAAATTTAGTCAATTTGATTTCTGTAGTTGCCATTGGAGAACTGCAATGCGTATCGATGACGAACACGGTGCGTATTATTTCTCCTTCCAATTCCGTATTTGTTGGCAAATACGGAATTGGAAGGAAAAATAATGTTCCTGATATGACTAAGTATAAATAAAATATCTCGTTTTGGAATTTTACGGATGATTTCCTTCAAGATTTTCATTAAATTCATCTACTTCGTTTTCCTTTGATTGACTTGTTGGAGCGTAGACCTGTATGAGATTTTAAAGTGAATGGCTTGCATTTTATTTTTATTTATTAAATTCTATCGCTGACATGGTCATATATATTTACACATTTGGTCAACATAAACGCCACACCGTTTCGACTCAAATTGTCGTATCGTATACGAGATTTGAAATTATCCATTTGTACTCCCTTTTTTATTGCCTTTAATTTTAATTATCTTTTCTTAAATATTAGCCAAAAAATGATTTTGATAAATAGCTTAATTACGATTTTCTAACGAAACCCACGAAACAAATAGGAGACTTATAAAAAATGGTTACATTGTAATTTCAGCAGGACGATGCTGAATCATCTCCTGTTTTGGTGATGGTGATGGTGGTGATTTAACACCTATGGATTTTGTTGTGGAGTTTTCTGAAGTCTCAGGTTTCGCCAACAAGCCCACGACCATCTAAGCATTGAAGGCCGAAACTGAACGATGAATCAACGAAATACTGCCACATTTATGCAAAACCGTTATTAAAAATTTCGCTAGAAGGGTACGGTAGAAGTGTTCTACCAAAGGCTTGGAGGCCATTTACTGGATGTGATGTTCCAATCTAAATGTCAATTCTTGGCCACAGAAAACCATGTTGTATTTAAAATTCGCATTTTCCGCTCTCATTATAACACCCTTTAGAAGAATAGAGGGAAAAATTAGATACTTTTCCCATAAATGACTGGATGATCGCAAATATTTTCTTCCTGAATATTACCGAATATTACTTTCCTTTCTAGTAACGCTCCATGAATTTTAAACAGATATGACATTTAGTTTGGTTCTGACGGTCTTCGAAAGCAGACTTACTTTTTTGCTTACCTGATAGTTAATCTACTATTAACGCTTTGCAATGAATAATTGTATACTAGATTATTAAAAGACTTATAAGAATAATTATACTTTGGAGGATGAACGACTTGTTCGTTCTCACTTATAGAGATTTTTATTTTTTGTCTCTGGTACACTGTTTTACAAGATAAAGCTGGGTTCAAACCAATAAAAATTTGCATTGTACGCAAATAGATGCAGTGTAGACGCTCTGACATACAAGGTTACACACAAATATTTTCGCAGCACAACAGGCACACGAACTATCTGTTGTCGGTTTTCTCGCGAATGCCAAAGGAATTTAGGACGCACAAGATTTGTGTATGGACGTGTTGTTGAAGTGAACTTAATATTTTTAGTTTCAAAAAGATACCTACGTGAGAAGGCTGAATTGAAATTTATTAATTATTAAGTAACTGATTGTACTCAAAGAATGTCCCAGCATATTATTATGTTGAAGAAGAAGTGTGCTGCATGCATAATCATGAACAATTTAATAATCAAGAAAAAAAAATACCAAGAAAAGGCGTTATTAGATGAATAATTTGTACCAAAACAGAAAAGTATAAACTACAGAAAATAAGTATAAACACTGAAAAAATATAAAGAACTTAATTTTTGACGCTTATTGGAATAACCTAATCAAGCATAACCTACAAACATCCCACTGCACACACAGACAAAATGGGGCGTACAACGCGCACAACACAATTATTTATTGACTATGTGTGGTCATTTTGCATCGTAAATATTTTCGCCACATAGTAAATTTAACCCATACGCAAATTTTTATTGGTGTGGACCCAGCTTAAGGAGAAAAAGTCTCAATTTCTTTCATATAAAATATTTGCGATATTCAAAATTCTGACACAAAAAAAGCATTTACAAATACCGTAATTTG
This sequence comes from Cosmopolites sordidus, assembly GCA_031761425.1. Classification (NCBI taxonomy): domain Eukaryota; kingdom Metazoa; phylum Arthropoda; class Insecta; order Coleoptera; family Curculionidae; genus Cosmopolites; species Cosmopolites sordidus. Next base: position 419,522 of record JARFXV010000330.1, read on the forward strand.
AAGTAAATTAAATAATTATTTTATAATTACACCAAATTATTTGAATATTAATGTAAAAATCGATTTTTCTTGGCAATATATCAATTGTTTTAGAAATGAATCATATTGATTACGTTTCCATAGCTAATCCTTAGCGAGCGGATTTTTACCCGGGTAAGATCACTGTTTGTCAACATATTTAGTCATAGTCGCACACTACTGATTCCTTATCTAGAAAAATGAATTATTACTAACTTTAGCATTATCGTTGCGTTTACTTCGTTCTGTTACTTTTTCTTCAGATAACATAAAGAAGGAAACAATTCAATGTACTCACAAAAAATAATAGAAATGATGTTATTTATATACATTTTGGCGATATAGATATTTTCATAAATTGAAGTGATGGCGTATACCATTGCATGACACGATGTATTAATTATCTTTTATTATTATTATTATTACTCACGTATGGGCTCTGGTGGACCACGCGAAGTACAATTAGAGGCGTTTGTTGTTGTTAGCCTTCCTTTGTGCCCATACTAATTTCATTCTTTCGCTATGAGCTTTTTTCCTTTCGTCAGACCAAGTTGTTCCAGTCTTCCTACATTTTTCTCTCTGGCCAACCTTCCAAACGTTAACCTTGTGTCTGAAACAGCCTCTATCCTGAATTTCACTTTGTGTAATATTTGCTGATCTTAGGTCCTCTTTAATTGCAGCAATCCATTTAATTATTTCTACTTTAGCTTTACTCCTATTTTGATAAAATTCGACTATTTGTCTAGTTAACCTACTCGAATTCATCCATTTTATGTGTCCGTAAAACTTAAGTCTTCTTTTTCTCATATCGCTATGTATATCTATGTATTGTTTGATTTCTTGGTTTTCTCGAAGTCGGTATGTTGTGCTATTTATTTGTTTGGGCCCTAGGATTTTTCTTATGATTTTTCTTTCCTTCTTTTCAATGTCCTCGATGTCCGTCTTTCTATTCAAAATGAGCGTTTCCGCAGCATATAGACATTCTGGCTTAATAACTGTGTTGTAATGTCTCAGTTTTGTGTTTTTAGATAGGCATTTTTTGTTGTAAATATTTTGTGTAAGTTTCAATGCCGTTTCCATTTTTTGACATCTACCCTTATTGGCCGCTTTTTCCACTCCACTTTCCATGATTATTTCACCCAAATATTTGAATTGAGAGACTCGTCTGATGATACCATATTTTGTTTTTAGAAATGACGTTCTTAGTCTGTTGCAGGTCATGTATTGTGTCTTTTCAAAGGAAATTTGGAGTCCTACATTTTCTGCTGTTTCTTTTAGGATTTCAATCTGTTTCTGTGCCGTTAATGCATCTTGAGCTAAAATTGCTAGATCATCAGCAAATGCCAGACAATCAATTTTGATGTTGGTTCTCCCCAGTTTAATGGGCTGGTCAATATTCAGGGCGGACCTTTTTTTCACGCCACTCCTGTGTTACTTTTTCTAGAACACAGTTAAATAAGAGTGACGAGAGTCCATCCCCTTGTCTCACTCCAGTTTTAATTTCGAAGGGCTCTGAGATCTCACCCATGAATTTAACTTTTGACCTTGTGTTAGTTAACGTTGCTTTAATAATTGCCAGCGTTTTCAGATCTAGTCCTTGTTCTTTCAAGATTCGGAATAAAGATTCGCGGTTAATAGAATCATATGCTTTTTTGAAATCCACAAATGTACAGACGAGATTTTTATTGTACAGTTTTTGATGTCTTAGAATCAACTTCAGATTCAGGATCTGTTCAGGGCAGGATCTGCCCGGTCGAAAACCTGCTTGATATTCACCAATGTTAGGTTCTAACTGTCCCTGTGCTCTGTCTAGTAGACATTGAGATAGAATCTTGTAACAAATTGGGAGAAGAGATATCCCTCTATAGTTGTTTACATCCGTTCTATCTCCTTTCTTATGTAGTGGATGGATTAGAGCATCTTTCCAATCTTCCGGAATCCGTTCGGTTCGCCAAACTTCTTGTAGAATTTTGGTTATTTCCCTGATTGTACCTGGACCAGCGGATTTCAAAAGTTCCTCAGTGATTCCATCTTCACCAGAAGCCTTGTCATTTTTAAGCCGCTTGATTTGCCTAATTATTTCATCTTCATTCGGTGGTAATGAATCTGGGTTTGTTTGTTTAGGTTTTAGTGTTGCTAATTTGTGTAAGGGCTCAGGACAGTTTAGTATTTGTTCAAAATATTTCGCAAGTTCTTTGCAATTGTCTTGGTTATTTAGAGCTAATTGTCCGTTTTCCTTTTGGAAGCAAAGAGTTTGCGGTTGATAGCCTGTTAATTTAGTTTTAAATGTTTTGTAAAAGTTTCGAGTGTTATTTTTTTGGAAATCTTTTTCTATTTCATCAAGTTGATTGTTTTCATATTTTCTTTTAGTTTGTCTAATTAGCTTCGATGTTTCTTTTCTTACTTCCAAAAATATGTTATAGTTTATTGCTGTTTTTTGAGTGTTCCAATCTTTGAATGCTTTAGTTCGGCTTAATACTGCTTGCTCGCAAACTTCATCCCACCATGGATGTTTTCTACGTTTTTGTAAAGGGACCAACTTTAAGGCTGTTTTAATAATTTTTTGTTTCAATTCTTGCCAGTTTTGTGCTGGTTGTTTATCAAGTTCTTCTGTTAGGGCTGGTTTTATTTTCGTTGGGTCAAACTTTGGTATTAGCAGCCGCTTTTGAATAAGTTTTCGAGGTTTTAAGCTAAGTTTGATTCTAGTCAAGTAGTGATCCGTGTCTATATTTGCTCCTTTCCTGACTTGAACATTCAGAATCTCTTTATAATTAGGGTACGAAATGGCAACATGGTCAATTTGAAATTCACCCATGTACGTGTTTGGGCACCTCCAGGTCTTTTGTTTTGATATTTTCTTCTTAAAATGGGTTGACATTATTTTTAGATTAAACTGCGAACATAGTTCAACCAATCTTCTAGCATTATGGTTAGTCCATTTATGAGCGGGAAAACTGCCGACTGTTTTCCTGTACTTTTTTTCTTTCCCTAGCTGGGAGTTGAAATCACCCAATAGGATTTTTATATGGTTCGGGGGAATTTTAGAGATAGTCTTTTATAGAATTTCCCAGGACTTATTTACTTTTTCAGGATTAGATTTATTTTCTTCGTTAACTGGGAGGTGTGCATTGATTAATGTATAGTTTTTGTTAGCACACTTAAGGGATAGTGTCATAAGTCGATTATTTACTGGCTGGACATTTGTTATAGAACCAAGGATGTTTCTTGAGACAGCGAAAGCAACAGCGAGATGTGGTTTATTTTTGAGTTTTTTTTTGTCCGTTTTACTTTTCAAAAGTCTGTAGTTGCCGAATTCCAAGGTGTTATCATCTGTCAATCTAGTTTCTTGCAAAGCTAAAATTTTGATTTTTTGCTGATTTAATGTTCGCCCCAATTCGTGTAGTTTTCCTGGACGCAGGAGAGAATTGATATTTACCGTTCCAAAGAAAGTTTTTGTTTTCGGTTTCAGACGTTGGCCAGAGGTCTCCGACTCCCTCTGAAAGATTTTGCGTTTAAGCCCGGACGCCCCAGAATCCGAAAATGCGGTTGTACCAGCAAAACTGGCAGAGGATTGTCTACCTCCTGGGGTAATTTTGTAATTACTAGAACGCTTCATCTTGTACTTTGAATTAAAGGTTTGAACCATGACGGTTCAGAGGTTAAGACTGGAGGGGTTAGTTCCAGAATTTAAACAACAGCTGCACCACTGGTGAACAGAATTATTAATTATCTTTTATATTATACGATGTATTCAATTATCCGGTCAATACTATTATAGTACTATCACACATGGTTATACATTATGCTATAAAAATTTCATATTCAAATTTTAATTTAACATCATTTTATAACATATACATCATGTCCCATACAAAGCAATCTATTTTTGAAAACTGAAAGAACTTTCGGAGGTCTGAATTATTTTTATTAAATACATAAGCAAAGATTAATATTTAAAAATTTCCACTATATTTAAAATTGTATGTATAACAATTATTTCGACACACAGTGCCTTTTTCAAATACAAACTATACTATACAAACTACATAGTATAGTTTGTATTTGAAAAAGATACTGTGCGTCGAAGCAATTGTTATACATACAATTTTAAATATAGCGGACATTTTTAGATATTAATCTTCGCTTATTTATTTAAAATAAATTTTCATCAAGTATCGGCTACCTCAGTTAAATTTATTTTTATTAAATATGAAAAAGTATTATTAGCTCAAGATATAACAATCAATTCACTTGATGATAGGTGTTTAGGTTAATAATGTCAAATTTGCTAATAGATGGCATTACTAATACATTTGTTGATATAGCCTAATATCGTCAATCGCGTTTTGGAGTGTAAACATACGCTATCTAACGCCAGTTTGTTATTAATTGTCGTTGTGCAAAAAAAATAGTTTTTCATAGCTTTGAAAATGTCCAATTATGTACCAGAAAAAAAAACGTTTTGTAGTGAAGTTTATGAACCTTCTTTTATTTGAAGAAATCGTCTGCTGAAAGTTATCGATTGTGCAGAACATGCTCTAATCCAAAAAAAAAAAATGGGAACGATGGTTTAAATATTTTAAATGTGGTGATATTGATATAAAAGGCAAGGAGAGTCCAGAACAGCCAAAAAAGTTTGAAAATGCAGATTTTCAAGCATTAATGATGAAGACTAATTGAATGAAGACTCAACTCATACGTTGAAACAATTGACAGAAGCATTGAGTGTTATCCAATCGAACATTTCCGAACGTCTATACGCATTGGGAAAGAACTAGAACGAAGGAAAATGGGTTCCAAATGAATTGAAGGAAAGAGACATTGAAATCCCTTGTGAAATTTTGCTTGCCAGAGAGAAAAGAAAAGAAAAGAAAAATTAATTTCCATTAAGTATCGGCTACCTCAGTTAAATAGAAAAGAAAAGGTTTTTTTTGCATCGAGTTATGACAGGTAATGAAAAGTGGATCTATTTTGACAACCCAAAGCGCAAAAAATCAGTGCGCAATATACAAGGAAAGAGGGCTTTGCTATGTATTTGGTGGGATAGTAGGGGAGCTGTATATTACAAACTGCTGATACCTAGTGAAACGATTATTCGCGATCTATAGCGACAACAATTAATAAAATTGAACCGAGCATTGAAGGAAAAACGATCAGGATACGCCCAAAGTCACGATAAAGTAATTTTTATACATGACAATGCTCGGCTCCATGTAAAACTTGTAAAAATATTCGGAAAACGTTAAATGAGACATCCTACCACACCCACCGTATTCACCGCGCTTAGCCTCTTCGGACTACCACTTATTTCGATTGATGCAGAACCGAATTTCAAAACAACACATACATTCTTACGAAGAAGTGCAAATTTGGCTTAATGAATGATTGGCTTAAAAAAAAACTAAAAGTCCTTTTGGCGCCGAATACATTATTTGACAGGAAGGAAAAAATCCATATTATTAACCGAAATGTCTATTAGAAAACAAGTTATCCAAATATGTTTTTCTGCATTAATGATTTTATTTTATTTTAATTTTATTGGATTGGATCATATTTATTAAATTTTATTCGACTATTTTTTTTTCACACTCAACTAGTTTTATTACTCTTTATCTTCACGTTCTAAAAATAAATAAAAAAACAAAGAGCAATTTTATTCGTTTGCGTTTAAAATGGAAAACGATAGATCAATTGAAAGATTCCAATTCATTCTCACAACAATACGGGACCACAAGCCTCACTTGTCACTAGACTTCCTGAACAAATATGGTTTTTCGCAATGTTTTAATAATCTAGTCTAATATTTCTATTTAATAGTCTAGTCAATGGCTTGAACCAATTTATAAGTCCCATTGATAAAACTTCTTGTCATAACGATATTACAAATCTAATTTTTTGTTAGAAATGTTTTTCTTTTACTTTTTATTTAAGATAGGTATTTAATTCATATTTAATTCATATATATATATATATATATATATATATATATATATATATATATATATATATATATATATATATATATATATATATACATGAGATAAACGGTTAAAGATATCAGCTTTAAAATCGGGGTAGTTGAGTTTTGAAAGATGACAAATCCGAATTTGGTACTAGTTTGAGTCTAGTTTCTAGAGGGCGCTTGCTACCTACTTTGCGAGGAATTAACTCGCTTATATTTTTTACCCTATAAAGCTGGGAATATTTTGACTTCAAAATAGAGAAGAGTCATAATTCTCACGTAAAAAAGTTACCCTTGGTCAATATCGATATTTCACGCCATTTGCGAAATACTCGTGTTCGAATATTTCATTGTACATCTTGTCGATGGCTGAAAAATCCGTAATTCACAAAATGTGCCTTAAATACGACGAAAAAAAAACATTAAGATGTCAAAAATACAACCTACTTTATTTAAAATAACAATTTTTTGAAATTTACTTCAATAGGTGTTGAAAGTGTCCACCGTTTACCTCAATACACGTTCACAGGCTTTTTGTTAAGTGACGCCTCACATTTGAGAAGATATTTTCTTCACTTCTAACAACAGTAGCCGCTTGTTGATTTTTTTGTAAAAGTTCGTCTCGTGTATTGATTTCATCATAGTAAACAAAAGACTTCATATGACCCCACAAATAAAAGCCTAACGGATCAATATCTGAGTTTCGAGGTGGCCAAGGAATATCACCACTGCGCCAAATCAAAACGTTGATTCAAATGATTTCGCACTGTAATAGTAAAATGCGGTGGCGCCCCATCTTGCATGAACCACATGTCTTGTCTTAAGTTTAGTGGTATACCGTCAAAAAGGTCAAATAAATCACTTTCTAAAAACTGCACATTTTCTCCATTCAGCCTTTGCGGAAACCCAAATAGGTCGATTAAAAAACTGTCGATAATACCGCACAAATGTTAATTGAAAATTCATGCTGGAAATGCTCTTTTGGTAGGAGGTGTGGATTTTCTAGCGCGTGATAATGATTATTTCGCCAGTTAAAAATTCCGCGTCTGGTAAATGTTGTCTCGTCAGTAAACAATATCTATTTCAGAAACATAGAGTCTTCGTTTTTTTTATATGGTTTTTAGATTTTGACAAAATTCTGATCTAGACGGCAATTCTTGTGGCAATACATTTTGACCAGGATGAAAATGGTAGGAAAACAATTTTTCTTTATAGAGAACCCTTGAAACGGTAGATTGGCTAATTCCTGTAGATGCCTCCAAACGCCTAGTGTTTAATTCAGGCTTTTCCGCGATACCTAATCAAAATATCCTCTTCTTGTTCTACCGTTATACGTTTTCGTCCACCAGGATTGCTGTTATAAAACGAACCTGTTTTGCCTAACTGATTGAAAATTCTTTGAAAAATTTGTTGATCTGGGATGATTCTGGTTGGGTTTTTTTTTCACCTTCTGACTGCAGCGCGACTATTTTAATATACTTGTGCATAAACTCAGAGCTTATCCATTAAATAACGGTAAGGAAACTGATTACGTCTGGGCATTTTTTACACATTGTTTAATACCAACTCAAGATTACTATAATAGAATTACTATAATAATATAAGAGTACTATAGTACCTTTTTTCATTGATGGCAACTTGACATCAGATAAGTATTTAGGTCTTTTGGAAGAAACTACCATCCTTCAACTGTGCACCACCACATTATGGTAGTAATATTGGAAATTTTTTTAACACTACTTTCCCAAAGCGATGGATCGGTTGACTAGGAGCCGTCAAATGACCGGCAAGGTCACCAGACTTAACGCCACCCAATTTTTAATATTGGGCAATTTAAAAAGTTGGGTTTACGATAATAAGACAGAAAATCTGGAAGATCTCAAATTACGAATTCGACAAGAAACTACCGATATACCTATTATCTAGTGCGAAGATACATTTTAAGACTTCATCTGACGTATCCATTACTGACATGAAGTTAATGGTGGACACTTTGAACACCTTGCATAAATAGTTAACGACCAGCACTAAATTTTGAATCTTTATTTATAAAGAAATTTTTACAATATATTTTCTTGCGAATTAAGTTGTTGGAAAGGGGTTTTAATTCAAGTTTTCCTCAATCTCTGTCGGACCCATTTGTGCCTTTCCCAGATCAGCTCTGACTTGTGTAATCCATGGTACTGTTGACTTGACTCCTTGTATGTATGTAAGAATTCTGTTGGTGAGTCTTGTCGGTGAGAGTCTACTGATATGTCCATAGAATTTCAACCTTCTTTTTCTTATGTCCGCCGCTACGTTGAACATTCTCTCTGTGATCTTTCAAGAATGTAGTCTGTATCCTTCCTCTGTCAGTTTTTGGCCGAAAATTTTCCTCATAATTTTGCGTTCTTCTTTTAGTACGTTTTCTATGCCGGTTTTTGTATGGAGTGTAAGTGTCTCGCTTGCGTATAGTACCTCTGGTTTGATTACTGTGTTGTATTGTCTTATTTTTGGGTTTGTGGATATACATTTCTTATTATAGATATTGTGTGTCTTGCCGCATGCCCTTTTCATCTTCTGTAATCGAGTCTTCTGTGTTATCTTCTTTCCTCCTGGGGGTTCGAGGATTTCGCCCAGGTATTTGAAGTGAGTGACCCTATTTATTTTACCATATTTGGTGTTCAAATTTTGGACATCTAATTTTGAGCTGAAGAATTCGGTATTTTGAAAGGAGATTTGTAGGCCAACCTTCTCTACACATTCCTTAAGGATTTTGATCTGTTTGGTTGCCCTTTTTTCATAGTCTGCGAGTATGGCTAGGTCATCTGCGAAGGCCAGGCATGATATTCCTATGTTGTTTTTGGATCGTCCGAGTCGTATTGGTTTCCAGTGTCCTTGATTTTTCAGTTCTTTTTCTCATACCCTTATAACTTTGTCCAGGACCAGGTTGAAGTGGAGTCCATCTCCTTGGCGTACTCCAGTTTAAATCAAGAAGGGTTCGGAAATTTCTCCCATAAATTTCACTTTAGAGGTTGTGTCAGTCAGTGTCTGCTTGATCAATCGTAGTGTTTTGGGGTCGAGTCCTTGTTCTTCTAGGATGTTGAATAGAGATTTTCGGTCGATGCAGTCGTATGCTTTCTTGACGTACACGAATGTGCAGATGATTGTTATATATATATATATATATATATATATATATATATATATATATATATATATATATATATATATATATATATATATATATATATATATATATATATATATTGATTGTTATATATATATATATATATATATATATATATATATATATATATATATATATATATATATATATATATAGATATGTTTTGACGAATGTTTTCACGGGTGTGAAATGTCAGCATTTGTCGTCGTCGAAATACCGTCGAGTGAACGCTTTGAAAATGGTGGATGAATTTCCATCGAAATGTCAGCGAAACAGTCCACCAATGGACATTCAGCCAAAATGGGATACCCAAAAAACTATCATTATATATATATATATATATATATATATATATATATATATATATATATATATATATATATATATATATATATATGCCCACAAGGTAGCGTAACGGACCGTGGAGGGAAAATATTACAGAAATCTTTCACCCTTTCTCCACGTGGTGCCACCGATCGCCTTCGCCGAACTGTCAACCATACGACGTCACGTATCTCTCGGGACCGGTTTCTAGCCTTTCAGCCATCATCAGCCGAGCTCTAGACGAACGCAAGGAAAGCAGTTCGGAGGGACGATCGGGGCCAGACCAGATTAACTGGGCATTTTAATGACGGGTCGTGATCGCACACAACTCACGCCATCATACGGCGAATGCTCGTAGCAATCAGGACCGCTCGTAACATTCTGCCTGGAACCTCGGGTATAGTACCAGGTATGCCCACAAGGTAGCGTAACGGACCGTGGAGGGAAAATATTACAGAAATCTTTCACCCTTTCTCCACGTGGTGCCACCGATCGCGTGACGTCGCATGGTTGACAGTTCGGCGAAGGCGATCGGTGGCACCACGTGGAGAAAGGGTGAAAGATTTCTGTAATATATATATATATATATATATATATATATATATATATATATATATATATATATATATATGTAACAACACATCTCATTCCAGTGAAAGAAAAATTCAAATATTTGCCATTACTACTTAACGAAAGAAGTATAGTTTTTGAAAAGACAAGTACACATATATATGTCACATTTTCAGAGCACATAGGATAAAAAGAATATTTTTTTTGGCATTCTTCATAGCTGATTGACGCCCTTCTCTTTATGTGTATTTTTATGGCAAGTTGAACACCTGCCACGGCTTTGCTTCTCTTCTATAGAATGTTGGACTTGATTTTTATGTTTGGGTTGGTTATCCGCATCCAACAAAGTACAGACAATATTTTCGCAAAACTCTGTGACACTCATGTTTTGTCCACTTACTCCTTTGAACACCACTAGAACAGTGTTTGTCAATAGTTCTACAACAATTTTCCGGTACCATTTGATCCCTCAGCATTTTGATCAGAAATATCAATTAACCCTTTGGCTTTATTATATTCCAATATGGTTGATGGTATTGAACATTACCTGTTCTTCAACCATTCAACCACTTCAACCATTCTGGGATAGCTTTCGTTGTCGGGAGTAAAACATAGTGTTTACCTTTCCATTTTCAAACTTTCGTGTTGCATATATGCATCTTAATTTCGCCCTTTTTCAATTTGGCACTTGTTACTGCCTTTGGATTAAGTTTTCGGTTTTGACACAGGGTACCAACAAAATGTGTCTGGCTAATAATATTCAGCTCATTAGCTAGACCAACACAGCAAATATAAAATATCAGTTTATGCAGAATTAGTTTATGCCCTATTATCTATTTAAATTTTTTAAGAGCACGCAGCTGAACAGCATTACAGTGTGTTCTCCTTATGCAACATAAATGAGTTTCGTAGTTTTGGCAGCGATTTTCTTAAGTTGAATTATTAAGTGGGTAGAAAAATGAACACTCTCTTTTGTTATGGTCTCCTGAACAATATATACTTTTGAGGTTATATGCATCAAACGTCAAAGTATATTACATTTTAAAAAGTCAAATTTTATTTCAGACCTTATTGCTTTTCTTCTTTTTCAACAGTTCATCCAGAATTCTTTTTAAAATTAGTCATTTTGAGCGTTAACAAACATTTTTTTTCAAATCGTCAGTTGACAGAATACTGATACATTCTAATCCGATTAAAATTAGTTAAAAATACTAACCTTTAATTTTCATCTTATAAATTCTAACCCTTTTAGAATGTTCTAATGATTATGTACAATCCACTCGCCCACTATGATCTTCTTTTGCACACAATACACTACACGAGGTAAATAGGTTTAGTTCTCTTTGGTCTTCAGAGTTCTCTTCAATATTTTGAGTGTAAATCAGTTGAAGAGCTTCTGCATTGAGTTAAAGGTGTAGCCTGGTTTCGGCTTGCCTACAAACCTCTTGATTTCCTCCTTGACATTTGAAATTCCAAAATGATGAAATTCGGTGTTATGAATATACCACGGTGTACTGATTATATTTCGCAACATCTTATTTTGGAACATTTGTATAGTTTTGATGTTACTATATAGTCAATTGGTTTTAGGATTTGATTAAAAATTAGTATTTTACCATGTATTACCATGTTGGAGTTTCTTCCTATGAGCCAAAGATATTTTCTATATTTAAATCAAGCTCAGCTTTTTTCTTCTTGACAGCTCATTCAATCTTAGTTTTTCATCAAGAGTCATACCGAGGTATTTGGCATTCAACTCATATGGAATGATTATACTATTTACATCTAAAGGGGGCTGCTCTGTTATTTTCTTGTTGATAAAGTTGACAAGTTGCGCTTGATCTTCCATTTTTTGGTCCAATTAACTATTTTATCACTTACTGACTGTAGTTTTTTAGATGAATTTTCTGTATTTTGACCCACTGTTAATATAATAGTACAATCAGCAAATTTGATGTTTGCAGTGTCTTTCAAAGCTAGTAAGTCGCTGGTATATAATAGATAAAGGACGGGACCAAGAATACTTTCTTAAGGAACTCTTGCTCTTATTTCTTTCAAGTCAAATTATTCGTCTTCTTATTTTATTCTGAAGGGTCTGTCTGAGCTGTATATTAGTATCTCTGCATATTGTTTAAGGAACATTTTGTTAATTTTTTATATCAGGCCTTCGTGCCACACTTTGTCCAAGGTATGAACCATATCTATAGGGTGATTCTTTAGAATGCCCGTAATTTAAATTCAAATAAAATAACCAAATCAGATAGCTTGAAACTATTTATTTTATGTGAAATAACATTCCATGGCATTAATGTTCCAAAAAAATTTCGGACTGACGTCCACCGCGGCCACTATTGACAAATTTTGTCAATACAATTTCCGACCACTTTTTCCAGCAATTGGTCCTATATCCGCAATTGTACCAGTTATGTTGGTTTCCAAGGCGTCAATAGTTGGTGGTTTATCGGCATAGCCCAAAGATTTAACATAACCCCAAAGAAAATAATCTAAAGGCGTTAAATCACCTGACTTTGGTCACCCTTTTAACAGGTACGTTCCTGGAAAAAAACGAAAGGAAAAAAATTCTTACCGAACTGTTCCCTCAATAAATCTATTGTTACGTTGGTTGTATGACATTGTAGCCATCCTGTTAGAATCATATCTCTTCTAAATCAATACCATTCAAATTCGGAAATAAATAATAACTGATGGTAACGTGCTTGGTTTAAAAAAAAATGATGCAACCGGCATACAATCCGCACCATACCATGTTTTTTTTATATAACAGTAATTATTGAATCATCTGCGGATTATTTTCACTCCAAAGGCGGAAATTTTGTTTATTAACGAACCGTTTAACCAAAAATGGGCTTCACGGCAAAACAAAATTTTGAATAGGGTTTTTAATGGGGCTGTTAAATTATCGATCAAGTTGTAATTGATTTTGAGCCTATTCACCGAAGGCATCATGCAAACGATGATCTTGTGGCTTGAGTTAGTGCATAAGCTGGATCTTATAAGGCACCAGATCAAGATCTTTAGGCAAAATCTTTCAAATAGGCAATAACAAATTCCATCTTTCTGATAACGGCGACACTGCCAGCAACAAAGGCGATATTTTCTTCGAAACGCATAATTTTTATCTGATTTTTGTTTTAATATCCAACAACGTGATGTGGGTTTGGAATTTGTGGAGAATTCGGTGAATAGATCGTTCGGTCGAGCGATTATGTGCACCATAAAATTCACGAAGTGCTCTATAAGTTTGGAGCACAGAACACTGACTTTGATAATAAATTTCGACAATTTGCAAGTGTTACTTTGATGTTAAACGTTACATCATGATTTTCCAGGCTAAACTAAATAATTTTGACATTAGAGGCGAGCAAACTTTCGTTTACATCTATCGAAATTTCAGACACACTAAAAAAGCACCCGTTAGAAAGACTGCAGAGGATGTTTGTCTTTCTACAAGTGCACATTCGATTATATCGGTGATGCTGTGCATTTGATCTATTGTTGAATGTTTAGATTTCAAGCCAAATTGATAGTCTGATATCAGTTTATTGTTTTCTGTGAGTGGTTTTAACCTTTTTAACAGTGGCTTTTCAAGTATTCTATCTTTGAGATAATTAGCAACAATGAAATAGGCTTATAAGATTTGACATCATTTGGTGGTTTGCTTGGCTTTGGTATCATAATTATTTCGGCTAGATTTCAGCTCGTGGAAATCTCAGTTAAAAGGCTGCATTGATCAGATATTTGAGTATTTATTTCTCCAGCCCCTTCTTTTGAAGTAGTTGATGTTATATTTTCTGTTCTTGAATTATCTGTTGTTTCCGGCCTGTCAGTATCGGATTAGGAATTAATATCTGCCAGACGCTGTGCACTTCAGCTTTTTGTTTATTGTTTCGCGCCTATGATCCCAAAACTTTTCTGATCGGCGTGGTTAAGGTTATAGCTTTTTTGATCTTATTTGTTGCTTTCGATAACGAATGGGCTGTTTTCTCATCCGCCGCTAGATTTTGTAGGTATGTTAATAAGCAACAAAACTAGATTTTGATTAATCCGCATTGATTGTTTCTATAAGGCATCCTTTATACAAGTATATATTAGAAGATTTAGAATTAAAAAGCATTTAGAATGTTGATAAACTTTTCTATGTGAAAACTAAATATAGCTTCTCTGTTTGCTTGTGATAAAATATTTTAGGCGCATTGGACTCATACTTAGTGTAAACTTATTGACACCGGAAGGCCAGCTGAACGCAGAAAACCACAGCACAACCCAAACAATGGCACTGTTGGACGAGTTGTATACGATCTACCATTATTTTGTTGGTTGTTGCGATTTTGATGACATGTCAGATAAGGCTTAATAACTGTCTGCAATATTTTCATTACATAACGGGCTGCATTTAAACTTCCTACAATAGTTACTATGAGTGAACTGCCTTATAAAAATATAGCCCCATACCCTAATTTAGGAAGTGATTGTTGTATGTCTATTTTGTTTCACTCCGAAAACGTCTGACCTTTCTAAATGCATTAATTATGACCATCTATGAAAAAATCTCAATACTCAAACAAATAAAGTTCCATTCTGGTCCATATTCAATCCTAGTTCTTTAATAGTCTAAGCGATAAGATTATGCGTCATTTTGATTATGAGTCATTGATAGTTCTAGCCTAAGACCATTTTCCGAACATTCTCTATTCATTAGGGGTTTTTTCACACATATTGAAAAGTGTATCAAGGAACAAGCAGTACGATACTAAGTGGCATTTAAATTAAGGTTTATGTCCCTCGTTATAGTCAAGGAAAGTGTCAGTGTTTTGGTATAGGTTAAGAATGGTTTATTAAACTGGAACGTCTTTAGATTATTAAATCGCATCATTACCCAGTGACGCAATACTCCGAGCCACGCATCCCTGACTATGGTAAAGTTTTTGACATTGAAGTGGGTTTTTGAAACTATTGCGATGAATGGAAAAATTATGTAGATATTAAGTTGCCTTCAAAATATTCTATTTTGAAAACGATGGAGATTATTAAAACGGAGATTTCGATTTGTTACTAACTTATTTATTAATCTATATATCAACTTATTTATTCAGTCTACTCTGACTGTTTATTGGCAATAAACTGCTGTTAGGTGATTTTGGAATCGGTTTTATTTCAAATTGAGCAAAGTTCAACATACCAATATATACGTAAACTTGTAAATATACACAGAAGATTTGTTAAACCATAATGTATTTTTTTTTGCTACTCCTACTTGCTAAGTATAGAAATTTTCTGAAATAAACTGTAACACTAAATAAATTGTGAACAATAAAATATGTAATCTCTTCTAATCTATTTTCGTCCTATATTAAATTGTCTGGATAGTTTCTATGGATTTATCAAAAGAAAGAGGAAGGCAAATAGTTTATGCAAATACTTATTTAATCTATTATGTAGTTACTATTATTATTTATAACTTTTTGCCTACGTAGTAGTAGGTCCATAATGCATTTTTATCAAA
Source organism: Cosmopolites sordidus (assembly GCA_031761425.1). Taxonomy (NCBI): domain Eukaryota; kingdom Metazoa; phylum Arthropoda; class Insecta; order Coleoptera; family Curculionidae; genus Cosmopolites; species Cosmopolites sordidus. Next base: position 435,089 of record JARFXV010000330.1, read on the forward strand.
ACTTAGCATCTTTATCTTCTTTTGTTTTAAAAAATTTCTAATTTAAACAATTTTGAAGAAAGCGGAATAGATGGTAGTCTGAGGGTGTAATGCCCGGTGAGAGGTGGATACTAAATAAACCTGATTTTTGATTAGTCCTGATTGAAACGTGTGGTGAGTCATGATGAAACACGATACCTTTTCTGTTTGCTAATTATGGCGTTTTTCTTCAAGTGCTTTAGCTGATCTATTTATGGAGTTCGATGTTGATGGATTGGTTGCGTGCAAGATACTCAAAGTGTATGTGTCCCTCTCAATGCCACCAACTGCAAAGTATAATTTTCTTCGGATGAAGATCGCCGTACTTAAAACCGTTGACCATGACGATTCCAATTCTTTTTTATTACCCTTTGTTGTAAACAATCAATTTTTTATCACCAGTTCCATCCGCCTCAGAAATGGAGCCTGAGTATTTTTTTTTTAGTGAAAGATCGCACGAAGGGATTCGATCCAGTAGATTTCGCTCACTAAATTTATGAGGGACCTACGCCTTGTATCAGCAAACATGTCTACATTGACTAAAAATGGTTAATTTGCCAATATATAATTTATCTGCTATCTCTCAGATCGTGATGTGTGGATGTTTGGCTATTATGGCCATTTTCTCGGCATCGTTTCTTAAAGGACCGCCAGTGCGATCCCGATTTTATAGGTAAAAATGCACAGGTAAAAAAACCATGAACCGACCAAACCACTTTTGCAACATGGTCTCCCCAACAAGACCATCTCCATAAATGGTACAAATATTGTTTTTGTGTTGAGTTTGACAGCTTTCTTGTCCTTTTTGAAATAAAGGAAAATAATTTAGCATAAATACAAGTTATCTACCGAGATTTTCAATTTGAATCAACTTAACTAAATGAGGACAATTCAATTCGAATCTGAACGTAAACATTGTAAATATTACAGAAATTCATAATATATAAATAAATATTACTAATCTGACACAGATTTTTGTTTACGGGCATTTAAAGAGCAAGTAATAGAAAATCACTAAGAACTTTCCGAACAACCTTATAGTATAGAATAAGCCGATCAGAGACATCACAACAATTATTTAGTGTAATTCCTTTTACTTTATTTCAAATAATGACTTATTCTTACTTCTTTCTATAAGCATTATATTAAAATTAATTTTAAATATATGGTACAACAGCTTAAAATATATTTATAAATTAACATACATATTGATATGTACTTTTTATAGCTGAGATATACTTGAAGTAATAAATTGAAGAATAATTTAGACAATGTTAAAATAATTTCTATTTTCTTTTATATTATATGTTATTATGTATTTTATACGAATTATTAATTAATTTTACTTTCTTGATTGAAATAAATTAATATAAATGCGATTCCTTTCGAAAAATGTCGTTACTATTATTAGACAATCTGTTAATTATTTGTAGTTAATATGCTGAATATAAAAAACTTAATTATCTTTCCAATGTTCCCATTATCTAGAAAAGTTAGAAATCCATTACTACCATATGAATATTTAAGGTACGAAAAGGTTCTTATACATTTTTAATTGTAAAAAAATTAGAATAGTGAAAGTTGACAGCATATAAATCATTTTTTAGAGCAAATCTATCATATTTTACTTCCCATGAGATTCCTTTAAAAAACTCAGTTATCTCAATATATAACTTACCTATTCTTTCACTAAATGTCTTTCTTTGCTGTTAGTTAATTTTACAGAGTATACTCAGCAAAAATAACAATATTTCGATTAAAATTAGAAGCTTTGCACTACAAACAATTTTAAATCTCAGTTTCTTTATCAGCCCTCCTCCTGAATATTTGAATTATGAATATATGTCGGTATTTTATGGTAATTAAAAAATAAGTCTTAGTCTTAGGCCGCACGACGCTATTTTTTTCAGCGAGTGGTTAACTGTTATAACCGTGAAACTGCTCCAGACGCACACACTGCGATTAAAAACTGCGGAACTGCCCGCGATTCTCACAGTTTGCAGATGGATTTCAAGAGAGCAGAATGTATTGTTGCTCTAATACGAAGTCTTAGGCCGCACTATCCCGTCGTGCGTGCGCGCTAAGTCTAATTGGTTACACATTGTAGCGCGGTTTTTACCCGCGTGCCATTTTTATTTCACTGTTTCAAAATCTGTCGCGGGAAAAACCCGTAATTGCGGCCGCTTGCATTAATTTTCTTGACTCACAAAATCATGCGGTTAAAAACAGCGGCATTTTAGCCGTAGTGCAGCCTAAGGCTTAATGAACTTGTTACGATAATAAATTTGTTTATTTTTATCAATCATTTAAATCTATTAGTATTATGAATGTTCTATATTCATATTAAGAATTCCTTTTTGATCCAATAGAAGAGAGGAGAACTATATACACAGTAGGTAACGGAAATTTTTTTAATTAAAACAAATTAGTTGCTTATTTTGCCAAAATTATTACCACTGGGCTCGTTCTTGGACTGCGTGTAACATTGACATAAAACGTTCCTTTCATGCCCAATTTAAGTTTCGCGAAGACAAAATAGTCATACGGAGATAAATCAGGCGAATTCGGAGGATGTTGAAGCACACAGACTGGTACTTTTGCTAAAATTTCACGAACAGCTGTGGTCCTGTGAGATGGTGTTTTATCGCGCAACAAAAACCAAGGTCCCGGCGCTCGATTTTCGACGTTTACTCGAATGATTCGCTTTGACGAACACTCCATAACACCCAGACAATATTCACCACTGATAGTTTAACCCAGTGGAATGAATTCCCGAAGTATAATACCTTTAGAGTCGTAAAAACAAATCAACAATCCTTCTCCTGTGACTTCTGGAGTCGCACTTTTTCGATTTCGAAGAGCCTCGGGACTTCCACGTAACACTTTGTTTGAGGATCGTACTTAAATCACCAAGTCTGATCACCAGTTACAATCGATTCCAGAAATGTGCAGTTCCGTCTGGCTGTTTTAATAAGGCCCTAGCAATGTTGAACGCGAGCAATTTCTTGGTCATCATTTAAGGTGCGAGGAATAAATCGAGCACAGACTTTCCATTTGTTTAATTACTTTGTCAAAATTTCATGACTCATGGTTTCCGAAGCATCACAACCGTCCTGGAAGTACTTATACTATTCGAACTTCGTGTACGCAATAAGCACTATAAACTTTTTTCATAAATTTAAATGTTTTTGTAAAAGTTTTGCCGAGCTTGAAACAAAATTTAACATTAGCTCTTCGTTCCATTGTGTTTTTGTGACGTGGTGACAAAAGATCTTTTGTTTACTTTCACGACTATAACTTGACAATCGATCAATGACATTGATCGATTTTAACGATGGCAGTCTCGTTTTGTAGAAGAGATATACAGCTTTCATATTAGATATTATTTTATAGATGGCGTAGTAGTTTTCTCTAAATTTATAAAGGTCCGTTATTTCTTCGACATACTGCAAAAATAAAAATATGTTTTTGGATACTAGCATACAATGATTTACATTAGTTGTTTATTTGATTACACAATTTTAAGTACTTGACAAATTTATAAAAATTATTTTTTTAAATAATTTGATGGTACTGTATTTTAAATGAAGTGTTTTTTTAACACTTTTAGCTTTCAACACATTTTATCATCACTCAGCCATTGTCCATCCACTGCAGCATTGTTCCAACTCGCGCGGTTCTAAATTCCCCTCTGCCATTTGGGTCTAATACACTTAATGATCACCACTATATCGTGTTTTCGGTTTCCTTCGTGAACGTTTATAATAAAACGGTATTCATCCCAGGATTGCTTGGGTTCATCAGTCGTCACATTACCTCGCTATATGATCTGTCCATGTCCATTTTTTCAGTTTATGTACTCTTCCAGTAATGTCACGTATTTTCGTTTGTTCTACAATTAAATTCTCTTTCCAAGATATATGTTGTGATACATATATTTACGATATGCAAATCCCTTTTTAAAACAAAAATTTTTCTATGCCCAGCAAGTTTATTGAACATAACCGACTCTGTTTTAGGTTGTACAACGCGTCCTGTATTAATTTTAACTTCAAGATCATGCTTGCGAACTGTCCCTGTAGCTTCATCACACATGGATACATGTAGTTTCACATAGGCTCTATCTTCCCCTTGGTTAAGCAATGCATTTCTTATGGCTTGCTTTAAGATTGAGTCAAATGCCTTTTCATAGTTAATTAACGCTAAGCACAGTAGCGACTAGGCAACTACTTTGAAGGAGATAATGTAGAATTGCAATTTCAATTGATTTTTTTTAATCAGTTTCATTATTCAGTTAATTTTTAAATCAAAAATCAGTATTCATACTCTGCGTACAGCTACTACCATTACTGAAATTGCCAGGGATCAGTGAACCGGTATTAATATATATCTTTAGACATTTGTTTCTCAATCAGGCCTTTTCTAGATATAGATATATCTAGATATCTAGATATAAAACTCACACTTCAACAATAAATAACCCGAATTTCAGTAGTAATGTTGCGAGCCTTTTAATAACTAATGTCTGGCTGAGATTGAAAAAATATTTACAAAAAAAGGTGTCACGTTTTCCTTTCAGACGTTAATTTAAAAAACTATGGTGCGGTCTCTATTGTATAGCATTCCCATATACCATATATTTTATAGAATTATGCATTGTTAACAGAAGGACAGTATTAATGAAATATCAGGAGAATAAGAAATATATTGGCAAAATTCCAAAAAATATAAAAAAGTTTTATTTACTGAAAATTTCATTTATTCAATCTACTGGGTGCCCTTCTGTTGGATAATCTTTCTTATCGCTCTGGTACCTGCATAATACCGCACTTATTTAAGTTCTGATGTTTTTGGGCAAAGAAAGCAATCTAAATAAATGATCGTAGGGCGTAAGGTTGGCAAAGTACGGTAGATGGATAAAAACGTCGCATTTGTGTCGGGTAGCCAAATGTACGTGTATGGGATGCAATGTCCTTTCTGTTGGTTAATTCAGGTCACTTCTAGTCGATTGCTCAGTTTAATTCACCTAACTGTAAAGAGTATTTCTCTAAGTTATTAGTCTCATTTTCAGGTAATAACTCATAATAAACGATTCCCTTCAATTCCCACCAAATGCTTAAGATAACCTTCTTAGGATGTAAATTAGTTTTTTGAACCTTCGCGCATACACCATGATCTTTTGCGCTAGCATTATAATCGCTTGCGCTTAACATTATTATACATAATGCATTTTTCATCACCTCTAGCCATTCGCTTTAAAAAAGGCCGAGTTCGTTGTATATTAGTAGAAAATTGCAGGAATCACATTTTTCTTCGATAATTTTGCGGCACCCATACATCGGCGTTGCTAACCATTCTAAGTTGGCGTAATTGCCTTCCTGTTATTGACTGATTGATTTCAAGAATTTATTTCGCATGTTCTATGCCTAACACTTTCAGTTAGCGCCGATATTTTATTGCCATTAGCATCGACCGGTTGTTCCGTACGTAGAGAATCACTTGGATATAAACATGGTTTTAATGAAACTTTTTGAATCACTTATAGGACGTAAATCATCTACGGCATTTTCACCAAATACAACACATATATTTTTTTGCGTCTGCGAAACATGCGTGCCTTTTCGGAAAAAGTAAACATAATATGTCGAAAATGCTCTTTATTTTCTGTTATTTTTAATGCTAAACAAAATTTAAAATACACAACCAAAAAACACAATTCTTTACCCAAGTAGTCGCTGAAATTCCTTCTGTCAAAAACAATAAAAATTTTATAAGTGTGAAGTAGATAACACTTCGATTTGTGATGCAATACCATCTAGCGCCAAAAACGGGGCGAAATTTTGCATCAATGCAATATTTTCACCCGATTAAATAATCTAACAAATGTTACTTGACTTAAGGGCCTGCCTTTTCGCCCAACAATGACATTGATTGATAAATATGCTGATAAATATTTTTTATGACTTTCTTGGTTTTTACTTTGTATGCTCTTCTTATTAGCGTAAAAAAAATCGGTGTCAAGAGAGAATAAGGAAGAAAAAAACCGTTCGATATTCAGAATAGAATGGAAAGCCTAAAGTTGGAAGCTTTCTAACAAGTAAGCATCGTCATTTATAATCAATTTATATTGTATCGCCCACACTAACGTCAATGAAAAATATATTTACGAAATTGTGAAAATTGATATATTGGATTGGGAAAAACGTAATTTCTTCTCAGACTTTTATTGACGTATATAAGTCTTAAAGTATTAAACTGGTCCATTGTATCATTATAAAAATATAACTGTTTTTTCATTTCTTGAAATACAAATATTGCTTTTTTATTCGGAAAGTATTTTGTTCAATATATTATATCATAAATCGATTAAATGTATTTGTACTATATTTACATCTCCTTATTACTGACTTTCGTTTATAAGCAACAATGAAAAATTACATTTATGTCCCAAAAGTACTAATCGTATTGCTATTTTAATTACGTTATTTTTTACATCGGAATGTTTATTTGCAAGTTGATATATATATTATTCATATAGCATTACTCAAATACAATCAAATACCAAACATGAAAAACGAAACAAAAAAGAAAAAACAATAATTGAAAACAAAAGAAGTTCAAGTATAATAGCACCACATACATAATCACCCACGCAGGCATAATGCTTCCAATGGTTTTGAGTCGGTAAAAGCCACTCATTGACTATCCGATTGACTAGCCGATTATTGACTATCTCATTGCCCGACAAAACTCCCAAATCAAGATACAAGACGTTAGGGTAAAGAGAGGTGCCGAGTGTGGATCTGATCACCGCTTACTGGTGGCAAAGATACACATTCCCTTTTTAACATCTTTTCAATCGACCACCAGCAGTCTCACTGAGAATAGATTGACAACGACAAAATATAACTTACAAAGTTTTGAACATGAAAGTACTAAATATTTATATCTTAGAAGACTGGATCAAAAACTAATCGAAACTCAACGAACAATAGAAGAAGAGTACGAACATATAAAAGCTTGTATTCTTGAGGCTGCGGACGAATCTGTCGGAAAAATACGGATGAATAACAAACCTGACTGGTGGGATGATAAAATAGAACAACAAATTAAAGAAAAGAAACAACTCCTCCCAGAAACTCCTTCAAAAGAACGATGATGTGACGAGACAAAAATTCAAAAGAGCAAATAGGGAGGTTAAAAACGAAGTCCTAAAGAGAAAGAATCAGTCTTGGGAGAAAAAATGTGAGTACATAGAACAACAATTAGGAGGAACCCGAAGTTCAGAAGCCTGGAAGACCATAAAGTCGGTAAAAACATCAAAAAAACAAATACCTAACTTAGGGGGCATAACAAATGAAGACTGGGTACACCACTTTAAAGACCTTCTGGAAGAAAGACGTGAAAATTTTCTAGGAAAACAACACCAAATAAATAATCTAACTCCTATAGATCTCCAACTAAAAGAAGTGCAACAAGCTGTGAAAGACCCAAAAATAAAAAAATCCCCTGGACCTGGAGGGATCCACCCGGAATTCATAAGATATGGACCCGAAAAACTTTTAAGAATGTTGAAGAATATGTTTCAACGATGCCTGAATGGGGAAGAAACGCCGACCGAATGGAGAACATCATATATATCAACCATTCACAAAAAAGGCTCAAAAAATGATCCTAAGAATTATCGAGGTATAGCGGTAATCCCAACAATAGGAAAAATATATTCCCGAATCCTTAGAAATGAAATAGAAGAAGACATCAAGGATAAACAAGCGGAAGAACAAGCCGGTTTCCGGCCAGGGAGATCCACCACAGACAACCTTTTCACTCTAAAAATAGCCCTAGAAAAACGAACCCAGCGAAACAGGGAGACGCATATAGCTTTCATAGACCTAGAAAAAGCTTATGACAGTGTACCAGTATCGAAATTATGGGAAGCAATGGAAACTCTCAAGATTAGACCAACATTGATTCGGGCCGTCCAACTTTACTATGAACATAATTCTGCGGTTATTAAAATTGGAACATCACTATCTGAATCATTCAATACAACAAAGGGGCTAAGACAAGGATGTTGTCTATCTCCCACCTTATTCAAACTATACGTAGACCAATCCATGAAAGGCTGGGCACGGAAGTGTTGGAACATGGGCCTTCGGGTGGGGGATGACACCCTATATACTCTTTATTTCGCCGACGATCAGATAGTGGTTGCAGAAGACCAACAGGATTTGAGCTATATGGTGAGGAAACTAAATGAAGAGTACACACTAGCTGGTCTCACAATTAACTTAAATAAATGTGAATACTTAGCGGTGAGTAGTAATGACAACGACGATTTACCCTTGGAAAACGGAACAATAAAAAACGTTGACAAGGTTAAATACTTAGGGGTGATTTTCAACAGGCAAGGTAATAGTAATGATGAAATTCAAACAAGAATAATAAGAGGTAGACAAATCATTGGAGCACTCAACTCTGTCCTGTGGGAAAGAAAAATTAGGCGAGAAACAAAACTTCGCATATATAGCTCAATCGTAAAGAGTGTTTTGACTTATGGTTCAGAAGTGTGGGATTTAAATAATACTAATAAAAGAAAACTACTGGCCACGGAGATGGATTTTTTGAGAAGGAGCTGTCGGAGATCGAGACTTGAGAGAATAAGAAATATAAACATTAAAAGGGACATGAACATCGAGAGAGATATTGTGGACGACATAGAGAGAATACAATTGACTTGGTTCGGACATGCAAAAAGAATGAATGAGACAAGATGGCCACGAAAAGTGTTGGAATGGATACCTCCAAAAAGAAGAAAGAGAGGACGACCAAGAAGAAGTTGGAGAGACGGCGTTGACGAAGCCATGGAAGCAAGAGATTTGCAAGAGGACATGTGTCACGACAGAACGAACTGGAAACTGGGGACGGAGAGGCGGCTAATCCGGCGGCTAATAGATAATCCGGCGGCTAAGAGGCGGCTAATAGATAATCCGTATATATATATATATATATATATATATATATATATATATATATATATATATATATATATATATATAAAAGCCACTCAACAGATATCGCTGGCTGCTTTGAGAGACATACAAGTCCAGTATAAAAACTGTTTTGAAGATTCACGAAAAAACATTGGATTGCGTATATTGCAGTGAAAGGAGATTAAAAAAAGATTACAATTTTAAAGGAGACAAAATAAATTTCGAAGTTTAATAAATGACTTGTGTTTTATTTAAAGTTACCTCCCTTGACTAAGATATTATAAAAAGGTATGTATTAAAATTAAATTTATTATTTATACTATATATAGAAATAATATATATTATACACTTGTACAATTATATATTATATAAATAATGTCTAATAGATAAATAAAGTCTATGATGTACCTGGGTAGGTTGGCAATAATAAAGTGTTTTCTTATATGTCGGTCCAAAAATAAATAAGCTTGATGAAATCGAATCCTCTAAAGACTGAGTTTTGACGATACTATAAATAAAGTATAAAACTATTTACGTAGTCTACATTGAAACGTGTTTAGACGAACATAATGGACAATTACTTTATTCTCCGGCTGGATGAATAGAGGGAACATTTTATATAGATTGACACCACTTTTAGTGCACTTTAGTCACACACGCACTTTTCATGAAACACTTAAACAATTACCGAGATGTCGAAAAGTGAACTGATGGATCCTCAAAGATGTACGGTTTTTCTGAAAAGGCATCCATAAATTGCAAAGAGATGGGAAAAATCTGCAGCTAGCGATGGCGCATTCTTTGAATAAACCATTTTTTACCTTTCTAGGTAAATAATAAGAATTATTAACCACCACACCTGGTATAATTTATTTAGTACATATAAATCGTACCATACATCAATATTATAAAGGTTGTGCTTATCTGCGATCTCTTGTCACCCCTTTTATCAACTTCGTCATGATGCGCTCGGAATACATTTCAAGTTTAGTTCATTAGTTCAAACTGATCCAGATGCCTTTTCACATTCTCCTCGTCCGGGACGATTTTCGGGTACAGATAATTTTCCAACAACCGGCATAAGTAATAATGGGAAGGAGTCAAATTAATAATGAGGTAACACATCCCCGTGAATACTTCATTAATTAACGTTAATGACATATGGGGGTTTCAAGCTGTAGCAATGAAAAACAAACCTCTTGGATTTTACAAATTCAAGGCGTTCTGTGCCTATTGATCGGTCCAACTTCGTTAAATGCGAACGTTATATGGATAAATCAATCGTCTTGCTTGACCTCCTACTGTTGATTACTTCATTTCATATAATAACTCTGTAATATAGGGTGATGTTTCAGTGTGTTTAAACTTTAAATTCAAATAAAACAATAACCAAATTAGATGCATTGAAATTATTTATTTTATGTGACATAACATTCACAGGTTTAAAACAATAACATGTTTAAAAATAATTTCGGACAAATGACCGCCGCGTCTACTTCCGGCAAAGCTCATTCTGTTATCCATCATTCTGTTAATCATTCATTCGTTAATCATCAATTCATTCGTTCTCATTCTGTTAATCCAATTTCAGACTCCTTTTTCAAGCAATTGGGGTCTTATGCCCCTCTTCCAAGGCGTCAATAGTTGATGGTTTATCGGCATAGACTAACGATTTAACACAACCCCAAATAAAATAAAAGGCGTTAAATCATGTTAATAGGTTCGTTCCTCGAAATAATTTTTTAGCGAATTGTTCCCTCAATAAATCGATTGTTGCATTGGCTGTATGACATGTGGAGCCATTCTAATGGAACGACATTTTCTCGAGATCAAATTTTCCACCTAGTCCAACAACAGAACCCTAGTTCCTTCGAACGGTGACGAATTTATACATTTGAATCTTTATTAATACTGCCTGCCAGCAACAGCAGCGATATTTTTTTCAGAATGCTCAGTTTTTTTTGTCTTGTTTTAAAATCTAGCAGCGTGAAATGCGTTCAAAACTTGTCGATAACTCGGCGAATACATCGCTCGGTTGGGCGATTATGTCACCAAGCGTTGCCTTGATGTGAAATATTTCATGATAATTTGCCAGACTATACTGAATAAGTTTGACACTAGAGGTGTTCAAATTTATATTTCATCTGAGGACGACCCCTATCGGAAGTTTGGACACACTGAAAGAATTAACCTTTAGTTACACGCCGACAAAATTATTCTTTTAGATGGAATCTCATCTTTGAGGTTTTTGCAGCGAATGATTCTTATACCACATCATTTTTCAGGCAGTACATTCTCGTGAACCATTATACCTACTAGCTTCAAAAATTATTCATTTTCGTAATATTTTTATAACAAATCGCAGATAGATATACGACGACAATAATTGCAATGAATTTTACGGTTTGAAAACCCAATCACGGTTTTTTGATTGACGCATAACGCATCCATAAAACTAAAAATTCTAATCGGATTTCAAAAATTTCTAAAAAAATATGCAATGTGTATAAAAAAATTACGCATCTCTCTGTATTTGTATGACTAATAGATTCATTTCATTTGTATGAAATCTACTAGGTGCTCAACTTAATTACCGTTTTTTTACTATATTTGATATTTGTTTATAAAAAAATAATATGTAATTAATATTTGAAGTAATCTCCCTCACAATCTACGAGAGTCGCCTGAAAAGTTTCCAGCCTTCCTCCAGTCAAACATATTCAGGTAGTCTACTTGTGTATGTGTTGAAAGATAACCTAAAAATTTCAACCTTATTAGATGCTCAGTTGTAATTTAACAGTCATTTATATCAGTCGATGTTAGTGTTTCTGTAAAGATGGAAAAAATCGAAAATCGACCCGTTATTATATTCTTGCATTTGAAAAGTAATACACCTATGTAAATTAAAACCGAAAGTTAATTTTATGTTTAGGCTGGAAACTTTTTGGACTACTCACGTATACACTGTCGCCACTCAAGTAAAGGTCGATCATCAGATTGATAAAAAGCTTGCTGGTTTTGATGTGATAAAGTCACTGAGGCTTTTTTCGACCTCTTCAATAGAGATGAAACGGTTATCAACCGGGTGACGTTGCAAAGATCCCAAGCGATAAAAATTCCAAGTGGCCGAGGTTGGAGAATACGCCAGTCCAACTCGGTGATTGTTTCCGGAATCTGTTTTGTCGAATGTGGTCGTGCGTTGTCGGAAGATAAATGATTTCTTCTTTTACAAGTAATAAGGCCTTTTTTGCTCCAGAGCAGTGAGCAGTCACCGTTTGATCAACTCCCAGCTTATCTTCTAAAATACACAGCAACAGCTTCTTGACGTGGATATTTGATTTTTCTATACTAGTTAACGACGCAATAGAATTAATTCACGATTTTCATCTTTTTGAATTATTGTAAAACATCCACTTTTTGTCGCAGGACACAATCTCATTCAGGAAATCCTTTTTTAAATCTGGGGAGCAATGACACAACAACGTCAGCGTTTCTAGTCGAATACTCAGATGTGAGTTTATAGAGGACTCAAAAGTATATAGAGGACTATGACTCGTATTTATAGAGGACTATGCAAACTTTTAGAAATAGCTTATGGTATTATTCAGAGATCCGAAACCAGATCCAAGTACGAGTGTGAATAACAAATATGAATAAATAGCAAAAAGTTTGGTCCTAAATAGTTCGTGATTGTATAGAGGGAGTCTGTGTTAATTAAATTAAATGGAATAGTACAGCCAAGAAATATGTATCATATTGACGATTCGGTTGAGCATTTGAAGTCCTGGTTTTGGAGTGGGCAAAGGTGGTGATCTGGTGTTAAGCATTGTTTTTTCTTATGCGAATTGCCATATAGAACACACTGCTCATTTTTAGAAATAATTTGTCGAAAGAAGAAAATCTCTGCTTAACCTGGACAAAAGTGCACTTTAAATGGTTACACATTCCTCCTATTTGCACTTCGTTTAGTTGTTTGAAACACCATCGGGTTGGATCATGAAGTTTTAAGTTTTATGGCTAATTCCTGGATGTTTTGTTTGCGATCAGTGACGGAAATGTTTTTCAAATTTCAAAATAATGGCATTACTTATGGGTATACGTACTATTTTGAGAACAACAGATAACAATGTTATCGGTATATCATTTGCAAAAATATATAAAAATGAGCACACTAGTAGGGATTTCTGCTTCACTAAATCAATAATATAAATCTTGAATTGTTTTTCTTAGTGTATCTAAACTACCTAAGTTAACTCTAAAGATGAGAACCAATTGTCAGTGGCAACTTGACTGGATTTCTCACTTGGTTTAGCCTTAACTGACTTAAAGCATAAGACTAAATAGCAGGTCACACATATCTGAAGATAACTAGTACCTTTCAAGAAACGAAACCTAGCACAACACATGTACTTACCAACAAATGCTTTATGTAGGCATGCACTAGATAACTGATTCATATAAAGATGTTATAAGGCAGGGAGAAGTAAATTGAACAGTGTTGCTACACTGCATCATCAAGTATTACTGATAATCTAACAGATCTATTTCGATTTAAGGGTTAACCAAAACTGGTATATTGTGGTAATGATGCATTTGTATCCATACTTGTTCAGTTATCATTGTCGTCGAAAATTGCTTGTCATTTCCGAGGCATCTTTCAGACCAAACAGGCAACGTATTCGTACGGTAAAGATCTCTAAATGGACAAAATATATCTTCTGAACTAACCCAATTTGGTTAATTTTTTTCTACAAAGCGTATAACATACGCTCACATCCTCTCAACATCAAGCAACTGCGATACCCGTTCAATTGTAACAATCGAATTTTATACCACTTGACTCAGAGCCTGTTGCGATGTCTGGAATCGTACGGAAAAACAAGGGCTAGTTTTTCAATAAACCAATGTTTGACAGTTGCTGCCAAGCTTTTTTGTAAATATATAATTTTTAGAAATTTAAAATATTGGCAAATAACTGGCTGCAATTCCTTTAAGCGATCTTAAGGTCCGTACATGATCTGTTGTCCAACAGACCATAGAAAGGTACAATTAATTAATCCATGCCACTGTGCTTGGGTTTATTGACTATGAACAGGCATTTGATTTAGTATCAACGCAAGTCATAATGGATGCATTGCTTTACCAATGGATAGACAGAGCATATGTGAACCTACTGAGATACATGTATGAGGAAGCTACAGCTACAGTGCACATGGATGACTTTGAAGTTAAAATCAACGTAGAACGTGGTGTATGGCAGGGTGACTCAATATCGCCTGTTCTTTTCTCAGCCTGCCTTGAAGAGGTATTTCGTAATTTGGATTGGGAATAGCACGGAATAAAAATCAATCGTGCATATCTAAGCCATCTTAGATTCGCGGATGATATCGTTCTCCTTTCACTAGACCCAAATGAGCTACAAGAACACATACGAGAGCTGCAAAGGGCGGGAGAACCATTTGGTTTGAAAATAAACCTAAAAATGAGTCAGGTTATGTTTAACAAATTTGCTGTCAACAGAAGAATTTCTATTTTAGGAAGTGCTTTAGAGCTTGTGGACCACTACATATATCTTGGGCAAAGGATTTCTATGGAGGGTGATACCGCCTGGGAGGTGGAACGGCGGGTTAAGTGTGGCTGGCAGGCATTTGGCCGGCTCAATATAGTATTTAAGAGCAAACTCCCACTTTGTCTGAAGAGAAAGGTTTTCAATCAGTGCGTGCTGCCTGTTTTGACATATGGAAGTGAAACATGGACACTCACATCACAATCAGTTCAAAAGCTTCGGGTTGCACAGAGGGGAATGGAAAAGTGTGTGCTTGGCATTACAAAGCGAGACAGAAAGACCTGCATATGGATCAGAGAACAAACGAAGGTATGTGCCATCATTGGAGAGGCGAAAGAATTCAAAGGGGAGTCAGCAGGTCATATAGCGAGACGATGCGACCACAGGTGGACCAAAGCAATTCTGGAATGGATACCCCTTGATCATAAAGGCTCGCGAAGAAGGCCGAAAACGCGATGGACGGATGACATCATCAAGTATATTGGACCTGAATGGCAGAGGAAAGCTCATGACCGTGCGTATATATATATATATATATATATATATATATATATATATATATATATATATATATATATATATATATATATATATATCAAATTTGAGCCTTGGACCAGGGCCAAGTGCGCTGAAAAAATCATATTATTGAATAGCGTTATGATCTTGATCTTTAAATTACCCTAAAATTT
The DNA here is from genome assembly GCA_031761425.1 of Cosmopolites sordidus. Taxonomy (NCBI): domain Eukaryota; kingdom Metazoa; phylum Arthropoda; class Insecta; order Coleoptera; family Curculionidae; genus Cosmopolites; species Cosmopolites sordidus. The sequence goes on from JARFXV010000330.1 coordinate 450,355, forward strand.
GTGGTTAATAGGTCAAGACGATCGACCATTTAGTGTGTCAGTTAAGTTTCAAGAAATTTCTCTACTTTAGCACCAAAGTATAGTGTTTTCCAATAGGGGCGCTCGAACTTTGACTACTTCATTTGTCACATTTGGAAATTATAATAACTATTGATAGGCAAATCATCATGGAAAGTTACAGTGTTGCGCTACGGATACAAAACAAACTTTACTATCAAAATGCGTACTCAATTCGAGCTACTTTCCGTGCACTACTTGAGCAGTTGGAAGTGGACCCTGGTTTCGGATGGAAATCATCTTCAGCAACGAGACCCATTTTTGGATAATAGGCTATGTTAACAAGCATAATTGTCGCACTTGGGGAGATAATAATCCCTATGAGATTTTGGACCGGCGGGGTCATTGGCCCGTACTTCTTCCAAAATGAAGCTGGCGCCACCATAACTATCATCGACGCTAGGTACAAGTCCATGGTAACCAATTTTTTGTGGCCTAAATTAGAAGATATAGATCCAACAATATGTGGTTTTAACAAGACGGCGCTACGTGCTACACAGCGCATGCAACAATGGATCTTCTGCACGACAAATTAGACGCCATGGTTATCTCGCGTTTCGGCATCGCTAACTGGCCACCGAGATCGTGTGATTGAACGCTATTAGACTTTTTCTTGTGGGGCTACGTTAAATCACGGGTATATGTGGATAAGCCGCAGACGATTTATGCCTTAAAAATAAACATAACCAATGCCAGCGGTGGTTCGTGGGGGAAAAACAGGCGGGGCATGTATAACCAAATTTTGGAATAGGGATGGGGAAATGCGTCGCAACCAAAAATTTTACATTTCTTAGTATACACATACTTTGTATACACATTTTTAGTATACATATACTTTGCTGTGTAGAAATATGAGTGTAATTGTCAGACATCATTTTTTTTTTCATTTCTTAATTTTCTTGGTGGAGCACGTGTCCACGTGCCCTTTTGGACTAACTGCCACTGACCAATGCCATGAACAGTATCAAGTCCGATTTATGCGTTCATATTCCATATGCCATTTCATATTCCATACATAATATAATCGAATACTCTTTCAAATAAAAAAAAATAATTATGTCTCATGCACAACTTGTTTTATTTACATTTAAAGTTCGAGCGCCCTTAATAGAAAACCTTATATATCGCTGTTGCTATTACTCGATTCGATTGCGCATTCAAAAAACTAGGTTTTGGCTAACATAGGTTTTATGGCTAATCTTTGTAATTTGCCCTTTTAATTTGGTAACGGCAAAATAGATGCGCAGACTCATATGAATATGTGCATTTACGCACATACCAAAAGTGATATTGAAAGTATGTTGAAAGTGCTAAATTTTAGTTAGGAGTGAATGCTAGTGATGTACTCCATGCCAATGGTACTACGTTTCAATATCAATTAATTAATCTCAACAATGTTGATTATAAAAATTTATCTCTATCAATGCGGGAGGTTATAGTACTTAATATTAGGTTCTCAACTTTATTTTCAGCCCCTCTATTTCATCCATTGCACAAAATACTTTAATCAGAACTTTTTCGCGGCGCATAGATAAAGCTCCATCCATCAACTTCAAAAAGAGGCATAATATATGAGCCTATAGTTAATCTAACCTAAAAAACGATTTAACTTACTGTCTTTATTCAGCCTTTCAACTTTTAAAAAAGTGCTGCAGAAGCTCAGGAAATATTTGTGTGGCTTTGAAAGATAATATTGTTTTGTACAGTACTTGTGAGAGGGAGTTTCAGTAAGTTCGAACTGAAAAATTTAACTTAATATAGAAGTTCGAAATAGTGAAAAAAAGTAGATGAAGAATTCGTACCTCTGCTGGAAGAAATCTCTTGTATACTGCTATAGCTCTGACAGGATGTCTTTGTAATGCCATAAGCTGTTTATAAATGTTTACACAAGCTAGGAAAAATTAAAAAGGTGAGTGGTTGGGTCTCCTATAAACTAAGAGTTGAGTATTTGATTATAAGCTCTGACTTTGTTGTGTCATTGCTTTTCTCATTAAAATAAAACGACTTCCTCAATAAGATGGTGCCCTGCCCCAGAAAGTGGATCTTCTACAATAATTCAGAGACGAAAATCGTGGATTAGTCTTAGTGCACCATCAACCAGTCTAGAAAAATCAAATATCCACGCCAAGAAACTGGTTGCTGTGTATATGGGGAGATAAGCTGGGGGTTGTGCATTATGAATTACTCCAAAATGGTCAAACGGATACTGCTGACTATTATGAGTAGTAACTGATTGTTGTTAGTGGCACTCTGGAGCAAAAAAGCCTTATTAGCGGTAAGAAAAGAATGGAAGTAATTTGTCTTTAAGACAACGCACTACCACATACGACAAAATGGAATCTGGAAATACTCATCGAGTTGGGCTGTGCGATTTTATCGCTCCTGACGTATTCTACAGCCCCGGCGCCTTTGGATTTTCATCGCTTTCGATCTCTGCTACATCACCTGGTTGATAACCGTTTCACTTCCCTTCAGAAAGTCGAAAAAAGCCTCAAGGATTTTATCACATTAAAACCACCAAGTTCTTCGATCTAATATTCGATCTTTTACCGACTGGCGACAGTGTATAGACTGTGAGGGAGATTACTTCCAATATTAAGTTTTCATTACCTTTTTTATAAACAAATATCAAATGTAGTAAAAAAAACAGGAATTAAGTTAAGGAACTTGTAGATTTCATACAAACGCAGAGAGATACGTACTTTTTTATATTCATTACATATTTTTTTTTAGAAATATCTAAAATCAGTTTAGAATTTTAATTTTATTGGATGTATTATGCTTCAATCAAAAAACCGTGATTGGTTTTCAAATATGGGACCCGTAAAATTCATTGTAATAAATATCGTCGCATATTTATCTACAATTCGTTATGAAAAGATTATGAAAATAAAATAATTTTTGAAGCCAGTAGTTATAATGGTTCACAATAATGTTGGGCATAAGAACCAGTCGCTGCAAAAATCTCAAAAATCTCTTCCATCCAAAAACTAATTTCCTAGGCGTGTAACTAAAGGATAATTTTTAGTATATCCAAACCTCCGATAAGGGTCACTGTTAAACAAACTGTGAGTTTGCCCTATTCAGTGTAGTCTGGCAAATTATTATGGAACATTTAATATCAGGGTAACGTCTGGAAATTGTCAAAATTTATTATCAAAATCAGTGTTTCGTACACCAAACTTATAGAGCACTTAGTGAATTTTATGGTGCACATAATTGCCCAACTAAGCAATGTATTCGCTGAGTTATTAATAACAAAAAAAACTTTTAACTTTTTTTGTTAAAACAAAAACAAAACAAACTGTGCGTTGTGAAGAAAATATCACCGCTGTTGTAGGCTGGCAGTGTCGATGAAGATCCCATTTATCAGTGCGTCGCCGATCGCACGATATTAGGTTTTTTTATTCGACTATGTGGAAAATTTGAACTGGAGGAAATGTGGTTCTAACAGGATGGCTCCACATGTCATACAGCTAGCGCAACAATCAATTTATTGAGGGAACAATTCGATGGTAACATTATTTCGAAGAAGGAACCTGTTAATTGGCCACCTAGGTCATGTGATTTAACGCTTTTTGTTTTTAGGGTTTTAAATCCTTGGTCGGTGCCGATAAACCAGCAAGTATTGACGCCTTGGAAGCCAACATTACTTGGACAATTGCGACCATAAGACCCCAATTGCTTGAAAAATGGCCGAAAATAGGATTGACAAAATGCGCTTTGTTAGAAGTAGCAGCGGCGAACAATTGTCCGAAATTCTTTTTAAATATTAATTCCACTGAATGTTATGTCATATAAAATAAATAGTTTCATGGCATTGAATTTGATTATTGTTTAATTTGAATTTAAAGTTCGGAAGCACTAAATAAATGACCCTATATTACAGAGTTATTATTAATAATGAAATGATCAGCAGCAAAAGGTCAAGCAAGACGATTGATGTTTCCGTATAATGTTCGCATACATGGATGTTGAACTGATCAATACGCACAAAACCCCTTGAATTTGTATACCAGCGAATTGAACTACCAGCGAAATGAATGGGGACTTTTTATATATAGTTCCAAGCGGAGTTTGAAATGTGTTCTGCTACATAATGGCAATAAATATGGTGTAGTTCAACTTGCTCATTTTACTAAATTAAAGGAGGAGTATGAAATCATATCCCTTTTATTGGCAAAACTCAAGTATCATGATCATAAGTGGGTTATATGCGTTGATTTAAAAATGGGAAATTTCTATTGGGTCAACAAAGCAGATACACGAAATTTCCATGTTTTCTCTCTTTGTGGCATAACAGATCTAAAAGCAAGCATTGGGATAAAAAAAATTATCAGAAAGAAAATTCTTGACAGTCCAGAAATAAAATAGCATAAATACAATGTTAGTTACTAGAGAAAAAATAATTTTGTCTCTGTTGAACATAAAAATTGGGACTAATGAAACAGTATATCAAAGCATTGAATAAAAATGGTTCCTGTTTAAATTATATTTCGAGAAAATTTTCTGGTGTGAGCAAGGATAAACATTGGGCTGGTATTTTCGATGGTCCGCAAATTAGGCTTTTGACGAAAGATAACAATTTCGTGCATTCGGTGAATACTGCAGAATCATTAGTCTTGTTTTATCTCGTCAATGTTGTAAAAGGAAACTATATAAGAAAATTTCCTACGGAATTATAAGTCCAAAAATGATCACGAATTGGTGTAAAACATGCTGGAAAATTTCAGAAAACTTGGATGTAACATGAGCAGCAAAGTTCATTACCGCCACAATCATTTGGATACATTTCCCGACAACATTGGCTCTTATAGTAAGGAACAAGGAGAACAATTTCATCAGGATTTTAAGATGGGATGAACTGAAGGTGGTTGATTACTCTTGGCATATCATGCGTGAGTGTCACGCACATCACGAAAAAGAAGCTTTCTCCATGTTGAATGGTGTAGCAAAAAGTTAAAAGAATGAAATATTTGTTAACTAATTATTATATCTCGGAAACTACACTTCAATAAATATGTGTACCTTCAGAACCAGCATAACGAGCATGTTCAAAAAAGTTTTAGTCTTTCCGACACCAAATCCACTGTAGACTTGTGTTATATTGTAATTAAGTTACTTGTTGGTATGAACCCTTATATTTTTTTTGAAGATTAAAAGGGATGTTTGTACTACGGAGTAACATAAGTATTTGCGTTTTTATATATAAGCTACGTGTCGGGTTCAACTGTAAAAAAACTCTTCTCAAAAACTATACTGATTTTAGATCCATCAAACAAATTATTGCCTGATAAAAAATTGGTTTATTTGAATAATCCTAATAAAGTAAAGCAGTGGGTTATATCTAGGCAATCAACTCTTTCAGTACCAAGATGAGAAAGATCTCTCAAAAAGGTCATGCTCTGCGTTTGGTGGAATTTTGAAGGAATAATTTGGTTTGAGTTGGCTTCTGATGATAGGGTGACAAATTCAGAACTCTACTCAGCTCAACTTGAGAGAACACACGCTGCTCTGACCAAAAAATACCCAGCTTTGATTACCCGCAAAAAAGGCCTCTTGCAGCAATTACGTAAGACCACACACTTTATATCTGACCACTTTAAGAATGGACCAATTGGACTTTGAACATTTCCTTCACCTAGCATACAGCCCCGACTTCGCTCCATCGGATTAGTACTTGTTCCGGTACATGACTCACTTTTTGCAAGAAAAAAAAATAATAAGTGAAGAAGAGCTAGAAACTGGTCGAGTCGAGTTTTTTTTACTTTAAAAGAGTTATTGTGGTACCGAAAATGAATAAACATACTGGCTCAAAGAAGTGTTAATGTTATATAATACAACGGCCTGCATTTCTAGGAACAACCTCCAACTATAAATTTTTTAAACACCGAATAAGTCAGTACCTCTAAAAGGTAAATACTTTCGTTACACTCTAGTAACACGCAGGTATCATTGATAAGATGCAGTCACAATACAACTGGACATTTCATTTAAAACATGATTATCCATAAAACAAAAAGAGAATGATGTTTCAATAACAATAATTTTAAGCACATATTCTCAACTTATATGGAACTCACATTTCGATATAATATAAGAAGAGGAAACATTTTATTTAGTTCAAAATAAAAAACTCATCGATTCTAGGCCCTACGAATTGTTATAGTTATAATGGTGAAAAAATATGTATTATGACTAAATAAAAAATAAGAAAATTAACTGAAATGTATGTTCCTCGTTAAATAATTAATTTTTTCCATAAGAATATAAGAAAATGTAATATCAAATATAATATCATAAGAATATAAATCAAATTTCTGCATTTGTCAGCGAAATGAAAAATAAAGAATCAAACTAAAGTCTATCTCTAAATCATACTGAGTCGGTTATTTAGAGATGTTAACTTCTGAGAGAAAAAAGGTCGGTGGCAATAAAATTCAGACATTCATTTACATTCTTTAGTGCTATTTTATGGTGTTTGAAATTCAAATTTCTGTTTTCTTTGCATTAGATATATTAGGTTAGTTAAAACAATTAGTTTTTAATATACGTTTTCACCATATAAAAATAGGATGAGAGAGAATGGAAACAACGAGAGATAAAACTTGATTCCAAAACAACGGAATTAAATTAAAGTTGGTTCTAGGAGATAGTCTATATTAGAACGCAGTAAACGTACATTTAGTAAACTTTGGGCTACGGTGTTAGCGAGTTTTGAAATCTATATGGACGGATTAGAATATAATTCATTACTAAAATTGACTTCAATGACAATTATTAACGTTGTCTCAGCAGGCATTCCTGATGTAATAAGTATTTTAGATAATAATGTCCATATCAAGGGCCATATCTAACGTTAAAATAAATGAAAATTTTAAACTGATAAATTTGGAGAGAGGAGTTCGGGTTAGGGACTGTATATTACCTAATTTATTCAATATTGCACTAAAACTGTCTTCGAAATCCTAAATTGGCCGCAAATGGGCATCAATGTAGATGGCACATATAAACGGATGCTATATATAGTTCTGACCACTAAAAACAAAAAAAAATAATTGCAGAGAATGATATCCCAGCTGAACGGTAGGCAATATGTGTCGTTTTAATAGATAGATCTGAAAAGAATATACATTATGTATTCAGTCTTAAAGAAGCCTGATTGTGCCATGAACTCTTTGAGTATGTAGAGTGTTTAAAACTATTTAAAATCGAATCAGATATGTCACTGTCCAAGCTATTCATATGACAATTATTGCAGATCCGGAAATGTTTGCAATATAAGCTGGGTTTATTCGTTCAATTTACAGTCAAATGTATGAAGTATGTATGTATGTATGAAGCCCCTTTGTGGATCAGACCTTGACGTGGTAAAGGGGTTTGAGTAGGGCAATGAAGCTTTGAGCTTTTTTTCTTTTTCCGTCTGGAGTTTATGCTCCTGGGAGGGTCACCCCTGGCGGACAGGTCAAAGCGGAGGCCTCAGACTAACATGATCCAAAATCTGCCAACCCGCATTGGACCAGCGTGGCAGATTACGGTCCATACCTTCAACATGGTATTTCAGTATGTTGAAATATGACAGTACAACCTCAAACACGGCCCTCATTCCCCCGGAGGCCAAGGGGCAACTACCTACGGCAGCGGGAAGACCTGCCCCAAGGCAGAGGATGCTTAGAATCACCGGGTTAGATCAGGCTGCCATTGGACTTTTGACATTGCAACGTTAAATATACGGACTATGAAAACAGAGGCCCGATTGCAAGAACTGTTAATCGAACTTGACAACATACATTGGGATATTATTGGGCTCTGTGAAACACGAAGGAAGGGTGAAGAGTTAATCAAACTGGAACCAACTGGACACGTACTCTACACTCGAGGTACGGAAAATGGCCGATGTGGCGGAATAGGATTCCTCATCAATCGAAAGCTGAAGGACAGTGTGGTAAAATTTGAAAGTACATCCGACCGATTAGCCCAATGCGTCATTCAGCTGAATAAAAAGTTTAGGCTTCAAATCGTCCAAGCTTATGCACCAACTATAAGCCATAAAAATGACGAAATTGAGGAATTTTATGATAATGTGGCCCAGCTTTTACACAAGGAGAAATGTAGGTACAAAATCCTGATGGGTGATTTTAATGCCAGAATTGGAACAACAAGAACAGACGAAAATGCAACTGGCCCATATGGAACTGGTGAGCGAGACAATAGAGGTGACAGATTAGTTGATTTTGCTGAAGGACAAGAACTATATATTATGAATTCATTCTATAAGAAAAATATCAGCAGAAAATGGACATGGAAAAGTCCATCTGGGCTCACAAGCGAAATTGACTACATCATGACCAACGATAAAACAATATTTACCAATTGTACTGTCCTTAACAATTTTAATGTTGGAAGTGACCACCGAATTGTACGAGCAAGGGTTCGGATTGACTGTCGAAAAGAGCGCAAAAAAATGGTAAGATCAAAGAAGGGTAAGGTGGATTCTGGAAAACTGCTGGAGAGAGGAAGCGATTTTGAGATTGCTTTGTCAAACCGGTTTGCTGCGTTACAAGATCCAGAGGAGGTGGAAATATCAGTTCATTATGAAGAAATCGCCAACAATGTACTTCAAACGGCTGCTTCAATAGCACCAGAGGAAAAATGTCTCAAACAAACAAAAATCTCCAGTGAGACCATTGTTGTGATGAAATGAAGAAACGGCGAGCAATGAGAAATGCAGGTAGTCCTTTTGGCAGGGTCGAGTACACTGAGCTCTGCAAAACTATAAGAAAACGTATCAGAGAGGACACGCGCCGATTCAATATGCAGCTAGTGTAAAAAACCCTGGAAGAAAACAAAGGAATTAACAAAGCTAAACAGAAGCTGAGAAACAAAAGAACGCAAATATATGCTTTAAAGCGTGAGGATAGCACAGTGTGCAGGGCGCGTACCCAAATGTTAGAGATTGTCAGAAGGTTTTATTCCCAGTTATATGAAGATCAGAGCCAGTCAGGGACAGCAATACCCACGGAAGAACAATATATAATACCAGATATCCTAGTGGAGGAAGTAACAAATGCTATAGAATTGATGAAGAACAGCAAGGCTCCAGGAAAGGATAGTGTAACTGTCGAAATGCTAAAAGCTGGTGGTCGGACGTTACATAAAACACTGGCAAAATTATACTCAAAATGCCTCAAAGAACAAAAAGTACCTGACTTATGGAAAAATGCAGAAGTGATCCTTTTACATAAAAAAGGAGCAGAGGAAGATTTAAAGAACTACCGTCCAATAAGCCTCCTATCTGTGATGTACAAAGTTTTCACTAAGATAATTTCTAAAAGAATATTAAAAAAACTGAATGACGCACAACCAAGAGAACAAGCAGGATTCAGAAGTGGATTCAGTACAATGGATCACATCCAGGTTGTACAGCAGGTCATAGAAAGGCACAACGAATACACCATGCCACTGTGCTTGGCTTTTATCGACTACGAAAAAGCATTTGATTCCATCTCAAAGCATGCGATAATGGATGCACTGCTTAGCCAAGGTGTAGAGAGAGCCTATGTAAACCTATTAGAATCGATATATGATGGAGCTACAGCCACAATTCACCTTGACGATCTTGAAGTGGGAATTAATATAGAACGAGGTGTACGGCAGGGTGACGCAATATCGCCTATTCTTTTCTCGGCTGGCCTTGAAGAAGTATTCCGTAAACTGGATTGGGAACACGATGGGGTAAAGATCAATGGTGCAAACTTAAACTATCTTAGATTTGCAGATGATATTATTCTCATTTCACAAGACCCAGAGGAGCTGCAAAGACGCATACAAGAACTGCAAAGGGCTGGCGAATGATTTGGCTTGAAAATAAACCTGAAAAAGAGTCAGGTTATGTTCAATAACTTCGCTCAGGACAGAAGAATTTCAGTTTTAGGAAGGGATTTAGAGATTGTGGACAGCTTTATATATCTTGGGCAGAGGATTTCCATGGAGGGGAATACCGCCCGGGAGGTGGAACGGCGTGTTAAATGTGGCTGGCAGGCATTTGGTAGGCTCAACATAGTGTTTAAGAGCAGACTCCCACTTTGCCTGAAAAGAAAAGTATTCGATCAGTGCGTTCTACCCATTATGACATACGGAAGTGAAACCTGGACACTCACATCGCAATCAATTCAAAAACTTCGGGTGGCACAGAGGGGAATGGAAAGATGTATGCTTGGCATTACAAGACGAGACAGAAAGTCCTGCGCATGGATCAGGGAACAAACAAAAGTCTGTGACATCATTGGAAGAGTAAAACAGTTGAAATGGAGATGGGCAGGCCATATAGCGAGGCGATGGGACGACAGATGGACCAAGGCAATCCTGGAGTGGATACCACTTGATCGCAAACGTCCGCGAAGAAGACCGAAAGCACGATGGACTGATGACATCGTTAAGTATATTGGACCCGAGTGGCAGAGGAAAGCCCAGGACCGTGAAGGTTGGAAGCATGCTGAAGAGGCCTTCATCCTGCAGTGGATCGATACGGGCTGATGATGATGATGTATGAAGTATAGAATCGCGCTGTAAGGACTCTTGTTCCGCTTCCACTGTTATATTTTAAATATGGTTACCATGTTGACACACGTCAAAATGTCGCTAATTTTATAACAAATGTTCGGAAAAAATAGAATGTAGAAGGGGAGGATCGAGTCTATCTAGGTGCCTTGTTTCATGAGAATAATGTCTCAGTTACAACAATTTGATTTTAATATACATCAATAAAATGGGTTCAAAAATATTTAAACATATCTCCAATTTTTCACATCTGGTCTTCAGCATAATGCCGTGAATAAAAGGCTGACAAGACAAGAAATCGTTTTTTTTTAAAGGGATGGAAGCCTCTCGTCATCGATATACCAACTCTAACTTTTAGAAGGTAATTTTTAAATTGTTTTAGTTAAACGTCTTTCTGAATAATATATTTTTCACTCCTGCAACTCCTGCAACTATATAAAGTTTAAAACGAGTAATTAATATTTAACCTTCTGTCGGGCGCAATTCCCTTAATCACATATTAGGGTGCAGTGTATCGACAGATTTGGCGTTCGGAGTCTTGTGTTAATTCCAAAGATTTATAAACTATAAACTGTAAAAACATAGTATGACCGCTTGTAAATACATGATTGAAACAAAAAACTCTATTCTTTATCAAACTTTATTTCTTTAAATATTACAATCCCAAACGAGCTTTATTCATACAACTTTAACGATAAGATAACTAAAACCTCACGTATTTCTGCACCATTATTCAAGCTCAAATTGGATACAAAATTTATATGTCTCATACACTTTTTATATTGAAATTTGGAAAGTCGGTTGCGATCGGCAGTCAATTGTATTCGAATAAGCTTCCGTTCTGTAGGCCATCGCTTCATTTTCCACTTTTTGCTGTTCCCTTTCCTCTTCTAGTGTAAACCATTTAAGTAAACCATATAAGTTGTATCTTCATCACTGTGTGTTGTTAAATATAAAAAATATAATCGTTTTTCCCTTCTTCGGAATATTTGATATTCAAATTTTGTGGTTTTTGTTGAAATCAAATAAGCTTGTGCATATACTTACTTGTGCAAAATTGAATTATTTTAATAATTTACAATAATCATAAACTCAGGCGCAATGCATCACCCAGAACAAAAGGCTGGTTATTAGACATACAGACGTTCGGCAATGGAATTGTCCAAACATACATGTGGCACACGTGAAGATATGAAACCACCGGAACAAAAGGAACAATTTAATATGTTCTCTCAGATCGGCTGTAGTAATGTCCGAAATGTTTCATGTTAGAAAAATTTCGATAATGATTACCTAGAACCACTTCGAGCAACACAAGGGTTTCTATATATTTTGAAAAATAATTTGCGTTGTTACTATATCCTGGATTCTTGAGTAAAATGCTCCATAGGCTCCGAAATTGTCTTCTAAATATTTGGACGTACAAATTGAATGCCGGTTTTTAAATGAAAATAAAATGACTTTTTTATTGATTTTATGACTGGAGTACAGTGAAAGCTTCTTATTCGCGGGTGATACGTTCCATAAATACGCCGCTGATACAGAAACAGTGAATACGGAATTGTAATTTGTACGAAATTATAGGGGATATGTTCCAAGGTTACAAAATAAATAAATTTATATAAAATAAAAGCAATTTAAGAAGAGATTTTTTAACAATATTAATAATTATTATCAGGCTTAGACAATGGTTTAAAAAAATTAGTAATTTTTCGTTTTGCCGCTTTTAAAAGGTTTTTCAATTCGGATTGACATTCGGCTGTGGCATTAACAATTTGCCTTTTAAAGACAATACTTTTTTCCATAGGCGGATCAATTTTTGTGAAGAAATCACAAAGCTGATTTGCCATTCATAAACCTTCACTCATTTTTTTAAGTTTAATATCACCTTTTCAGTTCGAAAAATGACCACCCCGATTTCGGCCGCAATTCTTAACTCTTTTCAGAAAATTTTCGATTACAATTTCATACAATCTCTGACCAATTTTATCGATAATATGCGGGATTTTGTTTTTGAAGTCATCGGATTGCTAGCATGTACCTTAAATTTTAGATAACCTCACAAAAAGAAGTCGCACGGTTTTAAATCACAAGATCTAGCTGTCCAACTGATCTCTGCATTTCGTGAAATGACGTGACTAGTAAATTATTGTTACAGTATATCAATTCTTACTTGAGCTATGTAATAGGTGGCTTCGTTTTGCTTCATGATTATATTACAGTAACCTTAATATAAGTAATATTACATAAGTAATATTCTCCAATATCACTATTTACAGCCTCATTTTCAAAAAAATATCAGTCTATCAGCGGAAAATCCACAGTATACAGTTACTTGCTTGTTGTACGTGTGCTTTCCTTGATTTTCCTAAATATTTTCCGAGTTCCGAATGTGGCAATTTTATTTGTTTACGAAAAGTTAGAGTGTTCTTATATTTTCTAATTGGAAGAATCATGAATTATAAATGCCAACGTATCAGACCGCCAAATGCAAAACACAAATGTGTGGTAAAATTTAAATCCAACTTTAAATTTGAGCCACCCTTTATAATCCTAAATATAAATTTTATATTCCCCAATAAGAGGCATTTGAGGCGAGTTCATTTGGCATGATATACTTAGGTGTATATTTTGAATATTAATTTAAACTTCTCAGTGAATATTTTATTTCATTTTAAACAGAACATTATATTGACATGTTTTCTTTTGCAAGCTTGCGATAAAGGCCACCAACCAATTGTAAAATTTCACGCCCCATAAAGAATTTTATAAACATATTTTAATGTTTTTATACACAATTAATAACATAACCTTTAAAATATTCATTTCTGCCTGTTATACTAGGAGATGAGATTTATAGAATTTATGCAATTAAAATTTGATTTTCTTTTATTAGTCTTTTATTATGCTTAAATTTTATTGCTCATCTAGTACATATATGAAAGCTGCGTTAATTTTTCGTCTGTCTTACGTTACGAATAAACCGAATATTTACATATATAGTACTAAACTATATACTAGGAATACTTACATATATACTACTAGATATATTTTCGATATAAAACAGATCTATTATTCGTCTATTTTGTTCAAAAGATTGCACTAGTGATATTTCTGAGAGTGCTGTTAGAGTAAAAATTATATTTTCTGAAGAGGCGCACTTCTGGCTTAATCAGTTTGCGAACAAACATAACTGCAAGATTTGGGCCAATGAAAATCCTCGAGTGATTCAGGAGTTATCTCTTCATGCTCACTGTTTGGTGCGGTTTTTGGGCTGAGAGGACCATATTTTTTTTTAAAACGATAATGGAAATGTAGGAATATTCTAACAGAAAATATTTGGCCTGAACTGATAAATGTGGTTATAAACAATGCTTTCTTTCAACAAGGCGATGTCATTTGTTACACATTTTATCAAAAAATCGATTTATTGCTAGCAAAGTTCCCTGGATATATTTTCGCGCAAACGCAAAACTGAAAACTATGTTGAACTGGTAAACAAGATGCTTAACAGTTTCAAATGCCTTGGGTCTAACATGAGCATTAAGGTATACTATTTATACAGCCACTTAGACCGTTTTCCTCAAAATTTAGGAGACACCAGTGAGAAACAAGGAGGAAGATTTTACCTTTCAGGATATTAAAACTATGGAGGACTACTACCAAGAAAGTTTGGATACGCATATGATGGTTGATGACTACCGGTGTTTAAAAAGGGACTTTATCAAAATAGATTCAAGAATGCTACGGAAAAGGAGCTTTTGAAGTGTTCAGTGACTAGTTTGTTCCATCGATGACTTTGTCCTCTATCTTTGTATATAATAATACAAATTTCGTGTTAAGTTTTTAACTTTATTCATCCAATCCATGGATTTAACTTAAAATAGTATAACGTATATTTCACTAAAATATATCTCAGAAATTTGAGCTCCTAGGCAAAACTTATTGCCATATTTCAATACAGGGCATCAAATTCGTATGAAATCAGCTCCAAATACTCCGGCACCAAAAGAAGAAAGGTTGGCTCGTGTAATTCTTGTGGATGTTTTTTAACATTTGCAGGTCATGGGTACGACCCATTGTTAGTTTATCCATTGTTTTATATTTGGCCAGAACTGTAAGATGGGCTAAGTAAAGTAAATTGTTATTATGTTTAATGAAATAATTATAAATTTATGAATAGGAATTCTGTTGATTTGACGTGTCGTTTTTCCTATGATTAATAGTTATCAATTCAAGCCTTATTTGGTGCAAAAAGATTTATGCTAATAATATTAAAAAATGTGATATTTGGATATATAATGTATAGTATATAATAAGTATTTGGTTTGAAATAAAATGAAAAAAATAAATTACAAAAGAAAAATTCATTACATTTGCATACTTTTTTATGAAGTTAACAATTGCTGAAGTCAGTAGGTGAATTAACTTATAGTTCGAAACAATATCGGCATAATATTATCAATAACTTTAAATCAAATGTTTATTATTTGCAGGACGGCAAAGCGATATTTAAGCCGGATTGCGTAGAAGACGAACGAGAATCATGGGACAGTAAATTAACATTTCTACTAGCAACGGTGGGATACGCAGTAGGATTGGGCAACGTCTGGAGATTTCCCTATTTAGCACAAAAGAATGGCGGAGGAGCGTTTTTAATCCCCTATTTTATTATGTTGGCTATTGAGGGCATCCCCATATTTTATTTGGAATTAGCTATTGGACAAAGGTTAAGAAAAGGAGCGATCGGTGTGTGGAATCAAGTGTCCCCATTTCTATCAGGTAAAGACACTATCAAATAATATTGCAACTAATTCATTAATATTATAAGGTATTTGCAGGTATAGGAATCAGCAGTGCCGTTGTTTCTTTTAATGTAGCACTGTATTACAACACCATTATTGCGTGGTGCTTGTTTTATTTTGTTCAAAGTTTCCAATCGAAATTACCATGGGCAGAGTGTCCTAATGTTTATTTTCCTAATGGCTCTTATACAGCTGAACCTGAATGTATGGTAAGTAGCCATGAAAATATTTTAATAATCCAATTTTTTCTAAAAATATTGTTCAAACTAAATATTCCCGTGTTTTAAATCCTTTTTGAAAACCTTGAAATAAAAATGAAAAAGAACATAAATTTAACTATATTTTATCAATAATGTTGCATACGTGCCTCCTCTTTAACAGGCTATGTCCGCATATAATTGTTTCAACCTTTGTTTGTGGTCTATTTCTGATATAGTTCCATATTTCTGTTCCGTAAGTATGGTATCACATATTGGTTTAACCGCTTGCCTTTGTTAACTGGCGATAGGGTCTCCCTATTCTTTATATATATATATATATATATATATATATATATATATATATATATATATATATATATATATATATATATATATATATATATATATATATATATATATATATATATATATATATATATATATATATATATATATATATATATATATATATATATATATATATATATATATATATATATAAATGCATATATATATACATATATATATATATATATATATATATATATATATATATATATATATATATATATATATATATATATGCAGAAGTGATCCTTTTACATAAAAAAGGAGCACAGGAAGATTTAAAGAACTACCGTCCAATAAGCCTCCTATCAGTGATGTACAAAGTTTTCACTAAGATAATTTCTAAAAGAATATTAAAAAAACTGAATGACGCACAACCAAGAGAACAAGCAGGATTCAGAAGTGGATTCAGTACAATGGATCACATCCAGGTTGTACAGCAGGTCATAGAAAGGCACAACGAATACACCATGCCACTGTGCTTGGCTTTTATCGACTACGAAAAAGCATTTGATTCCATCTCAAAGCATGCGATAATGAATGCACTGCTTAGCCAAGGTGTAGAGAGAGCCTATGTAAACCTATGAGAATCGATATATGATGGAGCTACAGCCACAATTCACCTTGATGATCTTGAAGTGAGAATTAATATAGAACGAGGTGTACGGCAGGGTGACGCAATATCGCCTATTCTTTTCTCGGCTGGCCTTGAAGAAGTATTCCGTAAACTGGATTGGGAACAGGATGGGGTAAAGATCAATGGTGCAAACTTAAACCACCTTAGATTTGCAGATGATATTATTCTCATTTCACAAGACCCAGAGGAGCTGCAAAGACGCATACAAGAACTGCAAAGGGCTGGCGAACCATTTGGCTTGAAAATAAACCTGAAAAAGAGTCAGGTTATGTTCAATAACTTCGTTCAGGACAGAAGAATTTCAGTTTTAGGAAGGGATTTAGAGATTGTGGACAGCTTTGTATATCTTGGGCAGAGGATTTCCATGCAGGGGAATACCGCCCGGGAGGTGGAACGGCGTGTTAAATGTGGCTGGCAGGCATTTGGTAGGCTCAACATAGTGTTTAAGAGCAGACTCCCACTTTGCCTGAAAAGAAAAGTATTCGATCAGTGCGTTCTACCCGTTATGACATACGGAAGTGAAACCTGGACACTCACATCGCAATCAATTCAAAAACTTCGGGTGGCACAGAGGGGAATGGAAAGATGTATGCTTGGCATTACAAGACGAGACAAAAAGTCCTGCGCATGGATCAGGGAACAAACAAAAGTCTGTGACATCATTGGAAGAGTAAAACAGTTGAAATGGAGATGGGTAGGCCATATAGCGAGGCGATGGGACGACAGATGGACCAAGGCAATCCTGGAGTGGATACCGCTTGATCGCAAACGTCCGCGAAGAAGACCGAAAGCACGATGGATTGATGACATCGTTAAGTATATTGGACCCGAGTGGCAGAGGAAAGCCCAGGACCGTGAAGGTTGGAAGCATGCTGAAGAGGCCTTCATCCTGCAGTGGATCGATACGGGCTGATGATGATGATGATGATATATGTATATATATATATATATATATATATATATATATATATATATATATATATATATATATATATATATATATATATATATATATATATATATATATATTACAGAAATCTTTCACCCTTTCTCCACGTGATGCCACCGATCGCCTTCGCCAAACTGCTACGAAGAACCAACACGTATCTCTCGGGACCGGTTTCTAGCCTTCCAGCCGTCATCAGGCGAGCTCCAAATGAACGCAAGGAAAGCGGGGCCAAATGATCGGGGCCAGGCCATGTCAACTGGCCTTTTCAATGGCTAGTTAAATGGTCTATTCTGATTACTTGCAGATTCGAGAACTATGTAACTATAAAAACTACGAAATGATATTCATTCAGCTTTGAACCTTTCAATAAAAATTGTAATGTGGATAAATAAATGCTCTAGAGAGAAATAGTTATGGTTATGCATTTAATCCACCACTATTCGTGTTGGATTAAAATCATATGATGTGCGGATTACTGGACCAACATTTTCCGATTTATCGATTAAGCCATAAGTGTGGAAAAAAATATTATAACAAAATCAACTTCTGAAATTATCTCTTTGGTATTATTTTATTCTTTAAATGAAAATGGTGATAACGAGAGCTCTTTACAATAAAGACTATTCTTTGTAACATAAATAATTAACGTGTAGCACTCAAACCTGAATCCTTCAACCTCGGGCCGTGCGAATAGGCTGGTAAATCCTCTTCCATCATCAAAAGGACACTATTCAGATTATGTTCCACCAAAGAAAAAAGCATAATCCCGCTTAAGGATGTTTAATGTTCCCCAAAACGAGACAGATGTGGAAACCCGTTCAAAGAAAAACCGTTATTGCTGCCGTTTGTAACTTAGGCTTAGGCTTAGTATCATGTTTTAAAGATTGCACACCTCTTAAACTATTTTTTTCACTTTATTGTATTTGTTTTATCAAAACTATGCTATTTCAATGATTACATTTTTGTATTTATTGATCTTTTCCGCATTTTTTTTTCATAAATATATAAAATATCAAAATGACTAGTTGTCTTGGTTTAGTAATTAAAAGGTAAAATAAGATTAAAAACATAGTTATAAATAATCAGTAAAATAAAAGTTAGATTCGATAAAACATCAATTTAACTTCATTTGAAGCATCTGCTTCACTGATAAAAAATTGGGAAAGTTTTGCATGGAAACTCTAGATTTAATTAGTAAGACAAACGGTTAAAATCCTTAGTGGCATTTTTGTTATTATATACTTATATTTATTACATAGTATAACACTTAACTGCCAAAATGCTGTAGTCCGCACTTGCGGTTTTTGTTGGACGCATTATCGTACTTCTCGATTTCTTCGTCAACTTTTGTGTCTTCGTACTTATATTCAGATGATCGCCTCCAGCTGTGTTTTCCCTATATTAATTACACTGGGAAACAGCAATTTTGTTGACTTGGATCTGTGACTTGTTTCTGACTAGTCAGTTCAGACTGTTGGTGACTGTTTCAGACTCATCTCTGAATTCAAAAATATTCACAGTTTTTCTCTATCACGTCAAGTTCTTAAGCTACAGCATACCCATCATTTTACCTAAAAAGTGTACATACGAAAGGAAATAAGGTGAGATCTGACCAAATAGATTAGAATATTTTATTCATACAGAGGTTAGCATATTATTAAAAGTTAAATTGTGTTTATACAAAAAAATAAATAAAAGATATGGTAAAAATTTCTTCTTATAGCTTTTCCTGGAGTGTTCAGTTTGTGGACATTCTCGCTTGATGCTCTAACAGTAGTCAGCCCTCGTACTGGCATCCCATCTTCCTTGATACCGCGCTTCCATAACCTTTAGATCTTGGTGGAATCGCTCGCCCTGTTCATCACTAACAGCACCAAGATTTTCTGAGAAGTTAGCAAGATGACTATGTAAGAAATGCAGTTGGATGCTCATGTTACAACCAAGCTTTTTAAAGCTCTCCAAGAGTTGTTGAACAATTTCGATGTAATTCGGGGCTCGTGTATTTCCAAGAAACTCTTTAACAATATTTTTAAAAGCCAACCAAACATTCCTTTCAAGTTCAGTCATTGTTTCAGTGAAATTTTCATCTTTAACGAGTTGCCGAATCTGTAGACCATCAAACACACCAGCCTTTATCTTTTCATATGACAGGCTAGGAAATGCCGATATGATATACTTAAAGCAGTCTCCTTCAATTGACAAAGCCTTAACAAATTGATTCATGAGACCTTGTTTTATTAGGCGCAAATACAATGTTTTTTCTGTCGAAAAGAGGCTGATTTAAAATGATTAGACCACCAGGTCTTAGGTCAGATCTTGGTGGCCAGTTCGATTGCACCCAATGCTTCTGACGAGCTCTGCTGTCCGACATGTACAAGAAACAGGGATACTTGGTATACCCGCGTTGCTGGCCAAGAAGGAAACAGACCATTTTAAAGTCAACACAGATGATTCATTGGTGCATGTTATATTGCAACAAGTCAAAGACTTTCTTTATGTCGCTATATTCTTCACGCAAAGAAACTGAATGACCTATTGAGACTAAACCGTATAAATTTCCATTATGTAGGAGAACACACTTCAAGCTACGCTTTGAGCTATCTATAAACAATGGCCATTCAGTTGCGTTATACTTAGAAATGGCCAATTCTTTCATTAAACCTTCTACGTTCTGGTAATATACAAATCCGTTATTATTTCTGAAGCACTGCCTAAATTCACTTTCTCTGGATCGATAGTAAGTGACTTTAGTTCCTTTGTCAAGCAATTTTTTTTCGTGCAGTCTTGATGCTAGTAATTTCGATGCTTTTTTGGATAGTCTCAAATCTCGTGCTAAATCCTTTAATTCATGTCGATTGAATCCTTTACGAGCAGAATCATTGGAAACTTTGAATTGTTCGTCGGTGGAGTCACTTCGATCTTCACTTGATTCACATTCTTGTATTGCTAAAGAAGGTAATTCTTGAAAAACTGGCACTGGAATTTCAGCTGAATAAGGCACAGGGCGTATAGATATTGTGATACTATACGCCCTGATAGTAAACTAGGGTACTGAATTTTATGTTTGTTTTTCTTGTTGAATCCTGATGTTTTCACTATGCAAAAGTAGCAATCACTTAAGTGATCTTTGGGCTCTCGCCAAACCATTGGTTTGTATCAAGCTGTATCTGACTTGTATCAAGCGGTTGAGTGGTCAGCGTCTGTTCACCAGTGGTGCGGCTGATATTTAAATTCTGGAACTAACCCCTTCAGTCTCAACCTCGGAACCGTCATGGTTCAAACCTTTAATTCAAAGTTCAAGATAAAGCGTTCTAGTAATTACAAAATTATCCCAGGAGGTTGACAATCCTCTGCCAGCTTTGCTGGTATAACCGCATTTTCGGATTCTGGGGCGTCCGGGCTTAAACGCAAAATCTTTCAGAGGGAGTCGGAGACCACTGGCTAACATCAGAATCCGAAAACAAAAGCTTTCTTTGGAATAGTAAATATCAATTCTCTCCTGCGCCCAAGGAATCTCTTCGAATTGGGGCGAACATTGAATCAGCAAAAAACACAAATTTTAGCTTTGCAAGAAACCAGATTGACATATGATAACACCTTGGAATTCGGCAACTACTGACTTTTTAAAAGTAAAACGGACAAAAGAATACACAAAAATACACCACATCTCGGTGATGCTTTCACTATCTCAAGAAACATTATTGGTTCTATAACTAATGTCCAGCCAGTAAATAATTGACTTATGACACTATCCCTAAAGTGTGCTAACAAAAGCTATACATTAATCAATGCACACTTCCCAGTTAACGAAGAAAATAAATCTAATCCTGAAAAACTAAATAAGTCCTGGGAAGACTATTTCTAACATTCTCGAATGTTTAAGTCAGGAAAGGAACTAACATAGATACAGATACGGAATCAAACTTAGCTTAAAACCTCGAAAACTTATTCAAAAGAGGCTGCTAATATCAAAGTTCGACCCTACGAAAATAAAAGCTACCCTAACAGAAGAGCTTGATAAACAACCAGCACAGAACTGGCAAGAATTAAAACAAAAATTTATTAAAACAGCCTTAAAGTTGGTCCCTTTACAAAAACGTAGAAAACATCCGTGGTGGGATGAAGTTTGCGAACAAGCAGTATTAAGTCGAAGTAAAGTATTCAAAGATTGGAACAGTCAAAAAACAACAATGGATTATAACATCTTTTTGGAAATAAGAAAAGAAACATCGAAGCTAATTAGACAAACTAAAAGAAAATATGCCAACAATCAACTTAATGAAATAGAAAAAGATTTCCAAAAAAAAAATAACACCCGAAATTTTTACAAAACATTTAAAACCAAATTAACAGGCTATCAACCCCAAACTTGGCTTCCAAATGGAAAACGGACGATTAGCTCAAAATAACCAAGACAATTGCAAAGAACTTGCGAGATATTTTAAACAAATACTAAACTGTCCTGAGGCCTTAAACAAATTACCAACACTAAACCCTAAACAAATAAACCCAGATTCATTACCACCGAATGAAGATGAAATAATTAGGCAAATCAAGCGACTTAAAAATAACAAACCTTCTGGTGGAGATGGAATCATTGCTGAACTTTTGAAATCCGCTGGTCCAAGTACAATCAAGGAAATTACCAAAATTCTACAAGAAGTTTGGCGAACCGAACGGATTTGGGAAGATTGGAAAGAAGCTCTAATCCATTCACTACACAAGAAAGGAGATAGAACGGCTGTAAACAACTACAGAGGGATATCTTTTCTTCCAGTTTGTTACAAGATTCTGTCTCAATGTCTACTAGACAGAGCACAGGGGCAGTTAGAAACTAAAATTGGTGAATATCAAGCAGGTTTTCGACCGGGAAGATCCTGCCCTAAGCAGATCCTGTATATAATGTTGATCCTAAGACATCAGAAACTGTACAATAAAAATATCGTCTGTACATTTGTGGATTTCAAAAAAGCATATGATTCCAATCTTTATTCCAAATCTTGAAAAAACAAGGACTAGATCTGGAAACGCTGGAAATTATTAAAGCAACATTAACTAACACCAGGTCAAAAGTTAAATTCATGGGTGACATCTCAGAGGCCTTTGAAATTAAAACTGGAGTGAGACAAGGGGATGGACTCTCGCCACTCTTATTTAACTGTGTTCTAGAAAAAGTAATACAGGAATGGCATGAAAAAAAGTTGGCCCTGAATATTGACCAGCCGATTAAACTGAGGAGAACCAACATCAAAATTGATTGTCTGGCGTTTGCTGATGTTCTAGCAATTTTGACTCAAGGTATCTTAACGGCGCATAAACAGATTGAAATCCTAAAAGAAACATCAGAAAAGGTAGGACTCCAAATTTCCTTTGAAAAGACACAATACGTGACCTGCAACAGACTAAGAACACCATGTCTAAAAACAAAATATGGTAACATCAGACGAGTCTCTTAATTCAAATATTTGGGTGAAATAATCATGGAAAATGGGTTGTAAAAAGCGGCTAATAAGAATAGATGTCAAAAAATGGAAACGGCATTGGGATTTACACAAAATATTTACAACAAAAAAAGGATATCTAAAAATACAAAACTGAGACATTACAACACTGTTATTAAACCAGAATATCTATATGTCGCAGAAACGTTCTTTTTGAATAGAAAGAGAGATATTGAAGACATTGAAAAGAAGGAAAGAAAAATCATAAGAAAAATCTTGGGCCCCAAACAAATAAATAGCACAGCATACCGACTTCGAGAAAACCAAGAAATCAAACAATACACAGATACACATAGCGGTATGAGAAAAAGAAGATTTAAGTTTTACAGACACATAAAACGGATGAATCCGAGTAGGCTAACTAGACAAATAGTCGATTTTTATGAAAATAGGAGTAGAGCTAAGGTAGAAATAATTAAATGGATTGCTGCAATTAAAGAAGACCTACGATCAGCAAATATTCCATAAAGTGAAATTCAGGTTTAACAACGTTAACCCTGTTTCAGACACGGTTAACGTTTGAGAGGTTGGCCAGAGAGAAAAATGTAGGAAGACTGGAAGAACTTGGTATGACGAAAGGAAAAAAGCTCATAGCGAAAGAATATAATCAACAAACGCCTCTAACTGTACTTCGTGGTGCACCAGGGCCCATACGTGAATAATAAATAATATATATATATATATATATATATATATATATATATATATATATATATATATATATATATATATATATGTAGTGTCGAGTTAAGGTTTCTTAATCGCATGTCACTCTCTTCCTTCACACCCCTCTATCCCTCGCAAGTTCCTCGCCTCCTCTCCAGTACAGTCCTTTACCAGTACCCTTTCTTCTTAAGATTTTACCCCCAATTTCCTCTTAATTTCCTTGTTTGATACGCGATCCCTCAGAGTTAGTCCTATAATTCCTCTCAATACTCTCATCTCACAGGCCTGTATTCTTCCTATCTTATGTTCATATAGCTTCCACATTTCGGAGCTAGATGTCAAAGTTGGGATGCATAGTGCATTATGTACTGTAATCTTAGTCTCTGTTTTCATTTCTTTCCTGTTAAATACTTTCTTAATTAGCGAATAATATAATCTGGTGTTGGTTTTTAACCTTTCTTCTATATCTATTCCTATCTTTCTATTTTCCATTATAGCTATTCCTAAATATTTAAATTGTTTAACTTGTTCCAGCTCTGTGTTGTCTAAACTACTTCCTGTGTTAACTTGATACCACCATTATTTTTGTTTTACTTCGGCTTATTGCAAGTTGACTTTTGCCCAGCTCCTCGTACCAAACATTTAAGTTATACTGTAAATTCTTTTCTCATTTCGCAAACATTACTATATCATCCACGAAAGACAAATTATTAATTTTTACTTTTTCTGGATTCAAATTTCCCCATGTTGTTTTCTTTGTTCTTTTGTTACACTTCTTTATATATATATATATATATATATATATATATATATATATATATATATATATATATATATATATATATGCATATTCATATATATCCAAATATGTCCATCCACATATATTTCCATAACAAGCAATCCATCCCATTATCAACGATCTACCGGATAATTCCATTATCCAAAAATAATCGAAAAATAGAGCTTCAAAAAATTTAAGTCATGGCACAAAATAACGGCTTTAGTGAAGACGAAATCAGTTATTTTATAAATATAAAAGAGAAACAATTATTATCAATCAAATGTACTCAAAAGTGAAACAACCAAATGTCAAAAAACTTTGTAAGATTCCATATTTCGGTTTAATTTAAGAACAAATAGCTCCCCCCTTTAAAGAATCATAATTTACATATAGTGTTTACTCTCCAGTCAACCAGTAAATTACTTTTTAATGCTAAATATAAAACGCCACAAAATAAAAAATCCGGAGTTTATGTGTTAAGTTGCAACGAGCGCAGTAGCTGCTATGTGAGACAAACTGGCCGAAGTTTTCAGACCAGATTCTAGGAACAAATCCACGGACATATTAATGAAACAAAATTCTAATTTTGCGAACCATTTCACAGATGCCGGATATATGTTTCTAGAGATAACAAATTTAAAAATTTTTCATACATGACATTTTAGAAACAATACAAATTTACAAATATAATTAAAACCAGCCTACACAGTTATTAAATGATCTCCGAAATTTCCTACTATTTACTCAAATATTATAAAAAGAAACTCAATAAAACTGTAAAAAATGTATGTATAGTATAAACAGCTGCCATGCGTTAGTCAGTTTGATAATGTATTAATGTTTACGAAACTATAGCCACAAAGTCAAAAAATAAAATAAATAAAATAACAAAGTACAAATTTGTTTTATATAATTTGGAAAATGAATTATCACGGAATAACGAACAAATCAATCAATGATTTGCATATTCTTTTGTTTCACCGTAGCATAAACTCACAGTGTCAAAAAAGACTTACAGGTATTGTTCATTAATGTTGAAGCCTTTGTCGTTTCGGTTTAAATTCTTAAAAATGTCTTTAACTACAAAGGTGAACAAAATTTGCAATTATATATTTCCTCGTCAGATTCCTCGTTTTATTGATATCTTCTCTCAATTCCTCTATAAGAATTTTAAAAACTTTTTAAAAATCTTTAAAAATTTCTCGACCCCGATTCAAACCCTGTTCACGGTACCTTGGTTAAAGAAATGCGAGCGGAGGTTAAAAAAGTGATTTAGTATTTAGTGGTGAATCTCTTTAAGTGTAAACTATGTAGCTTGATGGTACTTGCTCGTTTATATATGTTTCCAGTAAGTTGAATAATCTTAAATCAGTTCGACCATTTCAGAGGGAATAAATTAATTCAATCATTTCAATGGAACCAAAAGCTTTATTGTGTCTTACAAATGTAATACGGATCTCGATATTATGTCATATATAGAATATACTATTAAATGAACCAAAATTCTCCGACATAAGCCGTGATCATCAGGTAACGCTTTAGGACTATGCATTTTTTGGACGATTGAGTATTCGCGTTACCAAGATATTTGCTTGATTTTCAATTTTCCGAAATCATCAATCGCTAAAATCTAAAAAACGTTTGCGGCGAATTAGCTTTTATTTAAAACTGAAGATTACAATAAAAACAACAATACGCCATAAAAAAATCAGTTTTAAAACAAAAATATTACTATTTTTTAAATATAGTTCTTTGATATCGTTTTCGCAGGTTCGCTAAAAAAATCGAGTCTTTGATTAGTAACTGAAAATTAGTAGTTATTTTTTTAGCTCATGTTACATTTTGCGATAATATATACCCCTATAAAAATAGGAGAGAAATGGACTCGCAGACAATAGATTATTTGTTACACTCAGCATATTCATTTTTAAAACAATGAAGTGTCATTACCTAAAGAATCTGTTGTGTAACGACAGGAGCTTATTTTGGAAAAACTTACAAAAGCTTATAAAACTCGCGCGACAAGATTTTGCTCAGTCGATTTTTACCAACCTAAGGTTATTGTGAGCAAGCAATTCGCTTCACATGTTTAGAATTCCCACCACGACGTTTCAGTTTTTGTCCTGAAACTCAATAGTAATTTTTAACAAACCATCTATTCGCTCGACTTTTCCATTGAAAGGGATTCGTTACGAGTACATTTCCTAGACTGAAGCTGTTTGATCTACAATATTGAACGAGGGGTCAAAACAGGAATCAAAAAGGTTGTTCTGAGGATTGTATTCCCGCCGGAGGTGTTGTTTGGATAAATAAACGTAACTACGAGATTATCTTTCAGATTTTTTTTTCTGGATTAAAAGTTTGAGAGTGTTTTCTTCCTAGATCCAAACGAAGTTTGTTTTTAGATCAAATTATATTTCAATACTTTTTTGGGCCTTTGAATCTAAAATTTTAAATGATGGGTAATATAGCGAATTTTATTTTTTTTTTTATAAATCTCGATACTGTGTCGGGCATAATCTACAATATCATGTCTGAATGTTTATGGCGTGTTCATATATTTTTTGATTTTCTTTTATTTTTTTCTTTTTTTGGGTTTTTCGCCAGGATCTAAAACTCAAAAATATCAAAATATCTGTTCTTATGTAAATAAAGAATTACTGGGTAAAAACAAAAAACCAAACGGGGACAAATTTCTCAGTGATTCTTTTTGTAATAAATTTGCCTAAGGAACAAAATTTTAAAAATATAAAAACGTTAACGTTTCGGGAAGTATTCTCCTCAACGTATTCCTTTCAAAACGAATTTGATTTGAAAAAGAAGATGAAAATTTGAAAAAAAAAAATGATAATTTCTAAATATAATCCAAAAGATAGGAACGATCTGTCCAACGGTTGTAGGCGATGTGTTGTGTGAGCAGGAAAAGATAGCATTATTATACCATCATCGCGAGCCATCTGGATTGCTTCTAAATTTTTGGTATGTGTACTATGACCATCCAGTAAGAGTAAAATTTGTATTTGGTCACTTTTTTCTAATTTTTCCATTTGTTTGCAACAACAACAATTTCACTTGTAAGTCTAGATGGACTTTTTCATGTTTATTTTCTGCTGATTTTTTTCCTATAAAACAAATTCATAATATACAATTATTGTCCTTCAACAACTGGTTAACCAATCTCTCACCTCTATTATCCCGCTCACCACTTCCATCTGGGCCAGTTCACCCATCAGGATTTTGTACCTACATTTCTCCTTGTCTAGAAATTGGGCCACATCATCATAAAATTCCTAAATTTCCTCATCCTTATAGCTTATAGTTAGTTAGTGTATAAGCTTGGACGATTTGAATGGTAAATTTTTTTTATTCAGCTGAATGACGCATTAGGCTAGTCGGTTAGATACACCTTCAAATTTTACTACACTGTCTTTCAGCTCTCGATTGTTAAGGATTCCACCACATCGTCCATTCTCCGTACCCCGAGTGTAGAGTACGTGACCAGTTGAATCTAGTTTGATTAACTCTTTACCCTTTCTTCGTGATTTACATAGCCAAATGATATCCCAATGTATATTGTTTAACAGTTTAATTAACAATTTTTGCAGTCAGGTATCCATTTTCACTATACGTATATTAAGCGTAGCAATGTCAAAAATGCATGCAGCTATATATATATACCAACGTTTTTTTTCTATACATGACAAGTTTTTTAAAAGTATACTAAACTCATTTTCAATGAAACAATGTCTAATTCAGCGATTCTAAGTACCCTCTGCCTTGGGGCAAGTCTGTTGTCATAGATATTTGTCCCTTGGCCTTCCGGGGAATGAGAGCTGTGTAAAACGCCATGTTTTGTTTAAGTAGGATATTATATATGTACTTTCTTATGAAGTTAGTTAATTATTTTACAGTTTATTTAATTATTTATATATTTTACAGTTTACAGTAAATCAGTTTACAGCTGTAGTTATTAGGTTTGCTATTAATAGCTTTAATCAATAGTTTTTTTTTCTATACAAGATGAATCTACAGTTCATAGTTTTTTGTTGTTTTATATAGAGAATTACATTAAACTTATTTTCCAAAATAACTCTGAAATTTAAATAAGATTTTTATTTTTCTAAATAGGATTTTATCTTATTCTACTTATTTAGACTTGTATATTTATTATAGGATCCTTGCTGTAATACATTTTCTATTTTACTCAATTTATTGGAAACCTAAAGCCACTAAATTGATTTCATCTAAAGTGAAGTGAGGCTAACTCTAGATAGAATGTCGGTAAACTTTAAGCCTAAGCTGACTTTTACCTTTTTTTCGGACATCGTCTGTATCGAAATGCATAAATATCTTTCAGTCAAAGGAACACGCATCGAAATACCCATTCGTCTTGTATCAAAATAATTCATTCAATAAAATATTTAAATTAGTAGTTTAGTTTTCCAAATTATTGTTTACTTAATGGAATTTAATTTTAATTGTTTATATTATATTTATAGGTTAGCAGTCCCACACAGTTTTTCTGGTATAGAACAACTTTGATGGTATCGCCTGATATTAACACGCCCGAAGCTTTTAACTGGAAGATTGCCCTCGCACTGGTGATTGCCTGGATTCTTGTATATCTTTGTATGATTAAGGGAATTGCTTCATCCGGAAAGGTGGTTTATGTCACCGCAACGTTTCCCTACTTGGTCCTCATAATTTTCTTCTTTCGAGGAATTACATTAAAAGGAGCTGGAGATGGTTTACGACATTTATTTACACCAACGTGGCATATAATTCTGGATCCAGTGGTTTGGTTGGAGGCGGGTACCCAGATATTTTTTTCTTTGGGTTTGGCATTTGGAGGTCTCATTGCATTTTCATCGTACAATCCCGTAAGTAAATAATACATTTTTATACTTTTATTTCTCTAGCTTGTGTACTTCAATTACGTTTGAATTTTATATTTATATGATTCATATTAAAATTTTGCCAATTCGGCCATGCATCATAGTATACAAGAAAGATTTAGTTATAGTATATTAAAACAATTCATAAGAATTGATTTCGTATTAATATGCTGTAATAAATCCATGACTTGATTTTATTATAAAAACTATGGGTCAACAACAAGATATCGACATAAAATCAACATTAATCACAAAACAGGAATGAAAATAATAAGGACCATTCTAAAAGTTTTTTATTCGTTTTCGCATTTCGTTTGGTTACGTTATTTTTGTTTATCGGAATTTCATGTTTCATGGATAGAAAATATTAATTATTTTATTCACGAAGAAATATTTTGTATTTCGTTCACAAGAAGTTAAATTGAGTCAATAGCGATATTAAATCGAGAAAAACGACCAAGAACGAAAATGTCAACTTTATTAAAAATCTTACTTTGGGTCTAAGCTTTCTATTATTTTTTAAAGTATTCCAAAATGTATATTATTATTGGATATCGGGGTTATATACGTAGGATTTGTTGATTATTTTCATATGGAAATAAAGCTTTTGTTTTGAAGTTTGTGTAAATAACCACTTAAAGGAAAGTATAGAACTTCTAGGAATAATAACTCTAGGAACTACAAAAACTAGGAAATATAAAAACCAAGATGGGTTTCTATGAAAGGTTTCAAAAGATATAGAAGAACCTATTGGAAGTAAGGATGCCATAAAAAAATTGAACTGCTGCTTGGCTGAAAGTGCGGATTTTGAGAAATCTTTCAATTTAACTTTTAAAATGAAATGTAGAATTCTCAATTTGTAGACCAATTAGTGTCAAATTTAATACAGTTTTTGAGTAGATATTTTTAGTTTGCAATATTCTAATAGTTTATAGCTTAGACTCAAATTAGTGGAACGAGCCTACGAGGTACAATTGAACCTGCCGTGGGGCGTATTGTGCCGATGCTGAGTTTGGTTATGGCATTCAAAAAGTCCGACATTTTAAACAAAAATAAATGGTGTTGAAGGTTCCCTACTTACCTCCGGCACCAGAGTGAAAGATTAGTGTGTAAATGTTTTCTAGGTAACACCATATTCTAAAACAAGAACAAAAACAATAAATATATAAAACATACAGTAAGATAGGTACTATAATCGTTAATAAAATTAAAGAGATAAAAAGAGAAGAAATAAAAATTACAAAACAAAAGAAATATAGGAAATGAATATTGTGTGTGTGTGTGTGTGTGTATGTATATGTATGTATATATATATATATATATATATATATATATATATATATATATATATATATATATATATATATATATATATATATATATATATATATATATATATATATATATATATATGTGTGTGTGTGTGTGTGTGTGTGTATGTATATGTATATGTATATATATATATATATATATATATATATATATATATATATATATATATATATATATAGAAAATACGAAGTCGGTTACAGAAACGTAGGAAAACTGGAACCTGGAAAAATGCCATTTTGAAAGTGGGGCTCCTACGAATTAGGTATTAGCTAATAAAATCAATATTACCGTATATTCGAATATGTAGACATTATAATAACATTAGATTAATATGATTAAATATGCCTTAAAGTGTCCATTTAAAAGACTGTACATTTCATAAATAGAAGGCCTCAGTTTAGAATTTTCTTATTCATTTACGTAAATAGTATTGTAATTGTATTGTGATTAATTAGCATTGTTACTGTCATATATATATATATATATATATATATATATATATATATATATATATATATATATATATATATATACAGACTAAGAACACCATTTCTAAAAACAAAATAAGGTAACTTCAGACGAGTCTCTCAACTCAAATATTTGGGTGAAGTAATCATGGAAAATGGGTTGGAAGAAACGGCCAATAAGGGTAGATGTCAAAAAATGGAAACGGCATTGAGACTTACACAAAATATTTACAACAAAAAATGCCTATCTAAAAAAACAAAACTGAGACATTACAATACGGTTATTAAGCCAGAATGTCTATATGCTGCAGAAACGCTCATTTTGAATAGAAAGAGGGACATCGAGGACATTGAAAAGAAGGAAAGAAAAATCATAAGAAAAATCCTAGGCCCCAAACAAATAAATAGCACAACATACCGACTTCGAGAAAACCAAGAAATCAAACAATACACAGATATACATAGCGATATGAGAAAAAGAAGATTTAAGTTTTACGGACACATCAAACGGATGAATCCGAGTAGGCTAACTAGACAAATAGTCGAATTTTATGAAAATAGGAGTAGAGCTAAAGTAGAAATAATTAAATGGATTGCGGCAATTAAAGAGGACCTAAGATCAGCAAATATTACGCAAAGTGAAATTCAGGATAGAGGTTGTTTCAGACACAAGGTTAACGTTTGGAAGGTTGGCCAGAGAGAAAAATGTAGGAAGACTGGAACAACTTGGTCTGACGAAAGGAAAAAAGCTCATAGCGAAAGAATGAAATTAGTATAGGCGCAAAGGAAGGCTAACAACAACAAACGCCTCTAATTGTACTTCGCGTGGTCCACCAGGGCCCATACGTGAATAATAATATATATGTATAATAAATACATAATTTACAATTGTCATCTACAAACTAAAGTGGCAGGTAATATAAAATCCTTATTAAAATGCTCGATATGAAAAAGAAAAGGGAATATAAATGTCATATTCCCTTAAGAAAAACGAAATTTACCTTCCCATAGCAATAGCAATATAATAAAAAGTACTTAAAACAGACAGAAAGTAATTTGCAGACTTCGAAAAAGCTGTCGGTAATTATACACAATGAATCGTATTTTTCATTAAATGAAATTCGTTGCTGTGGAAGCCATACTTATTATTACAAAGATGGGGTAGGGAGTGAGTTGAAAGTAAAATTTAAAAGGCAATTTAAACTTGTTCATTTTAAGATTCTAATGGCTCGGAAACTAAGTACCGCAAACGGTTGACTACGAACAGGATAACGTTATTCCAAAATAATTTTATTGACCCTACATTAATTTTGAATAAAAGGTAAATTTGGTAAAAGGCAATTTAACTATAAATTGTATAAATCTTTTGTATGAATCCAAATTTTTACTATTATTTATGTATTTGGGAAACGAAAAAGTGTAATAGCCAGTTGCCAAAATATTTGAATCAAACTAAAAATATAGAAAAATGTGACAAAGTAAACTATTTAAAAAATATTTAGCCATGCTAACATACTATAGCACAGTAATTAGGAAATTGTTAAAATAGTTTGATGATTATCTTTATGCAGGAGCAGGAGGTTCTGGGTGTCCTAGAAGCATACAAGGACGTGACGAAATATGTATTTGATGTCTTGCTGTACAAAATCATCGTGAAAACACCCGACAGTGGATGTTTTCATTACACTGGAATTTAACATGATTGGAGCATGAGTGTTAATCGACATTCTATATGCGACGTACAGATGAATACTTATAGTTCTTATTGGGTAATTCCTGTTGAGCGCACCACAATCCGCGTTATTTGAGATTAAAGTTACTCAAGAATTGAATTGGATTCCATATGTTTTAGTGATGTTCTAGGTTTTGTTTAGATGGTTATGGTAGACGTAGAAGAGTCAATTTTGTAACACTCTGAAAAAGTGAAATTTAAATTTTGGAATAAAGGGATATATTCTTGAGAAGCAGGTCACTTCTAGAAACCGTTAGAGGAAGTTTGCGGGAAGAAATATTGCAATCCATGATCAAGGTGTATCTGCGAGCTCATCCTAATCCTAGTTTTTAGCAAGATAAATTCAGATGAAACTGCATAGAGGTAGTCAAATAGTACAGGTTTTTTAAGAGCTTGCAATAGCGATACTCGACTGGTGGACGAAATCCCTAAATTTTTCGCATTTATAATATATTTGGGGTAACTGTGAGACACCTTGTTAGTGTGTAGAAAGAAAAACAAAATTAAAGAAAAGGAAATAAATGTATTATTATTTAAAAAGGGATTGTAACTTACAATGTCTTTTACAAATATATACAGCGGATGAGTGGGTGCTAGCCAGAGCGGACGGTTAAGCATGCATTCTAATTATATTCGTTTAACCCTGAACAACCGGAGAGCGGAGATCAAGGAAATCCCCATAATGTTTTAGGACTTCGCTCTAGTTCACCCCGCTCACCGCTAAATTTATCATAAATATACTAACTACAGTACTATGTAAGTTATCAATACAAATCATTTAAATAACATATCAATAACATTGCTGTTCAGCTACGCGATCCAAAAAATAATAAGTAAGAAAAGAAATAAAGGCTCACACAAAAAGTATTTCACAGTAAAAAAATCGGCCTTTTCATTCTCTAAGACAAAAAAAGGTAATAAAAAAGGTAAAGATAAGGTAATATATGATAACAAGAGAGCGAAAAAGAAAAAACGAAAACGTGGTCGGATTCAGGCTTCCCACAAGAATGGTATGGAAGTACAGCCCACCCCAATTTGGTTCCGTTTGTTAAATTTGTCTCTATGGAAGAACCTTAAATTTGGCCTCGTCTAAGAACCCTAAATAAAAAAATAAGATATATAAAAAAAAGGGAAAAAAACTTGTGGCTTGCTCTCGTAGCCTAGAGAAGACTTAGAGAAGTCCTAAGCCTTGAATTTTAAGTAACCAGTAAAAAAGAACGCAAATATTTTTAGCACTGGCTTATCAAACAACAGGAAAAAAAAAGAAAATAAAAGACAAGGAAATTACCTGTAAAAGTATTTCAACGTTGCCCCGGTGTAGTGGGTACTCTGATGAGCTTCCTTTGAGTGGAATATTTCAAATCCTCACAAAAGGAGTACCCAAAGGCACTCAGTCTTATGGCTGGGACCTTGGGGTGTAAACCCGTAAAAATACGATAAACGAAATTACTACCCCGTGGAAGCCCTTCACCGCAGCATAGGAAAAGTGCTCCTTCATTTCCACCCAAACAAGTACAACCAAACCCTGAATAATCAAGTAAGTAATCTGAAGAAAATGGACCCAAGGGAGATCGGAGACAAAATGGAATTAATCACATGCATTTCAAATAGTGCAATAATGCACCCAGAGTGACAACCATACACTGCTCAGTAACACTTTAACGATAAAAAAAGGAACGGCGCACGGAAACGAAAAAGGGAAAGCCCCATGATCTGACGCTACGAGGCCAATATTATATTAGACTTTTACAGAAACAAAATTTTATTAGACTGTTTCTCAAACTTAGGTTTACTTTGTACCCGTAATATAACCTTGACCAAATCTTAAGTAACTGTTTAAGTAGCTAGATATTTTAATTAACTCCAAATAAAGATTTCTAAAAAATAACACCCGAAACTTTTACAAAACATTTAAAACTAAATTAGCAGGTTATCAATCCCAAAGTCTTTGCTTCTAAAAAGAAAACGGACAATTAGCACTAAATAACCAAGGTAACTGCAAAGAACTTGCGAAATATTTTGAACAAATACTAAACTGTCCTGAGCCTTTAAACAAATTACCAACACTAAACCCTAAACAAACAAACCCAGATTCATTACCACCGAATGAAGATTGTGCGGAAAGTCCTCCGTTAGAAACCTCGTCCGCACATTGAGAGATATAATAATATTTCCACAGGATTCGTTGGTTCGCGAAATGGATCTTGGTTATTGAATTAATAAGCAGAAGATACACATATATACATTTATTTACTAAAATTCTCAACTGCTTCACCAAACTTTTAATGGGCAATTTTTCTGTAATTGTCTTAAGTTTTGCGAGATTTGGCGTAACAATCTGGCGTGTTCTAGAAAAAGTAATACAGGAGTGGCATGAAAAAAGTCGGCCCTGAATATTGACCATCCCATTAAACTGGGGAGAACCAACATCAAAATTGATTGTCTGGCGTTTGCTGATGATCTAGCAATTTTGGCTCAAGATGTATTAACGGCACTGAAACAGATTGAAATCCTAAAAGAAACAGCAGAAAAGGTAGGACTCCAAATTTCCTTTGAAAAGACACAATACATGACCTGCAACAGACTACGAACACCATTTCTAAAAACAAAATATGGTAGCTTCAGACGAGTCTCTCAATTCAAATATTTGGGTGAAATAATCATGGAAAATGGGTTGGAAAAAGCGGCCAATAAGGGTAGATGTCAAAAAATGGAAACGGCATTGAGACTTACACACAATATTTACGACAAAAAATGCCTAAGCCAGAATATCTATATGGGGCAGAAACGCTCATTTTGAATAGAAAGAGAGACATCGAGGACATTGAAAAGAAGGAAAGAAAAATCATAAGAAATATCTTAGGCCCCAAACAAATAAATACAACAACATACCGACTTCGAGAAAACCAAGAAATTAAACAATACACAGATATACATAGCGAAATGAGAAAAAGAAGACTTAAGTTTTACGGACACATAAAACGGATGAATCCGAGTAGGCTAACTAGACAAATAGTCGAATTTTATGAAAATAGGAGTAGAGATAAAGTAGAAATAATTAAATGGATTGCTGCAATTAAAGAGGACCTAAGATCAGCAAATATTACAAAACAACAACAAACGCCTCTAATTGTACTTCGCGTGGTCCACTAGGGCCCATACGTGAATAATAATAATAATAATTATATATATATATATATATATATATATATATATATATAATATATATATATATATATATATATATATATATATATATATATATATATATATATATATATATATATATATAGAATATTGTAAGAGTACAAATAAGTTTCCGCCATTTTCTATCACAAATTAGGAATTTATTGTGAAATTAGTTTTATTCAAAGTATTACGCTTTATTCAAAGTATTGACCATCACTAGCCACCAATTGTTTCCATCTTTCTGGCAGCATTCGGATACCACGTCGGAAGAACTATATATATATATATATATATATATATATATATATATATATATATATATATATATATATATATATACATATATATATATATATATATATATATATATATATATATATATATATATATATATATATATATATATAATATTGTAAGAGTACAAATAAGTTTCAGCCATTTTCTATCACAAATTAGGAATTTATTGTGAAATTAGTTTTATTCAAAGTATTGTCCATCACTAGCCACCAATTGTTTCCATCTTTCTGGCAGCATTCGGATACCATGTCGGTAGAACTGTTCATCTTTTGAAAGAAATAGTTTTTTTTTTGCATCGGATGGTGACTGGAGACAAAAAATGCATATATTTCGAGAACCCAAAACGCAGAAAATCATGGGTTGACCCAGAACAACCCTCAACATCGACTACAAGACCGAATCGCTTTGGAAACTAGGTGAAACGGTTAATATCATTCTCTACCGTCAACAGATGATCGATTTGAACCATGTATTGATTCAAAAGCAGTGAGAATGAGCTACAAGACACAAAAAAGTGATACCGTCCCGTCACACAATACACGTCACAATACCGTCACAATACCGTCCCAATATCATCACAACACCGTCACAATACCGTCCCATCACACACACCCAGAGCGCTCAGAGGCCCAATTTCTGTACTTGGCTGGGAACTCTTGTCCACCCATCGTGCTGAGCTGATTTGGCCCCTTCTGGCTACCACTTGTTTTCATCAATGTCTCACACCCTTTCCTGCAACACTTCAACAGTTTCGGAGATATCGAAAAAGGGCTTGATGACTAAACCACCTCAAAAGATGTTCGGTTTTGCTGGAAGGGCATCCACAAATTGCCAGAGAGATGGGAAAATGTACAACTAAAGATGGCGCATACTTTGAACAAGCCATTTCTTACCTTTCTTCAAAATAATATAGGTTTTTTGAAAAAAAAAATTAATAATTATTAACTGCAACACATGGTACATTTTAGAACAGAAATTAAAATAACATAAATTTGACTTAAGGGATATTTTAGATGATATGGCATAAAATAATACATACAACTTTACTGATAACAGAGGTCAACAAATTTAAATTTTTTGAGGTAACATTGATGCAAATATGTGTATATAAAGTATTTTGTAGTCCTAAATCTGAAAATGATAAGCTAATTACTATAACACGTACAGTTTTTATACAGGGGGTTGGAGATGTCCGATCTAATATTTATTTAATATAATATACAAAATACATTACATGAGATGTCATACAGCGACAAAAACGTTTACTTTGTTCTCATGTTCTGTAACATGATTTTAAAAAAATAGCAGTAGTCGCCCAACATAGATGATGTCGTGGTGAAACCTCTCTCATTGTTCATCGCTTACTGCCCCCAATTTTCCGGGAAAAATTCAAATGGGAGTGTAAAAAATGCATTTTTAAGAACATGAATAGTACTTACATAGGATGTATTAGGACACTCTAGTATTTCATAAGCTTTTAAGGGTTCATCTTTGAGGTTTTTATGGTTTTTATCTTTCTTGTTCCCAAAGAATCAAACTTGCAAGCTTCCTTATTTGAGACCCAATAAATATACCTTCTTTTCGTTTTGCATCACTAAAAGTAGCAATCACTTACATGGTCAGTAGGTTCTCTCGACACTATAGGAACAGCAAACGGCATAGAACTTTTCTTACAGTGCATCCATCCACTGCATTAAATTTACCTGATAACTCACCCATCAAACATGAGGAGCCCAACTGTTATCTTGATCCCAATTTGACACTTAAAATACAAAATATAGGCTTTTTTAACATCCTCGGATATAGATTTAGCTTGTGTCGTCTTGTCGACCACTAGAACTTCATTCATTCAGAACTTCAATCATTTTATATAAAATCGACTTAAACTGTGACTGTACTGTTGAGGAGAACACGACTGTAGAGCAGAAATAACGAGATAGAAACAAACTAAACTATAGAAAACAATAAAACTACCTTTCAAGGTTCGTAGAATACTGTGGAAATACCCCTTCTATGGTCTTGTGGTAATTCCTACATTGTCCAGTCCCAAGTTAAGTACAAATAATTTCAATGAACTCATGATATAAAGGAGAAGCAGCTACTTGAAAATGCGACGTGTGAAAATCATGTCGATCTGCATAAGCTGAAGATTGAATAGCATGAAAATCTGTCAACATTTGTTAAAATTGCTCAATGATGGCGGTGATCTCTAATATATGCTACAATGATCAAAATTTTAGATTACTTTTAAAAAAAACACACTCGAAACGTGAAGGAGTTTAACGCCAGAACAATGGAACTACAACTTACAGCACGGTACTACAACTACAACACGTTAAAATTACAGGAAACTTGATTAGCCGTACTATGCATAAGGTTCCAATTTTATAAACGAGGGGCCCCTTGGCAGTCTTTTGTTTCAAATCAACTATTGTTTACGTAAACATGTATTAGTGGTTTTTATATTGAGAGATAAAAACAGAGATGTTTTTATAACTATTTGAACGCCAAAGATTTTTGAACAAGAACAAGAACAAGAACAAAGAACGACTTTATTTTAAAAATGAAACATTCTAAAACCACAATTTGCTGCTAGATGACTATTTTTTCCTAACTGAAACATTGAAATTGAAAATTGATCAAATAACTCGAAAACCGTAAGACTTTGTATTAAGGCATATTTGGCTTTTATGCTTTTCATAATGCATTTCCAATGAACTCTCCTATTACCCCCTTACGCATTTGTATCGACCTTCATTACACCCTGTATATGTGTGTTTTATTTACACATCTTGATTTTATCGTCTTTTTCTAGTCTGCGAAAGTGATCACCAAACTCTCTTCACTAGCTTCTATGGATATGAATACGAATATGGATACGAA
Organism: Cosmopolites sordidus; assembly: GCA_031761425.1. NCBI lineage: Eukaryota > Metazoa > Arthropoda > Insecta > Coleoptera > Curculionidae > Cosmopolites > Cosmopolites sordidus. The sequence goes on from JARFXV010000330.1 coordinate 489,654, forward strand.
TAATTATTGCGGTATGTGATAATTGTTGATGATTCAAAATCCATGAATCTTTATATCACAAATCTGAAGGTAACATCTACAATATCTCTAATACTTAATACTGCGTTATTCGCGCTCAGAATCAAACACGGATGCTCGCCGTGTATCCCACAGATACACAATGATAAATACTAGAACACACGCTATTTGCGTCGTGAGAATCCTCTAAAAATAAAATAAAATGACACAACTTTTGTACGTATTATATATTTATTATTCACTATCTGTTTGATCCTCAACATTTAGGTTTCTTTGCATACATCTTTTTAGACACGCGAAAGAGGAATGTTGCAAACAGAGATAAGAACCACATCTTTTACAATTGTATTTTGTATTTGTTTATTTCTTCATTTGACAAGGCTTACAACGCTTTCGAGAATTGTTGTTCTGCTGACTACTTCCTGCACCGCTATCATGGTTTTCCATATCTGGCGTTTTTTTGTTTGAGAGTAGTTGTTTTTGACAGTATTTGTATTTGACAGTAAAGCTTTTAGAGGCAAAGACACTGTAATCGGCAAAGAAGGTTTTCTTGATCTTCGTATAAGATGCTCTTGAAGTAGCTATCTCCCAAGAATTTTCAAAAACGTTCAACGTGGTGGTGGATCATTTCTCTTAACCAAATTTATTACCTGAGCATTTATACCGGCAACATTTAACATAGAAAAAAATTTGCCATCGGCCATCGCCGGGTGTTTCTAGCTACATTGGAAGCAAAACACATTTCACCAACAATGCCGACTCCTGCCTTGGTTTTATTATAATAAGTGATTATTTCCGGCTTTTCCTTTATTCCAGTTTCTTAATCTATAACACCGTCATGATGCATGCTGGAAATCGCTAACACATTTATTTTTATTGCTCCTATTATGAGGAAGGACATGATCAGAATAGATACTTATTATTGGGCACAAATAGCTTTATTGTTTTTTTACAATATTCGTTTTTGCATCAAAGACATTTGCGTATGTTTGAATTAATGTTGAGGCACCACAGACGAATGAAATGTTTAAAACAAAAAATCGTTCTTTTAGTTAAAAAATAATCTACATTGTTTCTGTTTTAACCGACAACAAATGATTGATACTGCCATTAAAGATAATCAAACTTCATTTACGAAAACAAATTGAGTAATATTTTTTGCCAATAGTAAAATACATCTTCAAAAATGTACTCTGAAGGAAACTAATTTGTATGCTAATGAACTTGTTTTATTTGGTTCATTTACTTTGATCCTATTTTAAATATTTTTAACACTTATCAGCGTTAAAATAGATATATATCGTTAGATGATTTCAAATTCGATAAGCCTCAGAGCAGTATTATAAAAGTATGATATAAATAACGGTGTTTGGACTTATTATATATATATATATATATATATATATATATATATATATATATATATATATATATATATATATATATATATATATATATATATATATATATGTATAGTTTTTTTCTTGGGGAAATTGGTTGTTATCGGGCTGGCGGTCTGCAGTAAAACAAGTGTTTAATCGTCTCAATATTTCGTCATTGTTTTGATGACTTCATCAGGAGACTCTAAAATTATTTATTCCTTTTTATTATTTAATAAACAATGAAATAGTATAGAACACCAACATGTTAAAATACAAATTCACACAACAATAAATATATAAACTTACAATTAATGACTATAGTCTAAAACATGTGTATCTAAATAACGTTCTTGAACGATACGGGCCCAACCAGGAATTAACAATCTTTTTTAAACACTAAGGTATTTCAACCTACAACCATCGACGTTGAAAAGACTGGAGCACTTTCAACACGAACATCCATTGTTTGGTGTTATTTGAGAATATGGCAGTAAATACTGCTAAGACCACTCGTATCTGATTTAAAATTCATCGTGGTCTTATTTTGTCTTATATGACACATCTCTAAAAACAGTCTTTTTTTGTAGTTATTCATCTGTTGTATGACTTTTACATTGTCGAAATCCATATTATGTCCAGTACTCAGGAAATAATTGCGGAAATTGCACGCTCGAGAAACATATCAAATTATATATATATATATATATATATATATATATATATATATATATATATATATATATATATATATATATTTGATCAAAATTACTTAATGAAAACTAATCGCGGTCGACAATTGTCCGAAATTGTTTTAAAAAATTAATGCCATTAAATGTTATTTCACATAAAATAAATAATTTGAAGGGATATAATTTGTTTGTTGTTTTATTTTAATTTAAATTTCAATTACCCTATACAATATGTATTCTTTTGAAAGTTGTTATAGCAAGTTTTCCTTTGAATTATATTATCGTGGTTATTTTATTTCGTTTGCCACTGACAACAATAGTTGTTTTCAGCCCGTTGTAATTCATACACCCCGGGCTTCAGACAGACCTATTCCTTTGGCGCACTGCATGTTAAATTTATGTAAATCTTGATGAACCACGCTACATTCATAATTATTATACAGTAAAACGCATTAGGTAAACAAGTCATACAAATTAAAATAGAAGCAATATATAGTTATGAGTTCTCTTATATCTCATTTACATTTTTCAAACTTCTGTTCAAATTTTAATATTCTAAATGATTGTGTAATAATTAATTTTGTTAATTAAACCTAACTATTACCAATATAAAAAATACCGTACTGAATGTACCAAGAAAACACACTGTCGTTAATAAGTATTTGCCCAAAAGTGAAAAATACGGAAACCAGTTCTAGTTTTGATTCAGAACAAAATGTGAATATGTTTTTAAGAAAGCTTTTTATAATCTCATTTTGTGAAGGCCAGTTTTGTGACTACCTTAAAGGTTATCCACATATATCAAAAAATTATAGGGAATTTGTCAAGACGTCAATTTGGAAAATCAATATGTTGTTACTTTAATGCACTGTGTAAGTTATATATTTCCGCAAGAACTTCTTAAAATTTTCAGTATTATCAAATAACTGAAATATATTTAAAATTCACATTAAATCTAAATCTAATAATATTTAAAAAAATATAAATTATTACACATTTCAACAAAACTATCTCTAAGGTTTTAAAATTTATATTTCACTTATTTTATTTTCTGTACGCAACGTACGAGGTGTGTAAATAAAGCAATGAGATTCCATCTGGCAACACTAATGGTTTCTCCTTCGGAGAGGACGTAGCCCCTCAAGCCGTAGCAATTCTTTTTGCGAGTCGGATTTTTATAGTGCGTTTTGAAAATGAGTGACAATTTCGAACAACGGTGCGTTATCAAGATTTGCTTCAGACTTGAACACTTGGGCAAAAGCCAAGACATGTTTCCCTCTTGTTTTTTGATTCTGCGAAAGGTTTTATCGGAGTCAAATGAATATATATATATATATATATATATATATATATATATATATATATATATATATATATATATATATATTCCTATTTCGTGTCCAATTATTGTTTCACCTGCCTGCTAAAATGTGGTGGAGCACCGTCTAGCTGTAACTACATTCGTTACCCTACAGTTAAAGGCAATTCGTCAATCCACTCTTCAACATTATTTTGCAAAAAAATGAGAAAAATCTCACCATGGCCCTAAAAGGCGATCTCCGATAATACCAGCCCACACATTAAGCGACCCTCTATGCTGATGGCCTAAAGGGATAATAAATCTTGGATTTTCACTACTGTAATAGTGTAATAGTTTCTCTATATCTAACCATTATCAAGATTCACATCATTAGATATCATTATCAACCGATATCGCACTATTATGACACCCTGTACATATACTACAGTTTACTTACTTACTAATCCATTACCCATTTTTACCTTACAGTCTAAAGGTGGTAATTTTAGTTTGTTTGCTTTGGCCCACTGATATATCCCTTCAATTTTTTTCTGTCCTATATAACTTTTCCACTATTCCAGTTTATTGGATTATTTATTGGGTTCTCAATATCATGCAGGGTTCGGACACTCTACAATTTTATGAACAAATTATTTGTCGTTTTGGGCCAAATTGTAGCCAACATAACAACTTACACTAAACATTTTATAGAATGTTTTGTAGTATTACCAAAATAGTTGGTATTAACTGATTGCTGCGATCTTTGTTGATGTATATTGGCTTCAACAAACCTTTGCTTAGCAATTTATGAATTAGTTATAATATATATTTTTGAATTATTACTTATTATTTTCATAATTTATATTTGCTATAAGGCGCCACATTACATCAATAATGCCACACGAAAAAAAAATGACTACTTTTGCCCTATTGTGTGCTCTTGGTCCTAACATTTTGAGTAACGAGTGGAGGGGAGTACTAAGTGTCCCTTAAGTGTTCTCAAGAGTTTCTTGACATTCTTTTCCTCTTTTTCTTTGGCTTTGTTTCCCAAACTTCATTTAATAGGAGTACAGGAACAAGAACTATTTGTCTGTCAATATAGCTCACCAGTCGAATTTTCGTCCAACTATTATGTAAAATTTATATTGATACCAAATTTCTTCTTAATTTTGATATTCCTTTCTTTGTCCATTCTAATGTTCCCTAATATTCCCCTAAAGAACTTTCACAAGCTCTCAATATACTCCGCTATATATCTATCTCTTAGATGTCTGCTACATACTATGATAATATAAGCACACACACTGAGCGCTTGTTACTTTATCCTAAAGAACTCTCACAGGCTCGCAACATACTCCGCTATATATGTATCTGTCAGCTGTTTTCTACATACTATGATAATATAAGTACAAACACTGAGCGCTGGTTACTTTATCCTTTTATTTACTGATTTTTTATTTATAAATGTCTTTAATAAAAAAGAGTATGTTTTGTTATATATAGTTATCGTGCTATTTATTTCTGAATTCGTTCCTACATCAAAGAACATCACTGAATCTACTTGGTACTACTTTTCAAGTTTTATTAAGAGTTCTGGCTATTCTTTGAGTTCTGTTTTTATATTTTTAATTATCTTTATCGTCTTCTTAACTTCTTCGTGACTAGTTTATTGTCTTTGTATTTCATTATCTTACATTCCGTTTCTATCATCATTTCTAAGATTTTACATTTTGTTGTACTCTTTACTTGTTGCTCTTTAATAAAGAATATCGTTTTACCTTTTCAAAATACAAGGTATGTTAATAAAATAATGAAATTGGTGGCGTAGCGTTCGATTTAGCAACACTGTTTGCTTTTTGCTTAGAGGCGAGGCAGGATAATATTCGATGCGTATTCAGTTCGAGTTTGAACTAGAGTCACTTGGTAGTTCGTAACTGTTCTTTTCGTGAACCTGATTTTTCTAGAGTTTTCTGAAAATTAGTGACAACAATTTCGAGTAACCATGCGCTTGGTTCAGACTTCAGGCACAGTGGGACATTTGTAAATTTTTAACAGACATATAAAAACAGTGTTTTATCAAGGGTTAAGGTTTTCAAGTGATTTAAAACACTCTCAAAAGGTCGATGCTATATATTTCACATTCTGATCATTGGTTGATGGTCAGAATGACCAGGAAAAGTTGAATTTGACTCCCACAACAGAAGTTTGAAAAATGTAAATGAGATATAAGAGAACTCATAGCTATATATTGTTTCTATTTTAATTTGTATGATTTGTTTACCTAATGCGTTTTACTGTATAATAATTATGAATGTAGCGTGGTTCATCAAGATTTACATAAATTTAACATGCAGTGCGCCAAAGGAACAGGTCTGTCTGAAGTCCGGGGTATATGAATTACAACGGGCTGAAAACAACTATTGTTGTCAGTAGCAAACGAAATAAAATAACCACGACAATATAATTCAAAGCAAAACTTGCTATAACAACTTTCAAAAGAATGCATATTGTATAGGGTGATTGAACTTTAAATTTAAATAAAACAAGAAACAAATTATATGCCTTCAAATTATTTATTTTACGTGAAATAACATTTAATGGCATTAATTTTTTAAAACAATTTCGGACAACTGTCGACCGCGATTAGTTTTGATAAAGTGCATTCTGTCAATCCAATTTCGAACCAGTTTTTCAAACAAATGGAGTCTTATGTTCGGAGTTGTCCGAGTTTGCTTTCAAGGCGTCAATAGTTGTTGGTTTATCGGCATAAACCAAAAATTTAATAACCCCTCAGAAAATAATCTAAAGGCGTTAAATGACATGATCTTGGTGGCCAATTAGTAGGTCCGTTCCTCAAAATAATTTTTCACAATAAATCGATTGTTTTGTTGACTATATGACATGTGAAGCTGTCCTGTTAAAACCACACCTCCTCCAGACCAATACTATTCAAATTCGGAATTAAATAATCCACGCAGTCGAATAACAGAGCACGTGAAATGCGTTCGGAAGTTATCGATAATTCGCCGAATACATCATGGCGTTCAAATTCACGAAGTGCTCTATAAGTCCAAACGCCGTTACTTATATCACACTTTTATAATACTGCTCTGAGGCTTATCGAATTTGAAATCATCTAGAATTTGAATAACTAGGAAATATAAATTTAATCCGTATTATATACAATTGGTTCAAGAACTAAAACAAAATGATTTCGATCGAAGGCTTAAATTTTCTAACTGGGCAATAGAAAAGAAATAGGGAATGACTTTTTCAAATATATTTTATTCATTTACTACACTATCTAACTTTCTACAAAAATGGGTACGTCAACCGACATAACTTCCACTATTACAGTAGTGAAAATCCAAGATTTATTATCCCTTTAGGCCATCAGCATAGAGGGTCGCTTAATGTATGGGCTGGTATTATCGGAGATCGTCTTTTAGTGCCATGGTGAGATTTTTCTCATTTTTTTGCAAAATAATGTTGAAGAGTGGATTGACGAATTGCCTTTAACTGTAGGGTAATGAATGTAGTTACAACTAGACGGTGCTCCGCCCCATTTTAGCAGGCAGGTGAAACAATAGTTGGACACGAAATTTGAATATATATATACCATCATCCCACTTTTTATCTAAAATTAATTTTATATAAAAGTTTAGAAACCCCTTTCGCTTTCTGTACAAAATTTTTTATATTTTTAGCGTCTGCTCATATTTTTCTTTTTCTTGATTTAAATTAAACTTTTTATCAAGTTCTTTTATTCAATTTTTTTATAGGTAAACAACAACTGTTATCGTGACGCTGTAATGGTATCGCTAACAAATTGTTTCACGTCAATGTTCGCTGGCATCGTCGTATTTTCTATTATCGGATTTAAGGCGACTATGATCTATGAAAAATGCCTAGAGACGAGAAACAATACGTTGGTGGAATTAATGGGTCAAAATATGGAATCTGATTTCGTCTTTCCAGCCGAGGGTTCAGTTTTCAATATAACCTATGAAAATGGAACGATTCGAAGTATATTGATGCCCTCGTTGCCTGTTTGCGATTTGGAAGAGGAATTGGATAAGGTAAGTATTTAAGACAGTTATCTACTAATGGAAAGCTGAACGAAGAGTATCAACTAATATGTGAATATGTCCGAGCTTCCGAGGTCATTATATTCTGTAAATACTTGTCTCGGTAGTCCGGCAAAAAATCATCGAACGTTTAACATCACAGCAATTATCACTTGCAAATAGTCAAAATTTATTATCAAACCAAACTTATACAGCACTGCTTAAATTTGGACTTCGTGATATTTTCGCGGAATTATCACACGCAATTCAAGTTGCTCGATATTAAAACAAAAACTACACCAAAAATGTGCCTTCCAGAGCAAATATCGCCACTCTTGCTGGTAGTATTGATGAAGATTCAAATTTATCAATTCGTCACCATTCGCAGAGAGTTGGACTTTGTTATTCGACTATGTAGATTATTTAATTTCGAATTTTAATGGTACTGATTTGGAGGAGATGTTCCAACAAGCCCCCTACATGTCATACAGCCAACGTAAAAATCGATTTATTGAGGGGACAATTCGGGGAGAAACTTATTTCTAGGAAGGATCTGTTAATTGGCCATGAAGGCCATGTGATTAAATGTTGATTATTTAATTTGGAGTTAGGTCAAATCTTTGATCTATGGCTATAAACTAGGAATTATTGACGTCTCGGAAGCCAACATAACTCGGACAATTGCAGACATAAGACCCCAATTGTTTGTAAAAGTCGGAAAAACCGGAAATTCGATTGGATAGAATGCTCTTTGTCAGAAGTAGCCGTAACGGACATTTATCTTAAATTGTTTTCAAACATTAATATCATTGAATGTTATTTCTCATAAAATATATAGTTTTCATATATATAGTTTTTAGGCATCTAATTTAGTTGTTGTTTTATTTGAATTTTAAGTTTGGTCGCACTGAAAAAATCCCTCCCCCCCCTCTCTCTCTCTCTCTCTCTCTCTCTCTCTCTCTCTCTATATATATATATATATATATATATATATATATATATATATATATATATATGTATATATGTATATATATATATATATATATATATATATATATATATATATATATATATATATATATATATATATATATATATGTATATATGTATATATATATATATATATATATATATATATATATATATATATATATATATATATATATATATATATATATATATATATATATATATATATATGTGTGTGTGTGTGTGAGAGGCGAAGTATATGTCATCCAGTTGAGGGGATGGGTGGGGCTCCTTCCCGATCAAGCAACCAACAAAAGTGTTCATATAAATGAGACATTAACAACTTTAATCTTTTATGAATCATTCGGACCCATCATTTATAGGTAAACGTTTATTTAAAAACTAATTAATTAGGAACAAAGAAACTTTGAAAATATAGTAGAAAATGTTACGATATTGGTTACCATAAGACCGGAATAACTTGTTTTCTTTCCCGATTTCTATGTTAAAAATTAATGAAAATTGTTCCGACAAACAATTCTTCGGCGGAAGTAGACTAATGAAAACTCAAAACGTTTTCGTTCCACGTAAGCTTGCTTTTATTTTAATAAAGACAAAAATTGATTATTCTCAAAATTATTAGGTTATTTTTACAGTTAATAAAATTCTTGAACACTTTCTATTTAGTTATTTTTCATTAATAACAATTTGAAATTCAAAGAAATATGGCGTTTGTAATTTTAGATTCATAGCAAACTTATTACTTAGTATAGTTTCATTAAAAACATATGACCAATTCCAATTATCACGGTAATAAACATCGGAAAATTTGAAGTGTATAATTCATATTTTTGCAGTAATAGTAAAAATAAATACCTAATTATTTTTTGGATGAACATTTTAGTTCTTAATATAAATAGCTTAAAAAATATCTATCGACTGAGTTTTTGTTTATTTACTGGTTCAGTCGTCTTTATTTCTAACAATATTTATTGAAACGATTAAGACTGTAAAATCAAATGCTCAAGACTTCTCTATAAACGACGTTTTTGGTTTTCTTATCTGGCTGAAGAATGACCAGATTATGAAGAGAACTGACTATTGAGTATGCCACATAAAACTGACCATGAGAAAAGAAATTATTTCTTAAATCAATACCAGCCAATTTCAAACTCTGTTCTTGTGCTTTATTGATAGTCATGGTAAAGCAAACGAATAGAAAATTGCAAACGTTTGAATTTAAAGTGGTAGTCGGGTGGAATTAGAAGAATTCTTGGAATTAATTCGTTTTCTCCCTCATATTTTCCAATAAAAATCGTGGCTTCTATTGCGTTTTTATGTAGAGCTTTCATCTGAAGTCTGGTACTATTGCATAGTTTTGGAGGGCTTAAATTGCGCAATAGCATTACTAGCAATCTTGAGGTAAAGAACATGAGGTGGTATTTTTGAATTAAGCATCTGCGCATTAAGCATCTGCACATTAAGCATCTGCTAAAACTCCATAGAGTAATGGACAGCATCTTTCTCCTTCATTACTGCGTCCACAGATTCATACTTCACATTCATATTCACATGTTCAGTCGACAGGTTTTCTAATAGAAAATTGTTAATGCTATTAGAGTGGTCATTTGTTGGAGTGACAATCGCTCTTTCTTTTAACCATGCAATTTACTCCAGCTTGATCGATGTTTGGATATATTTTGTCAGTCAGGGTTATCAAATTTCCCACGATGTCACAAAGACTATTCGGAATATTTATCTTACCTTCTTCTTTTGGAATTTTTCCGTCATCTATATCAGTTAGTAGTAAGACAGCATATTGACAGTGATATAAAGATCTGTTTAAAGTCAATAACCAAACGAACAGTATAAGTCGGTTGCAACCTCTAGGTGAATCGTCCCAATTTTGAAAGGAATAAATAATACTCCAATTGAAATATTTTCTACGTACATTTGCAGATACTGTTCTAGGATAGAAATATCAATTGGTAGGACTATAAAAAATGTTTTATGCAACAAAACAACTCAAAACGAAGAACTTGCAGCGTGCTCGCTCTCCCCTCGGGTGCTGTATGGTTTTTGATGGAAATATAATCAACGGCAGAGACTATTTTCTATCTTGAAGGCACATGTTTCCAGTTAAGAATTTACTGTAATAGATGCTAAAAAAAATATTCAGAATAAAAAGTTTCTTATTATATATTAATAAAAATCAAATAAAGATTCTCCAAAACTTCAAATATGAAAAAATCATTGGAAACAATAATTTAACCAAATATATCAATATCTAATGCCTTAATTGAATATAGAAATAACCGACAAATATAATATTATAGTCGTGTTATTAAATATAGTACGACGTTGAATAAATTATTTTGACAGCTGAATTTAAACTAATTGTCACCTACGTCGAACATAGAAATGTTATTATATTTCCATTTTTCTCATAATAGTTATTGACATGAAATAATCATTTTGACAGATGAATTTATAGTAATTATCACACAGTTCGAGTATTCAATTTTTATTAAATTTAATTTTTTTGCTTTTTAATATTCTGCAAAAATAACTTTATTAAGAGCTAAAGAAGTGATTAAAAATTATCCAGCTAATACAACTAAACTTAGACATGTCTGTCAGAGTCTTCTTCAATCTCTTAATATTAATATAAATTATCATACGTGAATTAATCCTTTTATCTCTCTTTTTACCCCATTCAGAAATTTATTTTTGTATTAACAGTTCTTGATCAATTTTCATGAAGCATAAGAATTTCTGTCAAGTTTTAAGTCTGTAGGACTTACAGTTAGAAAGCGGGTTTATTTGTACATTTTACGCCCTGTCCGCCCTCTTGGGGGCGAAGTTTCATACAACCCGTCTCTATTAAATGTCTGTAGAGTAAAAGGAATATTTCTGCCAATTTTTAAGTTTGTAGGACTGACAGTTAAAAAACGGGTTTATTTGTACATTTTACGATCCCACAACCACTCTTTGGAGCGGATTATCGTATAACCCGTTAGTGAATGTCTGTGAAGTATAAGGAATAGAATTGCCAAGTATATAGGACACATAATCATATAGGATATATAGTCAAAAAAGAAAGTGTTTTAATCCTCTACACTACCCTATTTCCCCGCAATTCACCCCTTTAGAGAATAGGTTTTCGCAAATTAAATTTTTAGTAGATTATGTATGTATTATAAGGAACATTTATGTATTTAAGGAACATCCCTGCCAAGTTTAAAGCCTGTAGGACGGGACTTTTTTTGCATTTAATAACCCCCGTCCTTAAAACGGGATTTTTTTTGCATTTAACACACCCGCAACCCCCTTTCGGAGTTGACTTTCGCAAAATCCGTTCTTAGCTGATTTCTACGTAACAAAACGAACATGCCTACCAAATTTCAAGTCTGTAGCTCTTATAGTATACTAGTGAGTCAGTGGTATTTGTCAAAGTATTATATACATAACGGTGTTTGGACTTCTCTGTCGGATCCATCTGTGCCTTTCCCAGATCAGCTCTGACTTGTGTGATCCATGGTACTGTTGAGTTCAATCCTTGTATGTACGTAAGAATAACTGTTGGTGAGTCTTGTCGGTGGGAGTCTACTGATATGTCCATAGAATTTCAACCTTCTTTTTTTGATGTCCGCCGCTCCGTTGGACATTCTCGCTGTGGTTTTTCTATAACGTAGAGAATTTTCCTCATAATTTTGCGTTCTTCTTTTAGTATGTTTTCTATGCCGCGGAGTGTAAGTGTCTCGCTTGCGTATAATACCTCTGGTTTGATTACTGTGTTGTAGTGTCTTATTTTTGCATGTGTGGATAGGCATATCTTATTGTAGATATTGTGTGTCTTACCGTATACCCTCTTCATCTTCTGCAATCGAGTCTTCTGTGCTATCTTCTCTCCTCCTGTGGATTCGAGTATCTCGCCCAGGTATTCGAAGTAAGTTATTTTGCCTAGTGTTATTTTGTTATCTAGTGTTTATATTTGGGACATTTAATTTTGAGCAGAAGAATTCGGTTTTTTGAAAGAATATTTGTAGGCCAACTTTCACTGCACATTCCTTGAGGACTTCGATCTGTTGGGTTGCTATTTTTTCATTGTCTGCTAGTATGGCTAGGTCGTTTGCGAAGTCTAGGCATGATATTTCTATGTTGTTTTTGGTTCGTCCGAGTCGTATTGGTTTCCAGTATCCTTGATTTTTAGTTCCTTTGCCCATTCCCTTATGACTTTGTCCAGGACCAGGTTGAAGAGGAGTGGGGATAACCCATCTCCTTGGCGTACTCCGGTTTTAATCAGGAAGGGTTCGGAAATGTCTCCCATAAATTTCACTTTAGAGATTGTGTCGGTCAGTGTATACTTGATCAATCGTAGTGTTTTGGGGTCGAGTCCTTGTTCTTCTAGGATGTTGAACAGAGATTTTCGGTCAATGCAGTCGTATGCTTTCTTGAAGGCAACGAACTTGCAGATGGTTGGGACGATCCTGATAGCTTTGTATTTCAGTATTCAGTTTTTAAGTTAAAGATATGTTCAATGCATGAGCGACCAGGGTGAAAGCCTGCCTGGTACCCGCCAATTATGTGTTCTAGTTGTTCCTGTGTTCTCTAGAGAAGGCATGCTGAGAAGATTTTGTAAGTGACTTGTAGTAAGGAGATTCCTCTGTGGCTGTTCACATCTGTTCTGTCTCCTTTCTTGTGTAGCGGGTGTATAAGAGCACATTTCCATTCATCTGGTAATTTTTCTGCTTGCCAGAAGTTGCGTGAATTCCCGCAGTGAGTTTGGTCCGATGTTTTTCAATAGTTCCGCGGTGATACCATCTTCACCGGATGTCCTGTTATTCTTCAGATTTTGTATGTGCTTGTGAATCTTTTTCTGTGTTGGTGGAGGTGATTCTGAGTGGGTATGGCTACAATCTTCCTTGGGGAATCTTGTGCCTCGTTCTGGGCAATTGAGGACATCAGAGAAATAGTGTGCCAGCTCCTGACAATTCTCCTGATTGTTTAGTGGTAATCTCTCATTCCGCTTTCTAAAGTAAATATTTTGTGGTGTGTACCCACGGATTTCTCTTGCGAAAGTCCTATAAAAGTCTCTCGTGTTATAATTGCGGAAATTCTCCTCTATAGAGTCTAGTTGTTCCTTCATGTACTTCCTCTTAGTTTGTCTAATAACTTTGGCGGTCTGTTTTCTAGTCTCATTAAAAAGCTGTTGGCTTTCTGGGGATTTTTTACTTTTGTATTCCTGAAATGCTCGTTTGCGTCGCTGCAATGGACTTTCGCATTCCGAGTCCCACCACGGGTGTTTTGTGTTATATTTCATCAGTGGGATCAGTTCCTTTGCTTTTTGTGTACGTTTTTTGTGGAAGTTTTCCCATGTATCTGCCTGTTCCTTCTCCCATTCCTCTATTATGTTGGATTCCATGATCCTTTTCGTATCGAATTTCTGTAGGTGTGCCTGATTCTGATGAATTCGCCTTGGGGTGAATTTTACCTTGATTCGTGTTAGATAGTGGTCTGAGTCGATGTTTGCGCCCCTGCGGACTTGAACATCATAGATCTCTCTTTGTTGTGGGTATGAGATAGCAACGTGGTCTATCTGGAATTCACCAATTTGTTGTATAGGCGATCTCCATGCTTTCTGTTTTCGTGGATATTTTCTGAGGGATGTTGACATGATCTTCAGGTTATTCTGTTGGCATAGTTTGATGAGTCTTATGCCGTTCTTATTGGTGAATTTGTGACCGGGGAATTTGCCTACGGTTTTCTGATGGATTCTGATTTTCCCTACCGATTTGTGCTTTAAAGTCGCCCAGTAAAATTTTTACGTCATCCTTTGGGACCTTTGCCATTATATTTTCTAGTGTTACCCAGAATTTCTCTGTAGACTTGGAGTCTTTCTTGTTGTCTCCGTTTGTGGGGGCATGTACGTTGATCATGGTGTAATTTTTATTGGCGCACTGTATGTGCATTGTCATCAGTCTTTTGTTTATGGGGTTATTTCCTTAATAGAGTTTACTATCCCTTTGTGTACCACAAAGACCATGCCCAGAAGCGGAGCATCCCTGGCGACTCGTTTATCTGTCCTGCTTTTGAATATGTGATAGTTTTCGTAGTCTACCGTGTCCTCATATGTGATGCGTGTTTCATGTAGGGCAAGCACAAGTATCTTTTGTCTGTTAAGTTTTGAGGTTAGGTTGTGAAGTTTTCCTGCTTGGATTAGCGTGTTGATGTTGAAGATGCCAATGTATGTAGGAGTTTTATGTAGAAATTTTCCGGAAAGCTCCGACTTTTTTTGAAATCGTGAAAGTCCAGATTCCCCAGAATCCGAGCACCCGGTTTCCGTCTATCGACGGGTGGATTGGTTACCACCTGGGTTATTATTGTTATTACTTGAACGAGTCATGGTTGCTTATAAGCTTATGGGACCAGTGTTTCCACTGGGAGTTTAGAACCAGGGATTATTAGTTCCTGGAGCGTGGTGTACAGCCGCACCCTCTGGGTGAACAGACGCCGAATAGGTTGCCGGTGGTTGTCACTGCAGACGCGACCTGGGTTTTTTTTTGCCAGAGCTCTGTTAGCCATCTGTTTCCGAAATAAACGTTCGGGTTCAGCCATTGAGGACGAAGGGTTGGAGCTTTAGGAACCTATATATATATATATATATATATATATATATATATATATATATATATATATATATATATATATATATATATATATTTATTTTATTTTTTTCTTGGGGAAATTGGTTGTTTTCGGGCTTGCGGTCAGCAGTAAAACAAGTGTTTAATCGTCTCAATATTTCGTCATTGTTTTGATGACTTCATCAGGAGACTCTAAAATTATTTTTTTCCTTTTATTATTTAATAAACAATGAAACAGTATAGAACACCAACATGTTAAAATATAAATTCACATAACAATAAATATATAAACTTACAATTAATGACTATGGTTTAAAACGTGTGTATCTAAATAACGTTCTTGAACGATACGAGCGATACGGGCTGTCTCACTGGACGCAGTCCAAGAAAATCTAACACTACATATATACGCCATCCGACGGGAGGTCGGCGAAAAACATGGGTTGTTGGCTGTGGATAGGGTCTCCCTATTCTTGATGGTATGGTATATGTCGGCGCCCTGAAGAGTCTAAAACTCGAGAGACGAAACATATGTCATCCAGTTGAAGGGATAGGTGGGGCTCCTTCCCGGTCAAGCAACCAACAAAAGTGTTCACTTAGGCGGAGACGCAGGTTGTTGTGTGTTCCACATGAGATTGTGGAACCCAACGGTTGGGTGTCTGATGACACTCAACTACCGCTGTCTCACTGGACGCAGTCCTAGGAAATCTAACACTACATATATATATATATATATATATATATATATATATATATATATATATATATATATATATATGTATATATATATATATATATATATATATATATATATATATATATATATATATATATATATATATATATATATATATATATATATATATATATATATACACAGACATATGCTCAAAAGATTGTGTAGTGTAGTAGCTCAAAAGATATCTTTCATCCGCGTTTCCACGTACTTCTGTAATTTTCGATAAAAAATTATATGAAATTTCAGTTGATACTTTTTCTCCATGATACTATTTCTCCATACAAGGAGTGGAAAAATTACCGAAAACATTATCTAATTTGGAACTAAATATCCCTTTTATAAAGTTTATGATTTCTTAAGTAATATTAATTATGTGATAACCTTTCAACTTAATGGATCATAAAGTGTTACGTAAATGTCACGGAATATTGATGGAGGTTAGATTTTACTTGAATAAATCTAGCCGTGTTTAAAATGTCTTATAATTATTATTGCCAGCGCAGTACCTCGTCAGAGGAATCAACAGTAAATTTTAGACTTTTAGTTGCTATGTATCGTTAAATTTCTTCACTCTTTCAATAATTTCATTTTTGATTTTAATATGTATGTTTACTATGTAACTTAATTTACAATACTTATTTCAAATAATCATTGTTTTTGTGTTTGTTAAATTTAGCTGTAGCGAATTGTTACCCAGCCAAATAAAATTTTATTAACTTATTAACTTATTTTTATATCATTATTTAATATGCCTATTGTTTCTTCGATCTTATCGCCTACTATACCTATACAACAAAGTATCATCCGCAAATAACTGAATATCACACTATTAAACTTTTTGATAATATCATTTATATACAATATAAAAATGTAGGTCCCAATATAGTTCCTTGTGGTACACCATATTGTGTTTTCTTGGTAGTTGAAATGTTATGACCATATTTTATCACGTACATCATTTAACTATTTTTTAAATCATTGAAGTACTATTTATCCAAATCCATATTTCTCCATCTTAGCCATTAGTAAATTTCTGTTAATAATTTCAAAAGCCCTTTTGATGTCCAAGAAAACCATTCCTCTCATTTTCCCTCTACAATGGTTTTTTTCCGCTTATATAAGAACTATTGCAGTGCACTATCGCATGAATTTTTATTTTTAAACCCTGCTTGATTATTATTGATATTATTTGTCTCTATGTAGTTCACTATTTGGGAATTGGCAAATATTTCCAGTAGTTTCTCATAATGCGGAACCATGTTAATTGATCTATATTCCTAACATCCAATAGTACCAGGATTTTTTTCAATTTGAGTAAGCGTGTTTCTCTTCAATTTATTAGGAAATGTCCCGTCCCATATCTTAAACTACTATTTGTAAGATTTAAGAGTTTAGCTTCTATTGTTTTAAAAGTATATTTAAGCAACTCAACTCTTATACTATCTGTATATTTGGTATTTTATTTTTTATTTTGTATTATTTTTCTAAGATCAAACATTTCTAGCTGACAAAAATTTTCTATTTTATATTCTGTATTTATGGGTTTTTAGTGTCTTCATTGTGTAAAATAATTTTTGTTATTTTATTCATGCTGTCCAAAAGATCATTAAATTGTGTACTGATTTCCTTGCCTAGTACCAATCTCCCATTAAATAGGATGCACACTTTGTGAATTGCAAATTTTTAAGCCTTTGACAAGATGTGCCATGGAATATTCGAATACGAATATCTCGTAAATGGCGTGAGATATCGTTATTGACCAAGGGTACTTTTTTTACGTCGGAATTATGCCTGTTCTCTATTTTGAAGTGAAAATATTCGCAACTTTATAGGGTAAAAAATATAAGCTAGTCAATTCCTGACAAAGTAGGAAACAAGCATCCTCTAGGAATTAGGCTGAAACTAGTACCAAATTCGGCTTTGCCACCTTTGAAAACTAAACCGATTTTGAAAAAAAAATCTTTTTAATAAATAACATTTTCCTGCAGTGGATTTATGGTGGACGCGGGCTTATGATTATGATCTGCTTAATGATGTGTTCTGATTTAATACACATTCGTGGGTGATTCATGATCTACTTTACTTGTTAAACTTCTGTAACAATATTCATACTACCTACTAAAAACAATATTTTTGAGGCGTTACTGTAATGATTTACGTACGAAGGAAACATAAATGTACAATAAGTGATCCTTTGGCGCAGGCTAAAACAGAAAAATTCGAAAAATAGTTTAGTCAGAAGATTTTCATGTGATTCGGCCTAGTTCTAAAAATTTTAAAAACAATACTAAATAAACTCTAGTAATCAACGCTATTGATTGGGTTAATTACAGAGCAAATAAACGTGCGCATGTATAGCCTCACATATTTTCGGATGTGTCTTAAGATCTGGAGACAAGTAACGAACAAGAGAAAATTGATACATTTAATTGCTTGTTTGCAATTGTCCTGTCCATCCACATAAGTGTATTGAACATGGAATATCATTAACAATACATGTTAATTCTTTTATTAGAACTTGTGTTCTAATAAAAATTGTGATTGACATTTTAAGATGATGATTAATTAGGTTGAATCATCTCCTGATAGTGCATGGTTAGTGGAACACACATCCAGCATTTTGAAGAAGTAATTTGATGTTTAGCAGTAAATCTCTTTGAATTTAGCAATAAATATGCTATATGTTATCGACATCCTTTCAACAGATTGGCAAAAGGATATATAAAAAATAATTAAGAATTGCTTTAAATACATATGGCTCTATAATTAAATTGAATGGTGATGAGTTATTTTTAATCTAATAACCTATATAACAAGTTGCTGATGAAGCGGATGAAGACATCCTATTTCTGATTCTGTGGCTGACTAAAAATAATTGCGGTCTAAAGTTATTCAGTTGTAACAGCCGCTGTAATAGGTAATTTTGTTAGATTATGACTTAACAACAGAAATGCATACAGATCAAGAGATTGTTAAACAGATTGACACATGCGAAATCCTTTTTGCGGAACTGCGCTTGAAAATAATTAAAAACCAATTCAAATAAAGCTACATTGAGAAGTGTATCGAAATTATTTGTCAAATCTTTGTTGTGACTGTGATGTAAATAGTTCACATTTTGACCCGATCGACTTTTTCTTTAAACATAATCCCGGCACGTCCCGACAACGCAATATTTATCGACTGATAAAGTGAAAGAAAATTGTTCATATTGTTTTTATTATGTTTTTGATTTTATTATAGAACTAAATTGAAAGCTAGGGTTTATCAAATCCGAATGGAGCTACATAATATCCGCAAAGCGTTTGAAGAGGCACGGAATTGATTATTTGGTGATTTAAGGAATATATGTAGAAGTAGATCAATATAACTTAGGCAATGGTTATATAACTATTAATATAACCATTAATAACCGTCAGTTCCAAATAAATCATTGTGGTACTAGAAAACCGGATTAACGGGGAAAATATTGGGTTAACGTATCTAAAATCTGGAATAATAGACAGTGTACTCTTCTCAAATATAGATCGGCATATAAATAATCTTTGTATTCAGATGTTGCGCTTTAAGGGCTTTGTATAGCATGTGCGCCGATTTAACTGCGGTACACTACACATTTCAGCAATGTCTAATTATTTTTTAAATATATTAGTAATATTCCATTATAAGTTTATATTCTTGGTCACCAAATTATAACGATTAGTAATGATATCATAAACCCTATATAAATCCTATATAAATATATATATATATATATATATATATATATATATATATATATATATATATATATATATATATATATATATATATATATATATATATAGGATTTATTCGATCTCAATGCTTCTATTTTGAAGTCATTATCAAGAGAATCAAGTTGATTTACATCGGGGTCCTAATCTGCCTATTTCCCAGGGTTCACAACTAGAAAAGGACGCTCGGTTGAGTGGTGGGGGTGAGAGAAGATATTTGATTGGAAGGGCGTTGGATGGGCAATTTTAAAATAAGGGGTTTCCAAGTATTTAGAACTCTAAGACTGTTGTTCCTCTTGTTTATGCAAGCCTGGGTGTTTTTTGATCTCAATTGATTCAAGAAATATGAGGGGTTTGTAAGAACATATATGTGCTATTAGTTTGGCTTTGTCGAAATCTATCTTGTGATCCGCTTGGATATGATGTTCTGCTAGAGTTGAGGAATCTCATAGGAATCATAAGGAATCTCATAGACACCAGGTGACTGTTATGGAATATTATCTTTCATTGGCCTAAGAAAACTAGATATATTTCTTTCTGTTGTAAATATCGTTTCGATATAACGAAATCTAAATACGTGGCAGATTTTATGGGGGAATCCTTTGATGTATGGTAAAAGAACTTTGGGAATGCATGAATTTATGCAAAAGGAATTAATCAATGCATCCATTATGACTTGCTTTGATATTGAGTCAAACTCCTTTTCATACTCAATAAAAGCCAAGCACAGTAGCATAATGTATTTATTGTACCTGTATGGAACAACCTACATATGATCCATTATACTGAATCCACTTCTGAGTCTTGCTTGCTCCGTGGTTGTGCGTCATTCAGTGTTCTTAATATTCTTATAAAAATTATCTCGATGAAAACTGAACATTTATTGGCTTATTGGGCAGTATATCTTTAAATCTTCCTGTGCTCCTTTCTTATGAAGAAGAATCACTTCAGCATTTTTCTACAGGTTGGGTATTTTTTATTCTTTGATGCATATTGAATACAATTTTACTAGTATTTTATTTAAAGTTCGATTAGCAGCTTTTAACATTTCAACCTTTATTCTGTCATTTCCTAGATCCTTGCCATTCTTCTTCGCTTCTGTAGGATTTGTTACTTCATCCAAAAGGATATCTGGCATTTGGTCCTCCGTGAGCATTGCTGTCTTTGACTGGTTCTGATCTTCATATATTTTTGAATAACATATTCTGATAACCTCTGACATTTCCGTAGGCTACTTGCACATTTCGCTATCGTCACGTATTAAGGCAACTATTTGTGTCCTCTTATTTTTCAGCTTGTGTTTAGCTTTGTTTATTCTCTTGTTATCTTTTAGCGTTTTCTCTCGAATGCGGTTTCTTATATTATTGCAAAGCTTAACGTATTTAACTCTGCCAAAAAAAAAACTCGCTGCATTTCTGATAATTCCTTCACCGTTATTTCATTAACTCAATGGTCTCAGTGGAAATTTTTTAGTGTTTGAAACTTTTTTCTGCCGGTGGTATTGTACCAGCCGTTTTAAGTACATTGTCGACAATTTTTTCATACTGGACTATTTCATAATTGTTTACTCCTCCGGGCCTTGCAACACAGCAAAGCGGTTGGACAAAGTAATCTCAAAATCGCTGCCCTTTTGCAGGAGCCCACAGCAGGAGGTAATTTACTTTGCCCTTCTTCGATCCTACCATTCTTGCATGTTTTCTTCGACAGTTTATCCTAACCTTTACTCGTACCATTCTATGATCGGCTCCAACATTAAAATGGTTAAGGACAGAACAATTTCAAAATATTGCTATATTGTTTGACATCATGTAGTCATTTCACTTGAGAGACCAGATGGACTTTTTGATATCCATTTTCTGTAGGTTTTTTTCTTATAGAACGAGTTTGTAATATACAGTTCTTGTCCTTCAGCAAAATCAACCAATCTATCACCTCTATTGTCTCGCTCCATAGTTTCATATGAGCCAATTGTAGTTTTACCATTTCTTGCTTTTCCAATCTAGCACTAAAGTAACAAATTATGACTGTACTTCTCGTTGTCTAGGAGTTGGGCTATATCATCATAAAACACCTTAATTTCCTTATCAGCATAGCTTATAGTCGGTGCATAAACTTGGACGATTTGAAGCTTAAACATTTTATTCAGCTGAATGACTCATTGTATTAGTCGGTCATATATATATTCAAATTTTACGACCCTGTCCTTCAACTTTCAACTAATGAGCAATCTAATCCCAGAACATAGTCTATTCTCCGCACATCGAGTGTAGAGTACGTGACCAGTTGTTTCCAGTTTGATTAGCTCTTCGCCCTTTATTTGTGTTTCACATAACCCTATAAATATCCCAATGTATGCTGTCAAGCTCGATCAACAGTTCGTGCAATCATTCATCCATTTATATTGTCCGAATATTAATGATTGCCATGTCCAAAGTCCAATGGCAACCTGATCTAACCCGGTGGTTCTTTGCACCATTTGCCTTGGCGCAGGTCTTTCCGCTGCCGTAGGTCGTTTCCTCTTGGCTTCCAGGGAATCAGGGCTGTGTTTGAATGTCCTTATGTCGTGTGAAATATATATATATATATATATATATATATATATATATATATATATATATATATATATATATATATATATATATATATATATATATCTATATATATATATATATATATATATATATCATCATCATCATCATCAGCCCGTATCGATCCACTGCAGGATGAAGGCTTCTTCAGCATGCTTCCAACCTTCACGGTCCTGGGCTTTCCTCTGCCACTCGGGTCCAATATATTTAACGATGTCATCAATCCATCGTGCTTTCGGTCTTCTTCGCGGACGTTTGCGATCAAGCGGTATCCACTCCAGGATTGCCTTGGTCCATCTGTCGTCCCATCGCCTCGCTATATGGCCTGCCCATCTCCATTTCAACTGTTTTACTCTTCCAATGATGTCACAGACTTTTGTTTGTTCCCTGATCCATGCGCAGGACTTTCTGTCTCGTCTCGTAATGCCAAACATACATCTTTCATATATATATATATATATATATATATATATATATATATATATATATATATATATATATATATATATATATATATATATATATATATATATATATATATATATATTATTATTATTCACGTATGGGCCCTAGTGGACCACGCGAAGTACAATTAGAGGCGTTTGTTGTTGTTAGCCTTCCTTTGTGCCCATACTAATTTCATTCTTTCGCTATGAGCTTTTTTCCTTTCATCAGACCAAGTTGTTCCAGTCTTCCTACATTTTTCTCTCTGGCCAACCTTCCAAACGTTCACCTTGTGTCTGAAACAGCCTCTATCCTGAATTTCACTTTGTGAAATATTTGCTGACCTTAGGTCCTCTTTAATTGCAGCAATCCATTTAATTATTTCTACTTTAGCTTTACTCCTATTTTCATAAAATTCGACTATTTGTCTAGTTAACCTACTCGGATTCATCCGTTTTATGTGTCCGTAAAACTTAAGTCTTCTTTTTCTCATATCGCTATGTATATCTGTGTATTGTTTGATTTCTTCGTTTTCTCGAAGTCGGTATGTTGTGCTATTTATTTGTTTGGGGCCTAGGATTTTCCTTACGATTTTTCTTTCCTTCTTTTCAATGTCCTCGATGTCCCTCTTTCTATTCAAAATGAGCGTTTCTGCAGCATATAGACATTCTGGCTTAATAACTGTGTTGTAATGTCTCAGTTTTGTGTTTTTAGATAGGCATTTTTTGTTGTAAATATTTTGTGTAAGTCTCAATGCCGTTTCCATTTTTTGACATCTACCCTTATTGGCCGCTTTTTCCAACCCATTTTCCATGATTATTTCACCCAAATATTTGAATTGAGAGACTCGTCTGATGTTACCATATTTTGTTTTTAGAAATGGCGTTCTTAGTCTGTTGCAGGTCATGTATTGTGTCTTTTCAAAGGAAATTTGGAGTCCTACATTTTCTGCTGTTTCTTTTAGGATTTCAATCTGTTTCTGTGCCGTTAATACATCTTGAGCTAAAATTGCTAGATCATCAGCAAATGCCAGACAATCAATTTTGATGTTGGTTCTCCCCAGTTTAATGGGCTGGTCAATATTCAGGGCCGACTTTTTTTCACGCCACTCCTGTATTACTTTTTCTAGAACACAGTTAAATAAGAGTGGCGAGAGTCCATCCCCTTGTCTCACTCCAGTTCTAATTTCGAAGGGCTCTGAGATCTCACCCATGAATTTAACTTTTGACCTTGTGTTAGTTAACGTTGCTTTAATAATTGCCAGCGTTTTCAGATCTAGTCCTTGTTCTTTCAAGATTCGGAATAAAGATTCGCGGTCAATAGAATCATATGCTTTTTTGAAATCCACAAATGTACAGACGAGATTTTTATTGTACAGTTTTTGATGTCTTGGAATCAACTTCAGATTCAGGATCTGTTCAGGGCAGGATCTGCCCGGTCGAAAACCTGCTTGATATTCACCAATGTTAGGTTCTAACTGTACCTGTGCTCTGTCTAGTAGACATTGAGATAGAATCTTGTAACAAACTGGGAGAAGAGATATCCCTCTATAGTTGTTTACATCCGTTCTATCTCCTTTCTTATATAGTGGATGGATTAGAGCATCTTTCCAATCTTCCGGAATCCGTTCGGTTCGCCAAACTTCTTGTAGAATTTTGGTTATTTCCTTGATTGTACCTGGACCAGCGGATTTCAAAAGTTCAGCAGTGATTCCATCTTCACCAGAAGCTTTGTTATTTTTAAGCCGCTTGATTTGCCTAAGTATTTCCTCTTCATTCGGTGGTAATGAATCTGGGTTTGTTTGTTTAGGTTTTAGTGTTGTTAATTTATTTAAGGGCTCAGAACAGTTTAGTATTTGTTCAAAATATTTCGCAAGTTCTTTGCAATTGTCTTGGTTATTTAGAGCTAATTGTCCGTTTTCCTTTTGAAAGCATAGGCTCTGCGGTTGATAGCCTGTTAACTTAGTTTTAAATGTTTTGTAAAAGTTTCGGGTGTTATTTTTTTGGAAATCTTTTTCTATTTCATTAAGTTGATTGTTTTCATATTTTCTTTTAGTTTGTCTAATTAGCTTCGATGTTTCTTTTCTTACTTCCAAAAAGATGTTATAGTTTATTGCTGTTTTTTGACTGTTCCAATCTTTGAATGCTTTACTTCGGCTTAATACTGCTTGCTCGCAAACTTCATCCCACCACGGATGTTTTCTACGTTTTTGTAAAGGGACCAACTTTAAGGCCGTTTTAATAATTTTTTGTTTCAATTCTTGCCAGTTCTGTGCTGGTTGTTTATCAAGCTCTTCTGTTAGGGCTGGTTTTATTTTCGTTGGGTCAAACTTTGGTATTAGCAGCCTCTTTTGAATAAGTTTTCGAGGTTTTAAGCTAAGTTTGATTCTAGTCAAGTAGTGATCCGTGTCTATATTAGCTCCTTTCCTGACTTGAACATTCAAAATCTCTTTATAATTGGGGTACGAAATGGCAACATGGTCAATTTGAAATTCACCCATGTACGTGTTTGGGCACCTCCAGGTCTTTTGTTTTGATATTTTCTTCTTAAAATGGGTTGACATTATTTTTAGATTAAACTGCGAACATAGTTCAACCAATCTTCTACCATTATGGTTAGTCCATTTATGAGCGGGAAAACTGCCGACTGTTTTCCTGTACTTTTTTTCTTTCCCTAGCTGGGCGTTGAAATCACCCAATAGGATTTTTACATGGTTAGAGGGAATTTTAGAGATAGTCTTTTCTAGAATTTCCCAGGACTTATTTACTTTTTCAGGATTAGATTTATTTTCTTCATTAACTGGGAGGTGTGCATTGATTAATGTATAGTTTTTGTTAGCACACTTGAGGGATAGTGTCATAAGTCGATTATTTACTGGCTGGACATTTGTTATAGAACCAAGAATGTTTCTTGAGACAGCAAAAGCAACACCGAGATGTGGTGTATTTTTGAGTATTCTTTTGTCCGTTTTACTTTTAAAAAGTCTGTAGTTGCCGAATTCCAAGGTGTTATCATCTGTCAATCTGGTTTCTTGCAACGCTAAAATTTGGATTTTTTGCTGATTTAATGTTCGCCCCAATTCGTGTAGTTTTCCTGGACGCAGGAGAGAATTGATATTTACCGTTCCAAAGAAAGTTTTTGTTTTTGGTTTCAGACGTTGGCCAGAGGTCTCCGACTCCCTCTGAAAGATTTTGCGTTTAAGCCCGGACGCCCCAGAATCCGAAAGTCCGGTTGTACCAGCAAAGCTGGCAGAGGATTGTCTACCTCCTGGGGTAATTTTGTAATTACTAGAACGCTTCATCTTGTACTTTGAATTAAAGGTTGAACCATGACGGTTCAGAGGTTAAGACTGGAGGGGTTAGTTCCAGAATTTAAATATCAGCCGCACCACTGGTGAACAGACGCTGACCACTCAACCGCTTGATACAAGTCAGACGCTAAGTGGATTTTGTTTTTTTTTTTTTTTTTTTGCCTTGGTTCGGGGCTGCTTAGGTTGAGATATTCGCAGCTGTCCATTAATATCTAATGGAACTTTCACTATCCACCACCCGTGACCCGTCCAGTACCTTAGGCGGGGTATACTGGAATATATATATATATATATATATATATATATATATATATATATATATATATATATATATATATATATATATATATATATATATATATATATATATATATATATATATATATATATATATATATATATATATATATATATAATATATATATATATATATATATATATATATATATATATATATATATATATATATATATATATATATATTATTATTATTATTATTCACGTATGGGCACTGGTGGACCACGCGAGGTACAATTAGAGGCGTTTGTTGTTGTTAGCCTTCCTTTGCGCCCACACTGATTTCATTCCTTCGCTATGAACTTTTTTCCTTTCGTCAGACCAAGTTGTTCCAGTCTTCCTACATTTTTCTCTCTGGCCAACCTTCCAAACTTCAGCCTTGTGCCTGAAACAGCCTCCATCCTGAATTTCACTTTGTGTAATATTTGCTAATCTTAGGACCTGCAGCAATCCATTTAATTATTGCGATTTTAGGTCTACTCCTATTTTCATAAAATTCGACTATTTATCTAGTTAGCCTACTCGGATTCATCCGTTTTATGTGTCCGTAAAAGTTAAGTCTTTTTTTTTCTCACATCGCTATGTATATCCGTGTATTGTTTGATTTCTTGGTTTTCCCGAAGTCGGTATGTTGTTGTATTTATTTGTTTCTGGCCTAAGATTTTTCTTATGATTTTTCTATCCTTTTTTTCAATGTCCTCGATGTCTCTCTTTCTATTCAAAATGAGCGTTTCTGTCCCATATAGACATTCTGGCTTAATAACTGTGTTGTAATGTCTCAGTTTTGTGTTTTTAGATAGGCATTTTTTATTGTAAATATTTTGTGTAAGTCTGTTACCATATTTTGTTTTTAGAAATTGTGTTCTTAGTCTGTTGCTGGTCATGTATAGTGTCTTTTCAAAGGAAATTTGGAATCCTACCTTTTCTGCTGTTTCTTTTAGAATTTCAATCTGTTTATGTGCCGTTAATACATCTTGAGCTAAAATTGCTAGATCATCAGCAAACGCCAGACAATCAATTTTTATGTTGGTTCTACCCAGTTTAATGGGCTGGTCAATATTCAGAGCGGACTTTTTTTCACGCCACTCCTGTATTACTTTTTCTAGAACACAGTTAAATAAGATTGACGAGAGTCCATCCCCTTGTCGCACTCCAGTTTTAATTTCGAAGGGCTCTGAGATGTCACCCATGAATTTAACTTTTGACCTTGTGTTAGTTAATTTTGCTCTAATAATTGCCAGCGTTTTCAG
Source organism: Cosmopolites sordidus (assembly GCA_031761425.1). NCBI lineage: Eukaryota > Metazoa > Arthropoda > Insecta > Coleoptera > Curculionidae > Cosmopolites > Cosmopolites sordidus. The sequence continues at coordinate 517,109 of JARFXV010000330.1, forward strand.
ATCTAGTCCTTATTCTTTCAAGATTCTGAATAAAGATTCACGGTCAATAAAATCATATGCTTTTCTGAAATCCACAAATGTACAGACGAGATTTTTATTGTACAATTTTTGATGTCTTAGGATCAACTTGAGATTCAGGATCAACTTTAGATTCAGAAGAGTTAAGGCTTCATTTCCGTATGTCATAACGGGTAGAACGCACTGATCAAAGACTTTTCTTTTCAGACAAAGTGGGAGTCTGCTCTTAAACACTATGTGGAACCTACCAAATATCTGCCACTCACATTTAACATGTCCTTCCATTTCCCGGGTGGTGTTCTCCTCTATTGAAATCCTCTGCCTCTGCAAGATATATAAAGTAATTCAAAATTTCCAAATCCCTTCCTAAAATTGAAATTATTCTGCCCTGGCGAATTTATTAAACATAACCTGACTCTTATTTTCAAACCAAATATTTCACCAGCCCTTTGCAGCTCTATTATGCGTCTTTGCAGCTCGTCTGGATCTTGTGAAAGGAGAACGATATCCTCTGCCGATAAAAGAAGCTTTAAGTTTTCACCATTGATCTTTACACCATCCTGTTCCCAATCCAGTTTACCGAATACTTCTTCAAGGGCAGCCAGGAAAAGAATAGGCGATATTGCGTCACCCTACCGTACACCTCGTTCTATATTAATTCTCAATTACCTATGGGTTCTTATAATATAGCCGGAGAATTAGATAAAATGGGTAATAAAATATGTTACACACCTGTAAATCAGTTATGTACACACCATACTTCTTCAAAGGCAACCGGGAAATGAGTGGGCGATATTGCGTCATCCTGTATTACTTTTTCTAGAACACAGTTAAATAAGAGTGGCAAGAGTCCATCCCCTTGTCTCACTTCAGTTTTAATTTCGAAGGGCTCTGAGATGTCACCCATGAATTTAACTTTTGACCTTGTGTTAGTTAATGTTGCTTTAATAATTGCCAGCGTTTTCAGATCTAGTACTTGTTCTTTCAAGATTCGGGATAAAGATTCACGGTCAATAGAATCATATGGTTTTTTGAAATCCACAAATGTACAGACGATATTTTTATTGTACAGTTTTTGATGTCTTAGGATCAACTTTAGATTCAGGATCTGTTCAGGGCAGGATCTGCCCGGTCGAAAACCTGCTTGATATTCTCCAATTTTAGGTTCTAACTGTCCCTGTGCTCTGTCTAGTAGACATTGAGATACAGTCTTGTAACGAACTGGAAGAAGAGATATCCCTCTATAGTTGTTTACATCCGTTATATCTCCTTTTGTGTAGTAGATTGCCCGCTCATAAATGGATTAAAAATAATGGTAGAAGATTGGTTGAACTATGTTCGCAGTTTAATCTAAAAATAATGTCAGTCCATTTTAAGAAGAAAATAACAAAACAAAAGATTTGAAGGTGCCCAAACACGTACATGGGAGAATTTCAAATTGACCATGTTGCCATTTCGTACGCCAATTATAAAGAGATTTTGAATGTTCAAGTCAGGAAAGGAGCTAACATTGACACGGATCAATCACTACTTGAATAGAATCAAATTTAGCTTAAAACCTCGAAAACGTGTTCAAAAGAGACTGCTAATATCAAAGTGCGACCCTACGAAAATAAAATCAGCCCTAACAGAAGAGCTTGATAAATAACCAGCACACAATCGGCAAGAATTGAAACAAAAAATTATTAAAACAGCCTTAAAGTTGGTCCCTTTACACAAAACGTATAAAATATCCGTGGTGGGATGAAGTTTGCGAGCAAGCAGTATTAAGCCGTAGTAAAGCATTCAAAGATTGGAACAGTCAAAAAACAGCAATAAACTATAACATCTTTTTGGAAGTAAGAAAAGAAAAATCGAAGCTAATTTGACAAACTACAAGAAAATTTGAAAACAATCAACTTAATGAAATAGAAAAAGATTTCCAAAAAAATAACACCCGAAACTTTTACAAAATATTTAAAACTATTTTAACAGGCTATTAACCCTCAAGTCTTTGCTTCCAAAAGGAAAACGGACAATTAGGTCTAAATAACCCAGACAATTGCAAAGAACTAGCGAAATATTTTGAACAAATATTAAACTCTCCTGAGCCTTTTAACAAATTACCAACACTAAACCCTAAACAAACAAACCCAGATTCATTACCACCGAATGAAGATAAAATAATTAGGCAAATCAAGCGGCTTAAAAATAACAAAGCTTCTGGTGAAGATGGAATCACTGCTGAACTTTTGAAATCCGCTGGTCCAGGTACAATCAAGGAAATAACCAAAATTTTACAAGAAGTTTGGCGAACCGAACGGATTCCGGAAGATTGGAAAGATGCTCTAATCCATCCACTACACAATCTACTACACAAAAGGAGATATAACGGATGTAAACAACTATAGAGGGATATCTCTTCTTCCAGTTCGTTACAAGACTGTATCTCAATGTCAACTAGACAGAGCACAGGGACAGTTAGAACCTAAAATTGGAGAATATCAAGCAGGTTTTCGACCGGGCAGATCCTGCCCTGAACAGATCCTGTATCTAAAATTGATCCTAAGACATCAAAAACTGTACAATAAAAATATCGTCTGTACATTTGTGGATTTCAAAAAACCATATGATTCTATTGACCGTGAATCTTTATCCCGAATCTTGAAAGAACAAGTACTAGATCTGAAAACGCTGGCAATTATTAAAGCAACATTAACTAACACAAGGTCAAAAGTTAAATTCATGGGTGACATCTCAGAGCCCTTCGAAATTAAAACTGAAGTGAGACAAGGGGATGGACTCTTGCCACTCTTATTTAACTGTGTTCTAGAAAAAGTAATACAGGATGACGCAATATCGCCCACTCATTTCCCGGTTGCCTTTGAAGAAGTATGGTGTGTACATAACTGATTTACAAGTGTGTAACATATTTTATTACCCATTTTATCTAATTCCCCGGCTATATTATAAGAACCCATAGGTAATTGAGAATTAATATAGAACGAGGTGTACGGCAGGGTGACGCAATATCGCCTATTCTTTTCCTGGCTGCCCTTGAAGAAGTATTCGGTAAACTGGATTGGGAACAGGGTGGTGTAAAGATCAATGGTGCAAACTTAAAGCTTCTTATATTGGCAGAGGATATCGTTCTCCTTTCACAAGATCCAGACGAGCTGCAAAGACGCATAATAGAGCTGCAAAGGGCTGGTGAAATATTTGGTTTGAAAATAAGAGTCAGGTTATGTTTAATAAATTCGCCAGGGCAGAATAATTTCAATTTTAGGAAGGGATTTGGAAATTTTGGATTACTTTATATATCTTGCAGAGGCAGAGGATTTCAATAGAGGAGAACACCACCCGGGAAGTGGAAGGACATGTTAAATGTGAGTGGCAGATATTTGGTAGGTTCCACATAGTGTTTAAGAGCAGACTCCCACTTTGTCTGAAAAGAAAAGTCTTTGATTAGTGCGTTCTACCCGTTATGACATACGGAAATGAAGCCTTAACTCTTCTGAATCTAAACTTGATCCTGAATCTCAAGTTGATCCTAAGACATCAAAAACTGTACAATAAAAATCTCGTCTGTACATTTGTGGATTTCAGAAAAGCATATGATTCTATTGACCGTGAATCTTTATTCAGAATCTTGAAATAATAAGGACTAGATCTGAAAACGCTGGCAATTATTAGAGCAACATTAACTAACACAAGGTCAAAAGTTAAATTCATGGGTGACATCTCAGAGCCCTTCGAAATTAAAACTGGAGTGCGACAAGGGGATGGACTCTCGTCACTCTTATTTAACTGTGTTCTAGAAAAAGTAATACAGGAGTGGCGTGAAAAAAAGTCCGCTCTGAATATTGACCAGCCCATTAAACTGGGTAGAACCAACATAAAAATTGATTGTCTGGCGTTTGCTGATGATCTAGCAATTTTAGCTCAAGATGTATAAACGGCACATAAACAGATTGAAATTCTAAAAGAAACAGCAGAAAAGGTAGGATTCCAAATTTCCTTTGAAAAGACACTATACATGACCTGCAACAGACTAAGAACACAATTTCTAAAAACAAAATATGGTAACAGACTTACACAAAACATTTACAATAAAAAATGCCTATCTAAAAACACAACACTGAGACATTACAACACAGTTATTAAGCCAGAATGTCTATATGGGGCAGAAACGCTCATTTTGAATAGAAAGAGAGACATCGAGGACATTGAAAAAAAGGATAGAAAAATCATAAGAAAAATCTTAGGCCAGAAACAAATAAATACAACAACATACCGACTTCGGGAAAACCAAGAAATCAAACAATACACGGATATACATAGCGATGTGAGAAAAAAAAGACTTAACTTTTACGGACACATAAAACGGATGAATCCGAGTAGGCTAACTAGATAAACAGTCGAATTTTATAAAAATAGAAGTAGAGCTAAAATCGCAATAATTAAATGGATTGCTGCAGGTCCTAAGATTAGCAAATATTACACAAAGTGAAATTCAGGATGGAGGCTGTTTCAGACACAAGGCTGAAGTTTGGAAGGTTATATATATGATAGTGGGACTGTCGTCCCACCGCCTCGCTATACGGCCTGCCCATCTCCATTTCAATTGCTTTACTCTTCCAATGATGTTACAGATTTTCGTTTATTCCCTGATCCATGTGCAGGACATTCTCTCTCGTTCTGTAATGCCAAGCATATTTTTAGCATCTTTTTATTCCCCTCTGTGCTACCCGAAGTTTTTGAACTGATTGCGATGTGAGTGTTAAAACTTCACTTCCGTATGTCATAACGGGTAGAACGCATAGATCGAATACTTTTCTTTTCAGACAAAGCGGGAGTCTGAATATCTGCCAGCCACATTTAACACGTCCTTCCACTTCCCGGGTGGTGCCTCCTCTATTCAAATCTTCTGCCTCGGCGAGATATATAAAGTGATCCAAAATCTCCAAATCCCTTCCTAAAACTGAAATTCTTCTACCCTGATAAATTTATTGAACATAACCTGACTCTTTTTCAGGTTTATTTTCAAACCAAATGGTTCGCCAGCCCTTTGCAGCTCTATTATGCGTCTTTGCAACTCCTCTGGGTCTTGTGAAAGGAGAACGATATTCTCTGCCAATATAAGATGCTTTAAGTTTGCACCATTATTCTTTACACCATTCTGTTCCCAATCCAGTTTACGGAATACATCTTCAAGGGCATCCGGGAAATGAATAGGCGATATTGCGTCACCCTGCCGTACACCTCGTTCTATATTACTTCCCAATTCATGATCATCAAGGTGAATTGTCGCTATAGCTCCATCATATATCAATCCTAATAAGTTTACATATGCTTTGTCTACCCTTTGGCTTAGCAATGCATCTATTATGGCCTGCTTTGAGAATAATTCAAATGCTTTTTTGTAATCGATAAAAGCCAAGCAACTGTATAACCTGGATGTAATCCATTGTACTGAAATCACTTCTGAATCCTGCTTGTGCTCTTGGTTGTGCCTCATTCAATTTTTGTAATATGTTTTTTTTATATTTTCTTCGTCAAAACTTTGTATATTAGTGATAAGAGACTTATTGGACTCGACCGTGCCCAAAGGGCTCCCTGTATTTATCATAGTCCGTCGTTTCCTTATTAAATCAATGGTCTTACTGGAGATTTTTGTCTCTTTGAAACCTTTTACTACTGGTGCTACTGAAGCTGCCATTTGAAGCACATTGTTGGTGATTTCTTCATATTGAACTGATATTTCCATCTCCTCCGGATCATGTAACACAACAAAGCGGTTCAACTAAGCAATCTCAAAATCTCTGGCTCTCTCTAGAAATTTCCCAGAACCTACTTTGGCCTTCTTTGATCTTACCATTCCTTCGCGCTCTCTTCTATAGTTAATCCTAACTTTTGCTCATACCATTCGGTGCTCACTTCCAACATTAAAATTACGAGCATATTATGTGTAGACGAAAAAGAGAATTTCTCATTAGGATAATAAATCTACCTATAAAAGTAGTTTGCATCCATTGTTAAAAGCATCCAACTTCAACTTTTTTGCAGACCATTCGCAAACTCACGTCAGGGAAGTAGTCATTTTTATGTAATTAATATAATTTCTATAGAAGTATTGGACAAAATATATCGAAATTATAGGTTTAAATGGAAAATAATCACTTTACGCTTAATATTTATAGCTTTACGATAAATATTCAAAATTATTTCCTCTCTAGAGTTCTTATAATATAGCCGGAGAATTAGATAAAATGGGTAATAAAATTTGTTACACACCTGTAAACCAGTTATAATATACGCCCTTTATAAGAGTATTTCAATAAATTTTTATATTTACTTTCATAAACTTGATAGCTATTACATACGACATCATGTTCCAGCTACATAGAATTTTATACTAATGCATAGAATTTTATACTAATCAGTTTTTATGTTTTTTTAGTCAGCTTCAGGGACAGGACTGGCTTTCATAATTTTTACCGAAGCCATTAATCAATTTCCTGGAGCTCAATTATGGTCCGTCCTATTCTTTTTGATGCTGTTCACTTTAGGAATCGATTCCCAGTTTGGTACCCTGGAAGGTGTTGTCACTTCTATCGTAGACATGAAACTTTTACCAAATCTACCAAAAGAAATCCTCACCGGCGGCTTGTGCCTGATTTGCTGCGTTATATCAATGAGCTTTGCCCATGGAGCAGGAAGTTACGTATTTGTCCTTTTTGACAATTTCAGCGGTAACTTTCCGCTGCTTATAATTGCATTTTTTGAATGTATAGGCGTTTCTTATGTATATGGCCTTAAAAGGTATTTTAAATATGTATTCTTTATTTATGCAATAACTAACATATTGTTAAGATTTGCAGATGATATTGAGATGATGACGGGGTCACGACCTGGTTTATATTGGCTCATATGCTGGAAGTATTTATCCCCGTTGGCTATGTTATCTATTCTAGTTGCCAGTTTTGTAGAGATTGCGGTTGATGGTACCGGATATTCAGCTTGGGTGGCCGAGAAAGGTGACACAGAGAAACAACCCTGGCCAATATGGGCAATATTGCTTATTTGCAGTTTGGTGCTAGTATCAGTTTTATGGATTCCCGGTGCTGCTATTGCCAGGTAATGTAACCATAAAGTTCATGCATCTTATGCTATTTATAGTTATATTATTCTTTCATTTAATATATTTTTTTCAGCTAATATTAGTAAGCACTATACTAAAACTCTAAGAATTAGCTTTACCGTGAAATTATTTTCCGTAAATTGGGTTATATGTTTTATCGGCATAAGTGGCTTAATAACGCAAGGTAGTAAGAAAACAAATTAAAATATGATAAATCCCAATACTAGTACTGGTTATTTAGAAGAAAATATTAGTTTCATTTCTTGAATCACTATGTGGCATATTTTTCATAAGGATTTATTCCAGTAACTACTAGGGTTTAACAAAAGTATTTGTCTTTTTAAGATACCTAGTTATTCACTGTTTAAAAAATTATATAAAGTGATTTTTTTTAGTACGTCCAAAATTTTAATTCAAATAAGCCAACGACCAAATTAGATTTTAAGAAACTAAACTTAAACTAAAATTAAACTTTAGAAACTATTTATTTTAAATTATTATTTAATTTGTCGTTACTTTGTGACAGTTAATTTTTAAACCGATTATAACCCATTTTTTATTTTGTTATCTATCACTTTTATTTTTTTAACTTTGTGTGACTATCGTTTTGTAAAACAATGCTACATTATCAAACAAAACTTTAAAACTAAGGTATTACAGCCGTTTATCCTATGTACCTATTTTTTCACTTTTATTGTGATTAATTTTTTTACAATATTATATAGTGGGAAATTTCGGAGATTTGTCTGATCATTTAATAATTGAACAACTGATCGTTTAATAACAAACAATGTGAATCCTACTCCTCTAAAATAGTACGGTTTTTTTTTAAATTCATTAAGAAAACTTTCGAATAAGACCAGTTATTTCGTACACAAATAGCCCTTTAAGGAACCTAGCATTTTACTTAAATAATATTTTCCAAAACCTAACGAATTTCTCGCTAAAACATTCAATAAAAAACTTGGTGGACCCTACAAAAAAGCTTAGGAAACTATCTTTACCAAAAAAAGGGTTTTCTAACATTCTTTGACGTTAGAAACATGTTCCGGAATATTCTGAATAAGAATTGCCTAATAATGCCTACTAAATAATAAATAATTTACTCATAAAAATAGCATCAATTCAATTATCAAGCACGATATTTTAGAACCATTTAACTTATGCATTAATGAAAACTATTTTCAATTAGATGGTTTAGCAATGGGTTCCCACTATTCTCGTTATTATCAGAACTGTTTATGTCAAACTTGAAAAATAATTTTTTAAAAACGGAAAAACAAAAAATATATTGTTTTGATTTAGATATATAGGCGACATTTTGGTATATTATACTGGAAACGACAGACAAATAGGAAAATCACTAAAACATTTAAATATAATCCATCCAAAATTAAAATGTACTTAAAAAAAACAAAATCAAACCATAGATTCTCTGGACCATTTAATATCCAAACAAAATAATAAACTAGAATTTAATTTCTATAGAAAACCCACATACTCAGATATAACAATTACAAAACAATCAATCCACCTCATTACATTAGATAAATATGCAGCATATAAGTTTATGACCCACCGAGCTTTAAAAATTCCATTATCCGAAAGTAATCTGCAAAAAATAAAATTAACAGCACAAAATAACGGCTTCAATGAAAAACAAATTAGTTACTTAATAAGTAAAAAACTGAAACAAATATTAGCGTATCAAGTATACCCAAAAGTAAAACAAAACAATATAAAAAAATAATGTAGGATTGCCTATTTTGGTCCAATTTCAGAACAAACAGCTCGCTCTTTGAGGAAACATAATTTGCAAATAGTGTTTAAAACCCCCCAGTCAACCAGTGAATTACTTAATTAGTGACATAGATAAAACATAACAAAATAAAAAATCTGTGGTGTATATTTTAAGTTGCAACGAGTGCAGTAGCTGCTAGGTGGGACGAACGGGCCGACATTTTCAGACCAGACCAAAGTTCTACTTTTGCGAACCATTTCATGATAACGGACATATATTTTTTGAGATTACAAATTTAAAAAATGTACATACAGCGCCAAAAACCAAAAAACTAAACATTTTAGAAGTGATCCAAAGGGAAAACCAGCAGTGTTTTCAGATCGAACGCTACGGTACCAGACTCATTATGTTAATTACACTGTTCGTATATTATAGTAAATACCGTTTAAAATATTGTCTCTAGGTGTACAGTTTTGACACTTAAACTGGGCTCTGTCCCAGCACCATCTACAAACAGGACATAAAATCAATTTTGAAGGAGCCAAAGAAATAGCGAATATTGAAAACTACAAGGTCCGAACAATCAGAGAAGTCCTTGAAATAGAAGAAAGAGGTGAGCTAAATACGCGAAACGATGCTCGCAACATTTCAAAAGTATGGAAATCCCTTCTGAAAAAAGAAGAAACGCGGCAACGTGGCGGCGAGGTAGAAAAATCAATAAACGGACGTCCGACCTCGTTGCCGAGCGCCGCAAATAGTCCCGAACTACCCCGATATAACATACGCAGTCGCCGGCCGGCTAGAAAAGCGAACATAACGACCGGTTCGCGTCAGTTGGACTCTTCAGACGAAGCGGATAACACTTGAAAATGCCAAATGCGATTTTGGCGAAACGTCGTGACTCTTCACAGAAACAACGGATCGACACCCGGAATGATTTAGAAACATTATCTACCATCCGTGAAAATATTAGATGTAATATATATATAAATATTTTTGGAGTAAAAATATTACGATTTAACTCAATAACTAAATTTTTACTCAATAGTATCTTTCTTGAACGAAATTGAGGTAGGTAGTGACGGGTTTGTTTAAGATAACAAATTTTAATTTCTGAAAAATTTTTATGTAGATTATAGAGAGTGCTGTCTTCGATACTTTTTACGTTTAAAAGGTCATTATTTTTTTGCCCGTTGGAGTATTATTTACGTAAAAAAGATATACCATGCAAATTTCGTTTCAAATCACCGTTTTCTATATATCTGCGTTTAAATTGTTCATTGCATCGTTTTAAATTGCGCTTTTGAAACATAACATTTGTATTTGCTTTCCCTCACACTTTATTCGGCTTGGAACTTATATAAGTTCCTATTCCTATAAGCTACTATTAAAGCTACTAACCAAGTTCTACTATTAAAAGCAAAAGCTTGGAGCGTGTTTAAAAGCCAACGAGCTGCAATAACAACAAACAAAAACACAATCGGTACCATAACTTTACACACTCATTTTTGGGATATGTCAGTGATATTTATATTGACAATGACAATTAATTTAAATACAAATATTATTGGCATATCCCAAAAATAAATTTATAAACTACAATTTTAAATTAATATAAAACTATTATACACTAATAACGATTATAAACGTTTTACAAGAGATTATTAACGAAATATCTTTAGAAATGTTGAAAATTTTAAAATAATTCCAGAAGAATTAGTATAGAAAGATGTCTTTTCGACAATAAATGTTCGAAGTGATTTCCATTTACCTCAATACATTTCAGTATCTGTTTATTGAACGATCGTCTGATTTTAAATAATATGCTCACTTCGAAACGATTCCACAGCATTCTCAATTTTATGCCATAATTCTACTCAAGTATTCGCTTCTTCTTCATACACTAATGATTTCACATATCCCCATATACAAAAATTAAGTGGATTGATCGACACCCGGAATGATTTAGAAACATTATCTACCATCCGTGAAAATATTAGATGTAATATATATATAAATATTTTTGGAGTAAAAATATTACGATTTAACTCAATAACTAAATTTTTACTCAATAGTATCTTTCTTGAACGAAATTGAGGTAGGTAGTGACGGGTTTGTTTAAGATAACAAATTTTAATTTCTGAAAAATTTTTATGTAGATTATAGAGAGTGCTGTCTTCGATACTTTTTACGTTTAAAAGGTCATTATTTTTTTGCCCGTTGGAGTATTATTTACGTAAAAAAGATATACCATGCAAATTTCGTTTCAAATCACCGTTTTCTATATATCTGCGTTTAAATTGTTCATTGCATCGTTTTAAATTGCGCTTTTGAAACATAACATTTGTATTTGCTTTCCCTCACACTTTATTCGGCTTGGAACTTATATAAGTTCCTATTCCTATAAGCTACTATTAAAGCTACTAACCAAGTTCTACTATTAAAAGCAAAAGCTTGGAGCGTGTTTAAAAGCCAACGAGCTGCAATAACAACAAACAAAAACACAATCGGTACCATAACTTTACACACTCATTTTTGGGATATGTCAGTGATATTTATATTGACAATGACAATTAATTTAAATACAAATATTATTGGCATATCCCAAAAATAAATTTATAAACTACAATTTTAAATTAATATAAAACTATTATACACTAATAACGATTATAAACGTTTTACAAGAGATTATTAACGAAATATCTTTAGAAATGTTGAAAATTTTAAAATAATTCCAGAAGAATTAGTATAGAAAGATGTCTTTTCGACAATAAATGTTCGAAGTGATTTCCATTTACCTCAATACATTTCAGTATCTGTTTATTGAACGATCGTCTGATTTTAAATAATATGCTCACTTCGAAACGATTCCACAGCATTCTCAATTTTATGCCATAATTCTACTCAAGTATTCGCTTCTTCTTCATACACTAATGATTTCACATATCCCCATATACAAAAATTAAGTGGATTGAAGTCAGAACTCCGAGGAGACCAAGAAATTTGACTCCCACGGTATTCAGGTAGTTTCTGACAGGTCTAGAAAAGTGTACCGAGGCTCCATCCTGCATGAACAACATGTTTCGTCTTAGTTCTAGAGGAATGTTATCTAAATACTGGGGTAACTCAGTTTGAAGAAAATTAAGATGCAGTTAGCCGTTTCAATTAGGTGGTAATTCGAATGTACCCAATAGATTATCACCAATAAGACCACACGAAACGTTCATTTTAAATTTGTGTTGGAAATGACGTTCGTATACTAAATATGGATTTTCCAAATCACACCCATGTTTATTTCGAAAATTGAATACATCTCTACGTGTAAACGTTACTTTGTCTGTAAACAATATGTTTTCTAAAAACATAAGATCGTCATTTTGCTGGATAGGACAGAAACGGGCAAATTCCAGTCTGGCTGGTAAATCAACTACCAGTACAGTTCCTCCTAGTAAAAAAAAATACATGTTATTATGTATGTAATTACGTATTACAGGACTTGCTTACCTCAACTCCAAGAGCAATGCGTCTTGTGCTTACTTCAGGATTTTTTGGTTACGCGAACTACAATATTTTCTTCCTGGTCGGTGGTTAGAGTCTTCGGACGACTTGCGGAATCTTGTTTCACACGGATATAACCTGCTTCACCCAATCTATAAAGATTTTTGAAAATCTTAAAACCCGTCTGTCTTCGTCGTGAATACGTTTCCAAATATCTTCGATGAGCCGGACGTCCATTAAAATTTTCTGTGCGTATATGCTTATCATATCTCGCATCTCTTCATTAAAAAACAATTTATGTCTAGGCAGTTTATCCTTGACTTAAGTGAAAATCTTTCAAAAACTATTTTACTATAATGTATTAAAATTATTATGATTTAGCCTGAAGGCATTCGCACTCCCTCTAAAGACCGGCCTTACAACACAAGAACACATCAGGCACAAGCGACACTCGGAACAAAACCCGAGTACAGCCTACATCCGTCATACCACCGCACTCAGAACACTAAAGGGAATATTGACTTATCCCATTTATCTTAGATATCAGAAGGATTAAGCTTTCTGTGGGCCCTTTCTATGTTTTCGGGCCATACGGTTATAGTGGTGACGGTAGATGTCTTTGGTTTCCTATTGTTATCCAGAAACTTTCGAACGGTCCGAGCTGTTCCAAGTAATACAGCCTTTTGCATGGGTCTAAAAAGGTGATCGTTGAGGCCCAATAATTTAATATTATTTACCAAGTTCTTTGGGATGATTCCAGTTCATGACGATATGATAGGAATTGTTTCGACGCACTTCATATCCCATTATCTTTTCACCTATTCTTGAAGCTCTTAATTCTTCAGAATGTTTTCGGTATATTTTGCAATTAAATTATTGTTATTTGGGATAGCTATATCTATAATTAATGCTTTTCTTGAAATTTTATCGATCACAACAATATCGGGCCTTTTCTTATTTAATTGCTGCTCGGTAAGCACTGTTCGGTCCCAATACATTCTTTAACTGTTGTTCTCCAGAAGTGGTTGCGGATTGTAATTATAGAATGGAACTTTTTTTGATTTCTTTTGCTGCAGTTTTATTGCCAATTCTTGATGAATGATCTTTGCCACTCCGTCGTGCCTTTCTTTATATTCTGTTGCTGCAAATGCTTCACAGACCTCTGTTATATGTTGGATTGTCTCGGAGACCCGGCACCCATATCTACATTGATCATCCACCACGCTTCCGTCCCGAACTATGTACTTGGGATAATTTCTAGCAAGTATAAATTGGTCTTGTATTGCCAGTAGGAAACCCTCAGATTGGAATTTCTGTTGTTGGTATATTGTGGTCACCCTCTCTAAGTTGGATTTTGGATCTCCACACTGACATGAAGCTCTTCAGGAGATTTATTATTGGCTAATTTATTTTTTAGATTTTTAAGATTTATAAGCCATTTGTGTGGTACAGAATCGAAAGCTTTTTTATAATCGATATAGGCCATATTAATATTTCTTTTTTTGGCATATGTCTAATTGCAAACGACTGAATTAATAACCAATTGTTCCTTGCATCCCATTGCTCCTTTAGCACAGACTTTCTGCTGCACGGCGATGATATTATTGCGTTCACAACGAACATATATTCGATCACTAATGCAAGCTGTTATGACTTTATATACCGTGGGGAGGCAGGTTATGGGGCGATATTTTGTAGGATCTTGAGTAATTTGGTGGTTCTTTGGTATAAGTTACGTTGTTGCTTGAGTTAGAAATAATGGTGCATTTTGGGACTCGAATAATATTTCGTTAATGATATTAGTTAATTTATCATGTGTGCACCACAATTTCTTCAGCCAGTAGTTTTGCAGTTTATCAGGCCCCGGTGCTTTTCAGTTATGAAGTTGTTTAATTACATTGGAAACCTCATCGATTGTAAATGGTTCATCTTTCATTTCTTCGCAGTTTAGGCCTGTCATTCCTCTCTTATCTAGCAAGCGTTGTTGTTGTGTGAAATATTTGTACTTAATTGGTTGCCCAGCATTCCTCTATCTGTTCTTTAGTCGGGGAGCCATAAATCTAGCCACTGGATTGAGATTCCTGTAATTTTTTTTTCTGATTTCTGGGATAATTTGTTATCCATTTTTTATCCATTCAACTATCCATCTATCCATCCATCCATCCATCTTTTATTGCTTTTCTTGTATTTCTTGAGCCTTGTCACATATACTGAAAGTTTCTCTTTTAAGGTGTCAAGGCACTATTAGGGTGTCGTATTCATTGCGTCCCTCGCAAAGTGTATTTCATTTCGCCCAAGGATTATTTCAATTCTTCGTTCTAGTTTTGCAGTTCTCCTTCCACTCATCCATTCAGTCAGTCGTCCAATATCTGTCCTAAGTAAATCAATTTTCTTTACGAACCTGCTCTCCCAGTGTGGTATCTGAGGTTGTGCCTTTGCATTTAAAGCTGCTATTGTTGGTCTGATCTTAATTACAATGACTTTAAGTATTGAGATTGTAGCACAGTAGATCAACAGATGTAGCGCCTCTAAGGTCTTAGTTTTTGAAATAAGTGGAGGCAGTATTTTTTTGTTCAGTTCATCTAACGCTACTGCAAGCTTTTTGGAAGCATTTATTTTGAGAGCCGGTGGTCTGCTAAGCGGATCTGTGATTTCGTACTCCGAAATTGATTTTTCAAATTCAAGCAGAAGACATGGATTAACCTGATCAGTGTTTTCTGGACGTTGTTCATTAACCACTTCTAAGTATGTAGCTTGAGTTACTTGTTCGGGCATAATAATTTCTGGATCGTTAATATTTTCTGAAACATCCTGTCCTACCACAGTCTGGCTCTGGTCAATTTCTTGTTGGATCTCTTGTTTAATCGCGTTGAATCTAGTCTCTGGAATTATACCTTTCTTGAGAATCATTCTATATTGATCAGCCACTCTCGGTTCTGTGACTTGTTTGTTAGGATATGCTTTAGTGGAGTCGGCGTGAAGTTGTTGTCTGTAGCCGATTCTTTCCCGTTCAAGTTGCGTCATCTTGTAATAAATACGCATGATTGTTTCATTCATCGATGATTTCATGCGTCTTCTAGGTAATGCTGCTTGAGTGAGTTCCATTCCTGTTATTGTGGTGCCTTCTCGTGGTGCCATAGTGCTGGGAACTGCCACTCGCTTCAGTTTCACCAACACCGGAGAAATCCTCCCAACGGTTCCGAAGGGTTCTTGTCCGCAAAACGCTAACGCCTTCTGCAATGCTTTTATTTGCCTGCTCTATAAACATTAGTTTTGGGTTCAAGAGAAAATACGGTTTCCCAAAGTAGAGCCCCGAATTATCATGGGAAAGCTGTTCACTACCGGAGGGCGCTAGGTATCCAGAGACATCGTTAAAGACACTTTAAGCCTCTGCCATTCAGCTCCTCGCCACGATGGATTTCCACCTTGAGCTTGGGGATTCTTTTTGAGGTTTACTCCTCTTAGCTCGGGAATATGGTGGCGCTACTCACTAAGCGTACTCTCCACCCCCTGCCAGGTTCTCCGCCCTCTGGCATTATTATTATTGTTTAAAACTATTTTAACTATTTTAATACCCACAATATTAAATATCGACAATCAATACAAAAGTTTGAGTTTTAACTAAATTTCTAGAGCGTCTTGATATATTTGTTTTAACCATAGCCTACCAACTTTAAGAAAAGTGTTACATTTCAAAAGCGCAATTTAAAAGAGTGCAATGAACAATTTAAACTGAGATATCTAGAAAATGGTAACTCGGAGCAACATTTGCTCGGTATACCTTATTTACGTAAAAAAGGTGGACAAAATAATATTTTCATTAAAAATGCGACTACATTAAGGTGCAAGTTGTGACCTTTCAAACGTAGAAAATTGTTGCACACAGCGTCCTCTAAAATCTACATAAAAAATTTCGAGACACTTCAATTTCTTATCTTAAAAAACCCTCCACAACCAAATTTCAAGAAAGATACTTTTTAAGAAATTTATTGGCGAAAATTTAAAATAAAATTATGACTTTAACACCCTGTATCTTAGTTACTATTGCCTTTTGGACTAAGGTAAGTTGGGTTAAATCGCAATATTTTCCAAACCTGTTTGTCCTAAATACAATGCAGGTTCATTAGGATAAACCAGTTTGACCTAGTCTAAATTACTTCGACCAAACGTGCAAGAGAACGCATGTAAGAATGAACTAGTTTGAACTTTAAATTTGAAGAGATTTGCCACTAAACACCAAAACACTTTTTTGAACTGCTCGACGCACGTTTCGCTAACCATGTTAGCATTATCAGGAGATGATTTAATCGAATTCTAAAACTAAACTATGTTCTATTTATATGAAAACCATACCTAACAAAGCGTGTAAAATGGTGATCGAACGTATATTGGACAAACAAAAAGATCCATATTGACAAGATATAAAGAACATATTGCCCACATTAGATATGGGAGAAATGAAATATCTTGTGTTGCCCAACATGCAATCGAACATGACCACAGTATAGATATTAGTAATTTAAGACTAATTAAAAGTGTTAATAATAATAGGGCTTTGGATGCATATGAAAGCATTCAAATAGAAAAATGTAAGAACATCATGAACCGAGATAAAGGACCGATTCCTTTCAGTCAACTTTTTCAATTATTAATGTAAGGCTTAGGGCACTTTACGGTTCATACATTTTTACTTTGTTAGGTATGGTTTTCATATAAATAGAACATAGTTTAGTTTTAGAATTAGATTAAATCATCTCCTGATGATGCTAACATGGTTAGCGAAACGTGCGTCGAGAAGTTCAAAAAAGTGTTTCACCACTAAAGTTTTTAGTGTTTCACCACTAAAGTTTCCAATAGAAGAATTGATAGTTTGAACTTAGAACTATTAATTTATAGTTTGACTTTATCGTTGTGCGTTGTCCGTCTCGGAAGTTTAGCAGTAGTCGCGGCCGTTAAGTGGGATTGATCGTGGTGTATAATAATGACAAATTAATTGTTACGTTGTAAAAGCTTATGTTTAGTGCCTTCTTGGGTGTAAATCTGATAGACTTTCTGAAATATTCTTGTGTTTTTATTATTACGTTCGTTATTATGAATGAACTTTCGTCAAGTGACAACGTGAGCCAAAAAAATGGAAAGCTAGATTTTGAGTGGGATTTTAAGATCTGAAAGTGAAAAATTGAGTTATTTTAATGTTATTATAAATGACAAGTACGTAGCACTTATGCAAGAAGTGGAAGATGCTAAAAAAAGCAGAAAAAAATGTATGCATAGTGGAAACAGGGGGCATAAAAAAACTTATCGCTAAAAACGCAGAAAATTATTCTTTTTTAATTTATAGTTCGGTTTACCTTTAAAGCGTGTGTCTTAGTTTTTTTAAACTATAATTTATTTTTCATTTTTTAGTTCGATTTGCTATAAAAGCGCGTTTTTTAGTTTTTTTAACTATTATTTATTTTTCCTCACTAACTACCCGTGGCGGGAGTGGCTAATTTGCGGTCCTACTGCCTTCCTTGAGCGTTGTAACCGTGTCTCAGGCTCCCTCTCCGACAGCAAATCCTTGATCCTGATGATCCTGTTCAGGATAATGAATCGAACCTAGTAAATTATAGCATTGTCATAGGTCTTTGATAAGTGTGCAAAGTTTCAATTTAATCTGACATTTTAATGTGGGTAAACAGGACGTTCAAAGATTCTGTTACATAGATAGATACAGGCGAAGCTAATAAAAGCGTGTTAAATATAGAAATATTTTCTTCTATTTTGATATAGGATATGCGAGAAAGTTTATGTTAAATCTTATTTTCACTTTAAAAAGCAAGTATTTTGGATTTTCATCATTATTTTAATCTTATTCACCTAATATTCAGCATACGCCCTTGTAAGACAATAAAATAATTGATATTTGATTTTTTTTTTCTTATAACAGATGCCGGTAATAAAATAATAATAAAAATATCTTTTTGAACATTCTTATATATAAAATAATGCTTATAATTTTGGCAGGTTGTTTGGTATTGTACTCATTGACGACAACGAGAAAGCATGGTTTCCTGCCAGCGATTTAAAGGATTTCCACGGAATAATGCCACATGAAGTCACAACTGCCGAAACTTTATTATTCTGCATCAGGGCCGACGGTTCCGAAGGCCTATGTTGTCCCACATATCATTCTTATGATGACGTAGTCGAAGATGACTAACATGTGATGATCATGCTTTGGTATACGTCTACATCAGTCCTTTTCTTTGCCTTTTCAAATAGGTTCATAGTTGTGTAAATTAATATAACATATGTAAAGTAAGGATTTGATAGCTTCAGACAATATTTATAAACGTATGCCTTTCTGATTGGGAGCCAGTACTTTCAGAAACTAAAAATTACACTATTCTTCTTTTGAAAGAAATGTGATAAATTAATTCTCTTTAGATACATTATTTTTTCTAATAGATTTATAAGTTATCTAATATTCTCAAGGTCTATGAACAACACTGTAAAACACTAATCTAAAAGGCATGCTGTTAATTTTCTGAGAATGCATTAATGAGACAATGTAAATTCGCATTGATATTTCCAGAAAACTTTATTTTCATACTTAAGTGTACGATGGTTACTCTATATATTTTAAAACATAAGAATACTTATTTTGCAAAATAATTAATTTATTTTAAAAAGATATGGCTTTAATATTCATGAAGGATTTTCAAGGTAGTTGAAAGAATAAATATGAAATACCAAATTGGATTGGAGGAACAAGATTAATATATACGGAGAGTCAAAATCAGAGTACTAAAAATATACTGCCTTCAGTTTTTTGTGGAATTTTTGATTAAATTTTTTTTTAAGAATTCTTTGGTTTGATCACTTAGCTAAGGTATTTCCTTTTTAATATTTCTATGAGATGTTCAAATCTAATTTACTAGCTAGTCCATATTCAAACTTAATAATAAACCATTGACAATTTGTTACTAGTCAGAAAGTAATTTCTGATCTTTTGTCGTGGTTTATATTTTTGTATCTTTTTCTATATTTCTGGAAATATTTAAATACTGATTTTATAGATCATGGTTGTACTATATACGGAATAAGGCGCTACTACTACACTAAAACTATCACCAAAAAGTGGGAAAGAAACTTTTGAAAGAATTTTGCCAATGCATATATAAAACTCTCTCCCGCAGTTTGACACTATAAAACTTCTTTTTCTTCTAGAATAATTTAGAATTGTTAAAAAAATACTACACATGCACAACATACAGGAGAGACTTACTACCAATAAACAGATCAACGACGATATAATTATAATGAGAAATCTCATAAAAATAACAATATTACAGTAAAAAATAGCTGCTTATTTTTTAATAGATCCAGAGCTATTTTTTATATGACAGAAAGAATAATCATGGACAATAATGAAAGAGATGTAACAGTAAAATCTAATAAATAAAAATAAAATAAAACATCCTCGGTAATTTGTTTCGAAAATTACATTGTCTAAATATACTTCATTTTTGTCCTGAAGTCGACCTCTAAAATTTACCATAACGTGGTGGCAAGTGGCTGAAGTTATGGCTACGATTTTTTGTCGAATGGTCTTCTTTACATGTTCCAAAGTGGCGTAGCAATTGCACTACACTGGACTTTTAAGATATTCTCATAAAAAAAATGACAGGGAGATAGGTGGGGGGGGGGGGGTTCACAGAATGTCTCATCTTCAAGAATAATCAATTTTCCCGGAAAAAGCACCTAAACGACTGGTAAGAAAGATTGGAAGTGTGGCAGGTGGCTCCGTTCGGTTGGAACCAAGTGTCCTGAGTGTATCTTTCAAAGTCTTGAAGAATAGGAATGAAAAAAGTTTGTAGCATGTCAACATAACGCTGAGAATTCACCGTTATTGCGCGGCCTTGGTGGTTTTTGAAAAATGGATACCGCCATTGCAGCTCAAACTGTTACCTTCGGGCTATGGAAAGGTCTTTCATGTTTCTGTCAGTAACGACAATTTTAAACCTAAGAACAATATCCTCTTCTTGCTACTCCTAGCAAACATTTATTCACTGATGTATTAACAAGTATCAGCTCGTTATCAAGTGCGCTTTCTTCTTTCAACCAACCAGTTTTTCATAAGCTGTTGCTGCTAGAAATTAAAAAGGAAAAAAAGATGAATCATATCCCTTATAATTTTTCCTTTTTAATATATTTATAAATAAGTATGTGGTTTTTCGATGAATAACCACATTATAAAATTCATATATGTGGTTACCCGTAAAAATATTTCAAAATAATAATAACTCCATGTTCATAATGAACAAGTGTTTTAAAATATATAGAATGGCCCTTGAATCAGTCAAAATAATAGATCTAGTCGAATAAGTCGAAGCAATTGATAAGATTGTTTTTACATTTCTTGTAATATTCTTGCCACAAAAAATGCACAAAAGGACGTGAAAACTAAGTATTCAAAAAATAACGACAATAATTAGATTTTAACGACTCTAGCAATATATTTTAGTTTATATTTTATTATTAAACTAAACCGTTCAAATAAATGTAAATTTTTAGCTAAAAGTAGACAAAAATTGCTTGAAAAACAATATTTATATATATACATAGATGGAAATCAGTTACAAAAAATACCAAAGAAATGACTGAGAAGAAACATTTTATCTTACATATACTGACAATAAGTTTGAGCCATTTTTGGCAGTTGAACAGCGACGTGTTGAAACAGACAATAATTTTTACATAAGGAATAATAAAATATTTAAAATTGTTTTTAAAAGAATTTTTGAAGTATGTGATACACACACATAAGCACAAATTTTGTGTAAATATACATAATCATATGGCAGAGAGGAAAAAGGTTTATCTTCATTTTACTTTATGGTGAAATGTTTCCATATCATTTTACTATGTTAATTGACATATCATTTTTATTAGTTAATTTTAAGTGAAAATTGTTGAAATATTAACTATATTTTTATGTGAAAATATTGATTCTATTTTAATATTATATTTAACATATGTTTAAAAGGAACAGTGTATATTTCAAAAATCTTAATAAGGTTTATACGTTGGTGCAGAAATAATTGATTTAAAGTTTTTTTTTTAATAAACGGGTTAATATTTGCTAATATAAATAATATGCCTTCTTAAGCTTTTCTGAGGTTCTGTCTTGGCCGTCCTGGTTTCTTGCATAATATTCTTCAATTCAAATATATTTAGTATTTTTATACATAATACTTTGACAAAATATTTTACATCTCACCAAATTTCCTGGATATATAGAACATATACATTAAGTTTATTGAATTTTTTTTTTGCGGAAATGTATAACACAATTTTGCAAATTTCGACTTTATGCTGCGTGTTTTGACGAAACAACGCTTTTTTTGTTTATTTGGAGGTTTTTTGCGATCTCGTCGTTTAAACACACCAATAACGCTATGTAATATTCGCTATTGATGATTTAATCTTTTTCGAGATAATCGATGAACAATATCCCATGCGTAGCCCAAAATACAGAAGCCATAACTTTACCTGCCAATGATTGTGTTTTTGGTCCCCTTGGGCGGCTTTTACCGAATGCTGCCCACTCAGCTGACAGCCGATTTGACTCCTAAGTATAGTCATGGCTCCATGCTTAATCGATTGTCACATACCGCATGAAAAAATCTTTTTTATTTCACTTAAACAGCTCCAAACATTGCTCAGGATCATCAATAAGTTGTTTTTGGTTTGCTGTGAGCAAATACGGTACCTATTTTGATTGCAAAATAAACATTCTTAAATTTTTTGTGCAAAATAGTGTAAACACTATATATGTAAAAACAAATAATTTTCACTAGGACGTTCAGAACGTTCAGCATTATCGGTGCTTGTACGACCATGTTTGAATTCAGCATGCCAATCAATTATGCTTGATTTTCCTAGGGCAGAGTCAAGGTAATGTTTACCAAGCCATTGTTTTGCTTCAACAGTATTTTTTTTCATAAAAAATCAATGCTTAATCAACACACGTAATTATTTTTATTCCATTGTTTTGAAAATAACAAAAGAGGCGTCACTTAAAGCACAACATCTCAGAAATTAGTAGACAGATTCCCATGAAAGTTTGACTTATGACGTTTGAAGGTTGGCACAATCGACCACTGGTGAGGATTTATCGTAAGTGATTTTCGTAAGTAAGTGATTTTCTTGCTCCTTGTTACCTTGTTACGTACAATATTATTTCTGACATATTTTCTGTTTGCCTAAACTTTGTAAATACATATTAACTTTCAAATTCATATACTCAAATACAAATTCAAATACTCTAAGTAAGTTTTGGTTATTTTCAAGGATTAGTAGTGTTTTTCTCCTTATAGAAAAAATCTGTGTTTAAAATTCGTTTGCAGAAATAATAGTACACTATATTGCTATAATAAGCATTATATGCACCTGAAATTCAATTTTTGGTTACTCTTGTATTTTTCTTGTTAAGCCATTATTAGATAGAGAAAAGAGAATAGTCAAAAACCAAGAATTTGGTTGCTAATGATCATTTTCTGGTCGCAAATTCTTTCATTATATTTAAAATTATTAATCCAATTAAAATTTTTGATTTGTGATGATTTTTTTCTTAAAATGGAAACTAAAAATAAAGTAAAGTTTAGGGATTAGAGGTGCATTAGGAACTGAGGTTATTTGGCAACTGGATCTAAAGCTTAACGCGTGTTTCGAACTATGATTATCGGCTACCTGAATGCAGCAGGATTCGCCGGAAATTACCTCTTGTCTATTGAAATAAGGTAACAAGCCCGGTCTTTCTTGGAGTTTCACCCATTCAAGTATTAACCCCAACAAGTAATGTAATACGTGGACCTCAGCGGGAGAGTCTAAAATGGAAATTGTCCCATATATTTAATGAGCAGGCCTAGCCTTACTGATAACAGAAAACATTTGAAGTATGCGTATGAATGATATTACACAACATTACCATATTAACTAATCATGGAATTTATTTGTCGAAGGAATATGTACATACATATATATATATATATATATATATATATATATATATATATATATATATATATATATATATATGCAAATGAAAGTTCACTCATGCTCCACGTCGTGCTTTGCCGTTCCTCCATCCCCCATCCAAAATACCAGCAAGCGTTTCCCAAGACCGGTTTCTGGCCTTAAGCCATCATCAGTTGGGCTCAAGCTGAACGCCTGAAGAGCGAATGAAGGAACGACTTAAGCCATGACCATATAAATTGGCCATGTCGAATGGAGGCTGCAATCACATATAACCACGCCATCTTGCGTTAAACGATCGCAGCAGTCAGACAGTGCGGGACCGTTCGGGGCCCATCTAATCTCTCGTAAGTACCAGGTGTGATCGAAAAATAGTGAACTGGGCCTGTGGAGATAAGTATTAAAAAGCAAAGAAGGTTCATCCATGCTCCACGTCGGTGGAGCATCTACGATCCGCCATCCAAGCCCAACTGATGACGGCTTAAGGCCAGAAACCGGTCTTGGGAGACGCTTGCTGGCGTTTTGGATGACGGATGGACGAACGGCAAAGCACCGACGTGGACCATGGGTGAACTTCCTTTGCTTTTTAATACTTTTCTTCACGGGCCTAGTTTACTATTTTATGATCATATATATATATATATATATATATATATATATATATATATATATATATATATATATATATATATATATATATGTATATATTTTATATATATATATATATATATATATATATATATATATATATATATATATATATATATATATATATATATACAAAATACTCTATCTCAATTATTCTTGCACCAAGTTAATTACAGGACAGATTAATTATCTCTCATTTGGTAGAGAAACACCGACAATAGTCAATTATATAAAATGGTTCATCAGTACCTTGATAAAACAAATTAACCTAAGAGGTTCATGTAGTTAAATTGTGTTATCTTAGAATATTATTTAAAAAAAATTATTAGGGTGCCAATTGTTTTTACCCTATTACCATTACAGTTCTTTTGTGAAGTGTCTGTTATAAATAAATAACTAAATAAAATTCATGTTGTTGCAGTTATTTGCTTCTTTATTTGCCTTGAAATTATAATAGAGGTCAAGTATTTATACCAGCTTAATTCAGTTCAACATCATTTTCTGCTATTTGTAAGTTTCGTAGGACAGCAAAATAAGATAAAGATGTCCGAACAATCTAAAAAGAATGGAATAATGTGATTAATATATTTAATATATCTTAAGTTAGTTATTTTAGTGCGCTAATACGTACGAGATACGCCTCTACGCATGATATATTCACTATAAATATTAAATGGAATGGGCATAGGATGCATCCCTATCTGGTTTCTTTGTTGACGCAAAATTCATCGGACGTTCGACCTTCAATTTTCTCTATTGCTCTCTTTTTAAATTAGGCCAATCAAGTGATCTGATACTCCCATTTCCTGCAGAACTTGCCATAATTTCTTCCATTTTGTGATGTCAAATCCCTTCCGATAATCAAGGAAACAGATTTATGTATAGGATGGTTAACTTCTCTGACTTTTTCAATTTTTTGGCGAATGTCGAATATCTGTTTCCGTGTACCTGGCCCTGGAACGAATCCAGCCTATTCTGGGGGAATCTCCCATGATAAGTAGGATTTTAATTAGAGCGATAGTGCGGAAATTTCCGCATTTCTCTCTAGACTCTTTTTTATGTAGAGGTATAAATGCTGAGATCTACCAATCTTCCGGCCACCATCCGGCGACCCACACTTTTTGGCAAATATTGTGAAACATGTCTACCCCTACTTCTCCCATTGTTTTAATCACTTCTGCGGTGATTCCATCCAAACTTGGGGCTTTCGAAGATGTTATGTCATTAGACAGTGAAATGACTTCCAATTTTTCGCGATTCTTTTCTTGAAATTCATGAGGATGCTGGATTAGTAGGTTCTTGTGAATGGACTCTTTGGATGGTACTTTCAATTTTAAATGAACTCTAGAGTAGAGTAGTCGGTGGTCACTTCCACATTTAGCTCCAGGAATGGTTTTAGTATTACCCATTTACTAGCATATTTCGTCAACGCAACTACCACACCGTCTCGGCTCAAATTGTCGTGACCTGAAAATAATAGTGTGTTACCATTTTGAGTTGCAAACCGACGAGAATCTCTCCAGTAAGGCTTGGATAAACCAGTGACCAGTGATTGTCATCCCATACCGTTGAAGCACCATTTCCGCTATGTGACTTTTGCCTGCATTGAGTAGTCCTCAGATGTTCCATGTAGTAATATTTATTTTGTTATTATATATTGTATTACGATTTACATTTACTGTTTAAGTTTAAGTTTCTCTAAAAATAGTTTACAGGTTAAACATTTCAATAATAATGTTTTGTGATGAGGTTTGTTATTGATAATGTTTAAGTTATCACGGTATCGGAAGAAACGCAAACTTTTAACACAGTAGTTGAGATTACTAAGCTATAAAATAGAGAAATGCACGATTATTTTTCAACCCATTGCTGGAAATATATATAAAAGGTATTTTTGTTACCTGACATTCGGAAACAATTTTATTATTTCGACTAGTATTGTGAAAAATAACGTATTTGTGATAATAATACCATGAAAAGTTTAGTGTCGTTTAGATTATATTTAAATTATAGTCGCGTTATAGTAGCTCTTACAATTATTTAACAACTGAACATGAGATTAATGTCGGCGCCTAACCCTAATTATTATCTATCGATTAATCCCGCCCAGCAGCCTCCCACAAACTATCAACCCTTAGTTTGATATGTTTGGCCTTTAGATTTTTGAAAGGTTTACCACCTTACAACTGATCAACATTGAGGACCACACAGAAGGTATCTGGCCTTATCTAGCCTGCTTATTAGCGTACTTAAAGTAAAGTAGCGAACTTAACATATAACTCGACATATAGTGAATAAATAAACAAATTACTAGTATAAACATCAAACAAAATGTTCAAATACTTATTTGATAGGCAGTACAATCGTACAGATGATTGCAGTTCTGAAACGCAGCTTCCCTTCTGGAAACGCTCCATGAATTTCAAACATATATGACCTTTAGCTTTGTTTTGTTTTCAAAAGCAAATAAGTTTGATATTTATATAAGATGATTTTTTCATTGCGTCAGTATCAGTGTCACTTTAAATTTAAATAAAACATCAATCAAATCAGATGTTTTGAAACTATTTATTTTATGTGAAATAATATTCAATGGCATTAATGTTTGAAAACAATTTTCTACAAATGTCCACTGGCTACTTCTGACAAAGTGCATTCTATCAATCTAATTATCGATCACTTTTTCAAACAAGTTATGTTGGCTTTCAAGGTGTCAATAGTTGCTGGTTTATAGGTATAGATCAAAGATTTAACTTAACCCCAAAAAAATAATCTAAAAGGCCTTAAATCAGCCTTGGTGGCCAATTAACAGTTCCGTTCCTAGAAATAATTTTCTCTTCAAATTAATTCCTCAATATATGTTGTTATTGATTGCTGGTGGTGTTGAAACCACATACCCTCCAGATTAATACCATTCAAATTCGGAATTAAATAATCATTGATCATCGCTCTGTAATGATCGTCATTAACGAATTGATAAATTTGGATCTTTATCAACACATTTTTTTGTCTTGTTTTTGTTTTAATATCGAGCAATGTAAAATGCATTCGAAATTTGTCGATTATTCGTCGGTCGTCGATACATCGCTCGATACATTGTTCGGGCAATTATGTGTACCATAAAAGACTTTCTAAGTTTGGCGCATAGAACACTGATAATAAATTTCGATAATAATAAGTTTTGATAATAAAGTTCGACAATTTGCGAGCGTTACTATGATATTAAACGTATTATGACGAGTTGCCAGACATTTGAAGTGTCATGATGATTTGACAGCGATTCCTATCAGATGTTCGGACACACTAAAAAATTACTCTTATTATAATGGAAAAAAGGGAATTTTCAGTGCGTTGATTAAATGTTACTTACAACGCTCAAACCGAAGAGAAGTTAAAAAAATAATACGCGTACTCTGCTCCTTCAGGTTTTATGGTTCGTAAGTGAATTACTGAATTTTGATGTGTGTCGAACTAACATAACTGGTGCTTTATGTTCAGATCACTACTGATGAAATAATCAACAAAGTTAATCAATCACAAGAAACACTGATAAACAACGCCCTTATTTTCCCAAGAAAAGTTCCGTTTCAACAGGCACCTATCCGTTTGCCCGGAATAGTAAAATTGGTCAACTTGCTCTATGAATAGATGCCACATTCACACTATTTTCCAGAGTTGGCACCTACCGAATTCTGTATTTTTCTAAGCATGAATAAATGGCAGGCCGGAACGAAATTCACATCAATTGCTATATAAAAAGTATCTGGCTTTTCTCTCTTCCTTGGTATACAATATAGGCAAGTTTTCATATTTATGTAAGCTATGCAAGCTAAATCCACAAAACTTTCTAAGAGTCCAAAATAGTATCTCTGCGCCCAACTAAGGTAAAGAAAATATTTTTATATGATATCATGTTGCATGTATTGTAGACAATTCATCAAAATGGCAATGACAATTTTGTTATATATACATATATATATATATATATATATATATATATATATATATATATATATATATATATATATATATATATATATATATTATATATATATATATATATATATATATATATATATATATATATATATATATATATATATATATATATATATATATATATATTCACTCACTCACTCACATATATAAAATAAAATTACCTTAGCAAATGTTTCAAGAGATATCTCAAAATATTCCAAAGCATACAACTTGAAAGGTTTCTGACTTCTTAATATGAAAAACACGATCTTTTTCTTAAAATCTTCATTAGCATTCGTCCAGTCACATTCGTAAGCCGCATGTGGTATGTGTTGACTCTAGATAGTTAGTTAGAAAATTTATCAATTGAATTAGTATCAAGGAAGAAAAATATTACCTTTGCAGTCATTTGTGTTGCAAACCAACAAGGCACGAGTAACAAGTTTCCAACACAGAGCTGATAGACGACCAGGAAAAAAAACTGAAATGAGCTGGGTTCCGCCTAAAACAGTATATTGAATATATCTGTTGAGTACTATAAATGTTGCTATCCCTTACTAAAGTTAGAAGAAACAGCCCCATGCAAATTGCACAAGTAATGGCAAGTATTTGAGCAAAATAGATTTTTCCAAAAACTCGTTGTGTTGTTTCTAAAAAGCTGTTTCAAATATTACACGGTTAGCAAGTTATACAGGCTAATTCACGGTGAATGGTATATTAGACGTTTGTGGAGAACTACTTAGGGTAATGATTTTAAATTTTGCATACTTATGTAATTGAACTCTCAATTAATATATATTCTATGCTGCAGTGATGCCAGATTTACTCAAAGCTGATTTAAGCTTTGTTTTATTAAATGGAATACCCTATATGTATTTAACTTCTAGATTTTGTGAAGTATTTTGAAAGTTTTTATGTAACATATGCTATACCTATTTTAAGCCGTTTGCGGAAATTTGGCGACAAACATCCCTGAATTAAAAAAATACTATTTCCTACAACCAGCCAGATACCTAAGTTTTTGAATATGGTTCCTTAATAGGTTGCTTTATATGATATGACAATTAATTTATGGTATACAGGGCGTTACAAAATAATACCCTTTTGATAGAACTTAAATATTTATGTTATGTAGGGATTTTAAATGGAACAGCCAGTATTTTATAGTGGAGCACAAAAGAGTAATAAATTCTGTATCTAAAAGTATTAAGTGATAATATATCTATATTTAACGGTTTTCGAGTTATAAACAAAAATCCAAAATAATCTTAATAATCTTACAATTAAAGCAAACATAATGGTTTATTTCATTTTAGTAAACAATAAAACAAAATTAAAATTAGAAACATGATACTATGTAAAAAACTATTTTTATAGAAACTGTTCAAAACGCTGACGGTTTACCCCTAAATACTTCAACATTCTAATATGGACACCTTCCATGACGGCTCTTCTTATCTCAATGGGATCTAAGGTCGCGAATACTTGATTTCCAAAGATAGAAATCAAGAGGAACTAAATCGTGTTATCTCGGCGGCCAATTTGAGAGACTCAAACGTCTAAACTCCTGTGTTGGAATAGTTTATAGAGTTGCCTACTTACTGTTTCTGTACAGTGCCAAAGTGCCGGAGCACCATCAAGCTGGTATTAGCTACTTCGATACACTGCCAATGGAAGGTTTTCTGTCAAATCCTTTACTACTGTTCTTACTATTTCTAGATATTTCTATTTCTAGACTATTTCTAGACTATTTCTAGACTATTTCTAGACTATATCTAGACTATTTCTAGACTATTTCTAGACTATTTCTAGACTATTTCTAGACTATTTCTAGACTATATCTAGACTATTTCTAGACTATTTCTAGACTATTTCTAGACTATTTCTACACTTTTTCTAGACTATTTCTAGACTATTTCTAGACTATTTCTAGACTATTTCTAGACTATTTTTAGACTATTTCTAGACTATTTCTAGACTATTTCTAGACTATTTCTAGACTATTTCTAGACTATTTCTAGACTATTTCTAGACTATTTCTAGACTATTTCTAGACTATTTCTAGACTATTTCTAGACTATTTCTAGACTATTTCTAGACTATTTCTAGACTATTTCTAGACTATTTCTAGACTATTTCTAGACTATTTCTAGACTATTTCTAGACTATTTCTAGACTATTTCTAGACTATTTCTAGACTATTTCTAGACTATTTCTAGACTATTTCTAGACTATTTCTAGACTATTTCTAGACTATTTCTAGACTATTTCTAGACTATTTCTAGACTATTTCTAGACTATTTCTAGACTATTTCTAGACTATTTCTAGACTATTTCTAGACTATTTCTAGACTATTTCTAGATATTTTTGTAAAGTTAACTCTTCATCGTAAATAAAGTATCGAATTTGTTTGTCCATGATTAAACAAAAAAATTTAAAACTAAATTTCTCCTGGTAAAACTAAATTTCGCATCCATGGTAAAATAAGTATTTTTATTGACCCAGAAGTAACAATTTTGTCTGTTACGAAAACTCATTCTCTCGAAAATTTGGACTCATCAGTGCAGACTATTTTTTGTAAAAAATGTGGTTCTTCCTGGAAATGAACTAATAAATTTTCACAAAATTCCACTTTTTGAGGGCAGTCGTCTAGCTTGAGAAACTGAGCTTTAAAAAATTTTTAAAGGCGATGCTGTATTTTTTCAATATTCTTTGTATTAAGGAGAATGTTGTATGTAGTTCGTCTTCAGCTATTCTTATAGAAAATGGAGATACGCATAGAATAAACCAGAACGTTAATCTCGTTATCCCCATCAGTTGTTACTGTCTTAGTAATATTCCGGGGTGCCTTTGAAAAACCAAAATTTATAAAATTTGTTTCAATCAGTTTTCTTTTATCCATTCGTGCTAAATTAGAATACATTGTGTTAAACTGTATGCAGGTGTGGTCGATAATTTTGTCACACAGTCAATATAAAATAAATAAATTCATGATAATTGCATTCGAATAGTTAATTTCTTGAGACAATTACTTACTTAATAATGAATTTGCAAACTAATAATGTCAAATACATATATTTTCATAATATTTGTTTATAAGTAATGTCACTCTAGCCGGCCGTGGCCCAATATTAAAATAAACCATTATCTTTACATTAATTACATTATTTTGGTTTTTGCTTATAAGTCGAAAACTGCTAAAAATAGGCATTTTACACTTAACACTTTTAGACACAGAATGTATTGCTCTTTTGTGCGCCACTATATATAATAGAGGTTACTCCATTTAAAATTCCTACGTAACATGAATTTTTAAGTTATGTCAAAAGTCCACTATTTTATAAACGCCCTGTATTCGATAAGTTAATTCTCATATTGAGAAAAAGTATTAAAAAATTCAGGTATATAGGTATGTTGGTTGTAGAAAAAATATTTATATATATTCAGGGATGTTTCTTGTTAAATTTCTTAAAAATATTTTTTTGTCGGAGACGACTCAAGATATGTATAGCATATGTTACATAAAAAAGTATCAAAATAGCCCACTGAATCTAATAATATAATGTTATATAGGTTATTCTATTTAAAAAACCAAAGTTGGTACTAGTTAGTATTTTTTATTAGCATCTCAATTAATTTTAGTTAGCTCTTCTTCCAACTCAGTTAATACTTCTTCAGTGGCAATAGATTGTATGTTATAGGTGGTAATATCCAGTATCGTAATTTTTGTTTTGACCGATGGAAGCCTGCACTAACCCAAGTATTCTTTGCACCCTCTGCTCATTGACTGGACCGGTTACTGCTTTGATCGGGGCTTTAGAGCTGCTGGGGACTACGGGCCCTTTATTATTTTTTTTTTATAGAAGATTGTAGGCGAATAAGACACCACGCACGCCAGTGCGTCTTGGTGAACATCAATTTTGAGTCGCCTATTATTGGTCAGACGCTATTTATGGCCGCCCGCTCCGGATCAGTCGCCGTTTTGCTAGCTTCGGTCCATCCCGGGTACTTTGTTTCTTCGGTACCATCCATATTTGGAAGGCATTCCCCTATCCGCCACCTAGGGAGATACCCGATGGGAAATTAGTAACCTATATGGGAATATATTCCCTATAGGGTGGCTCTTGGGTATAGTCTTGGGGATACTCCGATATACTCCCTGTGCTGAAATATGGAATGCAGAATTGGACTTTCACTAAATCCAACCTTGGCAAACTGACGAAGACTGGAAGAGCTACGGAGGACGCTGAATATAACTCTACAAAATCTTAAAAAAATACCTGTATACGACAAAGGACCAACGTTTTAGACATAGTAGAATATGCTGACATACTTAAATAGAAATTGGCAAGACACAACCAAAGAATCTCAGATAATAGGTGGAATCATGTCATCCAAAATTGGCGCCCTTATGAAGGTCAAAAAAACAGAGGACGATCACGAATGTTATGGGTGGATGACCCATAACTATGGAGAGAACCGAGTGGAAGAAACCTAGATTCGGAGATACCTGAATGAATAAATAGAATGATGATGATGATGAGGATAGGGTGATTTTGTTTAGTGTGTCCGAACTTTACATTAAAATAAAACAACAGCCAAATTAGATGCTTTGAAACTATTTATTTTATGACAAATATCCGCCGCCGCTACTTCTGACAAACCGCATTATGTCAATACAATTTCCGACCACTTTTTCATGCAACCGAGGTCTTATGTCTGAGTTATATTGGCTTCCAAGGTATCAATAGTTGTTGGTTTATCGGCATAGATTAAAGATTTAACTTAACCCCTAAGAAAATAATCTAAAAACGTTAAATGAAATGACAGTAGCCAATTAGCGGGTCCGTTCCTCAAAATAATTTTATTACCGAATTGGTCTGTCAATAAACCAAATTTTACGTTGGCTATATGACATGTGGAGTCGTCTTGTTGAAACCACATTTCCTTCAAATCCTTCTTAATAGTACGGCTCGTCTCCGAGCATCGTGAAAATGCAATACGATCATAAATGGTGGAGCTTGTCTCGCCATTCTTCTCGGTCTTCGGCCATTGGTGACCATGCAGTGATAGACCAGATATTTGTAAGCTCTGAGCTTTGTTCAACATGACGTGTGGGTGTCCGTCCTCCAGACCTTTTCTCCTCTATTTTTCCTTGCCCAACCAGCTTTTCAAGGGAATCATTCTCTCATGTGAGCGAAATACTCCAGTATGGATTTTTCAATTGTTTTTCAGTCTATAAGTGATGTCGGCCAAAATGGATTCATTAGTGCATTTCTCGGTCCACGGAATCTTAAGCACACGCCTCCATGTCAACATTTGGAAAACATCAATACGCTTTCTATCAGCTGTTTTTTTGAGTCCAAGACTCTGCGGCATATGTTATGATGGAAAATATGAGTGTTTTCGCCAGCCTCACTTCAGTTTCTTTACCTATTCCGTGGTCTTTCTATATTTAGTCTCGCAGCCACCTGTGTTTGATATTTTTGCACCCAGGTATATAAAGTTCTTAACCACTTCAATCCCGGCTATTGAGATTGACTCAGTTTCACAGCGACCTATTGAATATCATTGTCTCAGTTTTAGCTAAGTTTATTGTTAAGCCCACCTCTTGATAATCACGTCCACCATCTTCATTAAGTCCACAATCTCCTCCTCTGACTTTCCAAACAATGTTGTGTCATCCGCATATCGGAGATTCGGTTCTGTTTTGCCCCCGACACATACACCGTCGTCCCAATGATTGAATTGCTTTTCAGATGATCTACTCTTCATACAAGTTGAGTAGTACAGGAGAGAGAATGCATCCTTGTCGCAATCCTCTATACACCCTAAAACTATCTCTAAATTGGTCATGTATTCTCATTTGTACTTCACCTGATCTGTAGAGATTAACAACAAGATGAGTAAGGTGCTGTGGTATCCCCATTTCTGTCATTGTACTCCTTATACTGCACCATTTTATTTGATCAAAAGCTTTCTGGTAGTCTATGAAGCACAAGTAACCAGGTTTATTGCATTCTCTAAGGTTTTCGATTATCTGTCTAATGTACAATATGTATTCCCATGTGCCTTGTCCGGGCATGAATCCCACTTGATCTTGGGAGATTTCAAAATTAATGTAGACTTTCTGTCTTTTATGGATTATAAGCAGTAGCACTTTGTTTGACTGAGAAATTAGAGCTATTATTCTATATTTTGAGCATTGCGTTTTTGGTTCCTATTTGTGGATGGGGACGAATATAGATGATGTTCAGTCAGGCCATACATCAGATCTCCAAATCTTGGTGCAGAGGATGTATAGCTGGCTGATCATATTGTCATCGTCAGTCATTTTCATCTTAACTACAATCCCATCTACTCCTGCGGATTTTCTTGGGTTCAGTTTCTTTAGAGGGAATTCAACTTTTAATCTTGGGATTTCGGGTGTCATATCATCCATATTGGGATATTCATGAGAATATTCTTCTAGTTGGTCTTCGAAAAGGGATTGTTAAACGTTCCATGATGATATGCCAAACTATACTGAATAATTGTTACACTAAAGGCGCGTAAACTCACAGTTCGTTTAACAGCGATTCCTGTTGGAAGTTTTAACACACTAAAAAGATCACCCGTTATTTTCCTTCTAACAGATACATTTCGAGACGGTTACTATGGTATGATGTATCTATGTCATTTTTAATAATCATTGCAACAGAGATAATAATTATAATATTTCATGACGTTTATTATGCGACAAATTTCTCTGTCTAGACTGACACATAAAGTTACCTGTGATTGTAAGATTAATGCAAAAATATCACCGGAATTGCCATCTTTTAGTGCTAAATAAGTTATGTTCAAAAAAATACTGCATCAACAAAGTTGCTCCAATAAAATTTCACTTACCTTATGATAGTATAGTGATATTTGATACAATGGGCAAATCTGTTTTGATCGCCGTTAAGATTTCTAATTCTTTCGCATAATATGTCACATTGAAGTCCAATAAAAGTACATATCCCAGCTATTAAACTATCAGTAAATATATTAAGACCTGAAATGGCGAGAATTGCAAGAACTTGATGTATATATGCAATTTGGTGCTGTGGAGATAATTCAACACTGAAAGGATACCACGATTGTACCGGCAACCCTTGTGGTGTAGAATAAAATAAAGGGACGCTGACTGAACAAAATGTTGATATTAGACTCAATACCACCAAAGCGGTTCGAATTTTTCTAAAAGACTTAAATACTATTGTAATAATGTCTTTTTCCTTATCATTTTCAGGTTTGAACTCATCCAGATCTAGGTCTTTCATTAATTTTTGAAGTTCTGTTTTATTTTGATAGAAATAATACGATTTAATTAGCCCCATGAGACACATGCAAATGATGTAACCGATGGCTGCAAAACTTTGTACACTTTTCGTATTCAGTACCCAGAAAACTATTACCAAAAAGTCGAACAATCCAATCATCATTATGTTAATAATAAAATTATAAACTTTATAAGGAATGGAGAATTCTTCATTTAATTCAATCCAAGCTCCAGCATATTTTAAAACGAAAAAGTCTTGAGTGAAATAATCGAAATAAGTAAACGTATTAACATTCATTTTAAAACACTGAATAGATTTATGTCTATGTAAGAAGTGACTGGAAAAATTTCATTTATATACCCCAATTTTTCATGGAGGAAAGAAATTATATATACACTGTTCTTAAAAGTTTGCTATTTTATTTAGTTGAAAAATATATTTATTTAAGAAATTTCCTGTTTATAGTAAACTTTGTAATAATAACACTAGCTCAATTACTATACAATGTGTAAAAAAGATAGTTTAATAAGAAGTTTTTCTTCAATAATTTATTTATTACAGACGGGAGATTTTTTTATAAATTCCCTATGTAACATTTTTAAACATTTCAATTTTCAACGAAAGATTTATTAAACAAAATTATACTGAAGTTTTAATTACTTGTTTTTGTAAACGCCCATATCTTCTAATCCGTATTGCTGAAACATACACTAGATATAAGTATTATGGAGTTCCATAGTCAAATTGTATTCGGCTGGTTAAAAACAACATTTGGGAAGAAAGTGAATAGCCTTTATCGAGGCGAATAATAATTTGTGAACTTCAAAAACATGATTTAACCTATAGGAAAATTGCTTTACCTTAAATCATTTATTCTATTGAAACCTTCGGTGTAAAACAATAAACTCAAGGAAATTACCACTAGACGCCAAATCACTTTTTTAAAATTCTCGACGCACGTTTCACTAACCATATTAGCATCAACAGGAGGTAATTTAATCTGATCAGCAGTTAGCATCATTAGGAGATTAAATCATCTCCTGATGATGTTGACATGGTTGGTAAAACGTGCGTCGAGAAGTTTCAAAAAAGTTTTTTGGTATTTAGTGGTAAATCTCTTCAAGTTTAGTACTACGTTAAAGTTGAATATATTTACGATGCACTAGGCGTTCTGTAGAAAATTAAATTCGTTCTGAACGCCTAAGATATTTAACCCGTCGGGAATGGGGACTACGTGTACAAGTGTAGAAAATTTTGGTAACATTGTTTGTGCTCTAACTATATGAAATGTTATACATGAAAATTCAATGAAAGGGAAACTTGCAAGAAGAAAACCCTTTATAAGTGAACGAAACATGTTAAAACGCTTGTCATTTTCCGAAACTTACATCCAAACAACGGAGGATTTTCAAACTTCGAAAAAATTTGAAGTTTCAGTGATGATTTCAATTTATTTGGATGAGATAGGAAACGTTTCGTTTGGCGGAAATCCAAAAAAATATTTTTTTTTTCAACACCGCTATTATTAGAGTTTTAGGCAAGGTGAATATGACCCTATTCACCTTTCCCTCCTATATTTATCTTACCCGATTTCATTGATATTCACTTTCATTCTATTTCAATTTTAAATTATTAAAGAAAGACCGAAGGGGTGATTAAAGATGAAAAAAATTCGAACGGGCTATGAAAGAGGCAAGCCGAACTTCTTTACAAGCATTAGCCAAAAAATATAACATATTATTTAGTACTTTGCTAAGACATCACAAAAATGTAACACCAACTATTTGGGTAAGTTCAGACCTGTTTTCACTGAAGATGAAGAGAACATATTAAAAAAATATTTCACAAAGATGGATGATTTATTTCATGGCCTAACACCGAGTGATTTTAAACAACTGTTGGAGAATTCGCTCAGAAACTTGGCAAAGGCGATAGGTTTCCAAAACGATGCGTAAGGAAAGATTGGTATCAAAATAGACATTCTATCAGGGTTTCAAAAGAGACATACTTCGATTGTGCTAAGGACTCTGATTTTATGATCTTCTAGAAGTAGTCAGCGATAAACTTTTATTGGATCCTAGCCAAATATACAACATGGATGAGAATGGCATCCGCACATCTACTACCAAGCCACCAAAAATCTTATCTTCATACGGCAAGCGACAGATTAAACTAATCTAAAGTGTAGAACAAGAGGTTTTACAATCAGTAGTATACTGTTGTAATGCAGCAGCGTTGTTCCTACTGCCCTTTTCCATATTTAAGGCAAAACAATTTGTACCACGACTTCGTAATGGATTCAGGTTCGATTCAGATTGGATTTCTGGGCAAATATTTCTGACTTGGTTGGAATTTTTTGTTGAAAACATGCGCCCATCAGAACAAAAGACATAGCTTTTTTTGTTAGAAAATCATCAATGGCACAAATTTTATCCTGCGCTTGAATACGCAATTATCATATGCTATACATCATATGCTATTTCTATCATTCCCCCCATATACTACAAATAACTAAGCCAACCATTGGACGTTGCCGCATATGGGCCAATCAAAAAGTAATTCGAGCAAGAAATTGCCACATTTCACAGAGGTAGAACCATCACTCAATTAGACGTGGTTTCTATTTTCAAACCCGCCTATTTAAAGGGTGCGTCTGCAATGAATTCCATTAGTGAATTCCGTGTTGCTGGAATATGACCATATAACAGAAATTTATTTTAAGCCTGCGATTTTGCTTCTGCCTCAATGACAGATCAACCGCAAATAGAAATCCAGTCTACTTCTAACACTAATACGTTCGAACCCAGTACTGGCATCATCTAGTCGACGCATATAGTAACATCTGAAATTACAGATCCACAGTTCACATGGCCATTCCATCTACTAGTGTTTTATCGTCAGGTTATAATACATCTCCACCTATACCGTCGGTTGCATCTGCGGTTACGGCTACACCAGCTGGTCCCATGATCCTTGAAATTGCTGATCCTCAGTCAACAGCTGATCATATTCTCGAGTCCATACGTCCGATTCCAAATGTTGTAGATAAAAAAGTAACACAAAGAAAGAGAAAAAGTTAAAAGATTGATATTTGGCTCCTACACCTGTAAAAGAAAACCAAAAACAAGAATTTATTAAGTCTGAACAGCTTGCTGTTAAAAATATTGCAAAAGAGAATACATTAACTTTTAGAAAATCGCAAAAGCCATCTACATCCAGAATCAATAAAAAGAATATCGGTAAGAATTGCCTTTAAAACGGCTCGTCATTACCATTGCACGGTATGCAAAGTACAGTATGTTCATCGTCCAGCTGAAGACTGGATACAATGCTTCGAGTGCAAGGACATGAACTCATGAACTCTAAACTCATGATCATATTTTTGTGATGACTGTCAAGATCAATAATATTCGAGATCTTCCAGAATCATCTTGCCCGATACGTTGAACCATCTTTCCCGATAGGGTAGGGCAAGACGAATCAAACCAAAGACTTCATTTGTTGATCTAGTGTTACGGTTGTGATGAAAATTATGCTTATTTATATGATTACTTTGAAAGTATACTAATAGTTGATTTTATGCAAAATAAAGCCGATTTTAAATCTTGATGCCATTTTTTTTCCTTGTTCAAGTTAAGTGAATTTGAAATCTTGCCCTCTACTTCTCTATGTGAACGTCAGCGTCGTAATTTGTTCGATAATGCTAAAAACTTTGCCTGGAAGAATGTTTTTTTTGCAAGAGTGCTAATATTAATCCCATAGAAAATATGCGAAATTTAATAGACTTAAAGATCGGAAAACACGGAATGTCGAATACAAATGACTAATCCGAGTATTAAGCGAAAAATAAAGGAAAATATCCGCCAGAAGAGACAAAAAACCTTGCTTAGTATGTGCCCGGGGGGCTTAAAGTAATTATAGATGCCCAAGATATACACACCTAACATTACACATTCGTGAATTTTTTTTTTTGTTCTTCATTGTGTAATTTATTTCAATTTATGTTGTGTTCAAATGCTTATTGGAACTCATTTTTTTATTATTTCTTTATTAAAAGGTAAAAAAGATAAAGTGTTAGGGTCAGTTGCCCAGGCCAGCACCCCCGTCGGGCTATGAACCCTTAGTTATGGGCCTACCCATAAGTCTATCAGGAAACCTACCGACTGGCGAGTGACCAAGGTAGAACATTTCTCAGAAGGCATCCGGCCTTACCCAGCCTTTATCTGGCGTGACTGAGGGGTAATTCGTTGTCGGATTTTACACTCTTGCCTAGAAACAATCACAAACATTTAGGAAGTAAACAGACAGAAGAAAGAAAGAAAAACAACCATCCGAGCGCTGGAATCGAACCAACTACCGCTCCGATGCGGTTTCGACACAGCAGCGGCAGGCCGCTGCTTTTACCGTCCGCACCAACACGACCGGCTATTTTTTTATTAAAAAAAAAATAATAATAATAATAAAAAAAAAACAAAAATTGTTGGTTGAAAATTAAAATATTTTAAAATATTTTGCTGTGAATTTATTTGAAAATACTTTTTTATTTTATTTATACGAAAATTAATTCATTAAAATAGACAAGTTTATTCCCCTTCGTTAATAAATAAGTTATAGAAAAAAACTTCTTGTTGAAATACTTTTTTTACCCACCGTATTTGTCGATAGATTTAATAATGTTAAACAAAATATTTTATCGCTATATATAAACATTCTTTACTTGGTATATAGCGTAGCTCCATTTACTACTTATTAATAATGTAATCAGATTGGAAACAATGGTATTTTCTGTAATTATCGTAATAAAGTATATTTATTAACTAATAATTGGTGAACCTTCATTATGATTTACATGGTGTAAAATGAATGTTTATTAATATTTTAATAAAGCATTATTCCAATGGTTGTTTGTTGTATTAGTAAAAAGGTTTAAAAACGTGTATAAGCGTAATTTAGGTATAATAGCAGTTTGGTTAATTATGTATGGGGGCAATCTACAAATTTGTAGCTTCTTCGTAGACTTTCTGCTTACGTTACTTTTCAGAAAGTTTCCGCGATGATTCAGTTCAAAAAGAAGTAAAAAAAAAGTTAAAAAGGTGTTTAAATTTCGGCTTAAGGTATGTCTTTATAATCGATATTCTTAATATTCGCTATAAACATTCTGTCAAATAAATAATGAGGATTGTTTATTTAAACAGTCAGCGTAAAATACTACGATGTAACAAAAGTAATTTCGTTTTGGAGGTATTTCGTTATTAATTGTTTAAAACATTTATACCTGAAGGTTATTCCTGTGGAAATCCGATGGAGCGAGATTGGAGCTGTATTCTGGGTGAAGCAGAAGTATAAAGTCCAATTTGTTCATTTTTGAGGTGGTCAGATGCAAGGGCGTAGCCAGGAGATTTTCCAAGGGAGGGTAAAACAATTCATATTATAAAGTACTTATTAAAAATGATTTTATATAAACATCTGAAAACGTTAAAACTAATTAGTCGCGATAGTATTCCAATCATTCGAAATCTTATTTCAGTACTAATCTTCTTTTTACTTTTTACTACTTTTACCTACTTTTACCTACTTTTTACTTTGCGTAAGGTGCTGAAGGACCTTTCAATAGTACACGTTGTGCAGGGCTGAGCAAGTGAGATGAGTAAAGCCTGTTTTAGAGTTACGTAAAATAATCGCGATTCTTTAACTATTGTAGCTAGTTCTATTTCTTTCAGTTCAGCTTTGACATTTTTTTTTTCTTTTCAGTAGGTTGTACCAAACTTCTGCTCCACCAGAAAAACCCTTTAAATTATAGTATCTACAAAAACTTTCAGTTTTTTTTTTAATCTTTGAATGTCACATCAAGCATCATGTGAGGATGTAACGTAAGCAGTGAGAGTGCGGGCAAGTTCTCCTCAGAAAAGCGCTGTTCCAAAAATATTATTAATGAATCAGTGTACCGTGCTGGTAGATTTCCACGATGTTTTTGCCGACTCATAACTTGTGGCATGTTGAAATCTGTCCTCATGGCATATTGAAAAGATCTTCGTCGAGTGTATCAGCTTCTGCCACAACACCTTGGCTTTCAACATGTCTACGGTATTTTTTCATAATATCTATGTTTCTTATTATTTCGTTTGCACATTGAAGTAAGTCCATACTTTTTGACTGTAGAGCGTTTACGACCGGTCGCTGAAGTGGCAAATAATTTGCAAAGGCACACATTAATAATGAATTTCGATTTTGTGGCAGCGCCGTGCCATTGAAAAGCAGCTTTTCTTGTTGCATCATTACCATCTTTTGACAGTTTTTCAAGCCTTATGATGATTTGCACATAATTTTCTTTGAATATGGCGATATTTTTATATTTTTGAGACCAACGCGTTTCACAGAGCATTGGTATATTTGGTCTGTAGTTTCGACGAAGGGCTGATTCTCGGAAGAGTTTTATTATGGTTTTTGTTGTGAAAATCGAATTACGTATCACTGCTATTTCGTTTAAGTGATTCACAACTAAATTCAGATTATGACTAGAACAGTGAAAATATAGCGCCCTCGTATACTTTCCCTGGATAATTTTCTGTACACTACCATTTTTTCATGCCATAGTAGAACACCCATTATATCTCTGCCCAACGCATTTTTTGGATCAAAGCCTTTATTTTCTATAACAGTACTAACTGCAAAGGCTATGGATTTTGCATCCATATCAGTCAATTTTACAAAACCTAGAAATTCCTCACGAAAGTTCATCTTTTCTTCGTCAAAAAATCTCAGTCCAATAAAAAGTTGCTCTTTCCATGATATATTGTCACTGCTCTCACCTGCCAGGATACTATAACCACATGCATTCTTTACGTCAGTAGTGATGTCGTCTCTAATGACGTCCCCACATAGGCTGATTATTTGATTTTGAATCTATGGTGGCATGTAGGTTGCAATTTCCTAGTGCTTGTTCGATCTGCAGTAGCTGCAGTAGGATGTGCTCTTAAGGATCTGCAGTAGCATGTGCTCTTGAAACATCGGTATCGAGAGATCGTGAACAATCTGATCTTTCTCTATCTTCAAAACTCGTGTCTTCCTCCTAGAGCATTTTGAATTAGAGCTGAGCGGTGATGATTGATACATCACCCTTCCCTTTTACTCCGCAAATCTAAAGAGCAGCTTTAAAAAATTCAATCGCTTTAAAACCCTTTTAAAATAATGTCCTAACGCTGTCTCAATTTCGCAATATATTTCCGTCATTTTAACGTTTTTGGATTCGTC
Organism: Cosmopolites sordidus; assembly: GCA_031761425.1. Lineage (NCBI taxonomy): Eukaryota > Metazoa > Arthropoda > Insecta > Coleoptera > Curculionidae > Cosmopolites > Cosmopolites sordidus. The sequence goes on from JARFXV010000330.1 coordinate 559,693, forward strand.
GAATAAATATTTTAGTGAAATAGTGTCTAGGGAATATTTGAAAATCACTTTAATATTTAAAATCACGAATTACTTATTTCGAATGACTTTAATACTGAAAAAGGAATTTTTATTTCTCGAAGCAAACAGTTTAAATCAGTTTACACATTTGACAAGTGAGGTATAATCCTTTACTTATAAACAAAGGAAAAAATGCAAATATTTTTGTTACACCCTGGTAGATGAAAAAATTTTTTGCTTTAAGTTGTTACCAATGAATCTAATTGTCAAGTAAAGTTTTGGCGTCATTTATAGCCATTGTTTAAGTTAGTCGACGTTAAGTGTACTCGCTATTTTTTAAAAGGATAAAAACATCGAACAGAAATTTGCTTAAAATTTTGTGCTACCTATGAAATTTAGTTGAGCTGAATTAATGAAAAAATTGAAAATATTCTACAGTGTGCTAACTGCATCAAAAACATGAGTGTGGTACAAAGCCTTTATAAAATACCGGGAAGGGGTTGAAGACTTGCCTTGAAACATCCACAACATCAAGCAAGAAATTGCTTATGGAAAAATCGTCATTTAAGTTAAACAGAAAGGGCTGAGAATCTGGGCATATTCCCATTCATCCTATTTCAGTTGATGTTTCAGGGATGTAAGGCATCGTGGCACAGTTTGTTCCAGAAGATCAGAATTTTCTTCAAAAGGGGGCACTTCAAACTGTGTGCTGAATATTATAAATTTAATATACGCACAGGCCGACAAACTCCTGCTGCAACTGAAAATACCGATCGAAAGTCGCTTGAAAAATGAGTGTAAAGGAAGGTTTTCTTTGACTATCGCAGTACTGTCCACTTAGAAATCCTTCATGAGCGGCAAACAATTAACAAATAATTTTGCATTTGCATTATGAAAAGTTTGGTCACCTCTAGCACCTCTTCATCACTAGAAATGAATCTCCTAATGCAAATATGAATTAGATTTTTTTCCATTGCAAGTCACAATTCGGTTGATTAAATGTTCGCCCAGAAGATTTTCAACCAAATTTTAAATTAGAACTTGTGTTAATTCAAGTAATCAAGATACCTCTGGTCAACATCTGTCAAAAGCTTTAATATATCAAATATATCTATTGTTATAGAGTGAACGAATTTTGTTGAGTGTTGAATTTTGAATTAAATATATATAAATACTGAATGGCGGTACTGCTTTTTAACAGTACCCTTGCATCTTTCAATTTGAATATTTTCCTTTTCCTTTGTAAAAATATGCTAAAAAAGCCACAAAATGGTATAAAGAACAAACAACTTGAAATACTTAATAAGATTGGTTCAAATATATATATATATATGTATATATATATATATATATATATATATATATATATATATATATATATATATATATATATATATATATGTATATATATATATATATATATAATAAAAACTTATAAAAATATAATTTTTTTTTATAATCCGAAGATGTAGTTTTAAATATATTATTGGATAAAGTAATTTTTCTTCTTTTGGAATTTAAAAAATTAGAATTTGTTTTTTTTTAAGTTAAACTATTTAAATATTGATTGTGCATGTTGTACACATTTTTTTAGTTGCGCACTACGAGATAAAAATTTGTTTTTTATGGTAAGAATTATAAAAGCTTTGATATTATGAAGATAAAGGACAATGAACATTAAAAAATAATTAAAAATTAAGAAATAATGGGTTTTTAGAAATAATATGCCGAAGAAATAATACGTTCACCTACCTGTCAACTGGCGAGCAATCAACGAAGAAATTCTTCCACAAGGCACTTAGTCCTATTCAGCTTAGCTACGGGCGCGACAGAATGATGATTCTTAATAAAATTTTATTTTCATGGTTTCACAAAAAACGCATAAAGAACTAAACACAGAACAGTCGTACACACTGCGATCTGGACAACTAAGAAAAATTATATAATAATATAATTATAATAGTGAACAAATAAATGCAACACCCAGATAACTAATTGTTTGGCGCAAGCCATTACATCAAACGATTTATTCACTTATCTTTTATAGAAGTCTGATCTTTACAGATCACATATTCGAATCAAAGTGAAAATAGGTTCACTGTATAGGAACCTTGAATATAAAAACGTATATGTTTTTTGCCTGTTTATCTTTATATTTTGGTATGCAGTTGTAAAGAATGTGGAAATAACATCATTTAAATATTAATTCTTTTGGTAATGTTGAATTACTCTTTATATATATATATATATATATATATATATATATATATATATATATATATATATATATATATGGTTCATCCTACTTGTCATTGTACTCTTTCCAAGCGATTTCGTCTGTAATTAATTTTCGAATGTCGCCATTTTTGTATTGGTTCCTGTTTATTTGTCGATGACAAAAATCCTTTATTGTATTTTTATTTCTACCAAGTATCTTTTATTTATCGACAGGTGATTTGGTTGTGATAATGCTCCCTTATCGCTTCTCACGTCAAACATACTTGAATATGATCTGCTGTCTCTGACATGATCTATTTGGTTTCGTGTATGTCGTTCCCTTATGAGTGTATTCACGTGGAAATTTTACACTCATTATCTTAATGTCCACATACAGAGAATTGTATTGCTGTTTCCTCATTATCATTTGCGTTATTATGTAAACTGCACTAATCATGTAAACTGCTATCTGCTGGGGGCCGAAATTCCGATTCTTTACAAATTTGGCTATTAAAGTCTCTGGTGGTCTTGTCTATCTCGTTTTCTAGCAACATATAAAGTTCTTCTCTTCTTCTGTTTGCTTCTCTATTGGTGCGTGTATAGAGAACATTGATATTTTGAAATTTTCCCGTAATTTTTACGTAGCAAATCGCCTCCGTCACTTGCGTAAAACTTAATTCCATTAATTCATATTTTCTGTCTATAATCAAGTCATGCCCAAATTCGTACTTTTTGTAATGCTTGCTATAATATATAAACAATAATTATTTTCCTGTGTCCAAACTTACGATAGGGGTCAATGATTATTTAATTCGCCATGTTCAATGATGATTTATTTCCGAATTTGAACACGGTGGACCATCTGGAGAAGACGTGGTTCCAAAAGAAAGCTAATGCAATGCGCTTTGTTAGAAGTAGCCGCGGTGGACATTTGTCCAAAATTGTTTTTAAATATTAATGCCATTGAATGTTATTTTACATAAAATAAATAGCTTCAAGGCATCTAATGTGGTTGTTGTATTATTTGAATTCAGTTCGGACGCACTAAAAAATCAGTGTTAATATGATACCTATATTTTCTCAGGGACCTTATACCTAACAATCTCATATCTATGAGTGGTACAATATCTATAGCACATTTTTTTACCTGTTGAAGGGTATTGCTTAAAACATTCTAAAAATCTCATGTTCATTCGTTACTGCGTGTTCTGGTCTGTTCATATTGAATCAATCCAATCTGAAACTGCGTTTCGGCTTTTGAAGAAGGAATTATTTTCTAGGATAAAACTGCTAGACCTACGTCCAACCCACCTATCTTGAAGGACTGAGGAGTCTCGAGAAAATAAATGTCACAATAGCTGAAGGTACACGGACAACAAACCGTTAGATAGCAGATAACTTAAATATTGGCAAATCAATCGTTTTTGACCATCTGAAAAAAATGGGTACGCCTGCTGATACGATGTGTGGATCCCTCATGAACTTAGGGAGCGAAATATGTTAGAGCAAATCTATTAGTTGGATCTTTTGCTGAAAAAAATTCTGAAGCAGATAGTAACTGGTGATAGATCCGAAGGAAATTATACTTTACTTTTGTTGAGATTTGAAGGGACTTATACACAAACCATCAACAGCGACTCCAACTGTTTACAACTAAATTGGTCCAAGACAGCCATAAAATCTTTCAGAATTAGCAAACTATTCTTCATTTGGGAGGTTTTGCCGAATTCACCTAATACGCGGACATCGCAACCTCGAACTACTATTTCTTCTATTTCCTCAAAAATTGTTTAAATGGCAACTTTTATAAAAAGGAAGAAGGATTGAAAACAACCTGTTGACATTTATTGGCATAAAAAATGTTAATATTTCACGTAAAGACATTATGGACCTACACTACTCTCACAACACTACTCTCTCAAAAGGTTGTATATAATAATGGCAATTATATAATAAACTACATAAATATATACATAAATTATTTATATATGTTTCTCTTTCTCTCAAAAAAATTCCTACGAATTTTACGGACAACCCAATATCTTCAATAAATTTATATTTATACTTCCAGTAGTCGCGCTAAGTTTACAAGCATCAGTGGTCGTGCGGACTCCTAGTCCCCCATTAGAGAAGTGGAATGTTTGCTACGTAGTGATTAAGATAAACAATCATATAATTAAAAAAAACCTATTAAACTCAAATTATTATATTACGTAGTTATTTAAGAACATATAAATATATTCAATACAATATTTTTTAAAATAATATGCAAAACTTCTAATACATACATTTAAAAACTACAGTAAAAAGAACATGAACTACTAACAACTAACGAAATGAAACAACTAACTTAAAAGTAGTTTAAAATAGCCATTGTAAAATTAAGTTTCACAATGCTTCTTTTCCAAACTCTCAGGACAAATTATTAGAGGGTGTTCCAAACATACATGAGTGTTATATTTTTTGCAGAAATATCGGACGGGGCGATTTTTTTTCCTGTCACGCATAGCACATCGGCCTCTTCGATTTAATGGAGTTTTCCAAGGCTGCTCCATAATTTCTAGTTCAAGAATCCCTCTAATTCTTAGTTTTATAGCTCTTGGTATATTCGATACAGTATAGAGAATTCCATTATAATGGCATAATGATTCAAAAGATAGCTTCAGCCGTGTTTTTTTTTTATCTACGTCATTCGCCTTGTAAATAACTAGAGAACTTATACCTGTCACATTTAACATTGAGTAAAAGATTACCATTGGTCACCTTCGAGTGGTACGTACACAATTACAATTATCGCAAAGTTTGTCTACCATATATACTCCTCATTTAGTTTATTTGTAAGTACCTATTATGTCTGGCTTATTTGTTTCACTATCAATAGTGTCAACATAGTGTAAACTGGACATAAGCTAAACATTTTTACCTTTTTTGAAACATAAGATAAGAGCTTGCAATTATTGAAAACTTTTCAGACCGATTTACTGGGCGGGTGAATTCAACAGGAAGCATTGTTTCATTTTTCCTAACCGTTCCTATGAGAGTCATCCTGAAATTCTTCTTTAGGTTTTGTACCCCTTCCATTTCCTCGTAGAGGTTCACACATCCATTCCACAACAGCATCTGGGGAATTATTTACCTCTCAAAGACCCGCAAGTTGTTTGTCAATATATACTTTAAGTGAATTGAAGGAAAGTGTTTCCTCCATTTGGTAGTTTGATTTTTACCTATAAAAATGTACCAACAGCTTCTTGCAAAACCCCCTATTCATTGTCTGAAATATCCTGTTCACTATCTCTTTCATGTATATCCAGTTCAATGGCGTCTTCTTCCTTTTATCATAATCACATTCATCAATGGATAAGTCCGCTCCATCAGAGGATTGGAAACATTGTTCCATTAATTTATGTAGCCGCTCTTATTTTTTTTCCTGAGGCCATTCTAAAAACGAATATGTGTAACAAAATATGACAACAAAAAATAGCAAAAAGAAGATACCTTATCAAAAGAATACAGAAAACTAAATTAATATGTTTTTATACGTCAGTGGTCGCTGTGAATTCTCAGTCCGCAATCTCGAATTATTGCCTATTAATACACGCTCTTCCGGGAAGGTATTAAGAAGCGCAACGCTTGGTAGGGAGTGCAATGGAAATCGAAGGAAAACCAGTGCAGAGCGACAGTCTGCGCGCGACTACTGAAACGCTAATGCAAATATGTTTCCTTTGCTCTAACAGAATAATAAGACGGCTCTTTGAATATTCTTTTTATTACCGTTTAAGTAGTTTCCTCGGAGTATTATATATAATATAAGTCAAGGAGTAATTACAATAAATTTTAATTAACCCTTCATCTAGGTGGTTAAGGAGAGAAAATATTTTCGGGAAAATATCAAAACAATGTAATGCAAATAGTTTACTACTTCTAATTCTAGTAAATACAGTCTAATGTAATATGTTTCATAGTTTTATGCAACCAAAAGTACAATAAGTGGAAAAATGTATATATTTGACTGTTTTAAATAAAGTATCGAAACTTTGCACAATTATGAATAGCTAAACTTTGCCCAAAGTATACACATTTCCATTCTTACTTTTCCGACATATTTAAATTATTTAGGACTGCATAGTAAGAAAAAGATGAACGAAGAATCTATAATAAGAACGTTGTACTTTGTAGCAAGCCACCCATCAAACTATATTTAAACTTACTGCAGCGAATGTCTCTACGGACAATTCGAAAAAATCTGCAGCATAAAATTTAAGAGGTTTCTGAGATCTGCGAATAAAAATAATAAGTTCTTTTTTAAAACTAATGGACCGGTTGATCCAGTTACAACCATATGCCGCAGTTGGTATATTCTCACTCTAAAAAATATTTTTTAGAATGTTTTAACATAGATGATGTTTCGATTACTTTTCTGGTCATCTGAGTAGCGAACCAGCAAGGTAAAAAGAGCAGATTTGAAATTGTTATCGTATATACGACTAGATAGAAGAACTCGAAGGTTCTTACTTCAGTCTGAAAATACATGTATAGTCATAATCGGTCAATAGTTTTTTCATTGTATCCTTACCAAACTCATCAAAAACAAGCACATACATAGAGCTATTGTGCTTACAAAAATGTGTGCAAAATAAATTTCACCAAATACGTTTTCAGTTGTCTTCAAAAATCTACAAATAAAATTATATTTAACGTTTTTGTGAAAATCGAAAAAAAATAACATAATAAACCATTAAATGTTTGATAACGTTAAATATTTCCTTAATTCAAGTCTACTCTATTTTGTTTTCTAATAGGTAAGAACTTTTTGTCTGTTTAGAATCATAGAGAATTTTTCAATAAGAACGTCAGAATATTGGACCGTAATAGTAGCAACACTGTTTCAAATGTAAATATCACGTATGTGTATACGTGATGTATTCAATACATTGTGTCAATTCACCATGGGAACATATACGATTCAACAGCTCGTAGAAATTGGAAAGCGACCCCTTTTTTAAGGAAACAATCTTTTCGACGAAGCGCATCTCTGACTTAATGGGTTTGTGAACAAACATAATTAAAGGATTTAGGCCGATAAATATCCTCAAGTGATTCGGGCGTTATTTCTTTATCCTCAGAAAGTCGCTGTTTGGTACGGTTTTTAGGCTGAAGGAGTGATAAGACCTTTTTTTATAGACTTTAACGAATATCATGTTACTTTGAATAAATATTAAACGCTATAAGAATATGCTACAACCACCTGTCATCAAATATATCTAAAAGATTATTAGTTATAATATTATATCACTTTTTTATGTTTGTTTTTTACTGTCCTTAGTTTTTGATTAATAACTAAGGTAACTGTATAAGCTTTACTCAGAATTTTATGTTCCTTTATAAACTCGTCCTTTCACCCTGCAAATACAATTCTTGCCAGTTATCACAGTCACTTTGGCGTTATGCCCTACAAATAATCTAATTATATTTAATAGAAATATTTTGTTTCTTATTTACATTTACATTATTATTTTTTTAAAAACTTAAATTGATGCTTTAGAATCTCAAACTTCAACTGAATTGAACCGAATGTTATTTTTGAGAAAATCTGTGACCATAAAAATATCCACACTAGGTATATTGTTAGAACTGGCCTTTATGAACCGATTGTCACACATTACTGAATTAAATTAGTAATCAACATTTTGTTTTTGCACTAAACCTCAATAATTTTGACAGTTTATACACAAGTAAAAGCCGTTGACAATACTTACGTAAAAACACTTTAACATAATGACGTCAGAAACATGGCAGCCAATCGTGGCGCTTTCGTAGCTACGTGATTTTATTTAAAATTTTATAAATTTTAATCAATTTATAACTAACTGCAAACAATTTAAAAGTTTTTCGCATCGATTATCAATATTATTTATGATAAAGTTTTAAAATAAAGTAAAAAAATCGATAATTATTTTTTATTCAAAAAACCCAATCCAATATTAACTGAAAAGTTTAGTTACCGCCTGGCCATGCTAAACGGCATCTTGATATCGTGGCCAAAACTTGAGTTAAAACTTTAAGGAAACTATGACCGAGAAATAACAATACGTATACGTGTACAAACGAAGAAACAGTCTAAATTTCACAATAAGAATTCACATTAGTCAACAAACCTCGGCTCTGTTGGATGAAAATGATCGCCTTATTCACTATTTATTAAACTTTAGTAGTTTTGAGATTTATCTATCCATTCCAGTGGATAGCTGGATTGACCTTGGTTGATATATTTAAAAACATATTCTAGCAGAACATCGAAGAGAAGAGGAGACAAGACATACCCCTCTCTCACACCAGCAAAAATTTCAAATTCCTCTCTTCTATATATACCATGGGCTACACAGCACTGAGCATTCGTATACATTTCCCAACTAAGGCGTATACTTTTTTCGGGTATTCATTTTTGTATTAAAACTTTCCGTATAGCAGGGTGGGCGCAGCACTGCTGAAAGTTCCTTCAAATTCGATGAATAATAAGTTAAGTGCGATCTCAATTCGACTGACTATATTTGTATTATCCTAACAGTATTTATATGATCGGTACATGAATGATCCGGTCTGAAGCCTGCTTGACCTGGACGCATTTCTATTTCTATATATCCTACCAATCTTGTTAAGATGATTCATCATTCAATCAACCTAACAAGAAAAATGTTATAGTATGTTGTGTAATATTATCTTTTGGTATTATTGGTCAAGTCTTTTTTGAAGATGGCAATGAAAATGTAAACTAAAGGGTTTTCCAATAAGAGTGTCACAACTTAAAAATGAGGCACAATGATAACTACAAGTGATAATTACAAGTGATTACACATATCGTAAGGTATATTTTCAAAGTGGTGTGAATGTTCCATTTCAGGTCAATAATTATTCGGGGTTTATTTCTTTAAACCAGAGATTTAACAAATAATCCAAGGGCGTGAAATCGTATGATTTTAGTGAGTTAATATTACCATTTTGCAAAATAAGGCACCCAGAAAACTGTTCTTTCAATAAACTAATTGTCTGGCGAGATGTGTGCACATTTATCAGTTGAAGCCATATATGTTCTATTAACATACTCTATAGCATTCAGTATTAAAAGTGGCATGATTTTCATTAGTATCTTCAAAAAAAAAGTTCGTATAGTTCTTTGAGCCCAAAAATCCCACCAGATAGTGCCTTTCTGAGGATGAAGAAGTAACTCCTGAATTACTTGAGAATTTTCATCAGCACAAATCCTGTCGTTATGTTATTGAGACAGAAGCGCGCTTCGTTGAAAAATATTATTTGTGGATTCCTTCCAACTGCTCTAGAGCCCAATTAGTGTATTGTGTATTTTTTGTGGTGAATTAACACACACAATATACTGAATATAGCAATTTATCAGTCTATGACATTTACATTTTAAACAGTGTTGCCGCTATTACTTATTATTATTATATATTAAATATTACGCTATATTAAATATTTTGACAATCTAATTGAAAACTCTTTACTACTACATCGTCCAGCTATGTTCACATGATCGAGGCGGTTTTGACATAATATTTAACCATGTTTTCTTTTGTTAATGATAATTCATGGTATCAGCAAGATTATACGAATGCTCGCACCGCTAGGATATCGATTAATGACATTAGATAATTGTTTCCCTATCATGCCTTCTCCAAATATAGGAACATTCCTTGGTCAGCAAGTTATCCTAATTAAGAGAAATGTGATTTTTATGAAGGGTTATTAGAATAACATAAAGGTCTAGGTTGACTCTATGAAAAACTGCGTATTTGAAACATGCAGCGCCAAACTGGCGTGACTGAGGGGTGATTTCTTGTTGGATTTTAAACTCTTGTCTAGAAATATTCACAAAGGTAAAAAATTTAAATACATCCACACTGAGGGTGGGAGTCGAGTCTACTAACGTGCCGTCTGGCCACCGCTTTATCCACCGCACGAACTCCACCGGTGTTGTGAGACCAGATACCAAGCCAATTTGTAGTTTCTTAGTTATAAGCGCATCATCATCGTGTGTTTTAATAAGTGAATTTACAGTTTAATGTAGCATCCGAACCGCGGTCATCAGTTACTGTTTAATAAATAAAGATAGGAAGCTTCTCAGAGGACACCCAGTTTTTCCTACCCTGGACTGTATGCTTGGATATAATCTGAATTGTTACCAACATCATTGATGACTTTGGTCATATGTCCCAAACATATTTATGATTGGATAAATTCAAAGTATAATTGTTTGAGATAGATCTGAGAACTCCTTTAGTTTAAAAAAAATTAGTTAGTTAAAAAATGTTTAATGAAAGACTGGTTTGTCTATACTTCCACTTTATTATTAATATTTGACGCGTTTCGTTAACACTGTAGCTTGTTAAGAACTGGCTATTTTCGATGTTAAAATGGCAGCAGAGCAGCTCAACTAGCAACCAAATGCGAACAGAGAAAATGGATAATAGAAGAAAGAAAAATCCAGTATTCAAAGAGCGACATTTAGAGAGAGTTTTCAATACTTGATTTAGACAAAAGACTTACAGTTCAGGACATAATCAATAAAAAATATTAAACCCAAAAAAAGAAAATAGAATATTTCACTTCTCACGATATAAATTCACAAACAAATACAAAAAATAAAAATGTTCACACATTTTCTAGTAGATTTATTAATCTTTCTAATACCAGTTTTACCCAAGGGGGACAAACACTCTTAAAAAAGGGATTTAAATATTACATATCTGACATCTTAGAAGTAAAAACAAAGACAGCTTTAAGTAGTACATGTCAAAACTTACAATTAAAATACCAAGCAGCAGAAATTATTAAAGATTAAATTATATATAACAGAAATGTACCCAATGAGGAATTTACAATAGCTAGAGCAATATATAAAAAAGCAATATCAAATGCCATAGATTTTACATAGTCTGATAAAGGAAATACAGTCATAGCCAGCAAAAAGAATATATACATAGAAAAAACATTAGAATTTTTAAAAACTGGAAACTACCAAATATTGTCTAGAGGTCTCACAGAGGCATATCAGACAAACATCAAACGTAAAATTGAAGCATCACCCAGTATAATACCCGAGAAAATCAAATATACATTGACTTCCATGAATCCACAACCCCCACAATTTTATTCATTAAACTTTATAAATTAAACTACCCAATAAGGTCAGTTGTCTCTTATTTGCCTGCACCTGCTTACAAAATATTAAGATATCTAATAAATATCATTAAATCGTACTGTAAATTTCGACCTAACTATAGTGCTCAAAATGCATACGAATTAGTTGACAAAATAAAAAACATTACAATCCCTACCAAGGCCAGATTAATATCATTTGATGTCCAGAATTTATTCCGCAGCATTCGGCCTCAAGACACAATAACCTTAGTAGAAAACTTATTAATTAAAAATAATGTCAACTTAGTTCGAAATCATAAATTCATAAGCATGGAAATCATAAATTTGCTAATGGTTTGCATGTCCCAAAAGTACTATATTTAACACCTTTTACAATAGTAAAGAGGGTTTGATAATGGGCAGCCAATTAAGCCCGTTACTCGCGGAAATATATATGGACAATATTGAAACGATAATCCACCTGAGTGGACTAAGCAAACCATTTGTATATTCGTATAGATATGTGAACGACACTTTGGCATGCTTTGTCGGTACCAACAGGCAACTAAGTGTAATTCTTGAATATATTTATGCAATCCTCAAAAATATAAAATTTGCAGACGAATTAGAAGAAAACAACAGTTTAAACTTCCAGGATTTAACTATTTCATGCATGTCAATCAAACATTGTTTCAAGATATTCCGCAAACCCTCTCAAACAGATACAACAATACACAATAAATCATTACACCAACTACAACATAAATTAGCAGCATATCATAGCTTTGTACATAGATTGATCAATATACCTTTATCAGACACTAATTTTAATAAGCAACTGAACACCATCAAAAAAATTACCCTAAGTAACAGATATTCAGAAAGAATAATAGATAACATTCTGAAAAGAAAATTGTACAAAAGGGTTGTCTGTGACATATACCCACAAAAAAATTAAAAAGACCATTCAGTCAAATTAATAACCTACTTTACTTTGGTAAATCGTCGGTTTTTTTTATATATAACAATGAAACAGTAGCCTTTAAAACCAATAACAGTCTTGGAAAACCAAATCAAAAACAAACAAAAAAAATCAGGAATATATCAACTGTATTGTCGGTCGTGTCCAAAAACTTACATAGGACAAACAGGCAGATCTTTCAAAAAAAGAATTAAGGTACACGAAAGAAGCTTTCTCGGTCATAAAAATAATTCGAACTATGCCTCACATTTGTTAAATGAGAACCATATTTTTAATAGTGAATTTAAAATTTTACATATACATAACAAAGGCAAAGAATTAAACCATCTAGAGAGTTTAGAAATAAACCATCTCAAAGATGCGAAAATCCTTATAAATGACCAAATAGACCTGAAAAATCCGATTTACTGAATTTACACAGACAATGAATAGCATCTGTGTGGATTTCTTAAAAAATGTATATTTTTATTGTAGAAACTTTTTATATTTATACCTATTTTAACATCGAAAATATTTCCATCAAGTAGAAGCCATCACAACTCAAAAATTAAAAATTTTTAATAGAAACTTGGAAAAGCCTAAAAGTTAAAACTTTGAATTGACTAGCATATGTGAAGACTGCTTCATCATTAAATTTTAATACGAATTGACTTTAAGTGTTTTTAAAGGTATTCTGTTGGAATTGCCTCTTACATTCTAAGTCACCTGTATTACAATCAGATGCAGAAGCATCAATTTCTTCCAACTTCCAAAATCACTTTAATCGTTCATATTCTAAAATGAATATTTTAGGAAACTTGCAAATAGCCATTTGGTTTAAAACGACAGGGATACAACCTGTGACAATATAACCAAAGTGATTGTTTTGTTGTAGTGCCTCTAAAGGTATTCTGTTGGAATTGTCTTTTACATTCTAAGTCACCTGTATTACAATCAGATACAGAAGCATCAATTTCTTCCAACTTCCAAAATCGCTTTAATCGTTCATATTCTAGAATGAATATTTTAGAAAACTTGCAAATAGCTATTTGGTTTAAAACGAAAGGGATACTACCTATGACAATATAACCAAAGTGATTTTTTCGTTGTACTAGAAGATTATTTCCTACCTTTATTTTACATTCTATTATTCATTAATTCCCAAAATAGATTGGCACTTACTGATACCAATTCTTCTACTGAAACCCTCGGAGTGAAACACTAAACTAGAAGATGTTTACCTATTAATGTTAAATCAATTTTTTAAAACTTTTTGACGCGCGTTTTATAGCCAGATTCAATTTAATTCTAAACTATGTTCTATTTATATGACAACAACTAATGAAGCGCGTAAAAATAATGATTCGTGAAATCAGGCTGGCGTTACTGAAAAGTAGTTCCTTATTGAGGTCACGCACATCCACACCGAGAGCGAAAGTCGAACCCACCACCGCATTAACTACCATGCCGTCAAGCACATCACCGGCTTTATAAGCCCAAATACTAAGCCATTTTTTAGTATATTAATCCCTTATATAAGTCATATATAACTACTAAAGTTTCTATTTTTCTTCAGTATGTTAAAAGATATTTTTTTCAAAACCAACTTTGAATCCTAATTGTATATTTCTTCATATAACGGAAAGTATTTTCTGTGCTCTATGGTAAGTGCAAATTGTCAAACTATTTGATGTTATGTTATGTGCCCAACCGTTGAAGTGCAGTTAAACTAGTGCTACATTTATCAGTAGAAAAAACATAAAAGATGTAGTAAAATAATCAATAATTTCAAAACACTTTCTTTACATATTTAAGAACATGACAGTGTTATGGTTTTTGTGTTTTTTTCTTGCTTTCTTTGGTTTTTGGACCATCTCTTTCCGTTAAGACACTGTCTGTCAAATATGGCTAAGTATGCATTGAAGGTTGCTTTCTGTTCTTTCTAAAAATGGATCCTTCCTGGTTCTATGGCATTTCCAAGCATGTCAATCCAGAGATGGTGTCTTCAGTAACGATGATCTTGTTTTAAACTCCAATTCTGTCCATGCTCGTCAAAACTCGTCAAAACGACATGAAGAAAAAGGGACGAGGAAGTATAACAGAGAAAACAGCGGTCATAGACGACGTGAAGTCTATTCAACTAAGTTTAGTTTTCTGGTTCGATAGTAAGACTGTGAATATAGTCTCAGCTTACGTAGGCAGTGAGCCAACAATAACAAAAGGGCGGTATTTTCGATAAGAAAAACAACACAGGGATATAACATCTTAAATTGTGGATGTTTATAACTAACACATGGAAGGAGTAGATTTACTTGATTCTTCGCTCGGTACTCGATCTCGCTAATGGTACAAAAGGATTTTTTCCACATGATAGACATAATCTTAGTAAATATTTAGTTGCAACAGCGCCGAATCGATGTAAATGAATACATGCCGCTGTTTGATTTTAAACTTGCAGGTTCCGAGCCTATGCGTAAGACAGGAAAAGTTTTAGCTATAGCCAAAAAACGTGAACGTCCTGCTATCATCATCCGAATATAGTTCTTACGCCGAGTCGGCACTCCATCCAGTTTGCTCGATTCACTGATACCCCATAAACAGTCACGAAAAACCCTAGCCAATCATCAAGACCTACATTTGTATACTGTGTGTTCTGATAACGTGAATTATTTACCCAAGTGGATGAAAAAAAAATCGACAAATTTGCCAGAGCTGAAAAAAATTCCGTGAAATAAATTTCAAGTTTATTTATGCTATAATGAGAAATGAAGCTGCTTCAAAGATTTCCACAAAACATAATAATTGTATTTTTAATTTAACGCATACGAAGCAATATATGACTTCATATAGTAATTTCTAGAATAGTAATTGTTTTTTTTCTAATTTGAACTGATTATTTAAGACAAATAAATGAGGTTTTTAATAAAAAAAATATTCACTTCCTTTCCAGGCCAATAAGTTAATTATAGGCCTATAATCATTTTATCTTATTTAATAAGTCGATTTACAGCTTAATGTGGCATCCGAACCGCGATCATCAGATACAGTTTAACCCTGGCCAGTAGCACCCACTGGCTGTCAACTGTACTTAGTTAACATTTAGTCTCCCAAAAATCCGTTCAGAAATTCGTTTAGAAAGCAACCAGTCATACCCACGTGACGGGGGAACAATTTCTTGTTGGATTTTACACTTTTGCCTGTTAAAATACAATACGCAGGCAATGTCTTTCCGCGAATGGTAAGTTTATTCAGATAAGTTCTATTCATAGCAACTTTTTTAAATAAGATTCCTTTGGGAATAAGAGTGAGATCGCCGCAGTGCGCTTGCGCTTCTGCTCCCTGAATGCTTTGCATGCGTTTAGGTGCTATTTGCAGCCATATCGTCTGTCTGTGTGCTGAACTGTAGAAGTTCATGATGTTTAACAAAAATGAGTCGCCCGCTAACTGTGAGATACGATTTGTAATTCGATTCTTACGTGTAAGAAATTTGGCAGCAGAGGAAATACACGACGAAATACATGATGAGCCACGTCCTGGCCGACCTTGCCTGATTTCTGAAGTTTTATTTCGTCATGTGGACAACAAAATTAGAGGGAACCGACGATTCACGATTTCAGAGTTATTACACCGTTGTTTCGAATAAAGTGAATTATTGAAAGTTGTGTTCCCGGTGGATTCCAAAACGATGTTTTCTGACCATGACAAACAAAGAGATTGGATTGTGCTACACTCAGAAAGGAGATGAATTGTTAGACCCGATCGTTACAGGAGATGAGACTTGGGCGTCTCACATGACTCCTAAGTCCAAGCAACAATACAATTAATAGAATGACGACATACATCATCACCAACTAAAGTGAAAGCCAAACAGACAATTTCAGCACGAAGGATCATTGCAACAATCTTTTGGGACTGGAAAGGGATTTTGTTGGTGGATTTTATGCCGAGAGTCACAACAATCAATTCTGATGCGTATTGTTTTACCTTGAGAAAACTCAGGCATGCGGCAGATTTCTTTGACGTCGGAATTCAAAAACTTGTTGAGCGGTATGACAAATGTCTGAACATAAATGGAACTTATGTAGAAAAGTAGATTAAGATATGTAAAATATGGAAAATAAATATATTTTAATGATATTTATACTATTTTTCTTATAGTATTCTTATTACGAGGTATTCTTATTACGATTATTATACCTCGTAATAAGAATACTGGAGACTCTAAATTAAGATTTTTATTATTTCATTTTCAATCATGTTAATTAATTTTAAGATACTTACTTTGAGATGGTTATGTGATATTTTACACACTCAACAAATTGGTTTTTGGTTTCTTTTTCATCATCCTTGCAACCTACTTCTAAAATTCGTTTACATAATATAACACATTGTAACCCAATAAAAGTAAAAAATCCGGCAGCCAAAATATCTGAATAAATATTTATGCCAGAAATGTATATAATTGAAACTACTTGATGTAAATAGAGCATAACGTAGGTTGATCGAACTGTCACATCGAGGGGATACCAAGCGTTTATAGGAAATATTCCTTTCTTCTTATAAATCAACGGTGATGTTATACTACAAATTATTGACACTCCACTGACAACAAGTAGTGTGGTTCTTATATTCCAATACAATCTAAATTCTTTTCTAATTAGTTCTTTTTCAGTATCATCACGATGTATGAAAACTGGTTTTTCCAATTCCTGTATGAGTTTCTGAAAATGTTTCCTGTTTCTGAATAGATACCATGATTTTACCTGACTCATTAGACAAATAAATATCACATAACCAAGTGCAGCTAGACTTTTGAGACTTTCAGTATTAATAACCCAAAATACCACCACCAAAAAATTAAAAAGATTAATAAAAAATATATTCATGAAACCGAAATATATTTTGTATAATGTCGAAATAGTATTTTCATAGGGCACCCACCCAGCAAAGAATTTCAGTGACATAAAATCTGTTATCAAATATGATCTGTACATGTTAAATGTATAGCCACCAAACATATAAGTAACAGAACTAATAGAAACTAATATTAATGTGAAGGCTTATATATAACATGATACTAATAATATATTAATTATTAGGGCGGATCTGTGCGCTAAAATTATTCAGCCATACAAAAGTTTCTTATTTTGTTCAGAAACTCATAAGAATTGAAACAAACTTATTGTTTCTATAACCTGAAAAGTTTATATGATTATTAAATACGAAGTTTAGTTGGGAAAACAAACATAACAATTTTCTTTCATATGAATAATAATACATTTTTTTTGTGTAGTCAATGTACATTTTTGGACTTGTGCTAGATATTAATTTTACGATTCCTTACGCTTACATTTTCTTCAATATATTTCAACGGATGTAAAACTAACGACAATAAGATTGTCAATGTAAGTATCATTAACATACACAAAAAATATATTTACTTCCTCTCTTTGCATTATATATAGAAATTTTCCAAAACCTTAACGTTCAAAAGTTTGTATTTATTTTAGAACATTATTAGATTTTTTAAAATTTTGTTTGTTAGGCAAATTTATTACAGAAAAGAATCGCTAAGAAATTTGTCTCCGTTTGGTTTTTTGTTTTTTACCCATGGATTCTTTATTTACATAATAACAGATATTTTTAATTTTTTTTTGAGTTTTAGATCGTGGCGAAAAACCCTAAAAAAGAAAAAATATCTGAATACGCCACAATCATTTAGACATTACCAATGTTTTATCCCATGGTTAGGGAAAAGGACCGTTATTTGCTATACTAAAATATTTGTTACAAGTGAGGAACTTTGATGAGACTCTGTTCACCTTCCCAAACTGCTTGAGAGTCTTTAATGAATCTAAGTGCGTTAAGAGTAACACTCAATATTTGCTTCGGAAATATTTGGAATTTTTAGAAAGAAGTTAGCTGGAAGAAATCTGAACAAAACTTGAAAAGTGTACACTACAATTATTCACATTAAAGTTTGATAGATCAGAATTTGACTATATCTTTGATCAGTATGTTAAAGGATATTGCAATTTATACATGCCGGATCTCTTACATATATAAGCGTTGGGGGAACTATCTTAATAATTTACAATATTGAAGGAACTGATAAGTTAATTTCTGCAACCAAGGTTTTGGAATCTTTTCTATCAACAATCTAGCTTCTATGAGTGATGTTTCATTATAAAGAGTATCGCTTAGATCGTCTCTGGACAACTTATCGATTTGCAGACGCCATAGATGTAGCGGTTAGGTAGCAGCAGCATTAAGTTTGAAATGCAGTCATTTAACAGTTTACCAGACATTGCCATCCATAAAAAATGTATTCTAACGTTAGTACGTC
Source organism: Cosmopolites sordidus (assembly GCA_031761425.1). NCBI lineage: Eukaryota > Metazoa > Arthropoda > Insecta > Coleoptera > Curculionidae > Cosmopolites > Cosmopolites sordidus. Next base: position 578,370 of record JARFXV010000330.1, read on the forward strand.
TTGGGAAATGAGTTATGTAGAACCAGTCGATATTAAAGGGTATTAAAGGATCTCTCCGCTGTATGGCCTTCCTCGTAGAAAGGGTTGATTTGATTTTTATCTGTCAACTCCTGTTTTCCACTAAGGTTTTAATAGGTATGGCTAGATCACCAGAGCAACCATTTTTGATACGATTATAATTAAATATACGGGACGATTATAACTAAATCGTGCAATACTTTGTCAAATGCTTTCATAACATCAGACAAAACAACATCAAAATAATGTTTTCTCCGGAACACGGAACTAACGAAATGATGAATGTCCGACTGGAAACTGTACTTTAGGGATTATCTTGTAATTGGAAACTAGGGGTCGCCAACTCTGTGTGTTGAGCTACTTTAATAATAGTCAAATAGAGAGAGCTATCTAAACTTGCAATAAAAACACATTTTTAACGCACAAAATTTATTTTACTATAACTATATTATACATTACATATGATGTACATGTAATGTACAAACCGTATATGTCGGAAAAATAATTACAATTTTGACGCAGCGGTATGTCATATACTTTTAAAAAATAAAGTCGCCCAAATTAAATGACACATCTAATTAACAAAAAAGTAAAAGTCTAAAAATTGAAATAAAAGCAAATATAGATTAAATAACATTTTAATGAGAAGGCTGACACTCAGACTCCTCAAAATTTTTTTTTTTAATATTGGCGGTTTAGTTCGTTACAGCCATTCGAATACAATTATCCAACTGTTTATATGTAAGGCGGTTGCGGTATTTGCTCTTAATCACTTTCATATTGGAGAAAGAAGATTCACACAAATAGCTCGAAGTAAATAACCCTTACACTTTTAAGGCAACGCTAACTAAAACTCGATATTTGTCTACTTGCTAAAGGCTAGATACATTTTATATTTATACTGTGTAATGACCACCAGAAATCCAAAATATTCAAAGCAAGTTGAGTTTTCCATTTCATGAATGGGTTTATCGCGTTGTTTAAAAAAATCAACTAGAGCATGTAGGAGATCATTAAAATGTCTGAATACTTTTTCTCTACTCAACCATTGGATTTAAGAGTGAAGAATCAAATCCCTGTATTGACAGTCCATTTCATCAGTCTGTTCTTTAAATAATCTTCTCTGTAACGACTGAGCTCTAACCTTGTTCACAATTTTTACTACCATTTTCACAACGTCAGAGATAACGTTAGTTTCAAAAACTCCCCACATCATGCTCCTTGGTGGATAATGTAGTGATAAGAGGAAATGCGGAAAAGTATCATTCTTTCGACATAATGCCACAAGACCCTTTTCGAAACCCATCATAGCTGGAGCTCCATCTGTTGGCAAATCTGCCATTTTAAATACTGGAATTTTCTCAGACGAAATAACATTTTTCAAATGAGAAACCATGTCCTGTCCAGTAGTATGCCCTTTTAGTGGCATAATCTTCAAAAGTTCTTCTTTAATTATAAAATCGCCAATAATCATCCTGACGAAAACAGCCATCGCGGCAGTTTCAACCAGATCTGCGGATTCATCAAGTTGCTGGGAAAAATAACTACAGTTATCTAAGTCACGTGTTAACTGGAAAAGCCTAAATACTCATTATTTCTACTCATCTCAACACTGTATTGGCAGAAAGTTGAATTGTTTTTATAATAGACACCATCTCGTTTTATTTTTAAAGTTGGTGAATAATGAATCAGCTGTTTCTAAAAATGCATGTTTTATTATTTCTCCTTCTTCATAAGGCTTCCTACTTTGGACAATTATCTGCGACACACGATATAAATCTTCAGTTACAGTTTTATGTTTGTCAAATACTTTTAAAAACGCTGATTGTTGTCCAATTAACTGATTTTTCTTTCTAGCCGTAGAATGTAAAGAATACGATTTTTCAAAAGTTGAATGAACAGTTTTATGGTGCCTTTCAATATTTCCCCTTTTAGCAACGGATACAGAAGCGTTACACTACAATCACACGCTTTTGCTTTTAATTCCTGTAAAAAAGTATTGTTGTTCCCACTCAGAATGGAAATGCTAGTGCTTGCTATGCTTGTAATTGTAATTGTAACGTAACTGAACACTAAACGCGGCGTCGTCAGACGGGTCTATCTATATATCCCGTTAAAAGCAGCCGAGATCCTTCCTGAATGATCGATTGGTCGCTACTCGCTACAATTTTCTTAACGGTTTCGCGGATTCTAGCATAGTGACGTCAGATCTGATCAGGCAGTAGTGCTTATAAAGATTATGAGTTTGACGTATGAGAATTGCATATAGCTATGAAATACCGAAATTATCCACGCGAGCTACCGGTAGCTCGCGATCGCGATATTTTTATTATCTATTATCTACCATATATTATATAGGGTGATTTTTTAGTGAGTCCGAATTTAAAAATCAAATAAAACAACAACCAAATTATATGCCTTGAATATATTTATTTTATGCTACATAACATTCAATGGTATTCATATTTGCAAACAATTTCGTATAAATGTTTGCCGTGGCTACTTCTGACAAAGCGCATTCTGTTAATCCAATTTTCGACTATTTTTTCAAGCAATTGAGATCGTATGTCTGCAATTGTCCAAGTTATGTTAGCCTCCAAAGTTTCAACAGTTGACGGTTTATCAGCATAGATCAAAGATTTAACACAACTCCAAAGAAAATAATCTATAGGCAAATAAGATAACGTTGGTAGCGATTTAACACGTCTGTTCGTACGTACGACGCAAAAGATGGTCTTGCGGCTTGAGTTCTTAGACAAGCTGGATCTTATAAGACACCAGACCAAGATTTTTACACAAAATTTCCCACGCTGTCGAATAACAAAATCCAACTTTTTGTGAACGGCGACAAATTCATAAATTTTAATCTTCATAAACACTGCCAGCAATAGCGGCGATATTTTCATCGGAAGGCACAGTTTTTTGTTTTTGTTTTAACATGGAGCAACGTGAAATGCGTTCAAAATTTGTCGATAATTCGGCGAATACATCGCTCGATTGGGCGATTATGAGCACCATGGAAATCACGAAGTGCTGTATAAGTCTGGCGTAAAGAACACTGATTTTGATAGGAAATTTCGACAATTTGCATGTGTTGCTTTAATATTAAACTTTCCATTATGATTTACCAGACTATATTAAATAATTTTGATACTAGAGCTGCGAAAACTCATAGTTCTTTAGACATCGATCCATATGGATGTTCGGATACACTTAAAACATCACCCGTTATATAAACTGACATGCTTGATGTTTAACATTGTTTCAGTTACTTGAGCATACGGAGTTTAACGATTGGTTTTATGATTGGTCTATAGAACCTGTTTATGATATATACTAAGAAGTATTGGGATAATTTGTGATAGGTTTGTAGTTCGACTATACAGAAATAAATTGAGGACTGTTCAAAAAACTGTTTTAAGCACTCACTCAGAAAACGCCAAAACAACATTGTCATTTCCGCTTCTCATTCCCACTGAGACTAAAATGCTTCTGTATACTGGTGGATATTAAAACAATAAGCCTGCAAAGAGAAGAACGATACTAGAAAATATATTAGAATGATCTATCAAAGTTTTGTGCAGTAGTATTTCCAAACACTGGGATGTGCATTTTGTATTTTTAAACTGATTTCAGTATTTTTTTGTATTTTTTAAACTGATCTTTCGTAGCACATATCACTTAATGTTAATACTTTTGATATATGTATTGCTTATTTTATTATCTAATTGTTAGTAGTCATTTATTATTTTTGCACAGTTATTGAATACAAAAGTCTCTGAACCCGGGAGGAAAACATGATAAATTGAAAGAATTAAAGGTGCCATAAGGAAAGTCGTTTTTTTTCAAATTTTAAGAGCATTGCCGTCTACTGCTACTATAATTTAAAATTCAATTTGACATAACCAATATTCTAGTTAAATATATTGATATTTAGCGTGCTTCTTATTACATTTTAAAAAAATTAGGTGGACCCTATAAGAATGCGAGATCAAAACGTGGATAAATTCCATATTTGATATTAGATACTTTATGGATTTTGAAAACATAAAGGTATACAACTTTGCTCCCGCCGTCTCGATCCAATTTTTGACTTATTCATAAGACCGGAACTGCTGGACAGTCAGGCCGTGTGTCATCAATCGAAACACATGCTGGTCAGAGGGAGCAACGTCCGGAGAATACAGCGGGTAGAGTAGAACCTGTAGCATTCACAAATTCTTGATCGCTACAGGTAGCATTCGTAAATTGTTGATCACCACTGGTAGGTTTATTTCGGACAAATTCTTAACTGAAAGAGCTCCGGTATCGTTTTGGACAAGGCAAGACAGTCTAACTCCAAATCTCCAGGTGAGCGGACGTTTTCGCGCCTTACCCTTCCGACCGAGGTACGTAGGTTTGCTGGCCAAGTCACGCTTTGGTTGATTTTTCTGATATTCTTATAGAGGGTTTTACGACCCGGCAGCAGAGAATCCGATCAACAGACACCAGGCCATTGAACGACCACCTATTATAGAGCCCGACCATCGTGGAAACCTTACACCTTTTTGGAGCCATATGGCAGAGTAACCGGTTGGTCAGATCGAGATTATTTCGGGACCCCCGCATAGGGATACCGGACTGCCCCGCAGTCGTACTCAGTGTTTTTGAACACCCAGTACCTTGACAGCCAAGGATAGACAACATCAGGAAATAAGGCCAGATAAACATTTTTTTATTATATTTTCATGTACCGTTAAGGATTGCAATTACCAGTTCTTTTTCACAAATACATTATTACCGTAATTTCTTATACTGATAATGGTCACGTTATCACCTTATATTTTGTATCTATTTGCCGTCTGACCATTCTTGGTTACCCTAGCGTTATATATCTATCTTTTTACTATTGTCAGAATAGAGGAAATAACATCTAATTTGTAAGTATAGGGACATAGAGACCAGCTGGTGTAATTTAGAGCTGTGTATTTGATTTTTGATTTCTTTCACGGTAAGGTTTGGAGAACCACCTTCCCTAAACCTTCTCGTGTCTTTTGTTTGATAGTTTTAGTTATTCCTTTTTATTGTGTGCTTTGTGTCGTTCTTTTTTGAGTGTGCTTTTATAATATATATGTATACAATTCTAGTAAACCGTTTTATTTAAGATTGACCCCTTCCCGGTTCCAGGGTCTTTTCCGATATATGAAGTAACCGGGTGGCGCTCAACTTTTGTCGTGGCTTCATTCTGTCCTGGACCTTCTTCCCGGTGTTCCCGGCAAACAGCTGCCGTCGCTGTGATCTATATATTTTTTATTTTGTTTCAAAAGAGAAAATAATAGGTCACAAACTTCTCATTTTAACGTGTGCACGTATAACTTGACCACTTTCTCAACATGGGGCCGAGCATTGTCATGATGCAAAATCACTTTATCGTGTCTTTCACTGCATTGCGGCCATTTGGCTTTCAAAGGTCGGCTCAAATGCAGTAATTCTCTTCGACAACGATTCCCTGTGATTGCTTCAGACAGTTTTAATAGCTCATAATACACTATACCGAGCTGGTCTCACCAAATACAGAGCATGACCTTGGACCCGTGAATACTCAGTTTGGCGCTCGGCGTGGAAGAGTGGCCGGGATATCCCTATGATTTTTGGCGCTTGCGCACAATGCGATGCAGAAATCCTTTCCGTCCTTGCCTTTCAAGCAACTGTTGCAACACAAGCAAACAAAAGTCATTCAGCATCTATCGGTTTCAACTCGTAAGGCACCCGATATATTTGCTTTTGGTTTATTCCCAGGTCTTTGAGGCGTTTTGAAATTGCTTGTTGAGTCACTCCCAATGATCTTGCCAACTCTTCTTGACTTTGATTAGAATCTTCATTAAGCAATGCCTCTAATTCTTCATCTTCAAAAACTATTACTCTTCCATCGCTATGGCGGGTTTCGACGTTAAAATCAGCACTGTTGAAGCGTTGATACCATTCACGATACGTTCTTTCACTCATAGCGGCCTCATCATACGTGTCTGAGATCATTCGGTGAGCCTCAGCCGAAGATTTCTTCATATTAAATAAATAAATTAACACCTCCCGCAAATGACGAGAATTTTATTCGCGAATAACTTTATGATGTAAACACAAATAGACTACTGGTGCTATGGGAATTATATTGAAATATTATAGGAATTAATCACCATGAAGTTCTTAATCCGACTGACACAATAAGTTCTGAATATTATTGTATTCAGCTTAATAGACTAAACATACTTTGATTTAAAACCGCCTAAGAATGATTAATCGAAAGTTGTTATTCTCCAGCAGACAACACAAGGCCTCATAGTGCCAGTATAATCCAAGAAATAGTCAAAGCGTTAGACTGGAAAGTACTTCCTTGCGAAACTTCCTATGGAACCTTTGCTTCGTTGAACAGAAAAAACCTACCGCTACAGCTCTCAAAACCGCTCTGGAAAGAATATAAAGTAAAAAAGTTTTTCAGAGGGATGGATGAAGATTGTCTTAAATATAGTAGATTATGTGTTAGATTAAAGCTGTATAAATTCTTAAAACAGAATAGTGTATAATATCAAAATACAATATTACTTATGGGTATAGCTATTAAATTTGCTATCTTAATGAATGAATTAACTACATCGAAGATCAACAACTTATAAGTGAACCTCCTGTTATAGATTCAGTCGCAATACATGAAACCATTTAATTTGGCAGGACGCTCAAATTATTTGCTTCTTCCTCGACAAATGTTTAAATAAGAGGTGTTCAAACTTCCTGGATAAATTCTCAAACAAGAGGTATTGTACTGAAAGACATTGTTCTGAATTTATTGGAAGTTGAACCAAATAGACTCGGTTTTGTTTAACGAAGAAAATGGTTGCTTGAAAAGGGGACCCTGGCCAACTACGCTACGGAGTTGCATTTAGCCAAAATGTTGTGTCATCCACATTTTTATTTTTTATACATCATTGACATATTTCATATGAGAACGGAGCTGTATTATTCTAAACAAAATCGAGATGGGATATTCTGATTTTTGATCTCTAAAAACAAGAGTGTGATTGATTTGCTGATAGATAGTTTTAAACATTATTCTAGTCTTGTTATTGTAAAATTTATATTACACTTTTTAACTAAACATGCACAAATTTGTGTGTTGTTCTAATATTAAGAAGATGCTAATTCATTGTATTTTTATATATGTCTCAAATTATAATAATGGGAGTTAAGAGTTGCGTAGCTGACTGACTTACTTGAGTTAAAAGTTTTCGTAATCTGGTAATCCTAAAGATTTTTATCTATGTCATAATGTCATCATCGCAAAAGGTCATTTTTTAAAACTTTTTTATGCCTTTGTAGTAACATTGGCGTTAGAAAATTCAAAGACTTTAGTTGCTAATTATTATGCAACAATTTGTTGAATCAAAGTCGTCAGCGAATCTCGCAAAAATTATTTAAATGGTCTCATCATTCTTTATATTGACAATGCTCTTAATCAGCTGTCACATAGATCCCCAAAAAAAATATTTATTTAGTGAAAAAAAATCTTATAGGCCGATAGCCTTGATATATATATATCAACTTTTGATCTCTTTTTATTCTGAATATCACAAATAAGTTGTGAAGTCGATTTCTGAGGTTTCTATTTCTGAGCAATATCATGTTTATTCCAATGTTTATTACCAATGTTTATGCCTATCAGAGGTGTTAATCGATGTTAATTGATAGCTGATGACCGTTGTTTGAAGCTCACAATAATATGTAGCTTTAGGTGCCAACTTAACTTACTTAGTTTGCTTAGTACTCGTCTATGATGTTATATATTGATTTCTTTATAATTTACAGAAACTGTTGTAGTAAACGCCGTAATCGGTATATATTTGGCTGATGACTTTCTGTGAGAGACAACACAAAGATCCAAAAATTATCTTTATTATTCGCCATATTTAGTAGTAATTACATTTAGTATTAGTTACATTAAAAAACATATTTCAAGAATAACTTCAACAAAGGCATCTATTTGCGTAAATATTTCTATTAGGTTTATCCTAAAACTTTTTCGGCCGTCTAGACTATTTCAGTCTGGGCTCGAATGTACTCGATAGATTTCCATTTCGAACGTGCCCTATAACAAGAAATTAAGTATTTCTCCGGCCAAATGGAGGCTTTCACCTGAAATGAATGTAACATAGCTTTTGTGGTCATTTGTTAAGGGTAGCAATAGCACTAAAATGGGTGTTAGGTGAAGTATTTGAGATCCACATTAAATAGAAATGTTTTCATTTGGAGGACGGTAAAATATTTTCGTTACTAGATGATAACACTAAATAAACAGAAAATAATACTTTTATATAAGGTGATTTTTTTAGTACGTCCAAACTTTAAATTCTATTAAAACAAAACCAAATTAGATGCTTTGAAATTATATATTTTATGAGAAATAATATTCAGTGGCATTAATATTTGGAAACAATTTGGAACAAATGTTCGCCGCAACTATATAAGACAAAGCGCATTCTGCCAATCTAATTTCCGACTACTTTTTCAAGCAATCGGGGTGTTATGTCCACAATTGTCCGGGTTATGGCTTCTGAGGCGTTGCTGGTTTATCGGCATAAACCAATAATTTAACATAACCCCACAGAAAATAATATAAATGCGATAAATTACATGACCTTGACATCCAATTAACAGTTCCGTTCCTCGAAATAATTTTCTCACCGAATTGTTCCGTCAATAAATCGATTGCTGCGTTGGTTTTATGACATGCGGAGCCGTCCTGTTGGAAACACATATACTCCTGATCAATACCATTCAAATTCGAAATTGAATAATCCACGCAGTAGAAGTACAAATCCCAACTATCTGCGAATGGCGACAAAAAACAAAAAGAAAGATGAAAACTATAAAAATCTCATAGATGAACCCTTGAAAGCCTATGGAATACTATGGTGTCGCATGTTCTTAAAATACATTTTTACATTCCCATTTGGATGCAGTAAGCGACGAACAAGGTGGGAGGTTTCATCAGAACAACAGGACGATGGAAGCGAGATATCAGGGATACTGGATACTGTTGATTGCTTTTAAAAAGAGATGATGCATGTGTTCAAAAACACATTACCCAAATTATATATGGGAGAAATGAAGAATGTTGTGTTGCCGAGCATGCAATTGAACATGACCACAAAATAAACATTAGTAATTTAAGACTAGTTAAAAGTGTAAATAACAATAGGGCTTTGGATGCAAATGAAAGCATTCAAATAGAAAAATGCAAGAAAATCATGAACCGAGATAAATGATCTATTCCGTTCAGTCTACTTTTTCAATTATTTATGTAAGGGTGAGTACAGTTTACGGTATATTTTTTTCCTTCTTTAGTTTTTTTTACCCTTTTTTTCTTTTTTCTTGTATTCTTTTTTTTACACGCTTCATTAGGTAGGTAGTACACTTCCTAGGTAGTAGGTTAACAATTAGCGTTTTTATATAAATAGAACATAATTTAGTTTTAGAATTAGATTAAATCATATCCTGATTATGGTAAAATAGTTAGCGAAATGTGCGTCGAGAACTTGAAAAAAAGTGATTCGGTGCTTAGTAGTAAATCTCTTTAAGTTTAGTGTTTCACACCGACGATTCCAATAGAAAAATTGAAAAAAGAGACTGTTACAGCAAATTTGCAGCGGGCGAATGCTGCGGCTTTTTAATTGAACGTGCATGGAATAGTTCAAACAATTGAAATGAGGTATTTCAGTCTGGCTGTACATTTTTAATTCTGATATTTGCGAGGCCTAATTCTATAATTCCGACGGTAATAAATATTTGTGGACTTTGTATGCTTGTATGCAGCAAAAAATGTCTATGATTTTTCAACTGTTATAATTAATTAAATAGGTAAAAATGAATATAATATTAACTTTTAAATGTTTTTTTTAAGCATACTAAAAGAAGATTGATACTGAACGAGGAAAAAGTTGTATTCTTTTTATGAAATTGCTGAAAATGTTTCCTTTAAAAGAAAACATGTATAGAATATTATCTGTCTTATAAATTGCTTCTTATATAGAATTTTTTGCCTATGTTATTATGCAAAAAAGCACTTTGTCCATTGACATTGTGTCATCGTCCGTTTTGTTTGTTTATATAATGTTTCTTTAAAATATAATTTTTCTTGTAGTTACATTTACCGATCTTCTGGTAATTGGAAAATTAGATGTATTCAAATCGATTCCTTTGAACTGGCAGAATATAGACTGGAATGGGAACATTCCAATTCGCAACACTAAGTTGAGCTGGGTTCTTTCATTATCTGCAAAACGAATAGAAATGAAGGGGAAACAATCAGATTCCAATAGAACTGCACAAATCCCGAATAGCATAGATTGGACGACACAGACGATTGACAAATCCAGGCCTTTCTGTTTTACGACACTTACTCAAACTCGGATAAAATGTTTTCAACATACGGATATATTTCACAAATATTTAGGGTGATATGTCTACAAAAGTGTGTTCAGAATATTAATGTACAACATTCTAACCAATGTTTGAGAGGGATGATACGTATTTAACCGCTATGAAGTGGAAATTATTATTTTTTTGTTTTTATTAATATATAATCCTCAAAATGTAAATTACTATTTCCAGTAATTCCACCTGGATAATTAAAACAGCAGTATTGATATTGACTCAAGTTGCCTTCTTTGGGCTAAATACTTCTAAAGGTTTCTAATCCAAAACTTTGTTATAGTAGTTCATTGATATGAACATTCATATGGTGGTGTATTAAATACAAAGCGCGGTACTTAGTGCGATTGACAGTTGAGTTGATGGAAGGAACAAACTCTGTTCGTATAGAAACTCCACCATATAGGAATCATGACTTTCCTTGACACTGAGGCATGTTTTGCAGTTATCTGGACTGACTCATGAGGTGCTAACTTTTGATGTTAATGTTAACTTTTCTATAAATATTGCTGCAAAAAAATATACTCTGTATTGCTAGTAATGAGTGGTTTCAATAAAGACTTATTTAATATTCAATAGACTTATTTAGACTTTAGACATAACTAATATTACAGGTCGACATGATTTTTATAATATCTTTTCACAGAAATGGTCTACCAGATACCATTTTCAAGTACCTGCTGCTTCTTTTTATCATGGAGTATTGAAATTATTTGCACCTGACTTTGGACTCGACAAGGTAAGAATTATCACAGAACGGTAGAGGGGGTATTTCCGCAGTATTCTACGACCCTTTAAGGCCGGTTTATTGTTTCTATGGATTAGTTTGTTTCTGTCTCGTTTACAGTACAGTCAAGTGTTTAAGTCGATTTTATCTAAGATGGTAAGTTCTAGTCGTCGATTTTGCAAAAATCGAGCGGATAAGTATTGTTATATTACAGACGATTTATTTTAAAGTCACAAGCTAGATCTATATTCGAGGAAGTAAAAAAAGACTTTATCTTTTATATTTTAAGTGCCAAATTGGAGATCAAGATGTAAGTTCGGTTCCTCATGTTTGTTGTGTGAGTTGTCACGTAACCATGTAATTGATTGCTACTTTGGTATCACTAAAACAGAAGAAATTTAAAAAAAGCAAAGAGACAATATTCAGTAACCCAAAAAAGGTGCTTCAAAAAACTTGGACTAATGAAAACTTTGTCAAAGCCATGGACAGAGAAGTTAATAGTTTCAAATACTCAATGCAAAATTAAAGAAACGCACATTTATTGAACCTCAAATAGATGCTTCTAGGTGATTTACGTTTAAAAAAAATAAATAAAAAGGAAGTGGCAGCTTGGAAGGGTTTCATAAGTGTAGTGAAAGGATTTCTGGGCAACAAGAAAGATGAAAACTAAAAAATATCATAGATTAACTCTTGAAACCCTATGAATACTAAGGTGTCGCATGTCCTTAAAAATGTATTTTTTATACTACTATTATCATATTTTTCCGGAATATTTGGATGCACTAAGCGATTAACAAGAAGAGGAGTTTCACCAGGATATCAGGACGATGGAAGCAAGATACCAGAGGCTCTAGAACCCATCTATGTCGGGTGACTAATATTGGTTTTTTTAAAAACAGATGATGCTACGGAACATAAGAGGAAAAAGTGAAAGATTTTGTCGCTGTATGCTATCTCAAGTAATATATTTTTTGAATAGAATACATAATTCTCAGTAATCTCTTTGCCTACACTGAACACGTTTTACATGTTTATATTTAATAAATATTAGATTGTCAAAAAAAAATCGTTTTCTATTTTTCCACACCGCTGATCCTTTGTAATAAAAAAATGTACGTGTTACAATAATTAGCTTATTATTTTCGGATTTAGGACTACAAAATACTTCATATAAACCTATTTTTATCAATGTTACCTTAAAGAAGTTTAAATTTGTTGACCTGTCTTTTTAATCTCATACCAATCCTACGTATTGTCAAAATTTAAGAAGTTTAAATTTATTTGTCCTGTCTTTTTAATATCACACCAATCGTACGTGTTATCAAATAGTTACTTTGATCTAAAACACGTTTGTAAAAATTAGATTTCCTTCTCTTTATCCTTATTCAAGATGTGTAAAAAAATAATGAGATTAGTAGTGTAGCGTTCGATCTCTTGACTTTTTTTGGGCTTTGGAAGGAAAGTATCTGATGCGTTTTCAGTATAAATGTGAATTCCCTACAGTCACTTAATGGTCCATAACAATTTTTTTCACGAACCGGATTGTCAACAATTTCGACATGTCAACAATTTCGGGAATGTCAACAATTTCGAACTACGATGCCCTCTCAAGTTTTGTTTCAGACTTGGGCATTTTCAATAAGCCCTACAAAGGTACAGCATGTTTCTCTTCTATTGTTCTTTTTATCCTGCGAAAGGTTATTCGGATTCATTATGTGTGAATTAAATTCAATTCTTTGCCGATCATTTTGATCATCAACCGATGATCAGAATAAACAAGATCCTGGATTCTGCGGACACTTTAATTACTTCTTGCACTAGATGGCCTTCCGCTGCGAGGTTCATCTTCAATCGAGTCTCAGAGACTCAGATTCAGAGAATGCCTTACACCACCTAAGAACCTGGATCTTTGACAAACCACTGTTTCCATAGGCGAATTCAAATTTTTAAAAAGTTTCTCTCGCACAGTAACCAAATCTGAAACAAAACTTGATAGCGGACCGTTGCTCGAAATTGTTTTCACATATTTTCAGAACACACTGGAAAATCCAGTTTAAGAAAAAATTGCACGGATTCAAGGAAAATTGCTACAAACTACCAAGTGGCTCTAAATTATTAAAAACTTGTGACGATGCATTAGATGTTGACTTGCATCCTCTCAAAAGCGGAAGCCAACAGTGATACCAGAACTGAAGCTACGCCACCAGTTTCATTATTTTATTTACACAACTCATATGCTTTAAATTATCTTTAAGATCAACTTTAGTGATCAACATTATATAGAACATATTGGTTTTTACAACTCTGCAATAGTTTTTGAACAAATATTTAACAAATTCCTCATATTTATATTTTTTTCGTAATTTTTTGAACTATTAGACAATACCATGTTATTAATTGCACTAATATACAATACCGCACTACAATTAATATTACCCTATAGGAGCTTCAAAAGGCAAAAATAAATTGCTACAAAAACAGATTTGATACTATGCTTTAACTGACGCAAATTGTCTAAATAGTTCATACCAAAATAAAAGTGGGACTAAAGAAGCTAAAATAAGAAAAATAATTAATATGGTAGTTTCTCCTCATTCCACTAACATTCTTCATTTTACTATTACTTTTAATGGAACAATGCTCCACAATATGAACCCACTCTTATCTAACATGACTTATATTCTGTTTTTCTCGTAAAACTGATACATTTTATATCAAAATATTTATAATGCTTTAACAATTTGTGGATGTAAATTTTGCGAATACGTCATAAATCTTAAAAATATCCCTATGAAGTTAAAAGGTTTTCGATAAACATTAAATTAATAAGCACACAAAATAAATAAAGTGAATATTTATATAGAAATATTATAACAGAAATCTTTCACCCTTTCTCCACGTGGTGCCACCGATCGCCTTCGCCCAACTGTCCACCATACGACGTCACGTGTCTCTCGGGACCGGTTTCTAGCCTTTCAGCCGTCATTAGCCGAGCTCCAGACGAGCTCAAGGAAAGCAGTTGGGAGAGACGGCCAGGTTAACTAGCCATTTTAATGACGGGTCGTGATCGCACACAACTCACGGCATCATACGGCGAACTCAACGGTATTAAGAAAGTATATCACATTTTTGTTTTTGCTAATATCATGGCTAACTGCGTCAACTTTTATGGCTTCCATTTTCCAAAATAACTGTTAGGGCTTTTTTTAGAGAAAAACTAACAACGGATTCTTGACCAGCACCATCTTAAACCAAAATGTACCTATTTTTATAGTTCTACTGGGTATCCTTCATATTATTTTATGACATTTTTGCAATAATAATTAATATTTAATAATTTTTCTAATAATTACAGACTATTTTTTAACAAAAAACTTTCTTTATTTACAGGTCGATCTAAATTGGCATTATAAAACTTAAATACTAGACATTTCTATCATTCAACTATTTTCTCTCAAGCACTTTTCAATTCGTCGTCGGGTATTGTTTTCTAGTTTTCTCAATTGTTCTTTGGTAATGCTGCGGCAATTAATTACAGGACTGTTTCGTCCAATCCAACTATTTGGAAAATTAATTAATCAGTTTTGTTACGTTAATTGCATGATGAATGGGTGCCCAGTCAAATTGTAAATGTAAATTGTACCGATAATTAAGTGGCAATGCAGCAATTTCATCATTCAAATATGTTCTAATAATAATGTCATTTAAAATGCCGCACCAAACGTTCACCTTAGTAGAATATTGTCTCTTACCCTGTATCATCCAATGCGGGTTATCTTGAGCCCATAATTTAATATTTTGTGATGATACAATACCATTTGGCGTAAATGTGGCTTTATCTGTGTATAAAATATTTTTAGAAATGTAGGCTCTTGTATGTACATGCCTTGTAACCATAAACAGTATTCCATTGTTCTTTCAGTGTCACCAACTTCAAGTATTTGAAGAAATTTTGGTTTAAAAGGTTTTCTGTTATTTTTCTTCAAGCATAACCAGATAGTGCTTTTCGGGATATTTAAAATTCTACTAGCGTCCGTAATGCTTGAGTGTGGATTGTCATTAAAATAATCAAGAACTAATTGAGTTGCTCGAAATGCACGAAAATGATGCTGATTAGGATCTAAACGGATTAACAGTTCCGTTTAGATCAAAATATTGGTTTATGCAAGAAACTATAATATGCTATATTCTGTTCTGGATGTCTTCTATTAAATACTTTTGCGCTTCACGAAAAGTTCACGTGCCATCACCAACTAATCTTATAATTTCTACTTTTTCTTCTAAAGAATAAATCATTATTGCCGTTTGAAATCATTATAATAATATAATCAGTCAAAGTGATATTTGTTAATTAGTTTAAAAGTTTTGATTTCCATGGCATACATAGTTTTAACAACAGAAAGTACATGTAATTGTTAGAAAAATTAGAATATAAATATCACAAATATCTGGGACAGCCAGTATTTTAGAACTATAAAAATCGGTACAGTTTGGTTTGGTGCTGGTGGTGCTGGTTAAGAATCCGTTATTAGTTTTTCTCTAAAAAAATCCTAATAGTACTTTTCGAAAATGAGAGTCATAAAACTTGACGCAGTTGGCCATGATATTTGCAAAAAAATGATGTGATACACATTCGTAATGTCGTTTTCGGAGATCTATCCAACAAAAGAAAGTTTATGAAAATCGGTCCAGAAATAAACATTTTAAGGGGTGGTAAGTCCTTATCCTGGACACACTTTGTATATATATATGTATATATATATATATATATATATATATATATATATATATATATATATATATATATATATATATATATATATATATATATATATGATATGCTAATGGGATGATATCTACAATTAAAAGTCTTTATGAAAAGTAGTGATGGATATCGTTCCTGAGTTATGAACATCAGATTGATTTAACATGTTCAAGGACCAGGGAACATTGGTTACTAACTTTTATGTATTAAGTAGCATATATACTGATTGAAATGACTTGATCACTCATTTATTTACAGAGGGTTTTATCTCATTATGTTAAAATTTTAAGACCATAAATTAGACTTAATTCTAAAAGTAAAATTACAAAAGGGGAAGGTTGATCTTTATTCGTTCCGTAGTTACATGCATATGATCAGGGAAATATCCTTAAAAAGTATTAGCAACTGTAGGGTAGATAATTGTCCATATTTAATGCAAGAACCAAGAACCAAATCATTCCATACATCCATTGAAGCCAGCCGAAACGTTAATGGAAAATTTATGCTGAAAGTTTGACATACGTATAGCTCGGGGATTTTCTAATTCCCAACTTTTTCTACTATCTCAAATTTATGATGCCACTTCTTTTAGATGGAATCTATTTCTTCAACGAACTGTTCTGCAGAAATAAAAATTTAGCTTTGTCGTAAGATCCAGGCACAATAAAGTAAATGACGATGGTGATCTCCCTGAAACAAACCTTGGCCATTCCACAAATGGTATGAATATAAACACTTACGTTTAAAAATTTGCCAAACAATCCTTTGTGATACCTCAACTTGCCTACTAATTCGACGTACAATCGCAGCTGGATACGTAGTAAGAATTTTTAGCACTTCATTTAGCGTCTATCTAAAACTGCTGGCAAATTTACTCCTCTACCAAAAAGATAATCTGAATTCTGCGAAACAGCGTGAAAATTTGTTTATTTGAAAACCAATATCGGTATTCCCTAAGTGTTTCAAGTGCACTCCCGTTACAATAACCATAAATGAGATAATTTTGAGCATTAACCATTTTAAGCACAAAATTGATAAAGCATTTTAAATAAAGATTTACGCCCTATAAAATACTAACTTACTTGAAACCGAAATAAAAACAGATACACTATCAAAAAATGTATTAGCGTGATATTTTTTCTGGTGAACTTGTAGTATGGTCATATAGATTTTGACATAGAAATATGATAAGTTTTTATTTGGTTTAGGAATTTAAATCCAATTATTTACTGTTTATAATTTCATAAATCTGTATTGCGAAACATTGATGCACATCGACTTGAAGTTGATAGTTACGACAGAAAAATAATGTAAATTTTATACAATAATGCAGTGCATAGAAACCACTAAGGTGGAATAAGAAACCAAGTAACTTAGTAGTAGGATTACTTATCGGGTTGGATTACATTCCATGTTGCCAACGAGGTGTGATGAAACAATGCGGACCAAAGTAGAATAGAGTTACCACTTCACAGTGGCCTTTAGATATAGTTTTTTTAGACAAGGTGATTCATAACTGTTGACGAAACTTGAATTAAACACACCTGAAATGAAAAAACAGTCAAAACAGTGAGTTTTTGCCAGCAAACATGCTCAGAAGATGCTTTCATCGGATCTACAGATCATAATCATTGTTTCTGGGATTTGCAAGGCATTTTGTTGATCAACAATGCGGAAAAAAAAAAGACGGTTACAGGATCTGCATAAATGATCAAATTTTGCGAACCATTGATAAATGTCCCGCATTCATGTCCCGAAATATCATTGCTGTGTCACCATGACAATGCACCCTACCATTCGTTCACCGTTTCAACAGCAAATTTAGTCATTTGCGCCTTAAATTAATGCTCCATACATCTGATTATCCGGACATGGTCACGACCTTCTCCTTTCTTATTTCTCTTTTCAACTTTACATTAAGTTAAAAGATCATTACCAAAACAGAGAAATATTTTGCAGGATTCCATAAGTCATACGTTTTTGGAGACCAAAATAAGTTTGAACACAGGTCGACATAATTTTTTAAACATTAATGAGAATCAATTCTTCTATTGGAATCTTTGGTGTGAAACACTAAACTTGAAGAGATTTACCACTAACCACCAAATCACTTTTTTGAACTGCTCGACGCACGTTTCGCTAACCATGTTAACATCATCAGGATATGATTTGAAAAAAAAAAGGTGATTTGGTGTTTAGTGGTAAATCTCTTCAAGTTTAGTATTAATGAGAATGCTCTGTTTGTGTTTCATTTAGGTAATTATGAAAACACACACATTTCAAAGAAATGACCTAAATTGTCGCATTTTCAAGAACCTGCTTCTCCTTTATATCATGGGCTAATTGAAATTATTTGTACCTAACTTTGGACTGAACAATGTAGCAATTACCACAAGACAGTAGAGGGGTATTTCCACAGTATTCTATGAACCTTGAAGGGCAGTTTTCTAGTTTTCTATAGTTTAGTTTGTTTCTGTCTCGTTTACAGTACAGTCAAGTGTTTAAGTCGATTTTATATAAAATGGAAAGTTCTAGTCGTTGATTCTTCTTTTATATTTTAAGTGCTAAATTGGAGATCAAGATAAAAGTTGGGCTCTACATGTTTGCTGTGTGAGTTGTCATGTAAATTTAGGGTAGTGGATACATCGCAAGAAAAATTCGATGCCGTCTGCTATTCTTAAAGTATGGACCTACTGGCCATGAAAGTAAATTGCTACTTTTGTATCACTAAAACAGAAGGGATTTCAAAAAAGCAAAGGGACAAAATTCAGTATCCAAATTTGCCTTCTACACTTAGGCCAGTTCCTCTCAGCTAGAAACTACCGGTACCCATTGCGACTTTAAACCAAGACAACATGTTTCCCGGTGATTCTAATTCTTCATCAGGATTTGATGCACAACTTCCTGAGAATACCAGTTTTTACCAGTAGTTTTAACAACTACCAGTGAACCTCACTTAATAACTCATAATGAATTAAATGATTTGGTACGTGACTTGCGATTGTCAAAACAAAAATTGGAACTTCTTGGCTCCAGATTTCGACGGTGGAACCTGTTAGATAAAAATGCAAGTGTTTCACTTTACCGAAAACGGAATGTAAATTTTCAAGTTTTTATATAATAGAAGGATCGCTAAGTGTCTTTTGTGATATTGATGGTTTAATGAATGAGCTTAATATGGAACACGTACCTTCCGAGTGACGTAGTTTCATAGATTAGCCGAATTCATAATATAGCCTAAAAGCAATATTGCTTTATAATGGAAACAAAAACCCATCTATTCCTTTAGCCCATCTGGTGACAATGAAAGAAACCTATGCGAAAAAACTTAGCAACCCTACTAAATCGCGTTAAATATGAATAGTGTCAGTGGGATATTTATGGGGATTTAAAGTGATAGGTATATTGTTAGGATTTAAAGGGGGAGTTACATATTCTGTTCTCATGAGAACCACCGCGTCAGCTTAAACTTAGACTCCAAGCCACACAGATTACCTTGAGAGTCATCACGCCACCGGATGGTCCCGTGGGAAATCCAAGGCAAACGCATTTTAAAGTATAAATGATGTATTTAAATTCAATATTGTTAATTCTTAGTTAACCTGTAGTTTGATAAAGACCTATTTTTGTAAACCATTTTCAAAATAAAGTTTTTAAAAACGAAGTCTGCCGAAAAAGTTCTTTAAGTGGCGCAGTCGGTAGGATTGCACAAGTGTTTCACGAAAGAGCCAATTGAGGACGACACCAAGAGACACAACAGTTGGACCCATCCAGCAGTGCAATCAACGGAACCAGAAGCAGACAGCAGCACAGCTGAGAATTCGGGAAGGAAGAAGCAGATCAACAAAGGTTAATGCCAATTCCTTTTACCTTCCTGACCCTCTGATTAAGGTACTCAGTTGGAATAGTTAGGGAAGTGTATTTCACACAAAAACCCAGTGTATTGAATTGGATCCTAGCCAAATATACAATATGCATGAGAATGGCATCCGCATATCTACTACCAAGCCACCAAAAATCTTATCTTCATACGGCAAGCAACAGATTAAACTAATCTCTAGTGTAGAACAAGAGGTTTTAAAATCAGTAGTATACTGTTGTAATATAGCAGCGTTGTGCCTACTGCCCTTTTCCATATTTAAGGCAAAACAATTTGTACCACGACTTTGTAATGGATCCAGGTTCGATTCAGATTGGATTTCTGGGCAAATATTTCTGACTTGGTTGGAATTTTTGGTTGAAAACATGCGCCTATCAGAACAAAAAAACATAGGTTCTTTTGTTAGACAATCATCAATGGCACAAATTGCGCTTGAATACACAACAATACATTATATACTATTTATATAATTCCCTACACATACTACAAATTACTAAGCCAATCATTAGACGTTGCCGCATATGGGCCAATCAAAAAGTAATTCGAGCAAGAAATTGCCACATTTCACAAAGGTAGAACCATGACTCAATTAGACGTGGTTTCTATTTTCAAACCCACCAGGGTGCGTCTGCAATGAATTCCACTAGTGAATTCCGTGCTGGAATATGACCATATAACAGAAATTTATTTTAAGACTGCGATTTTGCTTCTGGTTCAATGACAGATCAAGCGCAAATATAAATCCAGTCTACTTCTGACACTAATACGTTCGAACCCAGTACTGGCATGATCCAGTCGATGCATCTAGTAAAATCTGAGATTACAGATCCACAGTTCATATGGCCATTCCATCTACCAGTGTTTAATCGTCAGGTTATAATACATCTCCACCTACACCGTCGGTTGCATCTGCGGTTACGGCTACACCAGCTGGTCCCATGACTTTTGAAATTACCCATCTTCAGTCAACAGTTGATCATATTCTCCAGTCCATACGTCCGATTCCAAATGTTGTAAGCAAAAAAGTAACACAAAGAAAGAGAAAAAGTTAAAAGATTGATATTTTGACTTCTACACCTGTAAAAGTAAACCGAAAACAAGAATTTATTAAGTCTAAACAGCGTGCTGTTAAAAATATTGGAAAAGAGAATACATTAACTTCTAGAAAATCGCAAAAACCATCTACATCCAGAATCAATAAAAACAAAATCGGTACGAATTGCCTTCAAAACCGCTCGTGATTACTATTGCACGGTATGCAAAGTACAGTATGTTCATCCTCCAGCTGAAGATTGGATACAATGCTTCAAGTGCAAGGACTGAACTCATGAAGCAAGTTCGTCTTATCTTGGAATAAGATCATATTTTTGTGATGACTCTCAAGATCAATAATATTCGGGATCTTCCGGAATCATCTTGCCCGATACGTTGAACCATCTTTCCCGATAGGGTAGGGCAAGACGAATCAAACCAAAGACTTCATTTGTTGATCTAGTGTTACGGTTGTGATGAAAATTATGCTCATTTATATGATTACTTTGAAAGTATACTAATAGTGGATTTTATGCAAAATAAAGGTGATTTTAAATCTTGATGCCATTTTTTTCCTTGTTCAAGTTAAGTGAATTTGAAATATTGCCCTCTATTTCTCTATGTGGACGTGTCAGCGTCGTAATTTGTTCGATAATGCTAAAAACTTTGCCTGGAAGAATGTTTTTTTTCCAAGAGTAGTAATGTTAATCCCATAGAAAATATATAAAATTTAGTAGACTTAAAGATCGGAAAACACGGAATGTCGAATACAAATGACTAATCCGAGTATTAAGGGAAACATAAAGGAAAATATCCGCCAGAAGAGATAAAAACCTTGCTTATTATATGCCCGGGGGGGGTTAAAGTAATTATAGAAAAATAGATGCTCAAGATATACACATTGTGTAATTTATTTCAATTTATGTTATGTTCAAATGCTTATTGAAACTCATTTTTTTATTATTTTTTTATTAAAAGGTAAAAAAGGTAAAATGTGTAAGCGACTGCACCTACAGCTTAACGTGGATTCCGAACCACGGTCAATAGCTTCCGACAAACCCAGGCCAGCACCCCCCTCGGGTTATGAACCCTTGGTTATGTACCTACCCATAAATCTATCAGGAAACCTACCGACTGGCGAGTGACCAACGTAGAACACTTCTCAGAAGGCATGCGGCCTTACCCAGCCTTTAACTGGCGTGACTGGGGGGTAATTCGTTGTCGGATTTTACACTCCTGCCTAGAAACAATCACAAACATTTAGGAAGTAAACAGACAGAAGAAAGGCGCTGCTTAAGAAGAAAGGCGCTTCCGAGCGCTGGAATCGAACCAACTGCCGCTCCGATGTGGTGTCGACACAGCAGCGGCAGGCCGCTGCTTCTACCGTCCGCACCAACGCCACCGGCTATTTTTTATTAAAAAAGAAAATTAAAAAAAAAAAATTAATTGTTGGTTGAAAATTAAAATATTTTGCTGTGAATTTATTTGAAAATACTTCGAAAATTAATTAATTAAAAATAGACAAGTTTATTCCCCTTCGTTAATAAATAAGTTATAGAAAAAAAACTTCTTGTTGAAATACTTTTTTTACCCACCGTATTTGTCGCTAGATTTAATAATGTTAAACAAAATACTTTATCACTATATATAAACATACTTTACTTGGTATATAGCGTAGCTCCATTTACTACTTATTAATAATGTAATCAGATTGGAAACAATAGTATGTTCTGTAATTATCGTAATAAAGTATATTTATTAACTAATAATTGGTGAACCTTCATTATGATTTACATGGTGTAAATTGAATGTTTATTAATATTTTAATAAAGCATTATTCCAATGGTTGTTTGTTGTATTAGTAAAAAGGTTTAAAAACGTGTATAAGCGTAATTTAGGTATAATAGCAGTTTGGTTAATTATGTGTGGGGGCAATCTACAAATTTGTAGCTTCTTCGCAGACTTTCTGCTTACGTTACCTTTCATAAAGTTTCTGCGATGATTCAGTTCAAAAAGAAGTCAAAAGAAGTTAAAAAGGTGTTTAAATTTCGACTTAAGGTATGTTTTTATAATTGATATTCTTAATATTCGCTATAAACATTCTGTCAAATAAATAATGAGGATTGTTTATTTAAACAGTCAGCGTAAAATACTACGATGTAACAAAAGTAATTTCGTTTTGGAGGTATTTCGTTATTCATTGTTTAAAACATTTATACCTGGAGGTTATTCCTGTAGAAATCCGACGGAGGGAGGTTGGAGCTGTATTCTGGGTGAAGCAGAAGTATAAAGTCCAATTTGTTCATTTTTGAGGTGGTCAGATGCAAGGGCGTAGCCAGGAGTTTTTCCAAGGGAAAGCAAAACAATTCATATTATAAAGTACTTACTAAAAATGATTTTATTTAAACATCTGAAAACGTTAAAACTAATTAGTCGCGATAGTATTCCAATCAATCGAAATCTAATTTCTGTACTAGTCTTCGGGGGTTCTGGCTAAATCTTGGCAAAATTTCTTTTTCAAATTTATTCTTTGCATTCAAAACGTTTTGTCTATGCACATTCACCATGCAAAGACCAACAAGCCAATTTTCTGTCATTGTAAACCGTAACCTACTTTTTACTTTGCGTAAGGTGCTGAAGGACCTTTTAATAATACACGTTGTGCAGGGCTGAGCAAGTGAGATGAGTAAAGTCTGTTTTAGAGTTACGTAAAATAATCGCGATTCTTTAACTCGTGTAGCTAGTTCTATTTCTTTCAGTCCAGCTTTGACATTTTTTTTTCGTTTCAGTAGGTTGTACCAAACTTCTGCTCCACCAGAAAACTCCTTTAAATTGTAGTAGCTACTAAAACTTTCAGTTTTTTTTTTAATCTTTGTATGTCACATCAAGCATCATGTGAGGATGTAACGTAAGCAGTGAGTGCGGGCAAGTTCTCCTCAGAAAAATGCTGTTCCAAAGATATTATTAATGAATCAGTGTACCGTGCTGGTAGATTTGCACGATGTTTTTGCCGACTCATAACTTGTGGCATATTGAAATCTGTCTTCATGGCATATTGAAAGGATCTTCGTCGAGTGTTTCAGCTTCTGCCACAAGTATTTTTTCATAATATCTATGATTCTTTTTATATAGTTTGCACATTGAAGTAAATCAATACCTTTTGACTGTAGAGCGTTTACGACCGGTCGCTGAAGTGGCGAATAATTTGCTAAGGCACACACTAACAATTAATTTCGATTTTGTGGCAGCGCCGTGCCATTGAAAAACAGCTTTTCTTTTGCATCATGACTATCTTTTGACAGTTTTTCAAGCCCTATGATGATTTGCACATAATTTTCTTTGAATATGGCGATATTTTTATATTTTTGAGACCAACGCGTTTCACAGAGCATTGGTATATTTGGTCTGTAGTTTCGACGAAGGGCTGATTCTCGGAAGAGTTTTATTATGGTTTTTGTTGTGAAAATCGAATTACGTATCACTGCTATTTCGTTTAAGTGATTCACAACTAAATTCAGATTATGACTAGAACAGTGAAAATATAGCGCCCTCGTATACTTTCCCCGGAAAATTTACTGCACACTACCATTTTTTCATGCCATAGTAGAACGCCCATCATATCTCTGCCCAACGCATTTTTTGGATCAAAGCCTTTATTTTCTATAAAAGTGCTAACTGCAAAGGCTATGGATTTTGCATCCATATCAGTCAACTCTACAAAACCTAGAAATTCCTCACGAAACTTCATCTTTTCTTCGTCAAAAAATCTCAGTCCAATAAAAAGTTGCTCTTTCCACGATATGTTGTCACTGCTCTCACCTGCCAGGATACTATAACCACATGCATTCTTTACGTCAGTAGTGCTGTCGTCTCTAATGACGTCCCCACATAGGCTGATTATTTAATTTTAAATGTGTGGTGGCATGTAGGTTGCAATTTCCTAGTGCTTGTTCTAGGATCTGCAGTAGCTTGTGCTCTTGAAACATCGGTATCGAGAGATCGTGGACGATCTAATCTTCCTCTATCTTCAAAACTCGTGTTTTCCTTCTAGAGCATTTTGAATTAGAGCTGAGCGGTGATGATTGATACATCACCTTTCCCTTTTACTCTGCAAATCTAAAGAGCAGCTTTAAATAATTCAATCGCTTTAAAACCGTTTTAAAATAATATCCTAACACTGTCTCAATTTCGCAATATATTTCCGTCATTTTAACGTTTTTGTTAAGAATCGTCGACTAAATATTTTAGTGAAATAGTGTCTAGGGAATATTTGAAAATCACGAATCACTTATTTCGAATGACTTTAATACTGAAAAAGGAATTATTATTTCTCGAAGCAAAACGTTTAAATCAGTTTACACCTTTGACAAGTGAGGTATAATCCTTTACTTATAAACAAAGGAAAAAATACAAATATTTTTGTTACACCCTAGTAGACGAAAAAATGTTTTTACTCTAGGTTGTTACAAATGAATCTAATTGTCAAGTAAAGTTTTGGCGCCATCTGTCGAAATTGTTTATTTATAGCCATTGCTTAAGTTAGTCGACGTTAAGTGTACTCGCTATTTTTTAAATGGATAAAAACATCGAACAGAAATTTGCCTTAAATTTTGTGCTACCTATGAAATTTAGTTAAGCTGGAATAATGAAAAAATTGGAAATATTCTACAATGTGCTAACTTCATCGAAAATTTGAGTGTGGTACAAAGCCTTTAAAAGATATCGGGAAGGGGTTGAAGACTTGCCTTGAAACATCCACAACGCCAAGCAAGAGATTGCTTATGGAAAATCGTCATTTAAATTAAAGAGAAAGGGCTGAGAATCTAGGCATTCCATTCATCCTATTTCAGTTGATGTTTCAGGGATGTAACGCATCATGGCACAGTTTGTTCCAGAAGATCAGAATTTTCTTCAAAAGGAGGCACTTCAAACTGTGTGATGAATATTATAAATTTAATATGCGCACGGACCGACAAACTCCTGCTGCAACTGAAAATACCGATCGAAAGTCGCTTAAAGATGAGTGTAAAGGAAGGTTTTCTTTGACTATCGCAGTATTGTCCACATAGAAATTCTTCATGAGCGGCAAACAATTAACAAATAATTTTGCATTTGCATTATGAAAAGTTTGGTCACCTCTAGCACCTCTTCATCACTAGATATGTATCTCCTAATGCAAATATGAATTAGATTTTTTTCCATTTCAAGTCACAATTCGGTTGATTAAATGTTCGCCCAGAAGATTTTCAACCAAATTTTAAATTAGAACTTGTGTTAATTCAAGTAATCAAGATACCTCTGGTCAACATCTGTCAAAAGTTTTAATATATCAAATATATCTATTGTTATAGAGTGAACGAATTTTGTTGAGTGTTGAATTTTGAATTAAATATATGTACATACTGAATGGTGGTACTGCTTCAACCACTTCTTAGAATTCGTGGTCAGAGTCTGGTTGTATATGTAGATCTTTTCTGTATAGATCTTTTTTAATTAGTTTTGCGTTATATTTTTTAACAGTACCCTTGCATCTTTCAATTTGAATATTTTCCTTTTCCTTTGTAAAAGTATGCTAATATATATATATATATATATATATATATATATATATATATATATATATATATATATATATATATATATATATATATATATCAAATAAAAAATTTCGAAAAAGTTTTGCACCTTTGCAAAAATTGCACCTAGTATATTCAATAAGTTGAGGATCAAGTAAATTGTCAAGTTGAGGGTCAAGTAATTGGTCGAGCAAAATGATTAGACAAGATAGTATGCAAATGTATTTACCCACTGTCTTGAAAACTAAAATATAAATATATAATAAAAATTTATAAAAATATAAATTTGTTTTTATAATCTGAAGATGTAGTTTTAAATATATTATTGGATAAAGTAATTTTTCTTCTTTTGGAATTTAAAGAATTAGAATTCTTTTTTTTTTTTAAGTTAAACTATTTAAATATTGATTGTGCATGTTGTACACATTTTTTTAGTTACGCACTACGAGATAAAAATTTGTTTTTTATGGTAAGAATTATAAAAGCTTTGATATTATGAAGTTAAATGCTCTTAATGACAATGAACATTAAAAAATAATTAAAAATTGGCAAATAATGTGTTTTTAGAAATAATATGCTGAAGAAATAATACGTTATAAAATTATAGGTGGAAGGCTATTTCTTTAATGATCTAAAACTTAACTTCGACCTCGAAAAACAGCTATTGATTAATCACCTACCTGTGTTAACTGGCGAGCAATCAACGAAGAAATTCTTCCACAAGGCACTTAGTCTTATTCAGCTTAGCTACGGGCGCGACTTAGTGATGATTCTTAGTCAGATTTTTTTTTCATGGTTTCACAAAAAACGCATAAAGAACTAAACACCGAACAGTCGCACATACCGCGATCTGGACAACTAAGAAATATTATATAATAATATAATTATAATAGTGAACAAATAAATGCAACACCCAGATGACTAATTATTTGGCGCAAGCCATTACATCAAACAATTTATTCACTTATCTTTTATAGAAGTCTGGTCTTTACAGATCACATATTCGAAGCAAAATGAAAATATGATCACTGTATAGGAACCTTGAACATAACAACGTATATGTTTTTTGCTTGTTTATATTTATATTTTGGTATGCAATTGTAAAGAATGTGGAAGAAATAACTTCATTTAAATATTAATTTTTTTGGTAATGTTGAATTCTTCTTATGAATATAATATAATATAATATAATATAATATGACTAGTAAGATAATAACTTATCTTTGGTTAGTCAATCCACGAAACTCCCCGATGAGTGTCGCACGGGCCACGTGAAGCGGAACGTAGGTCTGTCTACCCCTTACGGTTTCCGATATCGCGTGGGTCTGCTCCTATGGGTCGTGAGGACTTCGAGGACACCCAAAGACGTGCGTGGAAAGAAGCCAAAGATTCACCCGGGTTAACCACGTGTACAGGAAAATATGAAATTAGGGAATCAATCCACTACCAAAAAAAACCGTATCTGGGTTAAAAAATAATTATTCATCGGACGACAAATAATTGTCCGGCCATGAGGGTTTCGGGGACAGCTCGCTCGATAGGTTTCGGGGGCAGCTCGCAGTGTGTTAGCAATAAAAATCCAGCAAAGCTAACAAATAAACTCGGCATTATTCCCAAAATATCCCGAACACCAAATCTCTAATCAGCGGAAATTCTGCACTGGGTCAAAGCCTATTGCTGCACTGTCGACTGCTCTCGAAGGTGGTCGGAAAGAGAATCTGAAAGGAGGAGACCAAAAATGGTTCCCTCCAAAATCAAACTCGCGAAGTAATTTAGTAGCTCTCCGATAGAGTACTGCCAATCAACCAAAGTACCAGTACCGGACTGAGATGAATAAAACTGACTAATTAAAATTAATGCGTTAATTCTAGGACTATACACATTAACTACTAACGAAACATGGTACCGACCCTCTGTTAAAGCCTAAACAAATATGAGCAAGAAAATACGTAATCAACTCTCACAAATTCTCGATACTGTCGCAACAAAGTACGGCCCTGTATTCCGACTTACTACGCAGTACCGGATATGCAAAATAACCACGCACCAGGCTCGACGCAAAATGTACTCCTTTTCCATTTCAGCACCTTCGCCAAAATGCCAAAATATGGAAAGTCTGAAATCCAACACAATACAACCAAACCTGGTAAGCAAATATAACCGTAACAATATATATATATATATATATATATATATATATATATATATATATATATATATATATATATATATATATATATATATATATATATATATATATATATATATATATGGTTCATTCTACTCTTTCCAAGCGATTTTGTCTGTTATTAATTTTCCAATATCGCCATTTTTGTATTGGTTCCTGTTTCTTTGTCGGTGATAAAAATTCTCTATTGTATTTTTATTTCTACCAAGTATCTTTTATTTCTATACATCTGGTTGTGATCTGGTTGTGATAATGTTCCCCTATCGCTTCTCACGTCAAACATATTTGAATAATATCTGCTGTCTCTGACATAATCTATTTGGTTTCGTGTATGTCTGTTCCCTTATGACTGTATTCACGTGGAAATTTTACACTCATTATCTTAATGCACACATGCAGCGAATTGTATTGCTGTTTCCTCATTATCATTTGCGTTATTATGTAAACTGTACTAATCATGTAAACTGCAATCTGCTGGGGGGCGAAATTCTGATTCTTTTCAAATTTGGCCATTAAAGTCTCTCTCTGGTGGTCTTGTCTATCTCGTTTTCTAGCAACATATAAAGTTCTTCCTTTTCTTCTGTTTGCTTCGCTATTGGCGCGTGTATAGAGAACATTGATAATTTGACATTTTTCCGTAATTTTTACGTAGCAGTTCGCCTCCGTCACTTGCGTAAAATTTAATTCCATTAATTCATATTTTCTGTCTATAATGAAGTCATGCCCAATTTCGTACTTTTTGTAAAGCCTGCTATAATATATAAACAATAATCATTTTCCTGTGTCCAAACTTACGATAGGGGTCAATGATTATTTAATTCGCCATGTTCAATGATGATTTATTTCTGAATTTGAACACGGAGGACCATCTGGAGAAGATGTGGAAGTAGCCGCGGTGGACATTTGTCCAAAATTGTTTTTAAATATTAATGCCATTGAATGATATTTTACATAAAATAAATAGCTTCAAGGCATCTAATGTGGTTGTTGTATTATTTGAATTCAGTTCGGACGCACTAAAAAAATCAGTGTTAATGTGATACCTATATTTTCTCAGGGACCTTATACCTAACAATCTCATATCTACGAGTGGTACAATATATATAGCGCATTTTCTTACCTTTTGAAGGGTATTGCTTAAAACATTGTAAAAATCTCATGTCCATTCGGTACTGTCTGTTCTGGTCTGTTCATATTGAATCAATCCAATCTGAAACTGCGTTTCGGCTTTTGAAGAAGGAATTATTTTCGAGGGTAAAACTGCTAGACCCACGTCCAACCCACCTATCTTGAAGGATTGAGGACTGACGAGGAAATAAAGCTCACAATAGCTGAAGGTACACGGACTAGAAACCCTTAGATAGCAGATAATTTAAATATTGACAAATGAATCGTTTTTGACCATCTGAAAAAAATGGGTACGCCTGCTGATACGATGTGTGGATCCCTCATGAACTTAGGGAGCGAAATATGTTAGAGCAAATCTGTTAGTTGAATCTTTTGCTGAAAAAAAATCTGAAGCAGATAGTAACTGGTGATACATCCGAAGGAAATTATACTTTACTTTTGTTGAGATTGGAAGGGACTTATACACTTTAAGCTTCTTTTGGAAGGAACTTATACACAAACCATCAACAGCGACTCCAACTGTTCACAACTAAATTGGCCCAAGACAGCCATAACATCTTTTAGAATTAGCAAACTATTCTTCATTTGGAATATTTTGCCCCATCAACCTAACACGCGGACATCGCAACCTCGAACTAGTATTTCTTCTATTCCCTTAAAAATTGTTTAAATGGCGACTTTTATAAAAAGGAAGGATTGAAAACAACCTGTTGACATTTATTGGCATAAAAATGTTAATATTTCACGTAAAGACATTATGGACCTACCACTACTGTCTCAAAAGGTCGTAGATAATAATGGCAATTATTTAATAGACTACATAAATATATACATAAACTATTTATATATGTTTCTCTTTCTCTCAAAAAGATTTCTACGAATTTTACGGACAACCCAATATATTCAATAAATTTATATTTAAACTTCCAGTAGTCACGCTAAGTTTACAAACATCAGTGGTCGTGTGGACTCCTAGTCCGCCATTAGAGAACGTGGAATTTTTGCTACGTAGTGATTAAGATAAACAATCATATAATAAAAAAAAAAACCTATTAAACTCAAATTATTGTATTACGTACTTATTTAAGAACATATAAATATATTCAATACAACGTTTTTTAAAATAATATACAAACCTTCTAATACGTACATTTAAAAACTACAGTAAAAATAACATGAACTACTAACAACTAACGAAATGAAACAACTAACTTGAAAGTAGTTTAAAATAGCCATTGTAAAATTAAGTTTCACAATACTTTTTTTCCAAACACTCAGGACAAATTATTAGAGGGTGTTCCAAACATACATGAGTATAACATTTATTGCAGAAATATCGGACGGGGTGATTTTTTTTCCTGTCACACATAGCACATCGGCCCCTTCGATTTAATGGAGTTTTCCAAGGCTGCTCCATAATTTCTACTTCAAGAATCTCTCTAATGCTTAGTTTTATCGCTCTTGGTATATTCGATACAGTATAGAGAATTCCATTGTAATGGCGTAATGATTCAAAAGATAGTTTCAGCCGTATTTTTTTTATCTACGTCATTCGCCTTTTAAATAACTAGAGAACTTATACCTGCCACGTTTAACATTGAGTAAAAGATTACCATTGGTCACCTTCGAGTGGCACGTACACAATTATAACTATCGCAAAATTTGTTTACCATATATACTCCTCGTTTAGTTTATTTGTAAGTACCTATTATGTCTGGCTTATTTGTTTCACTGTCAATAGTGTCAACATAGGTCTTTGACCCGCAAGTTGTTTGTCAATATATACTTTAAGTGAATTGAAGGAAAATGTTTCCTCCATTTGGTAGTTTGATTTTTACCTATAAAAATGGACCAACAGCTTCTTGCAAAACACCCTATTCATTGTCTGAAATATCCTGTTCACTATCTGTTTCATGTATATCGAGTTCAATGGCGTCTTCTTCCTTTCATCATAATCACATTCATCAATCATCAGAGGCATCATCATCACATCATCAGAGGATTGGAAACATTGTTCCATTAATTTATGTAGCCGCTCTTGTTCTTTTTCCTGAGGCCATTCTAAAAACGAATATTTGTAACAAAATATGACAACAACAAATAGCAAAAAGAAGATACCTTATCAAAAGAATACAGAAAACTAAATTAATATGTTTTTATACGTCAGTGGCCGCTGTAAATTCTCAGTCCGCAATCTCGAATTATTGCCTATTAATACACGCTCTTCCGGGAAGGTATTAAGAAGCGCAACGTTTGGTAGTGAGTGCAATGGAAATCGAAGGAAAACCAGTGCAGAGCGACAGTCTGCGCGCGACTACTGAAAGGCTAATGCAAATATGTTCCCTTTGCTCTAACAGAATAATACGGCCGCTCTTTGAATATTCTTTTTATTACCGTTTAAGTAGTTTCCTCGATAATGAACTCAAGGAGTATTTGCAATAAATTTTAATCAACCCGCACATCTAGGTGGTTAAGGAGAGAAAATATTTTCGGGAAAATATCAAAACAATGTAATGCAAATAGTTTACTACTTCTAATTCTAGTAAATACATTCTAATGTAATATGTTTCATAGTTTTATGAAACAAAAAGCACAATAAGTGAAAAAATGCATATATTTGACTGTTTTAAATAAAGTAACGAAACTTTGCACAATTCTGAATAGCTAAACTTTGCCCAAAGTATATACATTTCCATTCTTACTTTTCCGACATATTTAAATTATTTAGGACTGCATAGTAAGAAAAAGATGAACGAAGAATCTGTAATAATAATGTTGTTCTTTATAGCAAGCCACCCATCAAACTATATTTAAACTTACTGCAGCGAATGTCTCTACGGACAATTCGAAAAAATCTGCAGCATAAAATTTAAGAGGTTTCTGAGATCTGCGAATAAAAATAATAAGTTCTTTTTTAAAACTAATTGACCGGTTGATCCAGTTACAACCATATGCCGCAGTTGGTATATTCTCGCTCTAAAAAATATTTTTTTAGAATGTTTTAACGTAGATGATGATTCGATTACTTTTCTGGTCATCTGAGTAGCGAACCAACAAGGTAAAAAGAGCATATTTGAAATTGTTATCGTATATACGACTAGATAGAAGAACTCGAAGGTTCTTACTTCAGTCTGAAAATACATGTATAGTCATAATACTCGGTCAATAGTTTTTTCATTGTTTCCTTACCAAACTCATCAAAAACAAGCACATACATAGAGCTATTGTGCTTACAAAAATGTGTGCAAAATAAATTTCACCAAATACGTTTTCAGTTGTCTTCAAAAA
Organism: Cosmopolites sordidus; assembly: GCA_031761425.1. Taxonomy (NCBI): domain Eukaryota; kingdom Metazoa; phylum Arthropoda; class Insecta; order Coleoptera; family Curculionidae; genus Cosmopolites; species Cosmopolites sordidus. Next base: position 611,433 of record JARFXV010000330.1, read on the forward strand.
TCTACAAATAAAATTATATTTAACATTTTTGTCAAAATCGAAAAAAAATAACATAATAAACCATTAAATGTTCGATAACGTTAAATATTTCCTTAATTCAAGTCCACCCAATTTTGTTTTCTAATAGGTAAGGACTTTTTGTCTGTTTAGAATAATAGAGAATTTTTCAATAAGAACGTCAGAATATTTGAACGTAATAGTAGCAACACTGCTTCAAATGTAAATATCACGTATGTGTATACATGATGTATTCAATACATTGTGTCAATTCACCATGGGAACATATACGATTCAACAGCTCGTAGAAATTGGAAAGCGGCCCCTACTTTAAGGAAACAATCTTTTCGACGAAGCGCATCTCTGACTTAACTGGTTTGTGAACAAACATAATTAAAGGATTTAGGCCGATAAATATCCTCAAGTGATTCGGGCATTATTTATTTACCCTCAGAAAGCCGCTGTTTGGTGCGGTTTTTAGGCTGAAGGAGTGATAAGACCTTTTTTATAGGCATTAACGAATATCGTGTTACTTTGAATACATATTAAACGCTATAAGAATATGCTACAACCACCTGTCATCAAATATATCTAAAAGATTATTAGTTATAATATTATATCACTTTTTTATGTTTGTTTTTTACTTTTCTTACTTTTTGATTAATAATTAAGGTAACTATATAAGCTTTACTCAGAATTTTACGTTCTTTTCCAAACTCGTCCTTTCACCGTGCAAATACAATTCTTGCCGGTTAAATTGAATGTAACCTACAGCCTTATCACAGTCACTTTGGCCTTATGCCCTACAAATAATCTAATTATATTTAATAGAAATATTTTGTTTCTTATTTACATTTACATTATTTTTTTAAAAACTTAAATTGATGCTTTAGAATCTCAAACTTCAGCTGAATTGAACCGAATGTTATTTTTGAGAAAATCTGTGACCATAAAAATATCCACACTAGGTATATTGTTAGAACTGGTCTTTATGAACCGATTATCACACATTACTTAATTAAATTAGTAATCAACATTTTTTTTTTACACTAAACTTCAATAATTTTGAGTTTATATACAGGTAAAAGCCGTTGACAATGCAAAAAAAAAGCAATAACTGCAAACAATTTAAAAGTTTTTCGCATCGATTATCAATATTATTTATGATAAAGTTTTAAAATAAAGTAAAAAAAAAATCGAAAATTATTTTTTTTTTCAAAAAACCCAATCCAATATTAACTAAAAAGTTTAGTTACCGTCTGGCCATGCTAAACGGCATCTTGATATCGTGGCCAAAACTTGAGTTAAAAACTTTACGGAAACTATGAGAGAGAAATAACTATACGTATGTGTACAAACGAAGAAACAGTCTAAGTGTAAGCATAATAGTATTGGGATAAACATACAGAAATCAAGATTACGTTAACCGAATCGGACTCCTTCCAACTGCTCTAGAGCCCAATTAGTGTATTGTGTATCTTTTATAGTGAATTAACACACACACTATACTGAATATAGCAGTTTATCAGTCTATGACATTTACATTTCAAACAGTGTTGCCGCCATTACGTTTCAAAATTTTGACAATCTAATTGAAAACTCTTTACTACTACATCGTCCCGCTATGTTCACATGATCGAGGCGATTTTGACATAATAATTAACCATGTTTTCTTTTGTTAATGATAATTCATGGTATCACCAAGATTATACGAATGCTCGCACCGCTAGGATATCGATTAATGACATTAGATGATTGTTTCCCCATCATGCCATCTCCAAATATAGAAACATTCCTTGGCCAGCAAGTTATCCTAATTAAGAGAAATGTGATTTTTATGAAGGGTTATAAGAATAACATAAAGGTCTAGGTTGACTCTATGAAAGACTGGGTATTTGAAACATGCAGCGCCAAACTGGCGTGACTGAGAGGTGACTTCTTGTTCGATTTTAAACTCTTGTCTAGAAACATTGACAAAGATAAAAAAAGTCAAACACATCCACACTGAGGGTGGGAGTCGAGTCTACTAACGTGCTGTCTGGCCACCGCTTTATCCACCGCCCGAACTCCACCGGTTTTGTGAGACCAGATACTAAGCCAATTTGTAGTTTCTAAGTTATAGGCGCATCATCATCGTATGTTTTAATAAGTAAATCTACAGTTTAATGTAGCATCCGAACCGCGGTCATCAGTTACAGTTTAACCCCATAAATAAAGCTAGGAAGCTGCTCGGAGGGCGTCCAGTCTTTCCTACCCTGGACTGGCGTATGCTTGGACATAATCTGAATTATTACCAACATCTTTGATAACTTTGGTCATATGTCCCAAACATATTTATGATTGGATAAATTCAAAGTATAATTGTTTGAGATGGATCTGAAAACTCCTTTAGCTTTAAAAAAATTTTTAATGAAAGACTGTTTTGTCTATACTTCCACTTTATTATTAATATTTGACGCGTTTCGTTAACACTGTAGCTTGTTAAGAACTAGCTATTTTCGATGTTAATAGGAATCAGCAAAGCAGCTCAACTAGCAACCAAATGCGGACAGAGAAAATGGATAATTGAAGAAAGAAAAATCCAGTATTCAAAAAGAGACATTTGTTATACTTATCTGAAGGTAATTCACACAGAACTATTATTTAGATTACACAATATAGAGTTTTCAATACTTGGTTTAAAGAAAAGACTTACAGTTCAGGACATAATCAATAAAAAATATAAAACCCAAAAAAAGAACAGAATATCTCACTGCTCACAATATAAATTCACAAACAAACACAAAAAATAAGAATTTTCACACATTTTCTAGTAGATTTATCAATCTTTCTAATATCAGTTTTACCCAAGGGGAACAAACACTCATAAAAAAAGGATTTAAATATAACATATCAGAAAAATTCAGATTTAAACAATATGAAATATTAGGAGTAGAAACAAAGATAGCTTTATGTAGTACACCTCAAAACTTAATCTAACAAACTATATCTAATAGAAATGTACCCAATGAGGAATTTACAATAGCTAGAGCAATACATAAAAATGTAATAGAAAATAACATAGTTTTTACAGAGTCTGATAAAGGAAATACCGTCATTGCCATCAAAAAGAATATATACATAGAAAAAAACATTATAATTTTTAAAAACAGGAAACTACTAAATATTGTCTAGAGATCCCACAGAGGTATATCAGACAAACATCAAACGTCAAATTGAAGCATCATCCAGTATAATACCCGAGAAAATTAAATCTACATTGACTTTTATGAATCCACAACCCCCACAACGTTATTCCTCAACTTCATAATTCCTCAAACTTCATAAATTAAATTACCCAGTACAGCCAGTTGTCTCTTATTTGCCTGCACCTGCTTACAAAGTGTTAAGATACCTAATAGATATCATTAAATCGTACCGTAAATTTCGACCTAACTATAGTGTTCAAAATTCATACGAATTAGTTGACAATCAAAAACATTACAATCCCAACCAAGGCCAGATTAATATCATTTGATGTCCAGAATTTATTTCGCAGCATTTGGCCTCAAGACACAATAACATTAGCAGAAACATTATTAATTAAAAATAATGTGAACTTAGTTGGAAACCATAAATTCATGAGCATGGAGATCATAAATTTGCTAATGGTTTGCATATCCCAAAATTACAATATTTAACAACAACACCTTTTACAATAGTAAAGAGGGTTTGGTAATTCGAAGCCCGTTAAGCCTCTTACTCGCGGAAATATTTATGGACAATATTGAAACGATAATCCACTAAGCAAACAGTGGACTAAGCAAACAATTAGTATATTAGTATAGATATGTGGACGACATTTTGGCATGCTTTGTCGGTACTAGCAAGCAACTAAGTGTAATTCTTGAATATATTTATGCAATCCACAAAAAAATAAAATTTACAGTCGAATTAGAAGAAAACACTAGTTTAAACTTCCTGGATTTAACCATTTTACGCATCTCAATCAAACATTGTTTCAAGATATTCCGCAACCTCCCTCAGATACAATACACAATAAATCATTACACCAGCTACAACATAAATTAGCAGCATATCATAGCTTTGTACATAGATTGATCAATATTCTTTTATCAGACACTAATTTTAATAAGGAACTGAACACCATCAAACAAATTACCCTAAGCAACAGATATTCAGAGGGAATAATAGATAACATTCTAAAAGGAAAATTGTACAAAAGGGCTCTCTCTGAAATATACCCACAAAAGAATGAAAAAGACCATTAATTCAAATTAATAACATACTTTGGTAAATCGTCTGAAATTTTTTTTTTTATATATAAAACAATGTAACAGTAGCCTTTAAAACCAATAACAGTCTTGGAAAACATATCAAAAATTACAAGGCAAAAACAAAAAAAAAAAAACAGAAATATATTAACTGTATTGTCGGTAGTGTCCAAAAACTTACATAGGACAAACAGGCAGATCTTTCAAGAAAAGAATTAAGGAACACGAAAGAAGCTTTCACGGTCATAAACATAATTCGAACTATGCCTCATATTTGTTAAATGAGAAACATATTTTTAATATTGAATTTAAAATATTACATATACATAACAAAGGCAAATAACTAAACTATCTGCACAGTTTAGAAATAAATCGTCTCAAAGATGCGAAAACCCTTATAAATGACCAAATAGACTTGAAAATCCCCTTTACTGAATTTATACAGACAATGAATAGCATCTGTGTGGATTTTTTAAAAAATGTATATTTTTATTGTATAAACTTTTTTTTATTTATACCTATTTTAACATCGAAAATAGCCAGTTCTGAAGAAGCTACAGTGTTCGTGAAACGCGTCAAATATTAATAATAAAGTGGAAATATAGACAAAACGGTCATTATATATTTATAATGAATTTTCATCAAGTAGAAGCCATCACAATTCAAAAATTAAAATTTTTTAATAAAAACTTGGAAAAGCCTAAAAGTTAAAATTTTGAATTGGCTTGCATATGTGAAGACTGCTTCATTATTAAATTTTAATACGAGTTGACCTTAAGTGCCTCTAAAGGTATTCTGTTGGAATTGTCTTTTACATTCTAAGTCACCTGTATTACAATCAGATACAGAAGCATCAATTTCTTCCAACTTCCAAAATCGCTTTAATCGTTCATATTCTAGAATGAATATTTTAGAAAACTTGCAAATAGCTATTTGGTTTAAAACGAAAGGGATACTACCTATGACAATATAACCAAAGTGATTTTTTCGTTGTACTAGAAGATTATTTCCTAACTTTATTTTACATTCTATTATTCATTAAATCCCAAAATAGATTGGCACTTACTGATACCAATTCTTCTATTGAAACCCTCGGTGTGAAACACTAAACTAGAAGATGTTTACCACTTAACGTCAAATCAGTTTTTTAAAACTTCTTGATGCGCGTTTCACTACTCAGATTCAATTTAATTCTAAACTATGTTCTATTTATATGATAACAACACCTAATGAAGCGCGTAAAAATATTGATTCGTGAAATTATCTGAGAGTTACAATATTAATTGAAAAAATTGGCTGAACGGAATAGGTCCACATTTTTCCATTTGAATGCAACTGGTAAGTGACCAACGTAGAATACCTCTCATTCGACTGGCGTTACTGAAAAGTAGTTCCTTATTGAAGTCACGCACATCTACACCGAGAGCGAAAGTCGAACCCTCCACCACACTAACTACCATGCCGTCAAGCACCGGCACCGTCACCGGCTTTATAAGACCAAAAACTAAGCCATTTTTTAGTATATTTATCCCTTACCGCATACAAAGCCATATATGACTATTAAAGTTTCTATTTTTTTTTCAGTATGTTAAAAGATATTTTTTTCAAAACCAACTTTGAATCCTAATTGTATATTTCTTCATATAACGAAAAGTATTTTTTGTTCTCTATGGTAAGTGCAAATTGTCAAACTATTTGTTGTTATGTGCAGCGTGCCCAACCGTTGAGGTGCAGTTAAACTAGTGCTACTTTTATCAGTAGAAAAAAACATATAAAAGGTTAAGTAAAAAAATCAATAATTTAAAAATACTTTCTTTGCATATTCAAGAACATGGGATTGTTATAGTTTTTGTGTTTTTTCGTGTTTTCTTTGGTTTTTGGACCTTCTCTTGAAATTGCCATATTTGGCCTCGTATGTATTCCCGTTAAGACACTGTCTGTCAAATATGGCTTCGTATGCATTCAAGGTTGCTTTCCGTTCTTTTTAGAAATGGATCCTTCCTGGTTCTATGATACTTCCAAGCATGTCAATCCAGAGATGGTGTCTTCAGTAACGATGATCTTGTTTCAGACTCCAACTCTGTCCATGCTCGTCAAAACTCGTCAAAACGACATGAAGAAAAAGGGACGAGGAAGTATAGTAGAGAAAACAGCGGTCATAGACGACGTGAAGTCTATTCAGCTAAGTTTAGTTTTCAGGTTCGATAGTAAGACTGTGAATATAGTCAACAATAACAAAATGGCGGTATTTTCGACTAGAAAAACAGCACATGGATATATCATATTCTCAAACTGTGAATATTTATAACTAACACATGGAAGGAGTAGATTTACTTGATTCTTTGCTCGGTACTCGATCTCGCTAATGGCACAAAAAGATTTTTTCCACATGATAGACATGAGCTTATTTAATACTTAGTTGCAACAGCGCCGAATCGATGTAAATGAATACATGCCGCTGTTTGATTTTAAACTTGCAGGTTCGGAGCCTATGTGTAAGACAGGAAAGGTTTTATCTATGGCAAAAAAACGTGAACGTCCTGCTATCATCATTGGAATATGGTCCTTAATCCGAGTCGTCACTCCATCCAGTTTGCTCGATTCACTGATACCCCATAAAAAGTCACGAAAAACTCTAGCCGGGCATCAAGACCGACATTTGGATACTATGTGTTCTGATAACGTGAGATAAATTTCAAGTTTATTTATGCTATAATGAGAAATAAAACTGCTTCAAAGATTTCCACAAAACATAATTGTATTTTTAATTTAACGCTTACGAAGCAATATATGACTTCGTATAGTAATTTCTGGAATAGTAATTGTTTTTTTTTTCTAATTTGAACTAATTATTTAAGACAAATAAAAGTAGTTTTTAATAAAAACAAATTTTTCAGTTCCACTTTCATACTTCATGCAATAAGTTAATGATAGGCCCATAATCCTTTTATGTTATTTAATAAGTCGATTTACAGCTTAATATGGCATCCGAACTGCGATCATCAGATACAGTTTAACCCTGGCCTGTAGCCCCCACTAGCTGTCTACTTTCGGTTTGTACTTAGTTAACCTTTAGTCTCTCGAGAATCTGTTCAGAAAGTCGTTTAGAAAACATCCAGCCTTACCCACGTGACGGGGGAACAATTTCTTGTTGTATTTTACACTTTTGCCTATTAAAATACAATACGCAGGCAATGTCTTTCCGCGAATGGTAAGTCTATTCAGACAAGTTCTATTCGCAGAAACTGTTTTACGAGGAGTATTTTTTAAATAAGATTCCTTTGTGAATGAGAGTGAGATTGCCGCAGTGCGCTTGCGCTTTTGCTCCCTGAATGCTTTGCATGCGTTTAGGTGCTATTTGCAGCCGTATCGTCTGTCTGTGTGCTAAGCTGTAGAAGTTTATGATGTTTAACAAAAATGAGTCGCCCGCTAACTATGAGATACGATCTGAATGAGATTCGATTCTTGCGTGTAAGAAATTTGGCAGCAGAGGAAATACACCGTCACATTCGTGAGGTTTACAGTGATAATGTTATGAGTGACAGTAAAGTTCGAAAGTGAATGAGACTGTTCAAGGATGGGCGGGTTAATGTGCATGATGAGCCACGTACTGGCCGACCTTCCCTGATTTCTGAAGTTTTGGTTCGTGATGTGGACAACAAAATTCGAGAGAACCGATGAGTCACGATTTCAGAGTTATTACACCATTGTTTGGAAGAAACTGAATTATCGAAAGTTGTGTTCTTGGTGGATTCTAAAACGATGTTTTCTGACCGTAACAAAACAAAGAAATTGGGTTGGGCTACACTCAGAAAGGAGATGCATTGTTATACCCCATCGTTACAGGAGATGAGACTTGGGCGTCTCACATGACTGCTGAGTCCAAGCAACAGTTAATGGAATGGCGACATACATCATCGCCAACCAAAGTGAAAGCCAAACAGACAATTTCAGCACGAAGGGTTATTGGAACTATCATTTGGGAAAGGAAAGGGATTTCGTTGGTGGATTTTATGCCGAGAGTCACAGCAATCAATTCTGATGCGTATTGTTTCACCTTGAGAAAACTCTGGCAGGCGGCAGATTTCTTTGCCGTCGGAATTCATAACTTGTTGGGCGGTATGACAAATATCTGAACACAAATGGAACTTATGTAGAAAAGTAGATTAAGATATGTAGTATATGGAAAATAAATATATTTGAATGATATTTATAGTATTTTTCTTCTTACTAAAAAACGGACCTTATTTAAAAATGTACCTCGTAATAAGAATACTGGAGACCCTTAATTAAGATTTTTGTCATTTCATTTCCAATCAAGTAAATTAATTTTTAAAATACTTACTTTGAGATGGTTATGTGATATTTTACACACTCAACAAATTGGTTTTTGGTTTCTTTTTCATCATCCTTGCAACCTACTTCTAAAATTCGTTTACATAATATAACACATTGTAATCCAATAAAAGTAAAAAATCCGGCAGCCAAAATATCTGAATAAATATTTATAACAGAAATGTATATAATTGTAACTGCTTGATGTAAATAGAGCATAACGTAGGTTGGTCGAAATGTCACATCGAGGGGATACCAAGCGTTTATAGGAAATATTCCTTTCTTCTTATAAATCAACGGTGATGTTATACTACAAATTATTGACACTCCACTGACAACAAATAGTGTGGTTCTTATATTCCAATACAATCTAAATTCTTTTATAATTAGTTCTTTTTCAGTATCATCACGATGCATGAAAACTGGTTTTTCCAAATCTTGTATGAGTTTTTGAAAATGTTTTCTGTTTCTGAATAGATACCATGATTTTACCTGACTCATAAGACAAATAAATATCACATAACCAAGTGCGGCTAGACTTTTGACACTTTCAGTATTAATAATCCAAAATACCACCACCAAAAAATTAAAAAGATTAATAAAAAATATATTCATGAAACCGAAGTATATCTTGTATAACGTCGAAATAGTATTTTCATACGGCACCCACCCAGCAAAGAGTTTCAGTACCATAAAGTCTGTTATCAAATACGATCTGTACATGTTAAATGTATAGCCACCAAACATATAAGTAATAGAACTAATAGAAACTAATATTAATGTGAAAGCTTATATATATTATGATACTAATAATATATTAATTATTAGGGCGGATCTGTGCGCTAGAACTATTCAGCTCTACAAAAGTTTCTTATTTTGTTCACAAACTTATAAGAATTGAAATTAGTTTATTGTTTCTATAACCTGAAAAGTTTATATGATTATTAAATACGAAGTTTAGTTGAGAAAACAAACATAACAATTTTCTTTCATATGAATAATGGTAAATACATTTTTTTTTGTGTATTCAATATACATTTTTGGACTTGTCCAAAATATTAATTTAAGATTCCAAAAAGCTTACATTTTCTTCAGTATATTTCGACGCATGTAAAACTAACGACAATAAGATTGTCAATGTAAGTATCATTTAACATACACAAAAAATATATTTACTTCCTCTCTTTGCATCATATATAGAAATTAAAATAATCTATGTTTTAGATTCGTTTTTAAAACGGAAGGAGAAGACCTCCCAAAACCTTAACGTTCAAAAATTTGTATTTATTTTAGGACATTATTAGATTTTTTAAAATTTTGTTTGTTAGGCAAATTTATCACAGAAAAGAATCGCTGAGAAATTTGTCTCCGTTTGGTTTTTTGTTTTTACCCAGGGATTATTTATTTACATAATACCAGATATTTAATTTTTTTTTGAATTTTAGATCGTGGCGAAAAACCTAAAAAAAGAAAAAAATATCTGAACACGCCACAATCATTTAGACATTACCAATGTTTTATCCCATGGTCAGGAAAAAAAGACCGTTATTTGCTATACTAAAATATGTGTTACAAGTGAGACGAGACTCTGTTCACCTTCCCAAACGGCTTGAGGTTTTTGAATGAATTTGAATGCATTAAGAGTAACACTCAATATTTGCTTCGGAAATGTTTAGAATTTTTGGAAAGAAGGTAGCTGGAAGAAATCTGGACAAAACTTGAAAGCTGTACACTACAACTGTTCACATTAAAGTTTAATAGATCAGAATTTGACTTTATCTTTGATCAGTATGTTAAAGGATATTGCTATTTATATATCCCGGATCTCTTTAATATATATGCGTTGGGGAAACTATCTTAATAATTTACAATATTGAACGCACTGATAAGTTAATTTCTGCAACCAAGGTTTTGGAATCTTTTCTACCAACAATATAGCTTCTATGAGTGATGTTTCATTATAAAGAGTATCGCCTAGATCGTCTCTGGATAACTTATTGATTTTCAGACGCCATAGATGTAGCCGTTAGGTAGCAGCAGCATTAAGTTTGAAATGCAGTCATTCAACAGTTTACCTAGACATTGCCATCCATAAAAAATGTATTCTAACGTCAGTAAGTTTTGGGAACTGAGCTATGTAGAACCAATCGATATTAAAGGGTATTAAAGGATCTCTCCGCTGTATGGCCTTCCTCGTAGAAAGGGTTGATTTGATTTTTATCTGTCAACTCCTGTTTTCCACTAAGGATTTAATAGGTATGGCTAGATCACCAGAGCAACAATTTTTGATACGATTATAAATAAATGTACGAGACGATTATAAATAAATCGTGCAATACTTTGTCAAATGCTTTCATAACATCAGACAAAACAACATCAAAATAATGTTTTCTCCGGAACACGGAACTAACGAAATGATGAATGTCCGGCTGGAAACTATACTTTAGAGATTATCTTGCAATTGGAAACTAGGGGTCGCCGACCCTTTTAATGTGTTGAGGCACTTTAATAATAGTCAAATAGAGAGAGAGAGAGCTATCTAAACTTGTTTAATGCAATAACAAAAACACATTTTTGATATTATACATTACATATGATGTACATGCAATATACAAATCGTATATGTCGGAAAAATAACTACAATTTTGACGCAGCGGTATGTCATATATTTTTAAAAAATAAAGTCGCCCAAAATAAATGACACATCTAATTAACAATAAAGTAAAAGTCTTACATCAAAATTTAAATAAAAGCAAATATATATTAAAATAACATTTTAATGAGAAGGCTGACGCTCAGACTCTTCAACATTTTTTTTTAATAATGGCGGTTTAGTTCGTTACAGCCATTCGAATACAATTATCTAACTCTTTATATGTAAGTCGGTTGCGGTATTCGCCCTTAATTACTTTCATATTGGAGAAAGAATATTCACACAAATAGCTCGAAGTGAATAACCCTTACACTTTTGAGGCAACGCTAACCAAAACCCGATATTTGTCTTCTTGCTAAAGGCCAGATACATTTTATATTTATTTACACTGTGTACCAGACACATGACCACCAGAAATCCAAAATATTCAAGACAGGTTGAGTTTTTCATTTCATGATTGGGTTTATCGCGTTGTTTAAAAAAATCAACTAGAGCAGGTAGGAGATCATTATAATGCCTGAGTACTTTTTCTCTACTCAACCATCGGACTTAAGAGTGAAGAATCAAATCCCTATATTGACAGTCCATTTCATCAGTTTGTTCTTTGAATAATCTTCTCTATAACGACTGAGCTCTAACCTTGTTCACAATTTTTACTACCATTTTCATAACGTCAGTTATAACGTTAGTTTCAAGAACTCCCCACATTATGCTCGTTGGTGGATAATGTAGTGATAAGAGGAAATGCGGAAAAGTATCATTCTTTCGACATAATGCCACAAGACCCTTTTCGGAACCCATCATAGCTGGAGCTCCATCTGTTGGCAAATTGGCCATTTTAAATATTGGAATTTTCTCAGACGAAAATATATTTTTCAAATGAGAAACCAGGTCCTGTCCAGTAGTATGTCCTTTTAGTGGAATAATCTTCAAAAGTTTTTCTTTAATTATAAAATCGCCAAAAATCATCCTGACGAAAACAGCCATCTGGGCGGTATCAACCAGATCTGCGGATTCATCAAGTTGCAGGGAAAAATAACTACAGTTATCTAAGTCACGCGTTAACTGGAAAAGCCTAACTACTTATTACTTCTAGTCGTGTCAACACTGTATTGGCAGAAAGTTGCATTGTTTTTATAATAGACACCATCTCGTTTTATTTTTAAAGTTGGTGAATAATGAATCAGCTGCTTCTAAAAATGCATGTTTTATTATTTCTCCTTCTTCATAAGGCTTCCTACTTTGTACAATTATCTAAGACACACGATAGAAATCTTCAGTTACAGCCTTGTTTGTCAAATTCTTTTAAAAACACTGATTGTTGTCCAATTAACTGATTTTTCTTTCTAGCGGTAGAATGTAAAGGATATAATTTTGCAAAAGTTGAATGAAATGTTTTATGGTGCCTTTCAATATTTCCCCTTATAGCTATGAGGTACCGAAATTATCCACGCGAGCTACCGGTAGCTCGCGATCGACGTTGGCAACCCCTGGTATAAACTTTGAGAGAGTGAAGAATCACTATGTCCTATATATTCAAAAGGCAGCTGATGAAGCTGAAGGGCCTTTAAAAAAGAAAACTGGTGCCACCTCTCTGAAACTGTGAATGTACGAATTTAGAAAGTGTAATAGTATGAAAATGGAGTTGAAATTTATTGTTGCCGAACTTCGATTATTGTCGATTTATTGTGTCTTAAATTTTTTTTAATTTGGAGCTACATACGCACTAGGTTTTTCCAGAACAAAGTTCCCGAGACCATAACACTCGACGGGTTCCGGCTATAGACCACAATCCGATTCATCACAAAGCAGCGAAAGGTTCGACAAAGATCAATAAGATTCAATCGAAACGTTAAGAATTATATTTGTTAGTAGTATAGAAATTATAGTAGTAGTTCTCGTATATTTGTATTATCTATTATCTACCATATATTATATAGGGTGATTTTTTTAGTGCGTCCGAATTTAAAATTCAAATAAAACAACAACCAAATTATATGCCTTAAATATATTAATTTTATGCTACATAACATTCAATGCTATTAATATCTGCAAACAATTTCATATACATGTTTGCCGTGGCTACTTCTGACAAAGCGCATTCTATCAATCCAATTTTCGACCACTTTTTCAAGCAATTGAGATCGTATATCTGCAATTGTCCAAGTTATGTTGGCCTCCAAGGTTTCAACAGTTGCCGGTTTATCGGCATAGACCAAAGATTTAATATAACCACAAAGAAAATAATCTATAGGCGTTAAATAAGATAACGTTGGTTTGGTTTAACCTTGAAATCTGTTCCTTGAAATCATTTTTGTCACCGAATTGTTCACTCAATAAATCGATTGTTGTATTGGCTATATGACATATGAAACCGTCTTATTGGAATCACATCTCCTCTAGATCACTATCATTCAAATTCGGGATTAAATAATCATTGGTCATCGCTCTGTAGCGATCTCAACTTGATTTTTAAAGAAATACGGCACAATGATGCCACCGGTCTACAGTTTTTCTGGATAAAACGGTCAATGTTGATTCATTCGAAGATTATTTTCACTTGAAAGACGGCAATTTTGATTATTAACGTAACCAAAAAGGAGCTTCGGCGCTAAACAAAATGTTGCGATTAAATTCTGGGTCAAGTTACAATTGTTTTTGAGCCCATTCACCGAACGAACGATGGTCTTGCGGCTTGAGTTCTTAGACAAGCTGGATCTTATAAGACACCAGACCAAGATTTTTATACAAAATTTTCCACGCAGTTGAATAACAAAATCCAACTTTCTGTGAACGGCGACAAATTCATAAATTTGAATCTTCATAAACACTGCGAGCAATAGCGGCGATATTTTCATCGGAACGCACAGTTTTTTGTTTTTGTTTTCACATAGAGCAACGTGAAATGCGTTTAAAATTTGTCGATAATTCGGCGAATACATCGCTCGATTGGGCGATTATGAGCATGTATAAGTCTGTACTGTATAAGACTGGCGTACAGAACACTGCTTTTGAAAGGAAATTTCGACAATTTGCATGTGTTGCTCTGATATTAAACTTTCCATAATGATTTGCCTGAGTGTATTAAATAATTTTGACACTAGAGCTGCGAAAACTCATAGTTCCTTAGACATCGATCTATACAGAAGTTTGGATACACTGAAAACATCACCCGTTATATAAACTGACATGCTTGATGTTTGACATTGTTTCAGTTACTTGAGCAGTATATGGTTTAACGATAGTTTTAAACGAAATTGGGTGTAAAAACATGGTATTGTATTTGCATTCGAGTGACAAAAGTGAGTGACAGAGTATGCTAGATTGAATATACATCCACCTATTGATACGAGGCAGTTTAGATTTCTGACCTATCGGCTTTTAATGGAAAGGTAACATTGAAAACATCAAAGCAGTGGCTGGTCTATAGAACTTGTTTATGATATATGCTAAGAAGTATTGGGATAATTAGTGATAGGTTTGTAGTTCGGCTATACAGAAATAATTTGAGGACTGTTCAAAAAACTGTTTTAAGCACTCACTCAACAACGCCAAAACAACATCGTCATTTCCGCTTCTCATTCCCATTGAGACTAAAATGCTTCTGTATAATGGTGGATATTAAAACAATAAGCCTGCAAAGAGAAGAACGATACTAGAAATGCTATACTAGATACTAGAATGACCTATCAAAGTTTTGTGATGTGGTATTTCCAAACACTGAGATGTGCATTTTGTATATTTAAACTGATTTCAGTATTTTTTGTATTTTTTAAACTGACATGAAACTGAACTTTCGTATCACATATCTATTAATGTTAATACTTTTGATATATGTATTGCTTATTTTATTATCTAATTGTTAGTAGTCATTTATTATTTTTGCACAGTTATTGAAAACAAAAGTCTCTGAACCCGGGAGGAAAACATGCTAAATTGAAAGAATTAAATGTGCCATAAGGAAAGTAGTTTTTTTTGCAAATTTTAAAAGCATTGCTTTATTGTAAAAAACTGGTTATACATTTTTGATTCAAAGTATTATCATCGTTGGCCACTACTTTCTCCCATCTTTCAGGTAGCATTCGAATCCCGCGTTAAAAAAACCCATCATCATCATTATCTTTTGAAGCGATCCACGAATCGATCCAATTTTTGACTTATTCATAAAACCGGAAGTGCTGGACAGTCAGGCCATGTCCCATCGATCGAAACAGATGCTAGTCAGAGGGAGCAACGTCTGAAGAATACGCCGGGTGGAGTAGAACATCTCATTTTAACGTGTTCACGTATATCTTGACCACTTTCGCAACATGGGGCCGAGCATTGTCATAATGCAAAATCACTTTATCGTGTCTTTCATTGTATTGCGGCCATTTGGCTTTCAATGGTCGGCTCAAATGCAATAATTCCCTTCGACAAGGATCCCCTGTGATTGTTTCAGACGGTTTTAATAGCTCATAATACACTATACTGAGCTGGTCCCACCAAATACAGAGCATGACCTTGGACCCGTGAATATTTAGTTTGGCGGTCGGCGTGGAAGAGTGGCCGGGATATCCCCATGATTTTTGACGTTTGCGCACAATGCGATGCAGAAATGCCTTTCCGTTCTTGCCTTTCAAGCAACTGTTCACAAGCAAACAAACGATATTCAGCATCTCTCGGTTTCAACTTGTAAGGCACCCAATATCTTTGCTTTTGGGTCATTTCCAGGTCTTTGGAGGGTTTTGAAATTGCTTGTTGATTGCTCACTCCCAATGATCTTGCCAACTCTTCTTGACCTTGATTCAAGTCTTCATTAAGCAATGCCTCTAATGTTTCATCTTCAAAAACTTTTGCTCTTGCCGGTTTTCGACGTAAAAATCACCACTTTTGAAGCGTTGATACGATTCACGACACGTTCTTTCACTCATAGCGGCCTCACCATATGTGTCTGAAAGCATTCTGTGAGCCGCAGCAGCAGAGTTCTTCGTATTAAATAAATAAATTAACACCTCCCAAATGACGAGAATTTTATTCGCGAATAATTTTATGATGTAAACATAAATAGACTACTGGTGCTATGGGAATTGTTATGGGAACTGTTAATGTCAGTATGTTGAAATATTACAGGAATTAATCACCATGAAGTTCTTAATTCGACTGACACAATAAGTTCTGAATATTATTGAATTCAGCTTAATCGACTAAACATACTTTGATTCAAAAACGCCTAAGAATGATTAATCGAAAGGTGTTGTTCTCCAGCAGACAACACAAGGCCTCATAGTGCCAGAATAATCTAAGAAATAGTCAAAGCGTTAGACTGGAAAGTACTTCCTTGCGAACCATCCTATGGAACATTTCCTTCGTTGAAACAAAAAAACCTACAGCTACAGCTCTCAAAACCGCTCTGGAAAAAATATAAAGTTAAAAAGTTTGTTAGAGAGATGGATGAAGATTGTTTTAAATATGTAGTTTATGTGTTAGATTAAAGCTGTATAAATTCTTAAAACATAATAGTGTATAATATCAAAATACAATATTACTTATGGGTACAGCTATTAAATGTGTTCTCTTAATGAATGAATTAACTACATCGAAGATCAACAACTTATAACTGAACGTCCTGTTATAGATTCAGTAGCAATGCATAAAATCATTTCACTTAGCAGTACTCGCCACTTATCTGCTTCTTCCTCGACAAATGTTTAAATAAGAGGTGTTTAAACTTCCTGGATAAATGCTCAAACAAGAGGTATTGTACTGAAAGACATTGTTCTGAATTTATTGGAAGTTGAATCAAATAGACTCGGTTTTGATTAATGAAGAAAATGGTTGCTTGAAAAGGGGACCCTGGTCAACTACACTACGGAGCTGCATACAGCCAACATTTTGTGTCATCCACATTTTTATTTTTTGTACATCACTGATATATTTCATATGATAAGGGAGCTGTATTATTCTAGACAAAATTGAGATATTCTGATTTTTGACCTCTAAAAACAAGAGCGTGATTGATTTGCTGATAGGTAGTTTTAAACATTATTCTAGTGATGTTATTGTAAAACTTATATTACACATTTGAACTAAGCATGCACAAAATTGTGTATTGTTCTAATATTAAGAAGATACAATGCAAATACATGCAAAGAGTTGCGTAGCTGACTGACTTACTTGAGTTAAAAGTTTTCATAATCGGGTAATTCTGAAGATTTTTATATTTCTCATAATGTCATCATCGCAATATATAACTTTTTTATGGCGAAGGGCAATGACAGGTCATTTTTTGAAACTTCAAAGACTTTTATTGCTAATTATTATACAACAATTTGTTGGATCAAAGTCGTCAGTGAATCTCGCAAAAATTATTTAAATGGTCTCATCATTTTTCATCTTGATAATGCTCTTAATCAGCTGTCACATAGATCCCAAAAAAATATATTTATTTAGTGAAAAAAAAAATGTTAAAGGCCGATAGCATTAATATATATCAACTTTTGATCTATTTTTGTTCTGAATATCACAAATAAGTTGTGGAGTCGATTTCAGAGGTTTCTATTTCTGATCATTCACTACAGCCCAATGTTTATGCCTATGAGAGGTGCTAATCGATGTTAATTGATAGCTGATGACCATTGTTTGGAGCCTACGATAATATGTAGCTTTAGGTGCTAACTAGTAACTACTTAGTTTGCTTAGTACTCGTCTATAATGTTAGATATTGATTTCTATAGTTTACAGAAACTGTTGTAGTAGTAAACGCAGTAATCGGTATATATTTGGCTGATGACTTTCTGTGACAGATATTTATTTAGATCACCATATTTAGTATTAGTTACTTGTACACAAAAAAAAAACATATTTCAAGAATAACTTCAACAAAGGCATCTATTTGCGTAAATATTTCTATTAGGTTTATCCTAAAGCTTTTTCGGCCGTCTAGACTATTTCAGTCTGGGCTCGAACGTACTCGATAGATTTCCATTTCTAACGTGCCCTATAACAAGAAATTAAGTATTTCTCCGGCCAAATCGAGGCTTTCACCTGAAATGAATGTAACATAGCTTTTGTGGTCATTTGTTAAGGGAAGCAATAGCACCAAAATGGGTGTTAGGTGAAGTATTTGAGATCCACATTAAATAGAAATGTTTTTATTTGGAGGGCGGTAAAATATTTTCGATACTAGGTGATAACACTGATTTATAGAATAGTGCGAGGTATGCTATAATTAAGTGATCCACATACTTGAATTGGAACGATATTAATAATGATATACAATAAAATAATACTTTTATATAGGGTGAATTTTTTTATATGTCCAAATTTTAATTTCTATTAAAACAAAACCAAATTAGATGCTTTGAAATTCACAGAAAGGCATTAATGTTTGGAAACAATTTGGGACAAATGTCGCCGCAACTGTATATGATAAAGCGCGTTCTGCCAATCCAATTTCCGGCTACTTTTTCAAGCAATCGGGGTGTTATGTCCACAATTGTCCGGGTTATGGCTTCTGAGGCGTTGCTGGTTTATCGGCATAAACCAATGATTTAACATAACCCCACAGAAAATAATCTAAATGCGATAAATTACATGACCTTGACATCTAATTAACAGTTCCGTTCCTCGAAATAATTTTCTCACCGAATTGTTCCCTCAATAAATCGATTGCTGTGTTGGTCTTATGACATGGGGAGCCTGTTTTTCCTGTTGGAAACACATTTATTCCTGATTAATACCATCCAAATTCGAAATTGAATAATCCACGAAGTAGAAGTACAAATCCCAACTTCCTGCGAACGGCGACAAAAAGCAAAAAGAAAGATGAAAACTATAAAAAATCTCATAGATGAACCCTTGAAAGCCTATGGAATACTATGGTGTCGCATGTTCTTAAAATACATTTTTACATTTCCATTTGAATGTTTTTCTAAAAATTTGGGTGCAGTAAGCGATGAACAAGGTGGGAGGTTTCACCAGAACATCAAAACGATGGAAGCAAGATATCAGGGATACTGGAACCCAACAATGTTAGGCGATTAGTGATTGCTTTTAAAAAGAGATGATGCATGTGTTCATGAACACATTGCCCAAATTATATAGGGCGAAATGAAAAATGTTGTGTTGCCGAGCATGCAATCGAACATGACCACAACATAAACATTAGTAATTTAAGACTAGTTCAAAGTTTAACTAACAATAGGGCTTTGGATGCAAATGAAAGCATTCAAATAGAAAAATGCAAGAAAATCATGAACCGGGATAAAGGATCTATTCCGTTCAATCAACTTTTTCAATTATTAATGTAAGGGTGAGTAAAGTTTACGGTTATTTTTTTCTTTCTTTAGTTCTTTTTACCCGTTTTTTCTTTTTTCTTGTATCCTTTTTTTACACGCTTCATTAAGTAGGTAGTACGCTTTCTAGGTAGTAGGTTAGCAATTTGGGTTCTCATAAAAATAGAACATAGTTTAGTTTTAGAATTAGATTAAATCATATCCTGATTATGCTAAAAACGTTAGCGAAATGTGCGTCGAGACCTTGAAAAAAAGTGATTCGGTGCATAGTGGTAAATGTCTTTGAGTTTAGTGTTTCACACCGACGATTCCAATAGAAAAATTGAAAAAAGGGACTGTTACAGCAAATTTGCAACGGGCGAATGGCTTTTTGATTGAACGTGCATGGAATAGGTCAAACAATTAGAATTAGGTATTTCAGTCTGGTTGTACATTTTTAATTTTGATATTTGCGAGACCTAATTCTATAATTCCGATGGTAATAAATATTTGTGGACTTTCGTATGTAGCAAAAAATGTCTATGATTTTTCAACTGTTATAATTAATTAAATAGGTAAAAATTAATATAATAGTAACTTTTAAATGTTTTTTTTTAAGGTTACTAAAAGAAGATTGATACTGGACGAGGAAAAAGTTGTATTCTTTTTATGAAATTGCTGAAAATGTTTCCTTTAAAACAAAACATGTTTAGAATATTATCTGTCTTATAAATTGCTTCTTATATAGAATTTTTTGCCTATGTTATTATGCAAAAAAGCACATTGTCCATTGGCATTGTGTCATCGTCCATTTTGTTTGTTTATATAATATTTGTTAAAAATGTAATTTTTCTTGTAGTTGCATTTACCAATCTTCTGGTAATTGGAAAATTAGATGTATGCAAATCGATTCCTTTGAACTGGCAGAATATCGACTGGAATGGGAACATTCCAATTCGCAACACTAAGTTGGGCTGGGTTCTTTCATTATCTGCAAAACGAATAGAAATGAAGGGGAAACAATCAGGTTCCAATAGAACTGCAGAAATCCCGAACAGCGTAGATTGGACGACACAGACGATTGACAAATCCAGGCCTTTCTGTTTTACGACACTTACTCAAACTCGGATAAAATGTTTTCAACATACGGATATATTTCACAAATATTTAGGGTGATATGTCTACAAAAGTGTGTTCAGAATATTAATGTATAACATTCTGACCAATGTTTGAGAGGGATGATACGTATTTAACCGCTATGAAGTGGAAATTATTATTTTTTTGTTTTTGTTAATATATAATCCTCAAAATGTAAATTACTATTTCCAGTAATTCCACCTGGATAATTAAAACATCAGTATTGATATTGACTCAAGTTGCCTTCTTTGGGTTAAATGCTTCTAAAAGTTTCTAATCCAAAACTTTGTTATAATAGTTCATTGATATGAACATTCAGATGGTGTTGTATTAAACAGAAAGCGCGGTACTTAGTGCAATTGACAGTTGAGTTGATGGCAGGAACAAACTCTGTTCGTATAGAAACTCCACCATATAGGAATCATGACTTTCCCTGACACTGAGTCATGTTTTGCAGTTATCTGGACTGACTCATGAGGTGCTAACTTTCTATGTTAATGCTAACTTTTCTATAAATGTTGCTGCAAAAAAATATACTCTGTATTGCTAGTAACGAGTGGTTCCAATAAAGACTTATTTAATATTCAATAAAGACTTATTTAGACTTTAGACATAACTAATATTACAGGTCGACATGATTTTTATAATATCTTTTCGCAGAAATGGTCTACCGGATGCCATTTTCAAGTACCTGTTTCTTCTTTTTATCATGGAGTATTGAAATTATTTGCACCTGACTTTGGACTCGACAAGGTAAGAATTATCACAGGACCGTAGAGGAGATATTTCCGCAGTATTCTACGAACCTTTAAGGGCAGTTTTATTGTTTCTATGGATTAGTTTGTTTCTGTCTCGTTTACAGTACAGTCAAGTATTTAATTCGATTTTATCTAAGATGGTAAGTTCTAGTCGTCGCTTTTGCAAAAATCGAGCGGATAAGTATTATTATATTACAGACGATTTATTTTAAAGTCACAAGCTAGATCTATATTCGAGGAAGTCAAAAAAGACTTTATCTTTTATATTTTAAGTGCCAAATTGGAGATCAAGATTTAAGTTGGGTTCCTCATGTTTGTTGTGTGATTTGTCACGTAACCATGTAATTAATTGCTACTTTGTTATCACTAAAACAGGAGGAATTTAAAAAAAAAGCAAAGAGACACTATTCAGTAACCCAAAAAAGGTGCTTCAAAAAACTTGGACTAATGAAAACTTTGTCAAAGCCATAGAGAGAGAAGTTAATAGTTTCAAGTACTTAAAGTTAATATTTTCTCAATTAAGTGGTGCAAAATTAAAAGAATGCATATTTATTGAACCTCAAATAGATGCTACTATGTGATTTACGTTTCAAAAAAAAAAAAGAAAAAGGAAGTGGCAGTTTGGAAGGGTTTCATAAGTGCAGTGAAAGGATTTATGGGCAACAAGAAAGATGAAAACTAAAAAATCTCATAGATTGACTCTTGAAACCCTATGAATACTAGGGTGTCGCATGTCCTTAAAAATGGATTTTTTATACTACTATTATCATATATTTCCGGAATATTTGGATGCACTAAGCGACTAACAAGAAGAGGGGTATCACCAAGATATCACGACGATGGAAGCAAGATACCAGAGGCTCTAGAACCCATCTATGTCGGGTGACTAATGCTGGTTTTTTAAAAACAGATGATGCTGCGGAACACAAGAGGAAAAAGTGAAAGTTTTTGTCGCTGTATGCCATCTCATGTAATAAATTTTTTGAATAGAATACATAATTTTCAGTAATCTGTTTGCCTAGATTGAACACGTTTTACATTTTTACATTAAATAAATATTAGATTATAAAAAATATCGTTTTCTATTCTTCCCCACCGCTGATCCTTTATAATAAAAAATGTACGTGTTACAATAATTAGCTTATAATTTTCGGATTTAGGACTACAAAATACTTCATATAAACCTATTTTTATCAATGTTACCTTAAAGAAGTTTAAATTTGTTGACCTGTCTTTTTAATCTCATACCAATCCTACGTGTTATCAAAATTAAAGAAGTTTAAATTTGTTGACCTGTCTTTTTAATCTCACACCAATCGTATGTGTTATCAAATAGTTGCTTTGATCTAAAATACGTTTGTAGAGATAAGGGGCTAGATACGACATAAACCTTAAAAATTAGATTTCCTTCTCTTTATCGGTATTCAAGGTGTGTAAAAAGTAATGAGATTAGTAGTGTAATGTTCGATCTCTTAATACTCTGACTTTTTTTGGGCTTTGGAAGGAAAGTAGGCAAATATCTGATGCGTTTGCTGTATAAGTTTGAATTCCTTACATTCACTTAATGGTCCATAACAATTCTTTTCACGAATCGGATTGTCAACAATTTCGGACTGCGGTACACTCTCAAGTTTTGTTTCAGACTTGGGCATTTTCAATAAGCCCTACAAAGATACAGCATGTTTCCCTTCTACTGTTCTTTTGATTCTGCGAAAGGTTCTTCGGATCCATTTTGTGTTTATTAAATTCAATTATTCGCCGATCATTTTGATCATCAACCGATGATCAGAATGAACAAGATCCTGGATTCTGCGGACACTTTAATTACTTCTTGTACTAGATGGTCTTCCGCTGCGAGGTTCATCTTCAATCGAGTCTCTGTGTTCTGAGAATGCCTTACACCACCTAAGAACCTGGATCTTTGACAAAACATTGTTTCCATAGGCCAATTGAAGTTGTGAAAAAGTTTCCGTCGCACAGTACCCAAGTCTGAAACAAAACTTCATAGCGGACCGTTGCCCGAAATTGTTTTCACATATTTTCAGAACACACTGGAAAATCCAGTTCAAGAAAAAATTGCACGGATTTAAGGAAAATTGCTAGAAACTACCAAGTGGCTCTAATTAAAAACTCGTGACGATGCATTAGATGTTGACTTGCACCCTCTCGAAAGGGTAAACCAACAGTGATACCAGAACTGAATATTCTCATATATTTTAAATTATCTTTAAGATCAACTTTAATGATCAATATTATATAGAACATATTGGTTTTTATAACTTTGCAATAGTTTTTAAACAAATATTTTACAAATTTCTCATATTTATATTTTTTTTCGTCACTTTTTGAACAATTAGACAATATCATGCTATTAATTGCACTAATATACAATACCTCGCTACAATTAATATTATCCTATATGAGCTTCAAAAGACAAAAATACATTGCTACAAAAACAGAGTTGATATTATGCTTAAACTCACGCAAATTGTCTAAATAATTAATACTAAGGAAAAGTGGGATTAAATAAGCTAAAATAAGAAAAATAATTAATATGGTGGTTTCTCCTCATTCCACTAACATTCTTCATTTTACTATTACATTTAATGGAAAAATGCTTCACAATATGAACCCACTCTTATCTAACATAACTAATATTCTGTTTTTCTCGTAAACTGATACATTTTATATCAAAGTATTTATAATGCTTCAACAATTTGTGGATGTAAATTTTGCAAATACGTTATGAATCTAAAAAAATATCCTTATGAAGTTAAAAGGTTTTCGATAAACATTAAATTAATCCTGTAAGTCTTAAAGTGAATTTTGTTAAATCTATACAGGAAATTAATTTTTTTATTGAAAAATTATTTTATATAATCACGGGGTGTCCCGAGACCTGTTTCTAGCCCTACAGTCGTCATTAGCCGGGCTCCAGTTGAACGCAAGGAAAGCAGCTGAAGGGACACGAGAGAGACGATCAGAGGCAGGCCATGTTAACATGGCATATATATATATATATATATATATATATATATATATATATATATATATATATATATATATATATATATATATATACATACATATATATAGTGGCCAGGATAAGGACTTACCACCTCATACCAATTTTCATAAACTTTTTTTTTTGATACATCTCGGAAAACAGCATTAACAAAGTATATCACATGTTTGTTTTTGCTATATATGAAACTATATCATGTCTAACTGCGTCAACTTTCATGGTTTCCATTTTCAAGAAGAACTATTAGGGCTTTTTTTAGAGAAAAACTAACAACGGATTCTTGATCAGCACCATCTTAAACCAAAATGTACCAATTTTTATTGTTCTAAAAAATTACTGGGTGTCCTTGATATTATTTTATGATATTTTTGCAATAATAATTAATAATTAATAATTTTTCTAATAATTACAGACTATTTTTTAACAAAAACTTTCTTTTTTACAGGTCGGTCTAAATTGGCATTAAAAAACTTAAATACTAGACATTTCTATCATTCCACTATGTTCTCTCAAGCACTTTTCAATACGTCATCGGGTATTGTTCACTACTTTTCTCAATTGTTTTTTGGTAATGCTACAGCAAGCCTGCCTAATACGATCATAAAGATCGTCTCAAGTTTTTAGCTTCGAAATATGAACCTTATTTTTAATTGCTCTCCAGAGAAAAAATCAAGAGGCGTGAGGTCCGGGGATCTCGGCGGCCAACTAATTTCAGGACAGTTTCGCCCAATCTAACGATTTGGAAAATTAATATTTACCAGTTTCTTATGTTAATTGCATGATGAATGGGTGCCCCGTCAAATTGTAAATGTAAATTTTACCGATAATTAAGAGGCAATGCATCAATTTCATCATTCAAATTTACATCATAAAAATATGTTCCAATAATACTGTCATTTAAAATGCCGTACCAAACGTTCACTTTTGTAAAATATTGTTTCTTACATTGTATCACCCTATGTGGGTTATCTTGGGCCCATAATCTAATTCTGTGATGATACGATACCATTTGATGTAAATGTGTCTTTATCTGTGTATAAAATATTTTTAGAAATGTAGGCTCTTGTATGTACATGCCATATAATTATAAACTGTATCCCATTCTTCTTTCAGTGTCACCAACTTCAATTGTTGAAATTGAAGTGCGAAATTTTGGTTTAAAAGGTTTCCTGTTATTTTTCTTCAAGCATAACCAGATAGTGCTTTTCGGGATATTAGAATTCTACTAGTGTCCATAACGCTTGAATGTGGATTCTCATTAAAATAATCAAGAACTAATTGAGTTGCTCGAAATTCTCGAGAACGATGCTGATTAGGAAGTTTATTAACAGTTCCGTTTAGATCAAAATATTGGTTTATGCAATAAACTGTAATATGATATATTCTGTTCTGGATGTCTTCTATTAAATTCTTTTGCTGCTTCACGAACAGTTCGCGTGCCATCACCAACTAATCTTATAATTTCTATTTTTTTTTCTAAAGAATAAATCATTATTGCCGTTTGAAATCACTAGAATTAGTTTAGAAATTAGTTTACAATTTTTGATTTCCATGGCATACATAATTCTAATAACAGAAAGTACATGTAATTACTAGAAAAATTATAATATAAGTATCACAAATATCTGGGACACTCAGTATTTTAGAACTATAAAAATCGGTACGGTTTGATTTAAGGTGGTGCTGGTTAAGAATCCGTTAATAGTTTTTCTCTAAAAAATCCTAAGTCCTTTCCCTAAATCCTAAGTCCTAATCCCTTTTAAGGGGTGGTCCTTATCCTGGACACACTATGTATATGATGCACACTATATATATATGTATATATATATATATATATATATATATATATATATATATATATATATATATATATATATATATATATATATATGATGCTAATGGGATGATATCTATAATTAAAAGTCTTTATGAAAAGTAGTTTGATGGATATCGTTCCGGAGTTATGAACATCAGATTGATTTAAAATGTTCAAGGACCAGGAAACATTGGCTACTAACTTTTACGATTAAATAGCTTATATACTGATTGAAATAACTTGATCACTTATTTATTTACAGAGGGTTTTATCTCATTATGTTAAAATTTTAGAACCATAAATTAGATTTAATTCTAAAAGTAAAAATACAAAAGACGAAGGTCGATCTTTATTCGTTCCGTAGTTACAGGCATATGATCAGGGAAATATCCTTTAAAAGTATTAGCAACTGTAGGGTAGATAATTGTTCATATTCAATGAAAGAACCAAGTACCAAATCATTCCATCCATTGGTTGAAGCCAGCCGAAACGTTAATGGAAAATTCATGCTGAAAGTTTGACGTACGTATAGCTCGGGGATTTTCTAATTCCTAACTTTTTCTACATTCTCAAATTTATGATGCCACTTCTTTTAGATTGAATCTATTTATTCAACCAACTGTTCTGCAGAAATAAAAATTTTGCCTTGTCGTAAGATCCAGGTACAATAAAATAAATGAGGATGGTGATCTGCCTGAAACAAACTTTGGCCCTTCCACTAATGATATGGATGTAAACACTTACGATTAAAAATTTGCCAAACAATCCTTTGTGATACCTCAACTTGCCTACTAATTCGACGTACATTTGCAGCTGGATACGTAGTAAGAATTTTTAGCACTTTATTTAGCGTCCATCTAAAACTGCTGGCAAATTTACTCCTCTACCGAAAAGATAATCTGAATTCTGTGAAACAGTGTGAAAATTTGTTTATTTGGAAACCAATATCGGTATTCCCTAAGTGTTTCAAGTGCACTACCGTTACAATAACCATAAATGAGATAATTTTGAGCATTAACCATTTTATGAACAAAATCGATAAAGCATTTTAAATAAAGATTTACGCCCTATAAAATACTAACTCACTTGAAACCGAAATAAAAAAAGATACATTTTCAAAAAATATATCAGCGTGACATTTATTCTGGTTAACTTGTCGTAGTATGGTCATATAGATTTTGACATAGAAATATGATAAGTTTTTATTTGGTTTAGGAATTTAAATCTAATTATTTACTCTTTATAATTTCATAAGTCTGTATTGTGAAACATTTATGCACATCGACTTGAAGTTGATAGTTACGGCAGAAAAATAATGTATCTTATACAATAATGCACTGCATAGAAACCACTAAGGTGGAATAAGAAACTAAGTAACTTAGTAGTAGGATTACTTATCGTGTTGGATTACATCCCATGTTGCCAGCGAGGTGTGATGAAACAATGCGGACCAAAGCAGAATAGAGTTACCACTTCACAGTAGCCTTTAGTTTTTTATAGACAAGGTGATTCAGAACTGTTGACGAAACTTGAATTAAACACACCTGAAATGAAAAACCAGTCAAAACAGTGAGTTTTTTCCAGCAAACATGCTCAGAAGACGCTTTCATTGGATCTACAGATCATAATCATTGTTTCTGGGATTTGCAAGGCATTATGTTGATCAACAATGCGGAAAAAAGAAAGACGGTTACAGGATCTGCATAAATGATTAAATTTTGCGAACCATTGATAAATGTCCCGCATTCATGTCCCGAAATACCGTTGCTGCGTTTCAACAGCAAATTTAGTCAATTCCACCTCGAATTAATGCTCCATATACCTGCTTATCCGGACATGCCCACGACCTTCTCTTCCCTTATTTCTCTTTTCAATTTTACATTAAGTTAAGAGATCATTACCAAAACACAGACATATTTTGCAGGATTCCATAAGTCATACATTTTTGGAAAGCAAGATAAGTTTAAAACACAGGTCGACATCATTTTTTAAACATTAATGAGAATCAATTCTTCTATTGGAACCTTTGGTGTAAAACACTAAACTTGAAGAGATTTACCACTAAACACCAAATCACTTTTTTTGAACTGCTCAACGCACGTTTTGCTAGCCATGATAGAATCATCAGATTAAATCATTCTCTGATGATGCTAACATGGTTAGCGAAACGTGCTTCGAGCAGTTTAAAAAAAAGTGATTTGGTGTTTAGTGGCAAATCTCTTCAAGTTTAGTATTAATGAAAATGCTCTTTTGCGTTTTATTTAGGTAATTATTAAAACACACACATTTCAAAGAAATGACATAAAACATCCCATTTTCAAGAACCTGCTTCTCCTTTATATCATGGGGAGATTGTAGAACGTAGAACTTCTTTTGAACTTGGCACTTCAAACATAAAATATGCCCCTCCTTGTTAACTCCAAAAAGGTGATTCCTCCGCGTCTCTATTTTAAGCTTGGACTAATGAAAATCCCAAAGCCATGGACAAAGAAGGTAATGGTTTCAAGTACCTAAAAGAAACATTTCCTCAATTAAGTTATGCATAACTACAAGAAGGCATATTTGTTGGACCTCAAATAAGAAAGTTTCTAGGTGATTTTCGTTTTCAAGAAAAGTTAAATGAAAAAGAACTGGCAGCTTGAGAGTGTCTTGTAAGTGTGTGAAAGGATTTCTCAGCAACAAGAAAGATGAAAACTATAAAAACCTCATAGATGAACTCTTAAAAGCCTATAAAATACTAGAGGAAATGTTTCATCAGGACATCAGGACGACGAAAGGAAGGTACCAACGACGCTGGAACGCATCTATGTTGGACGACTACTGCTGGTTTTTAAAAAAAACGATGCTATAGAACACAAGAGGAAAAAGTGAAAGTTTTTGCTGTATGACATCTAACGTAATCTATGTTTTATTGACATAATCGTCAGTAACGTCTTTACATAGATTTAATATGTTTTACATGTTTATATTAAATAAATATTAGATTGTAAAAATATATCTTCTCTATTTTTCCCCACCACCGAACCCCGGTAACAAAAATTCTGTACGTGTTACAGCATTAGCTTATCATTTTTGGATTTAGGCTTTCAAAATACTTCATATATACCTATTTTCTTCAATATTACCTCCAAAAAGGTTAAATTTGTTGACCTGTCTTATCGGGCGAAGTGTATCGAACTGAAAGAAGAGCTAATCTGAAAAATAACGAAAAGAAAGAATAAGAAAAAACATCTTTTTTATATCAGATGTGTTGACAAACAGATGTAATGAAATGCAAA
This sequence comes from Cosmopolites sordidus, assembly GCA_031761425.1. Taxonomy (NCBI): domain Eukaryota; kingdom Metazoa; phylum Arthropoda; class Insecta; order Coleoptera; family Curculionidae; genus Cosmopolites; species Cosmopolites sordidus. The sequence goes on from JARFXV010000330.1 coordinate 640,961, forward strand.
AGCTGTCTTTATTATAGTTCAATTGAGTACATAGTTCGAGTAAAACAAATTTGTTCTAGTTCTACTAGTACTACTACTAACTAGTGTAAACTAGTTTTGTTGAGTACACTGTAACACAAATGTCTACAAAACACATTTGGATATAATGTTTAAAATAATTCACAATTAATTTAACAAGTGAATAAGCTTTATTATATATTTGCAGTGTATCAAACGATATTACTAAAATTCTACCTACATTAGCTTTGATTGTTTTTTTTTTATTCCTGTGGCATATTTAAATTATTCAGCACCGCATAGTAAGACAAAGATGAACGAAAAATCTAAAATATCAACAATTGAGACTTTAATAATATATTTAATCAAATAAATTAACACTTACGGTGACGAATGTCTGTACAGACATTTCGAAAAAATTTGCAGCATAAAGTTTAAGTGGTTTCTGAGATCTGTGAGTGAAAATGATAAGTTCCTTTTTAAAACCATTTGACAGGTTAATCCAGTTACAACTATATGCAGCAACTGGTATATTTTCGCTCTACAGAAAATAGATTTATAAAGTCCTTTAAAAGAGGATAATGTTTTACTTACTTTTCTAGTCATTTCAGTGGCAAACCAACATGGTATAAGGATCAAATTTGAGACTGATAGCTGGTATATAATTAAATAGAAAAGCTCAAACATTTCTGGATGCGTCTGAAAAAAATATGTTTAAGCAGTTGAAAACTAATTTTAAATGTCATTGCTCCCATACCACATTCAATAAAAACATGTCCATGCATAATGCCAAAACGCTGGCAAAAATTTGCCAAAAGTAAATTTGGCCAAAAACTTTTTGAGTTGTCTTCAAAAATCTGTAAATAAAAGCATATATTATTTATGATACAGGGTTTGTCTAATAAGGCCATAAAAAACATTTAATCCCTTGATCCTCTTGATCCGAGGGAACAAAAAAGATCTGGGGGACCCCCATCTGGACTATAAGATGGGGGCAGCGTTGCCACGTTGTGTTTAGCCAGTGTCTCCTTCACAATTAGCGACGTGTATCTGGGCGCGTTGTCATAATGGAGCATCCAGAATCTCTCTTCGGACGCGGCGGACCCTCATCCTCAAACATTTGAGTACTTCTGCGTAAAATTAACCGTTTACTGTTGCCTGCGGGCACAATCTCCTTGTGGATCACACCTTTCACATCAAAAAAGACAATGATCATTGATTTCACTCTTGACTTACTTATGCGAGTTTTTCTTTAGTTGAAGAGATGCGTTTTGTGTGCCACTCAGAAATTTGCCTTTTGGTCCCCGAATAGTACTCAAAGATCCAAGTTTCGTCACTGGCTATCACTTTGTTCAGAACATATAGATCGGTCTCCACACGTTCCAACAGTTCACGTCAAATCATCACCTTCGGCACGCCTTTCACATTTGCAAATCATCGGTTACAATTGAATGCACAGTTGATTTCTGTAAAGTCAACTCCTGTGCCATTAAACGAACATTTAACCGATGATCAGAGCTCAGAAATTCTCGCACTTTGGCCGCATTTTCATCGGTTCAGACCGAGATCAGACGTCCAGGGCATTGTTCGTCTTCAACGTTTTTGTTGGCTTTCTTTGATTTTTTTATGCCGCTCAAAAAGACGTATTCTGGACATGGCTTTCATACTTGTAGGCCTCACGGATCATTTAAAAAGTCTCTGTAGCCAATTTGTTCAATTTCACGCAAAATTCGATGGATCCTCGTTGCTCGATGTTTTCTTACATCTGACTCTCGACGCGAATTTAAAACACACACTCACTTCTTGCACGATCTACGTACTCCAAAATTTTGGGAATGACTGAGCCAGGTTTCCTAGGTTACCTGATATCAGGCACCTCCGATATTACTTATAAATACCACCATCCACCCTTTCCCCTTAGTAGGAATAAATCAGTCCCGATATTTATTGGACTAACACTTTGATCTATTTGGTTCTTCCAAAAAGTCCGTAGAGATTTTGAATCAGTTACTCTTTTAACGCTTGTGGACAAAAATCTATATTATATTTATAATGTTTATTTCATTCAAATTGAAAATGTCGATCGATAGCTTGTATTTACGCCACATTATGTGTGTTTCTTTCAAAAATAGCAATAATGTCCAAAAAAAACAATATATGTACCGTTTGCGGAGATATTCTGTTGTGGAAGACCACAATTAAAATGTGGTTTGCTCGGTTCAGGGACGGAAATTTTGAGAAAACAGTCATCACTCTTGAGGTCGTTCGGTCACTAATGTCGAAAAAAATAAAGGCTATAATAGTCGACGATCCATGTAGTATGGGTGAGATCGCAAATAAGTTAAATATTGGCAAAATGACCGTTTATGACCATCTAAAAAAATGGGTCTGTCTGCCGATACGATGTGTGGATTGCTCACGAACTCAATGAACGAAATATGCAGGACCGAATCTCTTTAATCTCGAATCCGATAATTTTATTTCTTCATCTCTGCAGTTTCATTGAGTTTTCGTTTTCTTTTCCTTAGAAAAGTACACCGTTGATAGCAGTTTTACTTTTCACTGTACAGCATATTTGAAAAACAAAAACTGATATCCCTTCTAGCCTATTTACTTTACCTAGTGGTTTTGTAGTTCTGTTAAAATTGCAAAAAATATCACGAGTTTATAAACCAGCTCGTTTCAGACAATTATCCGAAATTGAAAGGCAATTGTTCTGAAAGAAGCAGTTTTTGTTTCTTTTACAGTAGGACATTGCCTCTATCATTATGATTACATGTATCAGTGGATAATGAGGATCAGAGCTATACATACGTACGAAATTATAGTAGTCTTTGAACTATCCAAGAACGTGATAAACGGCATTTCATTTACTATTTCAACCAACCAACCAAACTCAACATGAAAATATTCGGCAAGGGTATAATGTTTTTGTTGCAGTTAAAATTGTTTCAAAGATAACTGCCAATTGAAATTTATTTGCGACAGAAAAACATGTATATATGGTCAATGAGGATCAGAGCTATACATACGTACGAAATTATAGTAGTCTTTGAACTATCAAAGGACGTGATAAACGGCATTTCATTTACTATTTCAACCAACCAACCAAACTCAACATGAAGATATTCGGCAAGGGTATAATGTTTTTGTTGCAGTTAAAATTGTTTCAAAGATAACTGCCAATTGAAATTTATTTGCGATAGAAAAACATGTATATCGTCATTATTAGAACATTATTATCGATAACAACGACGCTAAGGGACAAGAGCGCTGATAGAACATATATGGGATAGGATTGGTCGAAACTAACGGTTTTTTCTAGTTTTTCTTGAAAAGTTGGAGTTTTTGCAGTAATTTCTCCTGATTTGATATTGATTATGTACCTTTAACTTCAGAAACACAATTAAGATTTTCTTTAACACGTTAACGACCATGTGTAACATAATGGTACTCATCCTGGTTTCTGCACGAACCTATTTAGTTCCCGATCTCTATTTGAGCACAGTGGATTATAATGTTCCAAGTCATGTCATTCTCACAGGGACTCAGCTACATGGTTTTTAGATATGTCATTTATTGATTATATATTATTGGGTCTGGTCCCTAGGAAACAAAAATTTGTCTTGGGTTGGAATTGTTTTTGTATTTTTTAATTTATTGTTTTATTTCTGGCAGCGAAAGATGTCCCAGAAATAATTGAAGTTCCAACAAGAACAGATAATGTTTCGAAACTATCAACCATCATGGAATTCAATGCATCCAAAGGGTTTAGTGATATTTCTGCACGGGATTAAATGTTCTAGTGGTGTTCAAAGGAGTAACTGGAAAAAACATGAGTCACAGAGTTTCGCGAAAATAATATCTGTGCTTTGCTGGATGTGGACAACCAACACAAAAATAAAAATCAAGTCCAACATTCTATAGAGGAGCAGCCAATCCGAGGCAGGTGTACAACTTGCTATAAAAAGTATGCAGAAAGACAAAGTACCAATCAGCTTTGAAGAATGTCAAAAAAAAGTATATTCTTTTAGTCTTGTGTTCTCTGACAATATGACATATATGTGTGTAATTTATTTTCTCAAAAACCATGCTTATTTCTTTAAGTAGTAATGGCAAATATTTATCTTTTTCTTCTAATGTGATGTTACATATGTTATACAGTGTGTCGCATTTAAGATGAAGATACCCCCATATTTTGGCTGTTTGAAGAAATACAGATTTTTGCACAATCATTTAGATTGATGAAGATACTAAACTGAAATCTAAACTTTATACTCAGCTTGTTACGAATTCACAAACAGTGGTAATTCTCGATATTTTCCTTCGCGTTAGAGATATCGAAAAAAGTTGTTAGAAAAAGTTGTTCAGAATATTAATTTAATCTTATATACTTACTAAACTTATATACTTATATAGCCTTATATACCGATTTCATAACAAAATTCGGAATTTATTTATTTATTATTTTATTCGGATTTTATTTAGTTTTTATTTGCCATGAAAAATAAAAACACACATAATAACACATTGTCAATTTAATATTGTCATATATTGAAATATTTCAGTAAGATAAATAGACACTTACAAAGGTATAATAATTTTATTCTTTTGGGAAAACAATTTCTAGTAATTGATTAAATTTAGAAAAAAATAATTTTTAAATAATAATTATAGTTAATTCAAATAATTAACTATCCAATGTGATATCGTTCAACTAGTTTTACCACTATTCGAATAAATTTTTTCAGCCTTTTACGATTCTGTTTAGCTACTTGTCTAAGTTACGGGATGCTGATTTCTTGTCTTATTCTGGCCCAAAGTTTATCTCGATTTCTGGGTCTTGTTTTATAAACTTTATTTTTGGTAATTTTTTTTGGCCCAAAAATAAAAATCGAGGGGTGTAATATTGGGAAACGTCGGAGGCCACAATTCAAAAGGAGTGTTTTTTTTTCCTATCCAGCACATAGGACATTTTTGGTCCAACCATTGACGAACAATCCTTGAATTGTGGATGGATACACCTGCAAATACATATTCTGCCGCACATTAAGAGAAATACTTTCAATTGCATCCCAAAAGTCCCCATCGAAACATTTAAATAAACGACCATTCGATGATTCACTAAAGAAAAAAGGACCAATTATTCGGTTTCTTAAAATCACACACCAGACATTGACTTTCTGGGGATATTTGCCCTTACAATTTATAATCCTGTGAGGATTATCTCTGGCCTAGTATCTACAGTTTTGAGACGATATATCCCCATTAGTGGTGAAAGTAGCCACATCAGTAAACATAATCTTCTTCAGGAAATGTCTGTCATTTAAAAAATGACCTTTGGCCCAATAACAATAGTCTACTCTTTTATTATCATCATCTTCTTTCAACGTATATAAGAACTTCGGTGTATAGGGCTTGATTTTATGACGAACGAAACATCTTCTGATTTTAACCTTGCTAATATTCAGTTAAGATAAATTTCGAAGGCTCATGCATGGATTTGCTCGCCAATATATCATTATCCTCAGGATGCGGGTATACGAGGGGCAACGAAGTTGACCTTTTTGATGGATTTTAATAACACTGTCAGTTTCATTGAAAAGAGCATTTACAGCGGCTGCTTTTCTATGAGTAATGAGGGCACGTGGGGACATCTGCAGGTTAAACTTAAAATTCTGTGATCACTAACTAGAACTTAACGCAATAAATTTAAAGTTTAATTTGACTTACATTTAACACTAGTGTCAAATTATTACTTTTTATGGCACATTAATTATCAAATTAACTTGTAATAATTTTTTGCAAAGACCGAAATAATAAACAAAAATTTTAATCTAAATTGTGTCTTGAAACTTGATATGTGGGATTAAAATATTATTGTAAACTTTTTCTAATGACTTTTTTTCAATATCTTTAATGCGAAGCAAAATATCGATAATTGACCCTGTTTGTGAATTCGTAGCGGAGTATAAAACTCAAATTTCAGTTGAGTATCTTAAAAAAATGTTACCCAAAAATGTTATCAACCGGTATGACTGCAAAAATTCAAATTTGTATTCCTTCAAATAGCGAATATATGGGGGTGTCTTCATCTTAAATGCGACATACTGTATATAATAAAAATTATTAGTTTTTTTCTTAAAATAAAATGTAAAAAAAAATTTTGGGCGTGACCCAATATGGTACATATGGCCTGTGATAAATTTTACTAATTTTTTTTAACAGACTACCAGACTACGTGTACCAATTTGGTCCACATGTTTTTTTTTGTTAAAACCCCTTTCCAATAACTTAATTTGCAAGAAAAATATATTGTGAAACTTTCTTTCACCTAGATTTAACAAAAATGTATCCTTTGAATAAAAATTCAAAATTTAGAGCTGGTCATTAACGCGTTAATTTAATTTTTTTTCTCATCTCATTTGTTTTTTCTTATAATTTTTAATGTACTATATTCTTTTCTTCAACTAATTATATTAATATATATACATTTCAGTGGCGGTAAGTGGGTTTTTAAGGTGGGAGGGCTTTTTACTTTTCCTGCTGTTGAAACCCTATACAGGAGGTGAACCAGGAAAATGAGTTAAAGGCAGGAAAGTGAACGGAAATAAAATATGGTGTTTTGCTCTGAAAAAATGTTTCTGTGATAAATGCTGGAGCGGCGGCGCCCCAACGCCCTCCCTCACGAGTCGCCAATGATACATTTTTAACTGTTACCATCTTGTATCTTTCGATAATCTGAAAGAGTGGTCTAGCTGAAATATAACGCGTTAATGCTGGTCATCAATGGCAGATGGCTCCCTCCAACAAAGCCCAATGGAGACAACTAGTTCACTAGTATCAAGGACCGAGGCCTAAAAACAGATACATCCCGATACTATCTCGAGTTTGGTCCCGTCTCCTCATCTAGAATAAGTCTCTCCAGCCTCAGAATAAACTTGGATTCGAGTACTCGGTTATATAAACGTTAATGCTGGTGAACGTAAATTTTTCTCTGTATGCTTAAGTTATTTGCCTGTGATTCTAAGAGTCATAAGGTTCATCCAGTTCATAAAATAGGTATTAGTGATTCAAAAAAACCTGTTTCTAATAAGTTTGTTGACTTACCTAAGAATCTAGAAAGGGTTGGGAATCATCAAATATATGAGTATTTTATGGCAGGCATAATTAACCAACAGTACAGTTTGGTTTCCATATGTTGTGATACATTCTAAAACCCTACGCCAAATCAGACTATAAAGTACAATAATTGAAAAATTAACTTCAAAAAACAAGAAAAATGTTTCCCCTGCACGACGTAAAAATTGCCCAATCCTTTAGTCCCCATCAAACGTCAGCAAGCCCTCTCCCCGAGATCGGTTTCTGGCATTAAACCGTGATCAGTCGAGCTCAAGTTAAATGTTCAAAAGCCGAAACTAGTCTCGGGAGATATTTGTTGACATTTGACGGCGTCTGAAGGATTGAGCAATTTTTACATGGAGCATGGGAAACCTTTTTTTTTTAATATTTTTAATATTCTTCACCGGCCCACTGTGGAATTTTTCAAAATAACAACTTGAAATTCTTAGAAATTAATAATTCTTTGTTATAAGCATAAATAAAGGGAGCTTGCTTTGACCAAAATTTGTTAAAATTCACAGTTCTATGGGAGAGCGGGGCTGGAAGTTATCACGGTTAGTTGAATCGATAAAATTGAGATAAAAAAAAGAGATGAGGATACGGTTGAAGTCTGTCGTAAAAAAATAAGATTTTGGGCCCTCGCGGCAACCATTGTTGTTTTCATAGCAGTGAAAAAGTGATTAAATACATGAAGCTATAAAACTGCAATGTAAGGAAACTTTTTGGTCTATTCCAACAAGAAGAAAAGCTAACCAAATATGTTTTGAAATGTTCCTCAATTTATTTTAGTCTTTTGCTTAAAGAGTTGAGAAAATTGGCTTAGGAATGTGCGGTTAAGTTTAATATTCCAAACATTCCAACTTCATGACAGAAAAATCAACGGGCGAGAGCTGAATGGTGCACAGGATTTATGTAAAGAAGTTCCACTCAATCAATACGAACTGTAGAGTCTACGACGATCAGAATAATAAAAGAGAGGAGAAAGAAATGTTAAAATAAAAGGTAAAAGAAAGGGTAGAACTCAAGAAAAGGTAAAAAAAAATATTGTGGCAAGAAAGCGAAAGTGACATTGAAAATGATCTGGAATCATATTGTATAATTTGTTGTGATTTGTACTACAATTAATTTTTCTTAATTTTAATTTTCTTTAATTAATTCTTAAAAGTTCTGTTTAAGTTTATTGATCTCAATTATCTCTATTAGTTTAAAATAAAAAACTATGATTGTTGGTTATGATTAATATGATTATTTTATGTAACTCGATATTTGGATTGAGAGATTGTTAAAATAAACTTAATAATATTGAGTATTCTTAATCTATAAATTACCATTTTTTGAGACATTTGAAATTAGTAGACTAATAAGTAAGTTTAATAACGAATTATTAGCCAATATTTTAGCCAATAAACTTTCAGTGAATAATGATTTCAGTGAATTATTATTAAACAATTACAACGAAGACGTTCGTTTACTAACTTTGGATTTTTTCAGAGAAGTCTTACATTGTTTCTCCTTTAAAACGTATATACCGGTATGATATAATCTCCATTTATCAAACCATTTTTTTTTAAATGGCGCCAAGGGTTCAGTTGGTCAGGATAAAAGGGGTAACTTGATCATAAACCTATTGGTATGTATGTTGTTGCTTTATTATAAACGATGGTATCTGGGCGTTTTTAGGGTCCGATAAAGAGTGTATAAAAAATACCTAACATTAACTAGAATAATGTTGTCCGTTATTAACTGGCAATGTAATGAAGATAGGTATTGCTAAGTATACTTAGTGAGTAAAAAAAGTATAACCAATAGAGAAATATAGAATTTTTATTGAAGAGTAACAAATACTTACATATTACTTACTTACTTATCATATTAAAGTAACATGTATGACAACGAAAAGAACAGAAAACACGGTACGTATTAAGACGAAAGTAAAAGATGTATTTTTATGTAATAACTGTAAAAACTTAACATTAGTTGGTAAGATCTGAAAAATCAGTGCTAAAGCCCAAAGTGCTATATTTTTATATCATGATGAAGTACTTTTAATTCGCTTGGACAATTTACGAACAATGTCTCGATTTGCAATTAACGATTCTTCATCTATTTGTATGAATTTTAATGTTTGGTTATGCCGTTTGAAAAATCTTTCAACAAATCCACCATTTTCTTTTAAAATAATTTTAGCAAAGCCTGAAAACTGCAGTCGTTTTTCCATAAACCTTAACTACGCAGAAGTCACCTCTATTAAAGCAGTTATCATCTATCTGCTCTTTTTTATGTTTTTAGAAGCTGCATCTCTTTTTCTTTGTATAGTTTCTTATTTATCTTTTTCTTCCTGTTCTCGTTTTTTAGATATTCTTTTAAAGGTAATTATATCGCAGTTAATTACTAATTTTCGTCTCTTGACCTGGAATTGTGGTCTTGATTCTTTTTTTTAGGACTTCCAATATAATTCCTTCAAATGTTTTGCGGGCATTCATTTCCTGCGGGCATTCAGTTAAATACGAAAACCGACAAACTTCGTTTTAAAAAACTTTATTTTATAATAAGGGCACTTAAACTAATGAACAATATCGTGAACAGCACGAGCTTTGACACTACAATATTGATTACTTTTTATAATACAGGTTTTCCTTAAATATAAAACATATTGCTTATTCAGCGTTAGGCAAATATAACTTATAGCTTATTCGGCGTTAAGCAATGGACATCCGTCGGTTTGGGGTCATTACTCCTCCACCCTTAGTTTTTTCAACGTCCTCGTTGACAAGTTTTTGTAAGAGTTTCATCGGAATATATTTGTTTCTTCTTTGTTTTAGCCATAGATTTATCATTATAGCTATTACAAGAAGGAAAATGAGGCACACAATTGTGAAAACGTAATGATGGACTCGTTGAGGAAACCTATCCTGAATAATTAAAGGTTCCATCAGGTCTTCTTTCATTTTCCAGGGGTTTTCCAAGTGTTTGATTTGTAAGTCCAGTGTTAAATTAGTATCTGAGATCTTATCAATCTTCGGAAGTTGTATTGAGATATTGTTAACTTCTAGGGAGTACTTATGATGATTTATTATCACATCACAGCTACTTTGGATGAGATTGCAATGTTGGATATTAATTTTTTGAAACTGAAAACAGTTCTCGTAAATTGTTTCAGGGGATTTTGTACACAGTAGAAGGGATCTGTGATACGTTAGAGTATGCACTTGAAATTGGTTCTGAGCAACGGCATATTGGCAATCTTTTGGAAAGAGACATCCATTGGCGATAGGGTTGGAGCACATCTACTTATTATTAATTTCTACACATTGTTCATACCACAAGTCGTTACAATGATATCTACTAGGTATAATTAATATTTTACTATCGTTACTAGGTACAGGGTAAATAAATCTTAAGTTACATAATTTTCTTTCGAAAATTGGAATCTTAATAACTAGGATTGCCATTTCTGTTAATATTAAAAGGCCGGTTTTACAAATTAGTGAAAGTTCTGACAAATGTTTTATTGGCCATAGAGCATTTTTAGGATGGTGTACTTCCAAATAATTCCACATTTCTTCGATATCATTTAAATTGAATATTTCAAGATCTAATGTTTTTAAGTGCGCAAATGATATTATGCGTAACAGTTTTTCTAAGAAATCTTTTAATCTAATGATTTGTAAATGTTGATTTTCCATAATCAGCATTAAATTTATCTCGGCGTTGGATTTTAAAATTGCAGAACGGATAGCTTTCGCATTCTCGTTTACGAGGTGTATGTTATTTTCTACTCGGGTGACAACGCTTCCTGCAAGAGAGCTGACGTCATTTAATTTATGCATTGCATTTATTTGGTTATATTTCAGGATTTGTAAATTTCGTATAATAGTATCTAGGTCATTATTATCGAGATTCCCTGTAACGAACTTGATACTGCTTCCTAGAAGGTTTATTAAACCGCGTTTTTTCCGGATTGGTTCGTTACCCTGGTAAACGTTTAGCTTTGAGAAAGCATCATATGTGACGTTATACTCGGCATAAATATATTGGAATTGGGTCCTCGTTAAATTATTATTTAGTTTCTGTATTATATGACTTATAATTACTATGTTATGGAATAAGGTAGATACAGTATGTTTGATTTTTGTTATGTTAAAAGGTATATAAGTTGTATGGTAGTGACTTACAACTAAAGATGACGAAATATCCTCGGTGTAATAACCATTATTTGGCAGTTTGTGTACCTGAAGTGCTTGGCAATGGGTCGATGGGTCCTGCACTGTCAGGATCAGGAGGCTGAAAGGAAGTATTGGTCTTTCTAAGTCTTTTGAGTTTCCGTATGTGCTTAGTTACAGGTTTCTTTCTGGTTACATCTGTTATTTTATTTTTGTTTATATTAGTCACCTTAGTCGGTATGTATTGAGGATTCATTTTGTTGCGTAGTGTGTTTTTTCTGTAAATGGTCTGATTAGGGATCAATTCAGGGGGTGGTTCTATATTGTTGTTCTGTTTTTGTGGTTTCGGACTGTTTCTTATAGGTGTTTTTGTAGATGGTTTCGTGAAAAGGTATTAATTCACTTTTCCTTCTTTGATTATATTGTTCGAAGATGGTTAGGTCATTATTGATATTGGGCTCGTTAAGATAGGGACCATATAATATCGAAAATGGCGAATGACCTGTAGTACAATGGATGCTTTGATTATATATTAAGATAGCAGAGGTCATTAAGTTTTGTGGAGTTTCGTCAGGGTTTTGCATTTTAAGGATTCGCAACTTCTCTAACAATGTAAAATGTAATCTTTCTACAGGACTGTTGGACGATGAATTTCCATGGGTAGTATAATGTACTTCTACGCAAAATAGTTGGCAAAACTCTTTGAAGAGATTGTTATTGAATTCAGCTCCATTATCAACAACAATTTTAGAAGGGGAATTATGATGAGAAAAGTAATGCCTTAGTTTTCCAACAATGGTAACTGCGTTTTTGTCTGTTACGAAATAAGCTTGGGCGTATTTGGAGAAAGAGTCGATGATGGTTAGAAATTGGCAGTTTGAAAATTGGAATAGGTCAAGATGTAAGGTCTTGAAAGGTTTTCCCGCTAATAAGGGACCTTCGTAGGCTATTTTATAAGGGTGTCTTTCGTACTTGTTCTGTAAGCAGATTTCACAAGTGTTTATGGTGTTGGTAATAGAATTCCTTAATTTAGGCCAATAATATTTTTGTTTAAGCTGATTATAAGTTTCGGTTATACCATTATGATTATTCTGGTGATAGTTGGAAACTATTTCCTTTTGTTGCGCGTCGTCAGTGATATCAGTAAGATAAGTATTAGAAAAGACTAATCTTGCGGATGGATTTAGATTAGCGTTAATTATTCTTTGAAACTCTATCCTTAGTTCTTGGTCTGGAATGTAAATGGTAAATGTCGCATCTGGTTTTATTATTTCCTTCAGTATTTTCACTATATGGTCTTGTCGCTCGGTTTTTGAAATTTCTACAAAATGGTGGTTTTTCTTAAATGGCTTCGAATATACATGTTTAAATTGGTTTCCGTAATCAATTATTAGGCGGTTTGTAGTGTAATTGACGGGTAATTCTGATATTGGAAGATGTTTGCCTTGGGTATCATTATTAGAATGTACCGTAATGTTTGAATTTGCATCTTCTTCTCTTATATTTTCAGCAGGTTTTTCTTTGCTTGCGCTCTCGTTAAGATCTCTTACTTGATTGGAGATGATTTCTTCGTATTTGTTGCCTAAAGCAAAATCTGCAATATCAAAGTCTGCGAGATTGGCAACTGAATCATCGACGTTAGGGACACTAGAATGTGTGTCGTTTGATTTGTGAATATTGATCTCGATACGGGAGAGAGCATCCGCGACGACGTTTTCCTTTCCTCTTTTATATTTTATTTCAAAATTGAACTCTTCTAATTTGAGTCTCCATCTTGATCCTCCCAATTAATCTTGAATTGGGTTCTCTGATCTTAGATAACCAAACAAGAGGATTGTGATCTGTTTCGATTATAAACTTTTGTCCATACAAATACGGGCGAAAGTGTTTAGTGGAGTCTACTATAGCTAGCAGTTCTCTTTCAATTGTAGAATAGTTCTTTTCGGCTGTATTGAGAGTTCTTGAATAAAATGCTATCGGGTGTTCATTTTGTGAAAGGACGCTTCCTATCGCTACGTTCGAAGCATCTGTAGTGAGTTTAAATGGTTTGTTGTAGTCCGGATATTGGAGGATAGGACAATTTGTAATTAATTCTTTGCATTTCTGGAACGCATTTTTGTATTCGGTATTTTCGGCATCAACGGAACTACCTGTTCGAAGACATTTGGTCAATGGGAAAGTAATTTTTGAGAAGTTTTTGATGAAACGTCTATAATAGCCTACTAATCCCAAGAATGCCTTGATTTCTTTCTGGCTTTTTGGAATGGGGTAGCCTTGGATGGCTTCAACTTTAGTTGGATTGGGTTTTATCCCATCGGGAGTGATGACGTGCCCTAGGAAGGAAACTTCCCTGCAGAGGAATTCTGATTTGTCCGGCAGAACTTTTAGGTTGACTTCTTTTAATCTTTTGAATATTATCCGTATGTGGTCGATATGTTCTGAGAGTGATTTTGAAAATATGACGACATCGTCCATGTAGACAAAGCAAAATTTATATAGGTATTCTCTAAGTACTTCATCCATCATTCTTTGGAATGTGGCTGGAGCATTTTTGAGGCCAAAGAGCATCCGAAGGTACTCAAAATGACCATTGTTCACAGTGAACGCAGTCTTTTCGACAGAATCTGAACTCATCTCGATTTGATGGAAGCCTTGAGCTAAATCGAGAGTAGTGAAATAGGTGCATTTGCCAAGGTTATCTAGGATATCATCGATACGTGGGAGCGGCCATTTTTCTTCAGCGGTTACGTCGTTGAGCTGGCGGTAATCGATTACTAGTCTGTATTTCTTCTTACCGGAAGCATCTGCCTTTTTCGGAACTATCCAGACTGGGGCGGAATAAGGCGAGATGGAAGGTTGAATAATTTTGTTGTCCAATAGTTTTTGAACTTGGGACTGTATTTCCTGGTTCATAGAAGATGGATGTCGATAGGATTTTACATAGATTGGACGATCATTATTAGTTCGGATATAATGTTTAGTTTGACTAGTGAAAGAAAGGTCACATCCTTCGTGGTACATAATGTCTTTGAAATCGTATAGAAGGGGAATAATTTTCGATTTTTCCAAAGGTGTCAAATGATCCAATCGTAGGAATTCTGAAGGATTGAATTTCTTTTTGATAGATTCACTAGGAGGGTCTAATAATTCAAACTGATCGTGCGGAATGACTTTTATTCTTTGATGAAAATTGATATCTACTTCAGGAGCGGGATTAGGGATTTTACAATAACCATTTCGTACGTCAACTAGACTGTCGGGTATAATATGGTCTCCAACTGTAAATGAAGGCAGAATAGCAATGCCGTTTTCGTAGTTTACCGGAATGCATAGATGGTTGTTATTAAGGTTCTGAATAGGTTGAGTCAAAGGTTTATTATAAGCAAGAGAAAAAGGAACCTTAATATTCCTAAGAGTTAAAAGTTTCTTCTCGTAATCAATTAATGCATGAAGATGTTTCAAATCCTTCGTTCCTATCAGTGCGTCAAAGTCATTGTGCCAATTTAAAACTCTCATATCTAAATTATCGTTAATTCCTAATTCTTTTAATAACGGTATAGTTAAATTTTTATTTTCTTTGTACGTATTTTTGCAAGCGGTTACTTCGAAAGGTTCGAAAAATATCCTTTCAGGAAATTGATTAGCAATTTTAGGAGAAATGATAGAGTCAGTAACACCAGAGTCAATGAGGACAGTTATTTGTATTTGAGGAAGATAGAAATATGGTAATTCAATTTTCTGGGCTATGTTGTTCAGGTTGATGGGAGATGAGGGCGAAGTTCTTGAAAATTTTCAGGTGCCCTTTCTGAAATGTTTTCATTAGTCTTTTCGACGGCAGGAGGTGGTCGACAGAATTGAGGGTTGGTCATTTCGAACGAAGAATGATCCTCTTGAGGATAGTATGAAGAGGCATCTTGATAATATGAAGAATAATCATACTCCTCGGAAGGTTCTTCCACAAAATACTCTTCGTTATGCGGTTCCGTATAAGTTTCAACGTTGGTCAATTCTCTAGCGGTGAAATTTCTCGGACCGGTTTGTTGAAATGCATTAGGGAATCTATGAGGTTGTCGATTCTGATAGATTTTCGAAGGGCCTCCAGTTGAAATAGACATTGGTGTAGGGGTGTCTAATTTAAAAGGTCTATTAGTCTGTGGGCAAATACATTTCTGGGTTTCCCAAATACTTGTGCATTTGTCGGATAATGCCTCGGCGGCATTGGTCGAGGTTGGATGTGAATTGGCTGACTCGGGAAAGCCGGTTGTCTTGGTTGAGGAAAATTCATTTGATGTTGGAAGAAAGGTTTAAATACTGGTCTATTAAATGTATTATTGTCATTAAATTGTGTATTTGTATTATTCGTAAAATTGACCTGTGACTCGATCATATTAAAATTAACGACGTGTGAAAAGGCGTCGTCAAGCGTGCTTGGATTTTGCAGCATTAGCATTGTTTTTAATGTCTGCGGAGAATTGGCCGTTAATATTAGGACAGACGTTTTTTGTACCTGACTAAATAATATTATTTTTGAAGTTTGATCCTCAACTTCGCACTGAATTTTCGAGATAATTCTTTGAACAAATGTTTTTAATCGGTCTACAAAATTTAAAATCGTTTCGTTTTTATTAATCTTTATATATTGTAGTTGTTGCATTAATACTTGATAAGTTATAGGGTCGCCAAATTTTTCTCTAAGAGCAACTTTTATCGTAAGCCAGTTAGTTAAGTCTGGTCTCGACAGGAGAAATTCTCTCGCGTTGTCTATTAATTTAGATTTTATAGCTGCCATAACTACCTTATATAAATTCTCATTATCGTTACTTGCGTAAAGATAAAAGAATTCGTCGATGGCAATTATGAAACTCTCGAGATAATGGTTTTGCGCACCGGAGAATGTGGGTAAAAGTGATGTGTGAAAACGGATGTTTTCCATTGTGTTAAATATATTTACTTGATTAAACGAACTTAAGTCTAATTCCGAGCTTAAATTAATTGATTGATTTGTTAAAATTTCTTTTGTTGAATCTGTTTCTGTGTTACTTTTTGGTTCACTTAACCCTAATTTTGCCTTATTATTCAATAAAATTTTTGTCAGACGTTTTGAAGAATCAGACATTTACATATAAATACGTAAAAATGGCAATTCAGTTTTACTTACAATATAATCAATGAAGATTCCATTTATAAGTACACAACCAAAGGGTTCCCTATAAAGGCGTGGCTGAATTGGCTTGTCTGACGTCGGTCTTCTGGAGGGTAGGTCGGACTAGGACTGCAGCTTTCTCTGACAACACGGTAGACGGTGGCTGGATCCTGGGTTCGTACCTTCTTCGATAGTGCCTTAAGACTTGAGAATCACTTCTGCACAACGGTAAACCGATAAAGGACAGAATGACACTATCCTGTCCGCAGCGCCAGTTAAATACGAAAACCGACAAACTTCGTTTTAAAAAACTTTATTTTATAATAAGGGCACTTAAACTAATGAACAATATCGTGAACAGCACGAGCTTTGACACTACAATATTGATTACTTTTTATAATGCAGGTTTTCCTTAAATATAAAACATATTGCTTATTCAGCGTTAGGCAAATATAACTTATAGCTTATTCGACGTTAAGCAATGGACATCCGTCGGTTTGGGGTCATTACTCGCGCCTTTAAATGTACTTGTCATTACTGGCTGGACCATTATGAAATTAGATGACGTACTACTGGGCATGGCTGAACATTTTCGGTGCTTGAAATCGTGGTTTCTTTATCCGGATCTGCTACACCACTGTGATGGATATCCAACTCATTCTGATTGACTACCTCAAGAGCAAAATTACGCGTTTTGTTGGTATTAATTTCCTGCGACGCTTTGTTAGATGAGATCGTTATGAAACTGGATGACGTACTAGCTACTGATGGGGCCGGCTGGGCATTTTCAGAGGTTGATATCGTGGTTTCTTTTACTGGATCTGATAGATTACTGTGATCGATATCCACAGTTTGTGTATCTTTTAATGACAAACTGTGATCTGGAAAATTGTTAATATAACGTCTCTGGTCCTCAGGTTTAAAAACACTGAGCGAAATTGTATTTTTATTCGGCTCTTTAAGATGTGGGTTATATATACCCGAGGGGACAAAGCCATTAATAACAATCTGAGCAGGTGTCTTTTGTATAGCTTTTGAAAGGGTTGTTACAAATTCTTCTTCGGGAATTTTCTTCCTTGGGTTCTGTCGTTGCCACTTATATAGTTGCTTGTCCCACTTAGTTTTTAGGCTTTTGAATACTGCGACATCTATCGATTGGAGTAGATATATGGTATGTGATGGCAATTTCATAAGTCATATCATTTTCTTGGTGCTAATTTGATTATGACACAACGATGATTATGATTACGACACATCGTCATTAAACCAATTCTCCATCACATATTTACCTTTAAATACACACAATATAGGTAATTTCTTTCGATTGGCAGAATAATATAGCAACACCATTGTATTTTCTCGGCCTGAAGAACTTTTTTTGCGTTGATTCTTTACTCCAATTGCCTCAACGATCTTTGTTTTAAAGAGATTAGAAATATTTGTGATAATCTTCCATTTAATGTTTGCTCCTTTACCAGTTCTGTTAGTTGATTAAAATAATTATAATTCAGCCAGGGATTAACCTGAAAAAATAAATAAAAATAAAATTGATTTATCAGTTTTTAGCAATAATAAATATTACAAAGCTGATTCGGTCTGACGTGTTTTATACTTTGAGGTTTTTTGATGGACAGTGCATGATGACGTCTAAAAGAAGTAAACCAGTCAGGATCTGAGTGACTATTCTTAAATCTCGTTGATATGCTGTTTTCTTTTATACAAAGCTCAACCACATCCATAACTTCCTCACGAGAGATCCCTAACCTATTTTTTTACATTTTTTTTCTCTCTTGTTCTACTAACAATTTTCTATCTCTTGTTCTTCTTCCTTTGAAAGACATTCGCAGAAATATTTCCTTTACCCCGAGTTCCTAATACATAATGTTTTAATGTGGACCGTGGCATATAAAATAAAAAGTAGCTGCACCACGAGTCATTTTGTTGCCATTTTTAACATCAGATAACGCTTTTTCTAAGTCTTCTTTGATATATATATAACCCTCTCTGCGTCGTTCTACCTACCATAGTTGCGCACCAATGTCTGCAAAACATTAAACACGTCCAACTTTCAATATGCAAGAAGGGTCTGGACCCTGGTGGTCCACATACCACAAGCGTATGGCCCAAATACCACATTTGCGATTTTTGTATGGGGTAACTGGACCACCCATTCAACGCTTTTATCCTTGTGAATGAGTAATATTTTAAAGACGTAATTTCTTTAAATAAGGTGTAAAAATAACCCAAAAAATAAAATATATTATTTAATAATTACCTGTTGGTAGATGTGGTTCAAAATAACAGTAGTTTCAGCACGATGTTTTAGGATATCTCTAAACAAAACTTGTCACTGTGAAATTCTAAATTTAACCGATTTTTAGGTTACGCATGTTGTTTTATGCCATCAGTAGTGTACTTAATCACAGCCAACTGTGTAAAATAAAATAATTTAGATGGTGTGGCTGGAAATATTCCAGGGCCCAGTTACCTTGTGGGTCCAGAAGCCATGAGAGAACTTAAGTATTTGTAAGAGTAGGAGTTAAGAGTTGAAAACCAGCATTAAATTGGACTTATTTTACCAGTTAAATTTTAAAATTTTACCAGACTAGTTAAACTTACTCTAAAATAGTGTAGTGGTGATTAACACAATCAACAAAATCCTTTGTGTTTTCTTCTTCCTTTCCTTTCACACCTAGCTGTATAACTCTCTCACATATAAGATCACATTGTAAGCCGATAAAGGTGCATAATCCAGCTATAATTACATCTACATAAATGTTGATACTAGATATATAATAAATTGATATAGCTTGGTGTATATAAACTAATTGGTAGTTTGGCGTTATTGATGCATTAAATGGATACCAAGCTTGTACTGGTAAACCTTGATCTTTCTTGTAAAACAATGGTATTAGCAATAATGATGTCACTGAAGCATAACTCAGAGTAATAAGAGCTGTTTTGATTTTCCATAAGAATCGAAATATATTTTTCACCAGTTCCTGTTCAGTGATATTTTTTGATTTGAAGTAATCCTGTTCCAAATCGACAATTAATTTTTGAAATTCTCCTCTGTTTATAAAAAGATAAAATGATTTTAATTGCCCCATGAGACACATAAAGATGACATAACCAATGGCAGCCAGGGTCGTGACGTTGGTGGTATTTCGGATCCAGAAAATGACAACCACAGAGTTAAAAGCTCCCATGAACACAGTATTCATAACAATGTAGTATATTATGTACAATAAAGAAGTATGACTTTCATATTGTATCCAACCTCCAAACCATTTTAATACTACAAAATCGGTATGAAAATATGACTTATATGGAGATAACATGCTTCTAAAATTTATATAGTAGGCCAAAGACGGCTTTCATGCTGGGTAATATATAGATATATGAAGTAAAATGACACATAATTTATGTAAAACCTAATGTATTAAATAATTTACATAGGACAAAAAACTAAAGCATGCAACACACCTACAATGCTTTTTAATTTTCTTTTTTAATGATAATTTTCTCAGACGAACTGACAACTGGAATAATTTAATTATGTTAACAACTGTGAGGGTAAATAAGTTCGTTTGTATTTTTAAAGTGTGAAATTAAAATGAAATTAAATTTATTTATTACACACAATAAATTTTAATTACGAGGTATATAAATAAAGTAATGCGACTAGTGGCGTAGCGTTCGATCTGGCAATACTGTTGCTAAGTTCCTAGAGCCACTTGGTGGCCCGTAGTAACGGTGTTTTATCAAAAGCCTAGGTTTTCAGGTGATTTAAGGCATTCTCAGAAGACCCGGACACGATTAAAGGCTGAACATCGCTGCGGAAGGCTTTAAACTGCAAGAAGTAATGAATATGTCTATCGAATCTGGAATATTGTGTATTCTGATCGTCGGTTGATGGGCAAAATAATCTGGAAATAGTTGAATATGACTCACACAACCATTCGTCAGATTTGGACCAATAAATTAATAACGAAGAAAATCTGCGTGAAAATGTTTTTTTGAACTTTTGGCAGGATCAATAGGACTATAGGAGGGAAACATATATTTATTCTTTGAGGCGGTTAAAAAATGAACTTGATAGTGCGACATTGCTCGAAATTGTCACTCATTTTCAGAACGCATGAGAAAAATCCATTTTACTAAAAAATTTGGGAGTTCAATCTCGTACTGAGAACGCATCATATGTTGACCTTCCTCCCTTCCAAAAGAAAAAGCAATAATGTTACCACGCCACCCGTCTCAATACTTTATTTACACACCTCGTAACCCGGTATTGATCATTTAATACTACCGCTCGCTTAGGAAAATCTACCTAACAGCAGTCAGGCCGAAGATTACGACTGTATTGTACACGATTCTACTTGAACTTCTCACCTTAAATTGATTGACCCGTTTCAAAATTCTGCCATCAGATCATCCCTGGGACTTTTCCTCACCACCCCCGTCACCAGCCACAACTTCGAAGGAAAAATAGAACCCTTGTCATATTGGCGTACCCAATTTCTATTGAACTATTGCTACAGTTTGGCCTCTAGGCCATTTCTTCCCTACATCAACACCCTACTTAAACCCATGCCTACTATCAATTCCCCTCCTCTATCTAGGACATCATCCTTGGCAAGCATGCTTCACACCTTTACATCTCTCAAGGACAAATTTAACCTGCCCCCTTTTGACTGTTATCCAATTACTTCTTCGATTACGCCACCATTCGACATGGTCGATTTATATGGTCATGGCTTTAGTCGTTCCTTCATCCGCTCTACAGCCGTTCAGCTTGAGCCCAGCTGATGACGGCTTAAGGCTAGAAACCGGTCTTGCGAGACACTTGCTGGTGCTTTGGATCACCTATAAAAACAAATCAGTCGTCTACTGCAGCTCGGAACAGACGCACAACAGTATTTAAGACGTCCTCGATGCATACAGCCACAGTGACTCTTCTTTCCAGGACCAGCAGACATGTCCGTGTACCCCTCATATTACCACCCCAAAACATCACGCTCTCATCTTTAAATGGGATACATGGTTGAGCCGTTTCTAGTCTCATTTGTCGATCTGGAGCTCTCCAAACTAATGTTTTTCGTGAATCAGAAACCAAGCCAATTATCGTCTCATCGGAGAACATCACGTTATTCTTACATCAATCATCTTGCTTCTGCGATGCAAATTTACCGCTTTTAGTCTACGTGTTATCGTTTGTCGTAAAACATTTACCCCTTCAAGACTAACAAGCTCCCTTGGTTTACCAATTCTAGATTCCAGAAGTTCGAGTTATCATTGATATCTGCTGGTCTTGTGCAGCTGTTATATATAGTTTTCTACCACTTCTGAGGCAATCCTTTACCTCATTTATCTTTTGGAATTTTTTATGAATTTTCGATGTAGCACTTTGGGGAACATCTATAATTTCCGCGATATCACTTTGATTAAAGCCATGTTGTAACAAAGCAAATTACTCTTAGTCTGTTAAAATGAAAGATCATGTTTCTAGGCATTTTTAATCGGATTGATTGAAAATTGAAAAGAAACTGAAATAATGTATAAATACCAATATCAACGGAATGAGCAAAAATCGAAAAACCAGTGTTATCAGCAAAACAATGCTTTTGTCATTTTCATTAATAAACGGTCTAAAATAAATATCCATAATAAATATCCATCACAATTTGTAGAGTATCATAGGCGTTGAGATCATATTTGTAAATATTCCAAACTTTTGGACATGTGTATATACATTCTGGCTTAACAGCCGTTGTCAGCTGTGCTCTAGTCTAATGCAAGGAGACAGCTGATGAGAAACCATCAGAAGCAGGCCAAGTTAACTGGCCTTGTTGATAGCGGGTTGCCATCTTAATGCAACTCGCGCTGTCCTAAGGTGAATGTTCGCAGCAGTCGAAACTATGCGATGCATTTTTGTCACAACCTTGGATGTAGATATCAGATATGCTCAAAAGATATTAAAGAGAAATTTTCCATCCGTAGTCCACGTGTCTGTTCGTTTCAAATCTTCCGCCACCATCGCGTCAAAATAAGTACCTCCCAGGACCAGTTTTTGGCCTAACAGCCGTCAGCTGGGATCGAGTCTAACGCAAGGAGACGGCTGATGGGAAATGATCAGATCCAGGCCATATTGAATTATCTTGATAATTGTTGGTGCGATGGCGGTGGCTGAAGCTATACTTATTTGTAAAGACAACAACCCACATGGTTTTAAGAAATAAGAAGACAATGCTTTCATTTCGACATCTGAAATACATTTGATTCCATGTATAAGGAATATAGGAAGACATCATAGTATTGTAAAGTACCTAATTTTTTCACTCTTAAAATCATATGTACATGAACATATCAACATCAGCAAAAGTTCAGGAACATCAACAAAACTTTTCGCTACTTCAGTCGGTGAAACATCTCCTACCCTCTGTATAATAATACAATAAAAAATACGCAAGTACAATTATAAAAGCTATATTCTTTTTTGTTGTAATATTGTACTGTTTTCTAGTTTTAATTATTTTTTAAACAGCACGAACACGATAAATAATTTTCAAAAGTATCTATTTTTACATAGACAAATTTTAGTATTTCATTCTTCAATATGATAAAACTATATTAACTGTATAATGTGTAAACTATAATAAATCAAAATTTAAGCTTAAATGTAATACTGAGAATACAGGGGCATTCTGCTTCTCTTAATATGGAACGGAAATAGAAATATGCTTCGTAAACAAGCCCTTTTGAGTTGAAAATTTTAGCTTTACAAAAAATGTATCCTTCCTTTTAGTATTCAGATGAATATTTATTAGATGAAAACTTTATATTCTTTGTTGATGACCAGAATAGATTCGCGAAAATATATCTATATATTACATTTATTCATCAATGTATTTCAAGACTCATATTTGTTGATAGCACAATCAAATGTTAATTGGTTAACAAATAAGAAGTTTTACGCTAAAAATAATTTTGTTTTTAGCGTAAAACTTCTTATGTATATATATATATATATATATATATATATATATATATATATATATATATATATATATATATATATATACATATAATATATAAATAATATAAATATAACCACTTCATCAACCCTAGTTACGTAGAAAAACAGCGATAAAATCTTGGGCGATCTATATGAGCTACAACCCTTTACCTGGAGCCTCGCTTCGGGGTCAACTTCATTCTATACAAATAAGAGCCTTTTGGCTAACTTAAAAATCTGGTTAAAAAACGGTGACGGTTAGTGACATAGAGTGCCGCAGCTGATATATCGTCACTGTTTTATAACCTGGTTTTTAAGTTAGCCAATGGGCTCTTATTTATATGGAATGAAGTTGACCCCGAAGCGAGGATCTGGGTAAAAGGATTGCAGCTAATCTAGAACGCCCAAGATTTTATCGCTGTTTTTCTATGCATATATATATATATATATATATATATATATATATATATATATATATATATATATATATATATATATATATATATATATACATATATATATATATATATATATATATATATATATATATATATATATATATATATATATATATATATATATATATATATATATATA